>OZ010592.1:65799565-66454565 GCA_963932145.1 Acanthosepion lycidas | reverse complement strand
CTGATTTATCAATGAGCGATGCTGTTTCTGACATCGACCTTTCTTCGCCGTATATTGGATATGCTGTCAGTTCACAGAAAGTTTTCAAAAGCATTTTTTAATTTTTTTTCAGTGTGTAACAGTTTTATTGATGGTAGCGATGTATGGATTGAGTTGCTATTCTATATAAAATTAAGCTAGGTAGGAATCGTAAGAAAGAAAATTGTTTAAATAAAATGATTAATAAGATGACACGAATTAAATGCTCTAAGGAGTACGGGGTAATCGGTAGCCGCTCGGGTTGAGGAATAAGAGAAGCAAGTTCGAATTCCAATCGAGTTCATCACATTCACTTACGTGCAAATATCCTTGGGAATGGTATGTTCTCCAATTACATTATAGTTAAACAGCAGGGCAGACTTGGTGGCTTCCTGTCTAGGAGAATGACAACTCTGAACTTAAAACCTCCAACTATGGATTAAATTGCTACACCAACCAGTATGGTGAATGTGGCTACAGCACTGACGGTATGGTAAATCAAGGAGTGGGAAGGTCCTGGATTTGAATTTGGAGGGATTGAGTTTATTACATTACTCCTTCAACATATACTAAATATTGGCAATGCAATGCCAAATAGTTTTAGTTTCTTTGCTTATATGAAATAAAATTATTCACTGTAAAGTTTTAGATATGATCTACAACAAATTTTGCTGTTAATATTGTCATATAATATTGGGATATCATATAATAAGGGGATATCATATAATAATGGGATATCATATAATAATGGGATGTATCTAAGGACAAACATTTGTCGATTTCTTAATCCTGCACTTGTTTATACCATTTTGTTCGTATTATGCAATCTACCCGATAAAGAACATAACGAATTCGCTTTCTCAAATATGAATTCAGTTATTTTAAAGGATTTCCTTAGAAAGATCGATAAAGTTTTTAAAATAACATTTAATAAAATAATTACCTAGTTTTCCAATGATAAAAATATTTTATAAAAAGGAAGTTATTTAATGGCAATTGCTTTTCATAAAACGCATAATGTGAAAAAGCATGATGATTTAGCTAATCAGTTTTTAGGAAATCAAATTAATTTTAGAATCTTGTAAGAATCAAGTTGTTAGAAAATATAGGAGTAAATATTTAAAATTATGAAATAATAATAAAAAGAAGAACAGAAATAAAGTGGCCCTTCGTTTGACTTCAAGTCGAATTTGATCTTTTTATTTAAATGCTGTGTTAATTTTCATTCTTAATTAAATTTTCTTAATTAAATTCTCTTAATTCATTGAACATAAAAAAGAAAAAGAAGAAAAAGCAAACGTTACTTCGCTTTTGTTAACCTTAGAGAAGAATTATGAAATTCCTTTTCAAAAGAATCTCTTCCAGTTTTTAGGGAATCAAAACTAAATTCAATCATTTATCGTATAAAATTATGACGTTAATAAGACATTCAATCCAAACAGAGTTTACTGAGATGACTTAAATAAACTAGTGAGTGCTAAATATACTTACAAACGAACCAGGAATAAAAATTAGTCTCAAAAGGATTATATTTAGTGACTCAAGAAAAAGAAAAATGCTTTCCTGTATGAGTAAAGGATAATCAATTATTCATGAAAAACATTTTCAAAATTACCCTTTTTATTTGTTCGAATCATTTTTTTCATATAAACCACTTGATTTTAGATCGGCTTAATTTCATCTTAAAAAAGATTTCCTGTCATCTGAATCACGTTGTGAACAGAGTTTTGGCCATAAAATGGAAGTAAATATAATGTATTTTTCAAATCCGTTTGTTTTATTATATCCATCCGTATATATATATATATATATATATATATATATATATATATAATTATTTATTTAAAAATATGATTCCAACACGCTACATAAGAGGTCTCATGTTTCAAAACAAGAGCCGAAAACTTCAATATAATTATTTGAATTAAATTGAATTAAAGTAAGCTCTGTTCCATCTTCAAGCGAAATTTTTTTGGGAATAACAATTTCTGCTATTAAAACACGTAAATTTCAGAAATTGTTATTCAAAAAAAAATTTCGCTTGAAGATGGAACAGAGCTTACTTTAATTCAATTTAATTCAAATAATTATATTGAAGTTTTCGGCTCTTGTTTTGAAACATGAGACCTCTTATGTAGCGTGTTGGAATCATATTTTTAAATAAATAATTATATTTATGCTCTACTTTTGTATCGAGCACTATTTTTTAAAAATAATAACAAAAATACTAAAGAACTTTGGATTATTTACCTAACCAGTTCTTTCCTATTTTCTATATATTTTCACACACACACACACACACACACACACACACACACACACACACATATATATATATATATATATATATATATATATATATTCATAAATTCCAAGAGAATAGAATCCAGGTAGAATTTCCAGGACAGAGTAATGATAAGAATGTTATCAAAACAAGCTATATAAATACTAAAGACCTATATCTGTTCTTCATTTATTGTACAAAACTATTTCATTGAGTATGGCACGAAGAGATACTTGAAATATTAGAAAAGCCTTAAAACATCATTAAACTCTGGAAACAATCATTCTGCATGCGGATAGAAACCGGATTTAACCTATAAAGTGAAACGATTTTAAGGGCACTAGAGGACTTGCCATGATTTAATATCAGCGAATTTAAGCTTAACAACGTAATCTATGCGGCCGGCACTCTACTGTCAGGAAGAAAACGGAAATAACTCTTAGATAAGGAAATAAAGGAAAGAAAGGACGATTAATTAAGACAGCACACATCGTTATCAGCAATAGAGACAGTCCAAGGTGTTTGCTACATATTAAGGACGTACAAATGAAACATGTATAGAAATTTAAAGAGGTGGCGAAATTTAAGTGAGTAATGGAGTAACAGAAAATGACAGCTCATAAGAATAGCAAAAAATTCCTTCCAGAAACTAAGCAAAGTATTAAAAAAAATTACACATAGAAGCAAAGAATTGTATTGAACTGCTATCTGATATCCTATACAGTATTGAATATAGGACAATCTTTTCCTCACAAATGAAGAGACTTGAAGTGGCAGTGACATGATTCTACCGATGAATACTGAGAATAATATGATCAGACTAGTGAACAACGATGAAATATTAAGAAAGACAGGAACTGCAAGGAAACTGATTCTTATAACCAGAAAGAGTTTGAAATGTTTGGGATACATAAGGAGGAAAGAATTTAATCCGCACATGACAGAATGAAGTCAAGATGATCAAGGGGAAGTACTGGGTAAGTTACTTAATGTGTTTGAGTGTTTGGGTAAGGGAACAAGGAAAAAGGGTGATTAAGAGCGACAAAAGAGAGAAAGTTGGTGAGAGTCACGATCGCTCATGTTCAGCTGTAGTAACCCCTACCCTCCTTCAGTTATCTGTTGTAGTTGGCCACCTCCCTGAAATTCCGAGCCAAACCCTTTATTCAATCCACGGAGGTTGATTCTTCTAATTTCGTTGGTCATGCCAGCGGAAAAAATGGATCAGTTCCATTTTTTCTCCGTTCACCTTTGTGTTATTGCGGGCTTCTTCCACTGAACCAGAGTATATGACTTTTTTGTCAAATGCGAAACAGGGATTGATCACGCAGCTACCAGGTAACGAGATCCGCTTACATATCATTTTTATCCGCTAGAAATTTTATTCTGGAGTAGAAATCTGGAGCCTTAGATCTAAAGTCACTTTTCTGTTTCTGCAATTATATTGTATTTACACTACATCTAGTGTAAAAGGAATTCTTGGACGTAATATTTCTTAATTCAAGGCTCCTTATACGGTGCTTACTTCTACACTTGACCTACTGAGGAGCGTAGTAGAGTTTAACACATGTACTGCCTTATCTTGCAGTATTGGTCTTTATTTTTGTTTTTACTTCACACATCAGTGACTACGAATAAAGCAGAAATATATTTATTAAAACTTTTGCAAATTATTTAAGTACATTGCAAATTGTTTAAGTACATTGCAAATTATTCAAGTACATTGCAAATTATTTTACATGCATAACGACGCTTAATGTCTTTAATTATTGCAAATGAAAGCAACTGCCTTTAGGAATTAAGCAGTTTTTGTTGTTGGAACGAATATGTCATGAAACAACCTCAACATTTCCTGGTTACAGAACATTTCCCTTCAATTCACTACTCAATCATATAATCAAACTATTTTTGGTGGGCATAGCATATTTTAACTATTCATGATTTAAAATTAGCATATGTTATAGAGTTTTTGAAATTATGCCTCCGCGAGGGAAAAAATAATGTTAATATTGTTTGTGGGTCATTCATGTTCATACAGATTTCTACTCAATGAAACAAAGACAGTGTTATGGAATTAATTTATTAATTCTCACCTGCTATCAAAATGCGGGAAATAGTTACCGATTTCACTTTATAGAAGAATTATATTAGAGTAAAATTAAAAAAAATATCTTGTAAGGTTAATATTCATTGTATTTAAACTTTGTTTTATTGATATTTAAAAGCAGTGAAATTTCGCTCTTACATAAACCATGACTTTATCTTTTACTGAGCTGTATTTGACGAAATATCGATGAAGCATATATTTGCAAGAATCGAACCCCAGACAATCAGTTTAGCCAGTATTATACCGTTAACGTTGATATGTGATTAATACCACCATCTACGGTAAATATAATCAATATTTGAACGGCATGGCAAATGATTTGAATTCTTCGTGTATAATAAATTTATACATTTACATATTCTGTGGCTGGTGGAAACAATGTTTAGGTACTTTTTTAAATTTCAAGTTAATTAAAAATGAATGTCTTATGCGATCACATTGTTTCATTCATTAATTCTAAACATGTAAAGTGATACCTATTTCTTATGAAATCAAAGGAACGCATTTCTATGTGAATTTCTGTCAAAAGAGATTTAACAAAATTAAAATATGTAATCATGGATTCATATTATTTTCAAATATAGTTTTAATTATTTCCAATACTAAAAAGCAGAAATCAAATACATTTGGTATTTTCTAATTTTTTGTTAACCGCCAAAAATTAATCAGTGAGAGTAAAGAAGCAAATAGCGAATGATCTGAGGTTGTCAGGAGCGAAGAAAGATTAACTGTTCTATTTGGTTAGTGAATTAAAAAGAAAATCTCACAAATCTTAAATTATTGCATAAAAGATAACTGCGAATTTCTTTGCAAACCTCGTAAAATGAAATCGAAATGACTTTTAATCCAAAAGATTTTCACCCCGTCTATGTTAATCAGTTTAGAACAATGAATATTCTCGTGAGGGCACAGGATATTGGTTCCTAAATGTTGGCAGAATTTCGTTCAGATATTCAGCAGTCGATGTCTTTTAAAGTGAAATTGGAATTACGTATTATCTTCTTGTAAAGTGCTCAACGTTACACAGATTGACTTAAAGTTGTCAATTTTAAAATAAAATGCAATATTAGAATGTGGTTTTTGTAGCAAATCACTTCTAAAACCATTGTGCAAGAGCCTCAGTAAAAAAGGTATTCAACTGAAAATAGTATTTTATTGAAAGGTGTTATAAAATTGCTTAGATAACCTTATCATTTGAACGGTTAAGATTGAAGTTATGTAAAACCACACTAGTATGCTTACTTGTCAAACCATCTGCACACTGACTTTGACTAAATGGTATGAATATTAATGAGTTTATGCGATATTCTGCACAAGAGAAGTAAACATCAATCGTGTTGACAAAACTGTCAGCGGTGTTGATTTGTGTGGAGGACCTAACCTCTTTAAAAAGGACAAGAAATTGTTTCGGAGTTTTTTGTTTTAAAGGAAATAACCAATGCCTTTATGAATGATATTAAAACATTCAAGCTTTTTATAGCAACAAATAAAAAGATAAGAATTCAGTATAACAAGTGTTCAGTAATAAAAAGAAATTCACGAGGGAGAAATGATGAGAGAAACAGTAATGACCAACACTGAAAATAGGATTTCTGATTTCCATAACAACACACAATAGCGGGAAATGAACATGTGCCGGTAAAAAAGACCAACAGATCACTTGAGACTTCTCTGTAAAAGGCTACATTTTGAAGTTGTTTCGCATTGTAATTTGAATTATAAGCATTAAAGAGCATTAAAAAGTGCAAAATATGAAAGGAACAAAATAGGGGGACGATTGAACAATGGTGGCATGAAGAAAATCGAGAAATAAACAAGAACATAATGAGAAAAATGGCTGACAGTACTTTATAAAGAAATGTTGAAAAATGAGAGAGAATGATAAAAGATAGAGAAAAGAATAAAAATAGGAGTTTGTATGAGAGAAATTAAGAGTCTGTAATAATTGAGAGGGCAGGGGGCATGCAGAGATGAATTATTAAGTAGAGATAATGGGAGAAGGTATATGTTTGAAATGTGAGATATCGATTGGAAGGAGGCCGAAAAATGAGTAAACAAAGGGTGAAAAAATAAAAAAAAAATAAAAGGAGAAAGAATTTGTGTATGAATCGAACAGCCTGGCTAGGCATACAGTTTTCGTAACAATCCTTTACAATAGAAGCTAAGGTGAATTCAAGATGAGACGATCTATCGAAAAATCAATAGTCATTCTCCAAAGGATGTATCAATTCCGGTAATTTAAAAAAATGACAATGAGCTAATTCTACCTTAATAGAAAAATGTGGGAAAAATATAGCCTTTTTACGAATATGCGCAATTATTTTAAGTCAGAGTCGTGTACAGATTCTCCGCATGGTACTTGTAGTTGAAGTGTTCCATCATAAACAAATGGAAAGAATACAAACTTTTACTCTGAATTATCTTACAACCTAAGGAATAAACTTACAAAACATTGCATCTGGCCTTATAAGAAAACATAAAAAGTTCGTAAAAAAAATTAATGTCAATATTACGTTGTTTCATGTCTTTTTCTAATAACATTGTAGAGTAATTAAAACCAACTTTCGTTCTGGCTTATTTGAAGCATATTTGCAGCGTATGAAATGTAATGAAATATGCAACAGAGTATGGAGGAATATCAGTCGACGGCTAATCCGAATATGACAACTTAATTTAGAAGTGACTTTGGTCGGGAGAGAAAAAAAGAACTTTCATGAAGGGAGACAAGCAAGACTTTTCTTTTACAGTCCTTGCGATCGATGAAGAAAATCCAATTTGCTACTTTTTGACTTTCTAATTTGATGTAGTATTGAGCTTCGACGTGGAACAAACATTGATGTAAATTAACCGGATGTGTCTAATGACGTGCATGCGCTCATGTGGAGACACATACACGCATACATAGTTACATATACACACATACATAGTTACATATACACAGAGTGCGATGGGAAATTGCCGCTATTTTATATTTTTTATATCGTGCACGCGCTTTGTTTTTGATTTTGTCGACTGCATAGTATAGTAGGGTCAGTTGGGCACCATCTGTGAGAAATAGAGCACCATCACGCAATTAGTTCCGACAGACATTGGAAACGGCATGTTGCACTGCGCGCCAGAAGCTCTAAAACGAACATTTCAGAGTGTTTGGGTGTCAATATGAAGAAGATTAGGAAAGAGTTGGATAAGTAGAATGATGATTACGGCATCTCGGAAAACTTACCCTCATCGGTCTGATAAAGACACCCGAATCCCTACAACAAGGGGTGGTAGTGCTGCCCTGGGTTAAGAGGATGGTAGTGCTGCCCTGGGTTAAGAGTGTTGTTGCTGGAGGAATCTATATCTGGCAACAGGACTCTGCACCATGCCACGCAAGGAGGGGAACCCAGTCATGGATGTCACAAAATTTCTGCAATCACATCAGCACTTGCATCTGGCTACCTAAGACCCCAGATTGCAACCTCATTCATTATTATGTATGGGGCGCCGTTGATAGAGAGACCAACAAAAATCATTGAAACACCAAAGATGAACCTGAATGAAAGGATTATGGCAGCATATACCAACTTAAACAAGGAAACCGTCCGGAAGAGTTGCAAAACATTCCGAAGTCGTATGAAGCCCGTGGTTGAAGCCAATGGCGATTTTATTTAATAAATTTACTGTTTAATATTTCAAGGTAGAAAAGTATGACAAGTGTTATAAAAATGAGAAAGCTAGAGAAGATGGAAGAAAGGAAATATAGAGGGAATAATAATAATAATTATAATTATTTTGAAACAATTAACATTTTAACAATACTTTTCGTTACATATAATTTTCATATAATAGTTTTTAATGTTGAATAAGTAAGAAGAATAGATAAAAAAAACCCTCTAACCATATAAGAAACGATTAATCCCAAAACGGATTAAACTCTTCTGTACCTATGATTAAAACGGATTAAGATTTTCTGTACATATGGCAGCTGGACGAAGAAGTTTGATCCTAGTAGAATTCACATATCAGACCATAACCGAAGGGCTTGAAATATATTTAGAATTAATGAGTGGATGTTAAATCTTTTTTTTTTCCAATAAAAAAATAACTGGATTCAATAATTAAAGCCAAATATTGACATGAACGCCAATCAAATGTGAAATACCAACAATGGAGAAGAAAACAAAATTAAATGTTTACCTAATCTGAAAACCAAGTGAGAAGATCCTGAGTCAAATGAGTCAAATCTTTGTCGATATCGACAAAGATTTGACTCATCAGTGTTTGCAGAACTGGTTTGAAACTCGAAAAAGATGGGTTTATCCTAAAAGCTAAAAAGCAAAGCCTTCATTTAAGGATTGGGGTGTTGTTTATCTTCACAGGCTAAGGAGACAATTGATCATTTAATATATGGTTGATGCTCTACCCTAGCACTAAGTGAATTTTAAAATAGGCATTAAAAGATATTTTTTACAATGTTGTTCATCCTGTACATGGCTCAAGAACCACTCGAAGTTACAGAGTAAGAGGTACCGCATAATAATTCTACCAAGACGCAGTGGGTCATCAGAAAGTTCAAAAGTCCGGGGAGGAGTGTGGATTGGACGATAGGTAGACCTATCTATTCCTATTCAGAAAAAAGTAAATAAAATTTCAGAGTTTTTTTTGGACAAGGTTAGAAGTATAAATTTGAAGTAGACTTTAGAAAGAACTGAAAATCTAATGCCAACATTATGACCTTCAAACGGGAAAATATATGAGCTATAGCCATCACTAGGTCTAGAAGGTGATGGTGTTTCTCTGTTCTGTGACTTTGCCATATACACCGAACGCGTATATACATAAGTTAATAGATCAGTTATTGTCATAAAAACTCCAAAGGAAAATACTGTCTAATGAAATTCATCATGATGTTTGATAAAACAACCAACAAACTAATAGATTCTCCAAATATAATAATCTAGAAGTAGAAATAATAAAAAAGGTAATATTTAAATTCTTGTTCCAGTATTAGTAGGAGCACTAGAAATTGTTAAAATGTATACTGAGATGCACATTAAGAAAAGCAAAGGAAACATATTGATTTGAAATACAAAATATTGTACGATCACTGTTCACATACTTAGAAATTTCCAGTGACTTTATAAAAGAAAAAAATGTCATTTACCTGTGGTCTTAGGTGAAAGAATTGGTAAATGATTGGTTTTAACAGCAATTCAGAAGAAATAAACAGTAACAACAAGAAAAATAATAATGATAAGTAGAATTAAAAGAGTGTAGGCTGGGAAGTAGAATAGGAATCAAAGTAGAATAGGAATCAAATCCGACAGAAAATAAAGTCAATTCTTATGTTTGTTCAATGTGAATGTTTTCAAGAGAATGTTTCTTGTCAGAATCAATCTTGCACATTTATAAATCTAACATTCACCCAGGCATTTGAATATTGTTGCCATATCTGGTCTGGTGCTCCTGGTATATAGCTTGATTTTTGACAAAATTCAAAGAAGAGTTTGTAATGTCATCGGTCCTGCCTTGGCATCTCAACTTCGGTTACTATTCTACCGACGTGACGTGTCTTTCCTCTGTCTTTTCTATAAATATTTTTATGGCAGTTCTAATGAGCTTTCCTCCAAGGTACCGCGAACGCATTAATTTAAGCGTATTACTAGATTGCTAACTAGGTCTCATTTCACTGTTGAAATAGCTAGATGTAAACGTACGTTGTATTTTAATAGTTTCTTTTCTCGCACTTCTCGTCTGTGGAACTCTCTTCCGGTTTCTTGCTTCCCTTCCACCTTACAATCTTCAAATATTTCAATGTAGCAATAATCGCCATCTTCTGCCTTCCTGAAAACTTCTTTTATTGTCTTTTCTTCTCGCTATAGTCTTCTAATTCTATTTCATTCTTAGCAACCCCTTACGTTTTAGTGTTACTTTCGCCTTGCTTGAGTTGAAACGATTAAAAACATTTTGTTGATCAAGAAGTGATTGGGAACGACAATATATGCAGTGATTTACACACTACATATGTATATGTAATTTCATGCCAGAACACCTTTATCAGAACATATTGAATGGGATAATGTTATGATTATCATGGGGCTTTGAAACACACTTCTTTAATGTTTGTAATGAATTTCAAACATCCTCTGTCAAGTTTTTTAATGTCACTGAATTACGAAGACAAATTCAAATATTTACTTTCACGGCTTTCTCTGACATGATAAATCTATCTGAGATTTAGTCACAAGCTCAACGTTGGCTAAGGCAATGTTTTGTATTTCGAATTATGTCTCAAGCACATTGTCTACTCATTTATGTTCTCGTATAGAGAAAGTATACCATTATTGTCCATTATACATTACCTTTCTGTATTGATAAATCCAGAGATTGTGAGCGTTATGTAATTCATATTTTCTACTTCTCTCTCGGTGTACTAGTCTATGAACATGGGGTTACTACAATATCTGTAATATATGCAAGATGAAAGCTGAAATGAGCTTAATATATTTAAAAGATATTAATATACAGAAAACGTAATTAAATGTAATATGTATATTTCAAACCCGAGAAAGTCGTAAAGTGAATTTATTTTATTAACGCTCTTTTACTGGTACTATTACAAAAATTAACAAATTTAATTCGTGCTTTTAAATAGTTTCTCGTGTAGAGTTGATTATAATGTTAGTATTTAACTTTTATACTTTGTCATATATTTGTACATTTCTTCATTATTCATACCAGAGTTTGTTCATAAATATATAATTAAGTGTAATTAGGTGTGATGCTTGAAAGACAGTTTGATTTACGCAAGCAACTATGTGAGCATTTCAGGATTTTCTTTTTCTTTGGCTTTCTATAAAAAAATCTAAATATCGCACAAGAAAAAATATAAATTCTACTGAATACTTGCTTGAAGAAATTATATACTGCTGGTGGTGGTGAAAAGAGTTTTGGATTCAAAACAATGGTAAAATATCCTATGTAAAATATTTTAAAAAATGTACCTTTTGTAATCAGTTCTGATTGATTATTTTGATATAATGCGCATGTAAAGAATTTATATCAATTATATGAATAATTTTATTCCCGCTAAAGCCGACACGACCCTAGATATTGCAACCCCCCCACTGAAAATCTATAGAGGAATTCATTTTCCACAATGGCTGACAAACAGAATCATTGAAGAGATCAGAAGAAAACCTGTAATTTCAACAAGGAAAAATTCGTACGAGTAATATTACCTGTTATTTCAATCTTATTTCACTGTACAAACTAGAAAGATTTTATTGATATACAATAGCCTTTTGTAGAACCACATCACTGTTGCTTCAAGTCTCTTCATTTGTGAGGAAATTGTCCAATATTTACTGCCATATAAGAGGACCGATATTACATATTTCGAACACTTAAAAGACTTCCTAAATATTTAAATTTTTGTACTTGCTGGATTTTAGTTTCTCCTATTCTGATAACCATACATTCTTTTTCTCTATTTATGCTTATTCCTTTTTTCTTGCTTTCCTTTTCTACCTTCTTGAGGAGTGCTTATAATTTACTTTTTGTGGCTGCTATCAACACTGTGTCATCTGTATATCTTGAGATTGTGGCCACCAATAATGAATCCTGGTAGAACTTCTAATTATCTCAGTGTCGCCTCACTGTAAAGTTTGATTGAGTCCGAAGAGAAGATACACTGTTGTCTTACGCGCCTTTCCATTTTTTAAAATTTATTGGATTCATTTTCTATCCGTATGCAAGTAGTTTGCTTTCAGCATGAATTCTTAATCATTCTCATGTCCTTTCCAAATTAATCAAGTTTATCTAGCAATTGAAACAGTTCTTTGTGACATAATTTATCAAACGCGTTTGCGTAATTTATAAAACTTAGACTGATAAACTTAAACTTTACTACCATCTGTAGGAGTTCCTGCAGTTTCTTTTTTCGTTTGTATTGCTTTTTTCTGATATCATTCTCAACATAAATATCGCTTTCATTTCTCTAGTGTCGTTAACGAAAGCACTTTGTTCTTGTTCGATGTTTGGTCTAATTCTACTGAGCGCTCTATTCATCAGAATTCGGATCATATTGTCATGTAGCTCATTAGGTCTATATTACTTAGGTCTTCTGGTATATCACCACTGTCGTTTACAATGTTTGTAATTTTGTCAGTGACAAAATCATCTAAAGCTTCCAACATCTCCATTACAATTACATCCGGTCCTGCTGTTTTTTATTGTTCAATTTGGACAGTAGGAAATTCACTTTGCTTTTGGGAGGCATCTTTCGCTATTCCAACGCGCCTTCGGATTTCGGTGTCGCATTTTAAAACACTTCCTAAATATTTTTTTTTGTGTCTTCTTACAGTTGACGTTTAGTCTTTTCGTCTCACTTTCCTTTACTACCTTCTGTAGGAATTCCAGTAGTTTCTTTTTTGTGTCTGCATATTTCATATAGTTAAGATTGTGTCCGTCAATAATAAATTCTGGTGAGATTTCTAGTTCTATCAGGATCGCTGTAAAGTTTGAATAAGTCCCTGTAGAACGAGTTTTTATCTTACGCCCTTTTCTATTTTGTTTGTATATTAACTGAATTGATTTTCTGTCTGTATGCAAGCGGTTTACTCCCAGTATTGAGTTCTGGACCAATCTAATATCCTTCACAAACACATTAACTTTTCCTTGCAGCTCAAACAAATATTTGTGTCTTATCTTAAACACTTTTTCATAAACAAAAGGGAATACGTCCTTCTGGATTTGTATTGATTTTTCTGATATCATTCCGAATATAAATATCGCATTTCTATTTCCAGGGCCTTTAACACTATTCACGTCCTATTCCGGCCTAATTTTGCAGCACTATACATCATATTTCGAGTTATAAATGGCTCATTAAGTTAACAGTCCGATCGAACTTGCATCCATTTGCACCTGGCTCCTCGGGCACCGCTATGAAATGGATCTACTGCGGTCTTCGTCACAGCTGTATGTTTCCCAAAATTAAAGCTACATTAAATGCATTTTAGAAATCCCTAAACTGTAACACAACAAATTCAATTTGTAAACAATCATATACAGTCGCATTTAGGAACAATTATGAAACTTTACAACAGGTTAAAGATTCAAAGTGGAAAACATTGAAGGAAGCTCGGGTGAAAACAACGAAATAAGTCCTCTCGAGGAAAGACACGAAGTGTCAGACAGCTGAATTTCTCATCCCAATTAAAGAGTAAAGGAAAATAATGTAAAGTATATATGCAATATACATGAGGTTAAACAAAAACATCACAAAAAGAGGAATGGCTTAATAAGAAATTAAGGGAGAAAATAAAACAAGTGCAACACACAACGAAATCAGGTGTGCACAAAAAAGTAAGTAAAAATGGGATCTTCGTTAGGATTTATAAAAACTAAAGAGGAAACACACGTAAAAGAAAGAGAAAAGATACTATCGAGATGAAATGAATACATAAGTGAGATTAGAGTGTATCGAACAGAGAACAGTATTTGCAAAAACAGGAAGTAATGCGTATAAGAGAGTTGTCCACATGCCCCACCAGAATAAGATTCTACAATATTCCAGAACATAATAGATACCCGAGGAAGACTGATGTATACATGGAGAAACATTCTGGACGCCTCCTCCCAACAAAAAACAAGAAAACGAATAAATTACTAAAAAATATTCATAGGCTACAATATACTTGATTAAAATTATCTCTAGGCAATAAATATTCTTTAAGGCAAAAATGATTAAAACAACGGATATTTCGTGTTGATTAATTTTATTGATAGACTTTTCCAAATTATGAAACATCTTTCCTAGACAAGGAGGAAATTCCATCAGAAATTGTTCGAAGTTCATTTTGGAAAAGTGCAAGAAATATGATCCAAACATCCGACTTATCATCAAAATAAGTAGAAACTATACTGAGTTCCGTAGAACGAGTGAGTGTTGTTATATTGCAAAGTGAGGACATTCAGTCACGCCCCCACGAGGGTGTCATGTGGCACAAGGCCTTTTTAACGTGGGCTTTCCGAGCCCGTGGGCTCGGGCAAAAATATGCCCATTGAATCCGTATGTAACGGGTTCAGGGCCGGTCTACCTCCCCGAAGGAGACCCCGCCCTTCGGCGTAGCCTCCTTCGGGTTCCTCCCGTCTGTAGGATGAGAGTATAACCGAACAGTCGGTCAAAACTTGAGCGACTATTGCAAAGTGAGGTGTGACACACACACACACACACACACACACACGCATATATATATATATATATATATATATATATATATATATATATATATATATATATATATATATATGTATATATATATATGTATGAGCATGCGGTCTCTTAATTTTTTTTATTTATTTATTGATTGTGAGCAGCTGTTAAATGTTACTATGATCCTTATGCTTATTAATATGATGCCCTGACGGCACTATTGGTCGGACAGGTGGCAGATGAGTCTTCGTGAGAGTGTAGTTGTGGTATATTGCAATCTTATTTCTTCTTAAGATTTGGCTTTGGGATTCGTAGTACAATGCGCTATAAAAAGAAAATGCAAACTCAGAACAAATTCATTCACTCTTCTGTGGCCAAGTTAGTAACTGTAACATTCATGATTTTTTCCTCTTCAAACTGCAGGGGTGAATGGATCAATGCTACGATTAGTTAGAAAGTAACACCTTAGTGAAGTTCAAATACAAGGTTTTATCTATTGCATGCTCTAGTATTTGATGGAGCACAGAGCCACTGGCTATGAATAGCAAATCTTTCTTTATCTTTTGAACATTTAGTTGCACCCAATTGCACCGACATGCATGTATGATGTCTTTACAAGCGCACACATGCACATACAAACAAATAGCAAGAGAAAAGATATTTATAAAATTCCGGATTTCCAGCTGAAAAACTTCCACATTGAGATAATAAAGTATACAAAGATTTCATTAGCAAATATTAAAATTAAGAATTTTAAGGGAACCTTAGTAATTTACAAAACTTTCGTAACTTTGAATTCACAAATGTCACATATCATCTAAGTAAAGGAAGGTTTGCCTGAGTGAAATCGATTTCATTTCAGCTTGTTGCTGATAAATACTATCGCTATTTATTTTATTTTTACACAAGGTGGAGATTTTACAAACACAATGTAATAATGGAACACTTTTATGATTTGTAATCAAGTCTGTTCATTATTTTCCCTGAATATAGAATTTGTATGTTTCTACTTTAAATGTGGACGCATACGACCGATATAGATACAATAATACAATGTTCTATGACAACTTTCTTCTCTCAGATTCAGAGAAACGAACCTGAACATTTACATATATAAATAGACCTTTTAGTTGTGACATTTGCTCCTGGATTTCTTTCAACGATCAGCGTAAAAAAGAAGTTTTGAAACGTGGATGCAGGGGGGGGGGAGGTGTAAGGGTGCAGTGTTTGTACGTGTGCGTGGAGGGGGTGGAGAATAACAGCAAAGTGGACTGATGACATTAAAATATCACTTTCATTTCGTTTCGTTAGGTTGCCATGAAGAAACTATGTTCACACATACCATAGGCGTTGGAAACTTATTCTGTAAAGGCAGACGTCGCTTTAAATCAATATTGATCGATTGTTCCATTGATTTTTGGAGGTGTGTTCGCTGTGAGACAGAATAATAGCTATACACAGAAGAAAAATGTCTTTTTTATACAGGAAGAGTTTAAATCTGGTAAAATAGAATAACACTGATTTTATATATATATATATATATATATATATATATATATATATATATATATATATATATATATAAATAGGGGTTTAAATTATTTCTATATTTTTGATACATTACAATCTTCTAAGGTTCATATCTTATTTTTGATACATTACAATCTTCTAAGGTTCATATCTTATTTTTGATACATTACAATCTTCTAAGGTTCATATCTTATGAAAGCAACAAAATGTTAAATAATTATATGACATTGAGAAGACAGGTGATATTTCTCTATTCTTGCATACAAACGCTGGAAGATTTTTACTCACAGTTCTCAAGATTAATAAGTATTTACAACTCGATATTCTTGAAAATTTCTTCTCTCTACGCCGATACACAAAGCCTTTCATCTGCTATCAAAATCAAGCAGCTTTTATTATTTTAAGCAATCCTCTTTCCTCACTTTGGTCATTTTGCAGCTATTCAAATTGAACTTTGTTTTAAACACGCCTGATTCCAAGTAAACGTGTTATGGAAATACTAGCGATTCTAGATTTACACAGAAGTTGAAGTAATTATTTTTATTTTTATTTTTTAAATTAAGAATACAGGCGCGCGTCCAATTGGTCTTTGAGCATGTCTGTTGTCTTTAAGCATCTTTAAATAACGCTCACCTTAAGCAAATACTTTTCCAAATTTTTTAAAATTTATTTATTTTAGTTGTTAGCATACTTGATAATTAAGCTGATATTAAGTGATTACAAGTTTCGAAATTAAGTTTAATTATATATTTAGGAAGTATTTTAGAATATTTAGAGTAAAAAAAAAAAACAGTCGAAAATTAGAAAAAGGAGTAAGCATCTTTCTCTAACAAACATTTCTTGAAAATTGCATTTTAAATTAAAGAAATAATGTATTTTAAGTGCTTTGATGGTTTCGAAATTGTCCCAACTTATCCTCAGTCATAAAGTTTCAGCCATCACCTACTATAATAAAGCGAAACATGTAGCAATGTTTAATCTATCTAGTTATATGTAAATCCTTCTGTGCATATGAAATTAGAAACTGTAATTGAATTATGCGACTCTTTAAATTCGCCAATATATATGTCACACCCAAAATATACCTGTACACATGTATATATCTATGATTTTGATATTATAATTTGCATTATATATAAAATAATTCTTAATAAGTTATAAATGTTTTTACTTTATTTGAAAATATCTTTGTTCTGAAGTAGAATGTTCACAAAATTGCAAAAGTATATAATTGTAATTTTTAAAGAATTTAAAGAGTAACCTTGAATTAATAAGATAGTATACTTTTAAACTGAATTTTATCACTTGGCATAATCAAATTTTATGCATTGATTTGGAAATCATGCCAGAATCTGTCTTAAGAGAATACAATTTTGATTTCTTCTTTTAACATTTTCTTAAAGGAGTATTTTTGAAAGAAAAGTTCGCTTTCTTTGGTGATTCTTGTTACAAGAACACAAATAATCTGCTTTCTTGCATTCAGTTACCCAAAGATTATAAAACTTATATCAATCAAGGAGCGTGGAAGCGGCTCGCCCATAATGGGTGATGCTGAATTTGAGTAGTTATTGCGCAAAGGAAAAATTATTTCCCTGGGCTTAAATCTGGATAGAATCAAACGATACAGGTTGAATTTGCATATATTGTTTGCACAAGGCTACAGGTGAAGAGCGTCCAAATAGTGCCTATTATGTTATTCGAGGACACGTCAGTTAGGGTGGAAATTGTGGAAGCCATCAAAACTGGTGAAAAAATAGTTATAGGCTCTTGATTTATATTTTTGATGGATACTATGAATTTTTTATAATTAAAAGAAAGTAGATTTTTATGGTACTCTTATGGGAGTGCATTTCTATGTGCAAACATAAAACAAGAATATTTAAACCATCTATGACAAGATTCTAGTAATACTAAAATCATCAGTTGAATTCCAAGAAATACTAAATGACTAGAGAAATTAAGAAAATCGCTTGAAAAAAGTTAGAAATGAAATGAGAAATGATCGAGATAGTGTCGCTAAGAGAGAGAAAGAGAGAGAGAGAGAGAGAGAGAGAGAGAGAGAGAAACATCAGACAAAAGGCCAAGAAAACAGAGATCAAAGAAATAAGCGAGAGAAAATGGAAGTTGGAACAGAGTAAAACGAAAAGATAACAGCTCGCACAGAATGTTACCCAATGGTTAACAAATGTAGTAGAAAAGGACCAGAGATTAAATGGAGGAGTGGTCTTGTAAGACATCATAGAGATTAGCACAGTCACGGACTTTACAGAAGGATTTAAGAAAAGCTTTTATTCTGTAGTGGGCTAGCAATCACTGATTATGTGAGAGTGCTTTTGAACTTTGAGCCTTTGTCATTGTGATAGTAATAAATTCTTCCATGTTCCATTTTATCATCAGTATTTTATTTATTTTAAACCTATCTGCCTAAACGTTATTTGTATAACCATATTTTGCACTGATTAGTCTAAAATTTGTGTTAAATTCAGAAACTTTGAGGAAATCAGATTTTAGCAAAGTGGTCTCTTGGGCTTTTTCGAGTACAAGAGTTTTTTTCAGTTTTTAGAAAGTCTTTTGATAATTTTAGAATTAGTGGCCATTAGTTAGGCAACAAATCGGTATGAAATCAAATTTCTACTCATCCAAATATCAATAAGGTTTACCGAGTTTATCTTGGTGAACTTTTGTTCCATCCACAAGATTCAAACAGTAAATAGGAAAGGATGATGAATTTACTGGTTCTTAGAGGAAAGAAAACATTTAACGTTTGGTATGTTATACTATTACATATTAATTAGTTATATAAATAATTCGTTATTTGGGTTACAATAAAATTTAGAAAATTTGAATTTTGATATTTTTGTTTATTAAAAATAAACTATTTTTATAGTAAAATTGGATAAAAATTTAATTGTAAAAAACCCTATGAACGAAAAAAAGCTTAAGTGTATTAATACTGTATGTTTTTGTTTTTGATGGTGTGCGTGTGTGTGCATCATTATTAATCGTCAACGACACGATCAATTGAGCTAATCATGAACTCTCCTATGACATCCAGTTGGGATAAAGGCTAAATGAATATCATCCTATAGACCACCAAAAAGAACATCTTATCATTTCTAGTCTGAAATGAAATATTGAGTTTACTATGAAGTACAAAAATGTTGAGGTCAGATTTGACCACTAAGGTCACTGGAGGTAGAATTAGTTTTTGGTTTTCATGATGTCTATTGCAATCGAACAATTACATTAAATTAGGGGAAAATTAGTATGCAGAGGTTAACTCGGTGAGAAAATATTATATGATGCAAGATGCAAACCTCAAATATCAATAAATGTCAATATGAGATCAAAATAGATTTTTAATGGCAATACGCCAAAGAAGAAAAAGGACTTTTCTGTTTTGTTTGTAAAACGCGAAACCTTGAATAATGTTTTAAACAAGAATTTACTTTCGGGATCAAATTTGATGTTATAGTTGTTTTGAATATAAAAAAAATGAACCTGAAATATAGAAATAAATTGATTGTTGAGCTAGGAGTTTTTGCTCTAGTGAATGTTGCAATCGAAGATATAAGCAACTAATAAAACTTCCACTTGTGAGAAAGAGCTTTTGCAACAGATTATTAAAGATACATTATTTACATTAATCGGACTATTGTCCTCATCTTTGTCGCCATAACGCCACAACGTTTCGGCCGTTGTACGCTCCGGCCTTCTTCAGGTGGTTGGAATGTCGAACTGAACCCATTATTTCGCTCACTGGGGTAGACTGTTCTAGTTCTACGTGCCATTGATTGATGGATGTCATTTATCAGTTATCTCCTGCTAATTTCCCTCTGAAAGTTCTCCACTGCCTTAACCGGGTATTGAACTCACACTCTTTGGGTCCTGTCACTGGCTCTAACCAACGCCTTTATCCACTGTGCCATGTGTCCTTGGTTAGATCCAGTGACAGGACCCAAAGAGTGTGAGTTCAATACCCGATTAAGGCAGTGGAGAACTTTCAGAGGGAAATTAACAGGCGATAACTGATAATTGACATCCATCAATCATGGCACGTGGAACTAGAACAGTATACCCCAGTGAGCGAAATAAAGGGTTCAGTTCGAAATTCCAACCACCTGAAGAAGGCCGGAGCGTACAACGACCGAAACGTTGTGATAAATATGGCGACAAAGGTGAGGACAATAGTCCGATTAATGTAAATAATGTACATAATACCTCATTTCAGAAATATAGACAGACTCAGATTATTAAAGATGTTCATCTGTAAAGTCTTTGTCATATTTCCAAACTTCTGAAGCCATTAAGAGCCCAAGTAAGTTTCTCAATTCACCTTTGCTTGAATTTTCTCCTCACAGGATTTATAAATTCAATAGGGACACTTACCATACTTCTTAGAAATCTAGACCCTACAAAGTTGTATAATAGAATTCGTCTAGATGTTAAGAAGCTCTACTACATATCACCAAGCAACAAAACAATTACAACAAATTTTGAATTAAAGTAAATGTATCTTTGATTTCAACTTTTATTTCCAGTTATACTCAGCTTTATGATAATCATCACTAAGGCGCAAGGACAATATGTCAAGAGCGCTCGCTCCAATATCATTCTCCCATGTTTTACCATGATCAGCTTGTATTAGGGCTGGATCACCAAAGAACCTTTTCAAATTTTATTATTACTTCTCAAATGATGAAGTATTAGTTAATGTTATGTATCCAGAAGCCCCATCAACCTGACAGATTACATCCTTTGTTCGGGGCATAAATAGAACAATTCCTTTTTTTTCATTTATGTTGTGTAAGACATATGTAAAAGAAGATTTTTATATTGTTATAGTAGAAGTTATTTCGAATGCCGGATATCTGGCTAGTATTAGGTTGGTGCAAAAATAATGACGTAATAATGTCGTTTTTTGACGTTAAAATAATACGTCAAAAAAACGATATTATTACGTCATTATTTTTGCACCAACCTAATAGTTTCAAGTTCTTCATTTTTACTCCGAAATTCTTGTTCACAACTGAAAATGCCTGCTATGGCGAGAGGAGATATTAATATATTACTCCTACGTGATCAATAAATTTCATATCCTGTAATATTGCCTCTTGTCAAATATTAATTATGTTGAATATAAAAATGGTCAAACTGAAAATTCCAGCTGAGTCAGTCGTGGTGGGGGGGACTGTCGATCATAATGCCTGTCCATGACTCGTTCGCATAAAGAACTAAATTATTTTTCTTTTTCACTTTAGACGATTATCTCTACAATTTCGAATGGATGTTTTTCCATCAAAAACATGAAATCTATTAAACTGCTTGAATCACAATGAATGGAATGAGAATTAGAAAATAGAAATTGTCTCTAATATGACAAGCTTAATCTCTGCATAAATTTGAATGCAAGAAAATGTTAATGTCATATGTGAAAATTTAGAGAAACACTTAAAGAGAATTTGAACTATATTCAAACATTACAGACATTTGCATAAAAATATATATGCATAAACATTCTCTCAGTAGACATTTTTTTAATATTTGTTTTTTCAAAATTCTGTCAGTAGACAGTTTTTTTTTAATATTTATTTTTAAGAGAGTTACTGGTTAAAATAGAAATTCAAAAAAAATTTTTTAAAAATGTCCTGTCATTTTCTTACCTATTTCTAAAATATTTGATTATAGATTCCATAATATAAATATCCTCTATACATGAGATAATTCTTTAATTTTCTTTTAACTCCTTATAATGCTGGTATACATTTAAAATGTGATACTGATAAATATAAATACAGGGGTGTTCGGAAAGTTACTGTGAACTTTTCTAATATTTTTTTATATTTCAGATTCCATCGCAATATGGTTTTAACAATAGAAGAATTTCTGTATTTCTCTTTCAACACGTATTCCAGATCGGACAAATGGCAAGTGAGGAAATCAATGACTCATGATGTCTACACATTTCACAGTTCTATGCAGTTTTGGGAGAAAAGTTTTGCAGACCGCATTATTTCTATAGACGTGTGATGGATTTAGTTCTGGCGAGCCTGGCCTCCCACGCTCGCCAGATTTAAATCCATCAGACTTTCATCTGTGGAAAATCTAGAGTGTATCGAGACCATCTCCGCATACTTCTTTCTTTTTATGTGCCGTGTTCCTTCAGGACGTAGGCAATCATGTCTCTCCACTTCCCTCTATCCCTTGCAGCTCTCAATAAGTTTCGTCACTCTGCCACCTCTCCTAGACCACGTTCTGTCATCCACTTACTTAACCCCGCCAGATATGTCATGCGTTGCTTTCCCTTGTCTCTGTTTCCCTCAATTCGACCCGTGAGTATCAGATTCTCCAGGCTCTCCTTCCTCATTATGTATGCCAGAAACTTCAGCTGCCTCTTCCTAATGTCAAGTATAAGCTTCCTCCTTGTTTGCAACCTCTCCAAGACTTCACTGTTGCTCATACGCTCGGTCCATGATATCTTTAACATCCTTCTGTAGAACCCCATCTCCATCGCCTCGAGTCTCTTCTTCATCTTTGAGGAGACCGTCCAACATTTGCTGCTGTAAAGGGGGACAGATGTCACGTAGCAGCTCAGCACTCTTTTCTTTGTTTCCAATACTCTGCCCAGCTTTTGGAATGATTCCTTGGCTCTCCTAATACGTTTTCGTATGTATAGGTTGAATAAATCCAGTGAGAAGACACATTCTTGCCTTACGCCCAATTCTATTTTTGTATATCTACTGAACTCATTCTCTATGTGCATGCAGGCCGTTTGCTGCAAGTATAGGTTCTTGATTATTCTAATATCTTCCCCAAATATATCACGTTTGCTGAGCAGTTCCAACAGATGTTTGTCGGGTGCTTTGTCGAACGCTTTTGCATAATCTGTAAAACATAGGTACACGTCCTTCTGCATATGTAAAATTCCGAAAACAGAAGGTAGAAGCTGCACTGACCAAATTGAACAGAAACAAGGTGGTAGGTCGAGACAGAATTATAACGGAAATACTGACTTTGGCATAGACAAGTTCACAGAAATTAGAAATTAAATCTACAACAGTGGGAATTTACAGCAGATCTATTTTCATAGCACTGCTTAAGAAACCAGGTGCAAACGAATGAGAAATCCACCGAACAGTCAGCCTAATGAGCCACGCAACAAAACTCATCATGCGTATTCTGATGAATAGAGCACGCAGCAGAAACAGGCCAGAGATAGGACAAGAACAGTGCGGGTTCGTTAAAGACACCGGAACAAGTAACGCGATATTTGTGCTCAGAATGTTATCAGAAAGAGCAATACATATGCAGAAGGACGTGTACCTAGCACACTAGATGACTTGAAAACAGGGATAACAGCGTCCACTTAATCTATTTCAAGTGAGCAACTGATCGCAGTGTTCAGAAACGAAATGAGAAGGGTCTAAGCGTGTATTGATTCTAACAGGCGTCACTTTCAACATTGCTTATAATTTTCATTCATATTCTCCTCCTGTATTCTATAAAGAAACATATCTGTTAATAAAAATATAAGTGCATAATGACTTTCCGAACACTTTATAGTTACAGAATATATGCGGGCACATATTCTAATTAATTAATTCGCACTTAAATATAACATGAAACATTTTGGAAAGATAAAACTTTTGTAAATATTATTATTATAGTTTCAATGGTTATCATGAATGATTTAATTATACAAATATTTTTATATAAACATAATACATAATAGAAGTAAAAAGATACCAGATGAGGAGGAATCAGATGAAGAAGTTATCGGTAACATGAAAAAGTCCAGGAAGACTTTGCAGTTGATTTATATATTAACACCTACAATTCCAGGTAAAAGACGTAAATATTTTTAAAATTATTACAAATTGTAGCCTAAAACCTGACTAAAAGCTTATTAAATAAATTAAAATACTTTAATTAGAACGTGTTTTAAAGATTGGTTGACATTTGGAAGTAAAAATAATAGTTGAACAGTTAAATTAAGATAAATACTATGGAAAAGTATTGTAATACTACTACTAATAATAGTAATAATATTTCTGATAAGACGGTACGTCTTATCAGAAATATTATTACTATTATTATTTATGAAACATGATTTCTGGAGAACACAAGAAAATATATTTTTATTGTTGATTTTATCTGGTAATTGTTTTACTTTCATAGTTATAAATTGAAAACTTTCGAGATACCATATATAAAGTATTTTGGCATCTAATTTAATGCTATATTGAAAGCTATTGCTTGTGAGTTCGTTTCTCAATAGGTGCGCCAAACTGAGAGGAGATGAGCAAATGTGGTATTTAAACATTCTTGCTTCAATTTATTCAGGAATCTCGGATAATATGACAAAAAGAAATAATTCCTTCAAATAATGTGGAATAAAATTCAAAATATATTTCTGATATCTTAACGCGTCTATCGAAAAAATAAAAGGGAGGCAATAATATAAGACAAAAATATATATGAGAGAGAGAGAGAGAGAGAGAGAGAGAGAGAGAGAGAGAGAGAGAGAGAGAGAAACAAACAATGAGAGAGAGACAGAGCATAACATTTGTAGGGCAATGGTTACGATGCAAAAGTGAGCAACTATTGAACAGTTACTAACTTGAATCAATCACCTCTACTTCAAAGTTAAAACGCTTCTAATTAAAACGTTAGTGAAGCATATATTTATATATTGATCTAAAGAAGTGCAAAAAGGGTTACATTTTGATATAAATAAAAATTACTAAGAAAAATCTTCATTCGTATTTTACCATAAAAATGTTTTTTAGCTTTTCCATGTTGAAATTTTTCTGCATGTTTTGGAATCTTCCAGTAATACTTGACTAAAATATGACAGGTTGTCTTTTAATTCCCTACAAAGTAAAGGGGCGCTCAAATAAATAAAAGAATGGCATAACTACTATAATGAAGATTTGAGAAACAGGGTCATTGACAAAGTGTCAAATATTTTTGTCAGTATCAGTGGCTCGATTATTCGAAGGATTTGGGTTCTACCAAACAAATCGAAAAGAAGAAAAAAAAAAAACGAAAGAAACATAATGTAACAGTAAATCATAAGAAGATTCAAGAAGATTAGAAGAAAGCTGAACATAGGTTGTTGAAAGAATTATTAGTAATTCCTTGAATAAAAGGAACGAAAGATGTCAAAATAAGTAAATCTCGTGGAAAACATCTTCATTGGATAAAAAAAAGAAGCTCGGAATTGTCAGATGAAGTTCACTTGCGAGAAAAGACTAATAATGCTTAGAAAAACATGTTTATCGGGCGAAACGAGAATCGAACATTAGGCCACACTCCAACTAGACATGTACAGGAAAAATAAATCGTCTGTATTAGAAAAAAAATCAAAAGTGTCTTTGAAATAGTCTCTTGCCTTCGGTTGACACATCTACTAAAAAAGTAGCGCTAAGAGTTCATACTACATTCAGTTTATGTGTGATGTTCAAATTGTTTAACATTTTGGGTCGAACACGGTGTAATAGACGAAGAAAAGAGATATGAAAGAAGTGATCAAGCAATAAAACTGCAAGTGTTTATAACATATAGAATGAGGAAATGATAACAGATTGAAGAGCAGGTTATTTCGTTCTTGCTTGAGGTATAACAGTAATAACCAGAAGATAGAAAGATAAAACACATGGTATATACATACATACATATATATATATATATATATATATATATATATATATATATATATATATATATATATATTCAACACACGCGCGAAGTAGGCAGTCTTTGATCTTCTGAAAACGATTAAAGAGACTGCATTCAGCAGATGTGGGAATTGTGGATTGTCCATGCAAAGGCATCTGGAAATGTTATAGACTTACAGTTGAATATGTATTAAACGAGACTTCAGTAATCCGAGAATAGTCATGCATATTATATATATATATATATATATATATATATATATATATATATATATATATATATATATATATATATATATATATATGTGTGTGTGTGTGTGGGTGTGTGTGTGTCTGTGTCTGTGTGTGTCTGTGTGTGTCTGTGTGTGTTTGTGTGTTTGTAAATGTATGCCTTTGTATTTGTTACATTTATATGCATATGTGTCCATATCATTCACGCTCTTGTTTTTATGTCTCAATAAGTAAGAGCGGGGGTGAGGACAGGGGAAATAGATACCGAGAATAGGCGACGATAGACGGTGAGAAAAGATACAGATCGAGAAAGGTTGATGGAGATAAAAGGAAAAATAATGAAAGACAGATGAAGACGAATAGAAAATGGCAAACATAGCGAAAGGCATAAATAACTGATCGCTTTTTACCAAAGAGTTTTGGCATGAGTGATAAGGAAGTCATGTACAAAAAAGTAGAAGACTAGAAGACCGCTATTTATTCAAATCCAATGCTTGGAGATTTTTCGCTAATTCGCCTAAAGTAAACAATTCCGACATGACTATTGATTAGTGAAATTTTAGCAACGAATCATGTTGATAAAATTTAAAATAAAATCTGAAATAGAAACTAAATTCCGATAAAATTTATTGCATTAATTCAATAGTTATTTGTTCTCGTTGAAAGGTTCGAAGAGTATTGTTTTCAAGATTATTTTATTTCATTTTTCAAATACTACAGTTGAGATTAATTATTTATTTCACTCGGAAGAATAATATGCACAAGGTACCAAAAACATTAACTGCAAAGAAAATATATCTGGGTGAATTTTTATATACCAGCGAATTGTGCGAGGCCCGACCCACTTACCAGTATCAGTATTCCGATGTTTTGTCATTGAAATATTGATTTTATAAGGGGTGTGGTCGAGAAATTCTCACTATCTCTTTAAAAAATTATCATTTTAAATTCGAGTTTTTAATCATTCCGTCCAAGCCATTATGACGCAAGGGGTTTACTGAGTTTGAGAGAATATGAGAAAAAAATACACTAAGGAGAGAGAACAATAAAAGAACAGAGGGAAAAAGAAGATAGATTATAACGATTCACACTGCATTTAAATTTAAATTTAAATCAAAGTTTATTAGTTTAAAAAAGATGAATTATGAAGTTTATATTGTGTGACAGAACGATACCTGAAAATCTAAATGCTCTTTTTCAAATGTACAATTATAGAATTAATAGTTAAGTAAATAATAGTTATCAACAACAACAAAGACTTACTTGTTCGATCCAGACATTCGTTGTTAGCACTTGGTTAACCTCATCCTGTAAAACAATGAGAAATCATCATCAGAATGAAAATAAACTCTTCAAAATAAACTTTTAATCAATGAAACATTTTCAAAGCAATTAAGATATTCATTTATATGAAAGTGTTTGTACATGATTTGTCATTTGACGCACGTGTGCGTATTTACACGAACAATGAACGAGAACACGCTTCTCTCTCTCTCTTTATATATATATATATATATATATATATATATATAT
This sequence comes from Acanthosepion lycidas, assembly GCA_963932145.1. Taxonomy (NCBI): domain Eukaryota; kingdom Metazoa; phylum Mollusca; class Cephalopoda; order Sepiida; family Sepiidae; genus Acanthosepion; species Acanthosepion lycidas. Next base: position 66,426,984 of record OZ010592.1, on the reverse strand, counting down.
ATATATATATATATATATATATTACAAAAGAAATAAGTAGGAAGAAAATGGACAGAAGAGTGAACAAAAGGATGAAATTAAAAAATGAAAGACTGACAAAACCAAAATGAGCTTCTGCAAGTCTTTGAAAAAATTACTGTCAAATTTCTTACTTCTTATAGATTTTTTATGTTTTTCATACCGATTGAAACCGAAAGATATTTGAAAAGTCAAACTATTAACATTTATACAAGACACTACAAGAAAAAAATTAATGACTAGCAGAAAATTACAGAATCATTCTTGTTTAAAGTGTTTCTAATAAAAATACATCTTGTTGAAAGAATCAACGTAACACAACTGTGATGCTAATATTCTATTCTGAAATATAATTACAATTGTAGTTTCAGTAAATTTTCTTTTAAAGTCGATTTTCTTTTGTTTTTTCTAATTAGAATTGTAAAACCTTGAAATATGTTGAACATAATTTTTGTCTTTTGCTTAGCTATCTTTTAAAATTACTTGAAGCGAGTATTATTACATGCAAATATTGAACTAACAATTAACTTTTAAACGACAAATGTATTGGATTTAAACGAAAGTTCGTAGCATTTTCAATAGGTTGAACGCTTGATTTCGTTTTAAACATAACTGAAATTTATAATATATACCGGGTGTAACAGCATAATTGTCCATCCCATAAAATGATTAATATCTAAAAAATCGCTAAACTAAATCTGTTAATAATTTTATTAATCATGCTGAACATTGTCAATCAAAAATATTTTCGTTTCTATTTTCTTAAGTTTCTTTTTGCATAACTTTTCTTGATAAATACTCCTTGAACAGGGAAATCTGTTTATTATTTGTGAATTGTTATTAGATCGTTGCAAAATGTTTGTGCCCGATTACAAAATCAAAAACAAAATTTTACATACTGATAAAAAAAACTTTATTGATGTCATTTGCGGAGAAACTTTGTGTTTTTGTTAGAAGTTGTAAGGTAGTTTTCGACTGATGGTACAGAATCAAATTCTTTGACATTTAAATTGTTCTGTAGAAGACAGAACAAATGAAAATCTGAAGGACCCCAAATAAGAAGAATACGGTGGGTGTTGGACGGTTTTACATTTTAACTCTTCAAACTTCTGTAAAGTGTATTTTGCAACATGCAGTGAAAATTACACAATTTCGATTTGTCAACATCGACGTTTTTCTTTAACCCAATCCTCTTTAAATGGTGAAGAGTTGTTAAGATATCGATTTAAAAACTCTAAGCAATCTCTTCCATTGAGATCATCGGTTTATTCTCTACGATGGCAAGCAGGACGTCTTCATCGATGCCGGAAGGTCGCCCGGAGCATTGTTGATCGTTTAGTTTAAAATCAAAGGTTCGAAGAGCTGGGGCATGATCTAAATAAATGTTCTGTGTGTTTTTAGTTGCAAATCTGACTTACGTCTTTTCCGAAATTCATAGAGCGAAAGTTTAACTTTTCATCCTCCATTATATGGCATTAATTTGTGCACAACACGTCAACATTCAACAAAGTCTGATTTGCAGTTGAATATGGCAAGGTTTCAATCTAGAACACACCAGAAATAGGTACCAAAAGAAACAACAATGTAAAGTTGTGATCATTTTATATTAAGGATGAAGATCGGACACGAACCTTTGCAAGGATCTGATATAAAAGAAAATACATTTACTAATAAGTTTTAAATTAATTCATAGTTACGTATTTCATATTGATTTCGAATTCATCGCGAAGCTAAGTGAATAAGATATGCATTTATAAAGTGCTATTATTTTATTTGTTATAACAGTTACATCTAAATTCATAAGGTTTACACTGCAATGTAGAAGAGAAAAATGCCTGTTTAAAGTAGTAGATTTGATGGTATAAAAGACACATGGATATATTACATACCCTCATTTCAGCAGAGTATATTCAGGAAAAAAATCTTAGTGTATTCAAAGACGTCATGTTTCAGGCTAGCTATCCATACATTACAAAATGGTATTAAAGAACATTGCAAAAGCACTTTAGTTATAACAGAAAGCATTACTGTATATAAGAAGCAAGATAGAGGTACAGCTGAAAATAAAACAAAATGTCACAATATAAACACATTCACTTATTCTCCACTCATTCTTCAATGGCCACTTCGCATGACGGGCATATTTCTCCGCGGCCTTAATGATGTGTTTCCCAGGTTTTGTATTTTACGATTACGGGTATTTCCTTTCGATGAGGTATTTTCTTATGTAATTACCAGCTGGTAAATTATTGGATTATATTGGGACGTTTTGGTATAATTGATCAGCTGGTACTGACGAAAGTCGCCGGTTATTACGATAATTCCTTTTACAGTACCAATAACAATAGTAACAACTCTTTTTACAGTACCAATATTAATAAATATAATAATAATAATAATATTATTATGGAATTCAGCTTAGTAGAATTGATCGTCTGTGGTAAAAAAATACGATAGTGAGCGCTGGGGGATGTAATTATCCTAAGGGAAGCCTCAAGTTTGTATATAAAATGCAAGATAATTTTTTTTTGACATTTTTTCGTTTGGGAAAAATGCGTCGTATACTGACAAATACGGCATATTAGTTTTTCTGTCAAGAATCGCTCGTCATAAAACAAAAATCTTACTCTTTTTAACTTTCACATTAATTATTTGGAAGATTTTTTTTTAAATAACCAAGCTAATCTCGCTCCCTTGTTGTGGCTCTAGAACCGTTCCTAACGCATTTAATACAGACTGAAATTGATCAACTTTTCTTCGGTTGTTGATCTCCTGATTACTGTTAATATTCTTTCTCTTCCTCACTTTCTACGTTATTTCCGTTTATTTCATTTTAAGACAAAATAGGAAAGTAGAATAATCACGTGATCAAAGGCGACGATAAATAGGCGGGTTAGTGAAAGCCAGAACAGCGGTCTGCGGCCTGTGTTCTAAAAATAGAGGCACTGCAGCGAGCACTTGGCCAAGTTGCCTTACTCTAACAGTCACAGGCCTTTATCGACTGTTTTTGTTGTTACGTCGTACAAATAAAAGATCGCTGAGAAAACTAAAGACTGATGAGGAAAAATTTATCTACATAAAAATTTGGAAGTCGGTAACATAAAGATATGTTAGTACAGATGGACGAAGAAAGCTTCTCATTTGAAAATCGAATTAGATTTAGGCTTTATTGAAAAATAAGTCTATATACACATTACAAGCAAAGATATAAAAAAAATAAGTCTTATGATTTCATTTCACAATTCAAGACTTCGTGACATACAATTGTTGCTATTGGCATACCGAAGTCATAATTGTTTTTAGTGAGCAATAAGATAGAAAATATGCAATTGGATTTAATAAATTATTAGTTTTTCACCGTTGTTTTGATTACAGGAAAATTTAAAAATTAAATTACGGATATAAGAAACATTTTTTGTCGACATTAGGGCAAAAACAATTTGTTTATACGAAGAGGTTCAAACACAAGGATAAATAAACAACAGTTCTATTCAAAGATTTTTTGTTTCAAAATTTAATTCTTATTCTTGACATTCAAGGTGAATTTTATTATGGCAGCTTATAGGAAAAACAACAGATAAAATATGAGTACATACAATCATTTAACAATATTTAATGTTTACTACTTCATCGGTAGAGAGATTATAAAATCTATTTAACAATGAACTCTGTTTTTGTTGATGGTTCCTATATTGGTTGGATTCTTCTGGATTAATATACAAATCTTAATTAAATCTTAATTTTCGTTCAAGAAAATAATTAAGGGGTGCGATTTTCTGCGTTAACCTTTCTTTTCTTTGAACTATGAAAATTGATTCAACATTTTAACACATTTTGATTCTGCTTTAATTGGCTCGTATCAATTGAAGTCCTTGAAGCTGTCTATAAGAACACACGATGTAATTAAAGAAATTTTAAACTGGGCACATCTAAATTAGGCAAATACTATTCGTCATAATTTTAATATAATAGAGAGAGACTAAGAAATAAGATCTGTCGATTGAAAACTAAAAAAATGGAAAGACTAAAAATAATAAAGACGTTTTATTTTTAATATAAATATATATAAAATGAATGTCCTATTTTGTAGTTTAGGAAAAATTAATCGTAAAAGTAGGAACCTCAGTTAGTTAACAAGTGAAATAAACGAATGATTATTTTGTTGATTAGATCCACACTCCAGATTCAAAATGGAGATATGTCCTTGAATAAATGAACATTAACAATGTAAGCATTCCTATGAGATTAATAATTTAATGGGTGCTCAAATCATTCATTATAGGATTAATAATCTGACCATAGAATGCTGGCAAGTTCTGTCAGAATCGGAGTTGTGTGCATGCATACATATGTAGGTGAAGTTTAAATAATAATCCATTTTACCTGATTAATTATTCATATTGGCAGCAATACAGCAACATAAGAAACTATAAAAACTGTTTGAGCTATAACAGTTTGTTGTTATTCATTATATATTTAACAATATATTGGTCAATATTTATAATTACTACATTTTATATCCAGATTAAAATGATATAAGAGATGAATAAATGTAGTAAAATCCCGATGGATCATTTGAAGAATAAACTGCCGACAACTCTACGTAACTGTCTTTCATTGCTGAAGACATCTGTGATTTCATCTGATACCTTTTTACCACTTCAATCTGAAGAATCAACACTGCATTATTATGGTCGCCGTTCTTGTCAGTATGAATTCCAGATATTTTTTATAATCAAACTATGTATTTAGCTACAAATCAGTCTCCATTAAGAAGATAAAAAATTGGCTAAATTCTTTAAGTCGAAACATTTGATATGACTGTAACATAAACATTGAAACAAATCAACAGTTATATAGTTATTTTTAATCATTTCACCCCAAGCAAGGCAACATAGCCACTACCTCGCAGGGGAGGGGGTTACTGAGTGTTAAAGAATAGAAGAAAAACATTATTAATGAGCGAGTACAATAAAAGAACAGAATTTAAAAGTACAGAAGATAACGATTGACATTTAAAGTTTTGGCAATCAAATTTAACTAGAAAAAAGAAACCGGAAAAGAGTTTTACACGAGAGAAAAGAAACGGTTAGCACAGAACTTTCTAGCCATTTCGACTGTGAAATGATGAGATCTTGTCGCCAATGTAGTAATGTGTCTAAATACATAGAGTCTAGATACGACAGAGGAGAGTTCAACAGAACATTTAGCATAAAAGGCATAGGGAAGCTATATTGACGGCGGTAAGAAAGTAAATGAAGTCGAGATGACAGGTCAGGACCAATACCATTGCAGATGATTCTTTGGATTTTATCAAGGGTCTTTAAATATATAGCAGGAACACCAGACCATATGTGGCAGCAATATTCTAGGAATGGACAAATAGATGAATTAATACCGAGTAAAATACCGAGTGCAAAGTAGTATATAACGTCACAGGATTCTTCGTCGTGGTGCAATAGTGAGCAAGCTTGTCTCGCTATATCGATTACGACTAAATAGTGCCCCATACTTTTAGACTTGTGTCACATCTAAGCTCCGCTTAGAAAATCATTTATTCTTTCAATTGAAGCAATAAATAAAAGTCAAATAGCGTCACGTAACATTGTTTATATTCTCATCTTACACTAAATGCAGAATAAATATTTTAGGTGTAATTAAGAGGTGAAAACATTGTCGAATAGAGGAAATTTTTTATTAGCTTTTATTTCATATTATTTATGGTTCTGAAGCTAGATTGTAACAATAGGAAAGGGATGAAAATATAAAATGTAGGAAAGTTAGAGAGAAAAAAGGAGGAAGGAAAACTAGAGAAAGTGGGGAAGGAAAGCTACAGTGAAAAGAAGGGAAAGAAAGCTAGGGTGAAAAGAAATGAATTGATAGTGAAAACATGAGGAAGGAAAGCTAAAGAGGAAAGGGTGGAAGGAAAGCTAGGGAGAAACAGGAAAGGGGAGCCAGAGAGAAGGAGGAGGAAGGGAAGCTAGTGAGAAGAGAAGGGAAGGAAACGTGGGGAGAAAGGAAGAGAAAAAAGTATAGAGAGAAAAGAAGGGAAGGAAAGCTGGAGAAAAAGAGAGGAAGGGGGAGAGTGAAAAAGGGAAGAGAGAAAAGAGCGGAAGGAAAGCAAAAGAGAAAAAGCAAGAAATGGAAAATAGACAGAAAAAGGAGGAAGGAAAGGTAGAGAGATGGAAAAGAAGCTACAGAATAAAGAATGGACTGGAAGCAATAGAGAAAAAAAGGGAAGCTTGAGATAAAAGAAGAGGGGGAGGAAAGCTAGAGAGAAAAGAAGTGAAGGAAAGCAAGAGATAGAAGCAGTTAATAGAAGGTAGAGAGAAAAAGTATGACAGCTACAGCGAAAAGAGGGAATGAAATGTAGAGAGGAAAGGGAGGAAAGAAAGCTGTAGAGAAAAAAGTGAAGGAAAGCAAGAGAGAGAAAAAGGTAATAGAAGGTAGAGAGGAAAAGAATGAAAGCTACAGCAAAAAGAGGGAAGGAAATGTAGAGAGAAAAGGGAGGAAAGAAAGCTAGAGAGAAAAGACGTGAAGGAAAGCAAGAGAGAGAAGAAGGTAATAGAAGGTAGAGAGAAAAAGAATGAAAGCTACAGCGAACAGAGGGAAGGAAATGTAGAGAGAAAAGGGAGGAAAGAAAGCTGGAGAGAAAAGAAGTGAAGGAAAGCAAGAGAGAGTAGAAGGTAATAGAAGGTAGAGAGAAAAGAAGGAAAGGAAATCTAGAGAGAAAAGAAGGAAGGAAAGCTAGAGTAAAAAGAAGAGAATGGATGTTATAGAGAATAGAGAGGAAGCGAAACTTGAGAGAAAAGAGGAAAAGGTAGGCTAGAGAGAAAACAAGGGATGGAAAGCTAAAGAAAAAGAAAGGAAAAAAGCTAGAAAGAAAGAGGGGAAAGAATATTATAGAGAAAAGGAGGGAAGGAAAGCTAGAGAGGAATGGATGAAGGAAAGCTAAAGAGAAAAAAAGGGAAGGAAAACTAGAGAGAAAAGAAGAGAAAGAAAGTTTAAAGGAAAAAGAGGGAAGAACAGCCAGCGAGAAAAGAAAAGAAGGAAAAGCTAGAGGAAACGAAGGGAAGGAAATCTAAAGAGAAAAGAGGCAAGAAAGTAAGAAAGAAAAGAAAGGAATGGAAGCTAGAGAGAAAAGAAAGGAAGGAAAGCTAGAAAATGATGTGGTGAGGAAAGCCAGAGAGAAAGGAAGGGAAAAGGCTAGAGAGAAAAGAAGGGAAGGGAAGGTAGAAAGAAAGGAAGGGAAGGATAACTAGCGAGAAAAAAAGGTAAAGAATGCTGGAGAAGAAAAGGGGAAGAAAATCTAGAGAAAAAAGAAAGGAATGTTAGCTATAAACAAAAGAAGAGAATAAATCTAGAGAGAAGTGTGTAACAGAAAACTAAAGAGAAAAGAATGGAAGGGAAGCTAGAGAGAAATGAGTGAAGGGAAGCAGGAGAGAAAAGAAGAGTTGGAAGGAAAGATTGAAAGAAAAAAAGGAAAGGAAAGCTAGAGAGAAAAGGAGGGAAGGAATGCTAGAGAGAAATGAGTGAAGGGAAGCAGGAGAGAAAAGAAGAGTTGGAAGGAAAGATTGAAAGAAAAAAAGGAAAGGAAAGCTAGAGAGAAAAGGAGGGAAGGAATGCTAGAGAGAAATGAGTGAAGGGAAGCAGGAGAGAAAAGAAGAGTTGGAAGGAAAGATTGAAAGAAAAAAAGGAAAGGAAAGCTAGAGAGAAAAGGAGGGAAGGAATGCTAGAGAGAAATGAGTGAAGGGAAGCAGGAGAGAAAAGAAGAGTTGGAAGGAAAGATTGAAAGAAAAAAGGAAAGGAAAGCTAGAGAGAAAAGGAGGGAAGGAATGCTAGAGGATAAAGCGGGAGGAAAGAAAAAAGAAGTGAATGGAAGTTATAGAGAAAAGTAGAGAACGAAATTAAGAAAGAAATTAATGGAATGGAATCTAGAGAAAAAAGGAATACAGAAAGCTAGGGCGAAATGAGAGAAGGAAAGGTAAAGAGGAAAGGGAGAAAGGAAAGCTAGAGAGAATAGGAGGGAAGGAAGGCTAGAGAGAAAAGCTGGGAAAGAAAGCCAGAGAGAAAAGGGAGGAAGGAAAGGAAGAGAGAAAAGAGGAAAATGAAGCAAGTGAGAAAAGAAGAAAAAGAAAGCCAAAGAGGAAAGAAGAGAAGGAAAGTCAGCGAGAGAAGAGGGGAAGGAAAGCTAGAGAGAAAATGGAGAAAGGAAAGCTAGAGCGAAAGGTAGAGAAGAGAAGATAGAAAGAAAAGAAGGTAAGGAAAAGTAAAGGAAAAAGCAAAGGAAGGCTAGAGAATAAGAAGTCAAGGAAAGCGAGAGAGGAAAGAAGGGAAGGAAACATAGAGAGAAAAGAGGAGGAGGGAAGCTTGAGAGGAAAGAAGAATAATTAGAGAGAAAAGGATGGAAAGAAACGTAGAGAGAAATGAAGGTAAGGAAAGCTAGAGAGAAATGGGAAAGAAAAGCCAAATAGAAAAGAAGAGAATGGAAGTTAGAAAGAAAAGGGTAGAAGGAAAGCTAGAGAGAAAAGGAGGGAAGGAAAGCCGGAGAGAAATAGCGGAAGTAAAGCTAGAGAGAAAAAAAAAACGGAAGGAAAACTAGAAAAGAAAGAAGTGTGGGGAAGCTAGAGAGAAAAGAAGGCAAGGAAAACTATAGAGAATAGAGGGGAAGGAAACTAGAGAGAAAAGGTGGAAGGGAAGCTAGAGAAGGAAAGGAAAGTTAGAGAGGAATGACAAAAAAATTGCTGTATATAGGTAGAGATTTACTTGACCACCTCCCACCACCACCACTACACTGATTCAGGTTGTAACACAAGGTCAGTTTTTAATGTTGGGATTCGAGTGTTTCCACTCCGGCCGCTGGTCTATGCTTGTCTTAGTTGGTCATAGCTTTTCTAAGCTGATCAGAGCTCATCTAAGCTAGTCATAGACGGTGATACCACCTACATCAGAGAGTGAATTAGCATTTTTAGCGCAGCAAAAAATGCATATTAAATTATTGCGAAAAATCGTTATTGAACTTGTTTGCCAAAGATGTTGAAATTTCTAAGAAAATATTACTTTAAAGACAGCATATTCTAGCTCAAGTAAACAGGTCGCTATATAATTATTATCATTCATATTTATGCCACTGTGAAACGAGAACTTTTACAAGTGTTACAATGAAATTATAGACATGGTTATAGGAATAGGAATGTTTGCCAATCACTCTACGAGACGCAAAAAGCCATAAATATTTATGGCTAAAGGCCAAGATCTCCTGTCCCCAGTATTTGTGAAGCTAGCATACCAGCTAACAAAATAATGATCAAATTAATATATTTGGCATTTTGGTAGCTTAAAAACGTATAGTGTGAATTCAAAAGAAAATAACCAAATGTATAAGCATCATACTCCCCTTTCAGTTCCTGTTCAACTCAAAGAATTCAACTTCGTCAGTTTTAACCATCAAAACAGATCAATAAGCTGTTTGCTGGTAAAGAATACAGTTAAATCATTTCAGATAGAGACGTCTAGTGTCATACATGGAAGAATAGCTGAGTTTAAATCAGAATAAAATACTATATAGTAAGTAAGTAAATACTTTAAATAAGTCAGGAATAGTTTTCGAAAACAGGTATTTATTAAATTGACATGTTTTCGTCGAATAGCTATATTCTCTATTTCTGGAAAGAAAACTTTCATTTTCCGTCGACAGGTATAAATGATAGCATTATTGAAATTAATTTTGAAGGGCAAAAATTGACATTAAAATCAGCTTAACCCCTACTTTAAGTACATCAAATAGTAGAGGAGTATGAAGAATTTGATGTGACTGATCAGCGTTGTCATCTGATTACATACCAATGTGTTAAGAGAACCAATACATTTTCACGATATCCTGTAATGCAATCACCAAGATTTGTTGTGTTAAAAAAGATTTATTACAATACAGCACTCAATTGATGGCAAAAGAATAACTACCATATGAAATCTGATTCAGGTAGATTGCATGAGGCTATGGAGAACCTACATTTTCTCAGATTCCTTTGTTAAAATGCTACGTATATGTCCTGCCATTTTTTAAATAACTTTTAGAGAGAAAAAAAAAGTTGTTATCGCCATATTTAGATTAAAATAAAATGTTACTTTTGCAGGTCATGTTTTCAGAGAGTTTTATTTTTTCGGAAATATTGGTATTAGAGAAAGCGGAACGGAGAGGACAAGGTGAAAACAAATTCTTCACTATTTCTGTCGGTCTTGTAATTCCTATGAGAAATCAACTGATTTCATCTCAATACATTTTCACCATCTACAAGTATCGATAGTATTCCATTTATGCGCAATGGCAAAAAAGTTTTTTTTTTGTTTATTTTTTAGATATCTTATTCTTTCTTTAAAATTATTCTCAAATGCATTACCTTTTTTGTTCACCTATTTACTAATTCTATAAACTTCAATTCTAACCTTTGTTAAGAAAGTGCACTATATTTATGATTTAGATCTGCTAAAAACTGACACCTTTTTATCACAACAGAATCCGTACGAATGGAACGTGTCGATACTTTAGCCCCCGATGTAATTTATTTTAAATATATACTTCTCATATTATTAATGAATTTCAGAAATAGTGCACCAGACTTAACTTTCATTCAATAGGTTTCATTTATTAATTTTATCGGCGTCATTTTATTACAGTATTTTGCTTTGTATTCTTTGTTGTCACGTTTACAAACTGAAATTAAGAACTCGCTTGTTTAACTCCACCCAAGAATTCTGCTTTTGGAAGATGGACACTTGCTTAACGAATTTCATTTGAATTCTATCTCATATTCATCATTTGTTTACAAGACTTAAATCTATTTTCACATTTATCTTTACTCTCCAAATTTCTGCCAATTTTTCACATTCAGAACAATTTATACTTTCAGATTTGAGTGAATGTAGAATACTGTCATCGCATATTCGACGATGCATTTAGACATGGAGTTCTAATTATGGTCACTTTTATTGTACTTTATCTACAGCTATGACAGTTTCCTTTTTAAATAATAGTGCTTTGGGTAAATCAAGGAAATTAACTCCAACTCGCTCAGGTCCATTTCTTTGTACCCAGAAGAATGATACTGTCATTAGTATCAACAGAAGGAAAATACAAAACGACGAGTGGAAGCAAGCGAATAACACATTTTATAGTCTGAAAATTTTACACACGCATTCATACACACAGGGTAAGAGAGGAAAAGAAACTTGCTCAGAATATATTGCGTTTGGTTAGTCTTTTTTAAACCACTATGGATTATTTAATGCCGAAATCTAAAAATTCTACGTAATTCTATTCTTTTTGAAGATAATGGTTTTAGTGATACAAGTCTTACTAATTAACCCATACTTGAGAGAAAGAAGCGGTGGATTTATACCTTTCTTAATTGTATTTTGCGTAAGTGAATATAGCAAACCCAACTGGAACTCAGCTCTCCGATTAACAATTCTGAGGTATTATCTATTACACCACATGCATATCCAAGCTTATAACACCTGATATTCCAAAGCAGTCACACATCTAGGTACTGACCAGGTTCGACGATGCTTAACTTTGGTGATCGTACGGGAACTCGAGTTTCTACGTGAGAATATCTTATGAGGAAATTTTTACAATAAATCATTGGTTTTACTTTCATTTTAATTTTGATACTATTCTCACAATATTATTGCTTTCTTTTTCCATATAAATCAGTATATTAAATTTAATAATAATTCTTTTTCCATATAAATCAGTATATTAAATTTAATAATAATTCTTTTTCCATATAAATCAGTATATTAAATTCAACAACAACAACAACAACAACAATAATAATAATAATAATAATAATAATCATAAACAACCCCTCTTGAATCTATTTATAACTGGCCCCCACCTGCAAGATTATTTGCTGCTTTTATTCAAATCAGTCAGTATATCGTGTAGATTTGACTGTGATTCATGTACCTGGCATACACGTGTAAGCTTGGATATCATGATTCTACCGGGCTTCGTATATTTGTAACTTCGCCGGCATGCAGCTCCCTCACTCAATACTGAAACTAAATCTATAAGTTCATTCCTAAACACAACCACTGAATTACTGAATCATACATGAATGAGTGTGGCAATAAGAAATATAATATAAACCGGTGGAACCGAAGAACATTCTTGTTTTAATGATTGACTAATGACAAGGGATCGAGATCTTTTCAACGTCTCCTCATATTTATATTCTAACATCAACATATCTGAACAACACAAAAATCTATTATTAATAAACGAAAAAAAAAAAAGCAAAAAAAAAAAACTTGCTTTGATGGCTAGTTTAGATTGTACAGAGAATTGGAAAAAGTGGCAAGTCTTTAGAGAATGCACTCGACAATGTTTAGATACAGGATTTGATTATCTTAGACATTTCTCAGGAGATGTGCGTGTGTCAAAGATAATGTAATGCAAACTAAGGATAAATTTATCGATTGTCATGAAGAATTTCGTTAACAGGGACGTAGACTATTCCTCCATAAATGATGCAACTACATTCCATTTTGCACACCCCGGTCACCGTGTAACCAACAGTAAAAATATTCCCGTTAACGGTTACCGCTACTATAGTTACGTTCACGTTTCTTCTTGCAAATCTGCCTTTAAAACATGCGCAAATAACTTGTATTGATCAAAAGCACTTGCCAAAAATACAAATGGCCGGAACACTTCTGCTTGCAGGATTAGGAGAAAAAAATTATTACAAGTTGAATTTTAAGCAAAAATATAGATCTATGAAAATGGCTGCTTTTATCAATCTAGATAAGTAATTTTAATAAAAATTCGGAAACGACAGGAGTAGGCGTATATTTTTTCCTTTTTTTCCGTTTCTATGAAATTTCTCTTCATTTAATTATTTCATGTTTTTAAATGAAGGTCTAGAATATTCTCATTTACCGATTCCAATATTCTCATTTACCGATTCCAATATTCTCATTTACCGATTCCAATATTCTCATTTACCGATTCCAATATTCAATGTAGCAATCAGAAGGATAGGGTCACTAACAATAAGTTATTAGGACACAAGAATGGAAGAAAAACATTCTTTTCCAAATTCTTTATATTTTGGGTTCGTTTTTTTCTGCGTTCAATTACTTGCAAGGATAACAAATTAATAGGAACCCCCCCCCCAAAAAAAAAACCAAAAAAAAAACAAAAAAACAAGCAAATGAATAAATGACAATAAAAATAAACCCCAAAGCTAATGATTCTCTGAGAAGATATTTTCAAAATAATATATAACCGAACGTATTCACACATTGTTTTCTATTAACTACGTGTAAATGCAGTGCAACAACACAGCAAGGTAAACGGATTTTCAAATGATAAAAGGCGAAATAGACTTGCATATATCAAATCCAGCTGGAATCAAGGATGACTTTGAGTTAATCACAAATAGCTTTAGTTTTCTAAAGTCGGTTTTACATTTGGAAATATTGAAAACAACCAATCGTTTATGGGTGTTGCTTTTGCCTGATTTATGAAGAAAATGAAGATTCATATAAATCAGTAAGATGTATTCAAGAGAGAAACATGCACAATTTTACTCTACATTTGGTAGAGATTGCATCATAATAACTTTTACATTCAATTATATATGGCAACTAAAAATATATATCACACCCTAAATTTCCATGTCAACACTGGCAATGAGTATAACAGTACTCGCACTCATTGACACTTGTTAGTTATTGATAACTATGGGTAATATAAAAGTGTATCAATTAGAAAATCCTTTCTATATCTGTTTATTTTTTCTTCATGGGGGGGGGTGCATATGTGTGCATCTATGTATTCATATAAATGTGCATATTTATTTATGCTTATTTCCATTCAAGGACAGGAGTATTCAAAGGTAACAAGGAATTAAGTTGCAATTTCATTCAATTTGACATTTTATAGTAAACCAAAAATACATGTTACTTTCAGTTGGTTTTGCCATCAGTTTTACTGACAATTTAATAACCAAAGAAAATATTAATTCAAATTTCAAAAGTTTTAAAATTTAATGCAACTTCTAAAGAAAGTGTCTCTTCTTTAAAATGATTTAAAATTAAAAGAAAAAACAACTTGAACAAAATATTATCAATTAAACAGAAGAAAATATCCTGGAAAGAGTTAAGTATTTAAATTTTTAACCTTACAAAATATATAACAGACATTTCTGAAATATAATACAACCAAATACACAATTTTTAATTTGAGTCATAATCATAATTTGACTGTTACAGAAAGAGAATATGTGAAATAAAAATACTTTGTTTAAAGTTCAATAATTAGAATATGCATGATGTTATACAAATGAAATCATTTATATATCACAGAATTTATAAATGCCAGTGTGAATACTAATAAAAAACGAACTGTTTCCTATTTAGAAGCTTCATTAAAGAGCTTGTTGTCTGCTGATGCAACGACACACTCAGGATGCATTTCAGGCAAATATCTAAAGTAGTAAAACATGAATTGAACAAATAATGTCTGAACTAGTGAAAACTGTCTGTATTTGTTGCAAATACATTTAGCATTAGGATCTTTATGTGGAAATTCCTTCAATGTGATAAATTATTTTACTTTCATGACCTAATCTAGAGAACATTTGGTCTCAGAAAGAGAATCTCAAAGCAATTTTAGATAACTAGTAACAACTAGCTTCAACTGAATTAAGATAAAATCTATATAAATCACTTATTCTAACTTGAAATTATAAGTTAAAATGATGATGATTTAGAGTCTTCTGACCACAGGTGATGTCATAGTCATGTTGTTTGGCTGCGACAAATATGTGAAAACTACATTTAGAAAAAATAAATTTCTGAAGATAACTAACATTGTGATTAATAAAGATGCTTTAATCAAAGAACTAGATTAGCTTACAGATATGTAGGAATTCAAGAGGTAGATGGCATATTGATGTAGTAAACAAATAAAAAATTATAAAGTTCTACAAAAGAATAAGAACAATTTTATTCACAGAAATTAATATTAATAATCAGATTATGGCTATAAATTCAATAACCATACCATAGTTGTTATTTATAGTTCCTTATATTATCAACTAGCCTATAGCAAAAATAAAGAAAATGGATTCCAAGTTAAGAAAATTACTTACTTTTCATGACATACCCCATATGAAGACAGACATTGACCATCTTTATATATTACCAGAAGTAATGGTAAGAAAGGCTTAATACAACTTGAGCTACAAAACAATAAATGATTTAAAAACATGTAGTAACCACATCTGACTGGATTCTACAACTTGTTAACAGTCATTCTGCCATTCATAAAGAAAACAAAAAATTCTTAAAGGAACTCAACTTCACTGTGAACAGATAAAAACACTCAGCCAACAATGTAGGTAAAATCATAAATGGAGGCTAAGACAAAAAGGATTAAACAATTTAAAAATACCTGAGAATAAAATCCCTTATATGTGCTCAGTAGTCATGGTGTGAATGTAGATAAGCAGAAAATCAATTAGTGACTGAAGTGTACATGGCTAAAAGCATCTATAATAGCTGCAGAGGGCCGAAGCCTATTTACCAGGAATTAGCAGGTAAATATTAAATTGGTGTGGAACTAATATTAGGTGGATGCAAAAATAATGACGTAATAATGTCGTTTTTTGACGTATTTTTTAACGTCAAAAAACGACATTATTACGTCATTATTTTTGCACCAACCTAATATATAAATTAGATGTAAAACATGTTGAGGGCATTGACTGCTTAGTGTTTGAATGTCGACTCCTGATACTAAAGAAAAAGAAAACTCAACATAAGATTAGGCAATGTATTCATTGGAAGATATATTAATGTTACAGGGCACCACATGCTGAAAAATGGTATGAACATTACCCTGAACCAATTATAGAAAGCCAAGAGATCACTATTCTTTCGGAATTTACCATTTATACTGATAGACATAAATTCTAATAGTATAAAGTGACTACAAAACAAAAATAGCCTCTCCTAGATAGAGCAGTACCATCAAATAAAAAATATCTGTTAAAGGATGAGGATTGGAAAAAAATTGAATTAAATTGAAAAAAAATTGTTTCTTTTAAAGTACCTTTATACATATAGTAATTAGAGCACTGGGCACAATAAAAAAAATACATATAAGAATATTAACAAAATCTCTGGTTCACAAAGAGTTAAACTGACTGAAAATATTGCAGACAAAAATTAAGATTTTACAAATCTCCCACTTATGAAGCTCTTGTTACTTCTTTTTTTTCAGTCAAGTTTGACCTTAAAAAAATTAAATGTAATATCAATTGTTATCTTCTGTCTTCTTAATTCCTCTTATTTTATTGTTCTTCATCATTGATTTTTTGTATCATATGTTCTTGAAATCAGTTAAAAAAAGAAACTGTTTAAAATTAATTGATCTTATGAATTCATAATTTTGTTTCTTTTTCACATTCTTTTCATTTAAATATTTCCTTTTCTGAAGTCTTCCCTTTGTTCTGTCATATAAGAAATGCTTGACTTGGGTAAGAAACCAAATTACACAACTGATAAGATGCACAAGTGAATTCTTGAAAGAACATTTAACATTGGTAATCTGAATGTCATTGTGTTTCATGCTAAATTCGTGATTAGTTGTATTTTGTTGAATTACTCTATGTTGGGTTTTTAACTTGATCTCTGAATCAAACAGTGAATGGATGCGATTAATAATTATTGATTTAAAACATAAGATTTTGATAAATTGAAGAACAATTCTGTAAATAATTTGTTATGATGAACCTCTAAAAGTATTTATACCTATGTTTTATAGATTATACAAAAGCATTTGATAATTTACCACACAAAGAACTGTTTGAAGTACTAGGTAAGCTCGATTTATTTGGAAAAGATATTAGAATTATTCAGAACTTATATCAGGGGCAAACTTCCTGCATATTGATAGAAAATGAATTCAGAAAAATAGAAAAGTGTATAAAACAAGGATGTGTCTTCTCGATGAACTTATTCAACTTTTACATTGAGGTGAGTCTGAGAGAATTAGAAGTCCTACCAAAATTGATCATTGACAGGCACAATCTTAATAGCATAAGATATGCTACAGTGTTGATAGCAGACAAGGAAACTATAGGAATTCCTACAGAAGGTAGTAAAGGAAAGTGGGGAGAAAAAAAAAACTATCCATCAAATGTGACCTAAAAATTGGAAATAGCAAAATCAAGCAGGTATGAAAATTTCAATATGTAGGAAGTGTTTTAGCAGAGGATGGGAAATGTAACACCAAAAATCTGAAGATGCATTGGAATAGCCAAAGATTCCTTACAAAAGCTATGCAGTGTATTAGGAAACAGGAAAATTTCATTAGAAACAAAGAAAAGAGTACTGAACTGTAATTCTACAAAAGGATGCTGGAATACCATGGACTGAATGTGTGAGTAACAAGGACATTTTAGGGAAATTGGAAACAAAATGAACTTAGATTCAGAAAGAGAGAATTTAAATCTCTATGGCACATAATGAGGAAAGAGAGATTGGAGAATTTGACACTCTCAGGACATATTGAAAGTGAGAGAGACAGAAAAGCTGCAAATTTACTTAACAAGTTTGTATAAATGTTTGGATTATGAGAGATAGCAAAAAGATAAACCTCACTAAAGGTCAGAAAGGTTAGGAGCTTGTGAAGAGCTATGATCAACTACATCATGAAGGCACACAATACATAGAAAAAGAAGACAGTATTGTTTATCTGTAACATTAAACAACAGTGTCTCATCAGGCAATAGAAGAATGTTTTTTCTATTTCTCATAACAAAAGAAATCATTTGATGGATGATCACAGATATGCTAACAATTTTTTTGACATAGAATGAATAAAATTAATTTGCTTGATAAAATTCTTATCTAGTTTATCTTTGTTTTACAGACAGAAAAACCTATTGCAAAATAACAGATATCTTCAAAAGGCAACTTAAAAATATTGCTCCAAAAAATAAAATTTTTATGGAAAAAACAAAAATTAATGAGCATTTTCTGATCCGAATTCAAAACTTTTCAAGTAAGATACATTTTAAACATCTTTTATAAGATTTTAAATCCTATTTATTATGTAAGTAATAAATTTTTATTATATAAAAATGCAATTTTTCTGATCTATTAACCATCATATTCACACAAAGTTGTTCAAGATAAGCACATTAAAATTTAAGATATTCAGAAATATCTAAGTATTGAGACATACATTGTTTTTTTAGTTAAAATTGATTGAAATTTGAGAAAATTATTTATGCTGCTGTATTTCATGGAAATGGTATTTTTATCAAGTTGTTTTTTATCTTTAAATTCAGAATAGTAGAGAACAAATAAACTTTAATGAATCTTGCAAATGTGAAACTCAAGTGTTATAGATCAATTTTCTCATCAACATTTAATGTTTGTAAAATTCTGAGTATATTTACAAGAGTAATAAGAAATACAAACAAATAAATTGGAAAAAAACAGGACAACTCAACAAAAGGAAACAAAACTTTTTTTTTTTAGTTCTTAAGAGACAGGAAGTAATGTAGAAAATTAAAGTGGTTCATGAAGCTAAATAGAAAATATTGAAAAAATATGAGAGAAATCAATAAATGAAGAACAAAGTACCAACTATAAAATATCAAACCATAATGAAAATCATGAGGTTTTGCTTAAAGGATGCATGACAATTCTGATCGAAAAGATTCTCAAAAAGGAACAAAATTTTAAACTATTACCAGCCTATAATGTGCCTGTGTTTTATATTTGAAATCTAAATAAGACAAATTGCAACAAAAATTTGTTATTTGCTTGTAAAAGGTTTACTCAAGGAACAGAATGAATGCCAAAAAAGTAGAACTTACCATTTATACAATGATAAAAACATAAAATAAAGAATAAAACCAAAGAATAACCCATTTTTGGTTTGAATGGACTATAAGATCATTTGACAAGCATGCAGCTTTTTTAGAATATGTAACAAAATTGATAAGAATCTGATAAAGAAATGGAAAGTAGATTTGTAGGACAATACTAAATTGTGATTAACATAGAAATATTTTATAAGGAGTATTGTGAGCTTTTTGTGTACAGCAATGATATTGTTAAATAGAATCTTACAGTATTGAAAAGGAGGACAGAAATTTACTGATAAATCTCAGGGAAATCTTAGCCACCTAAAGCATATAAATAACTATATAAAAATGAAATGGAAGCTTTGTCATAGTCAGAATGTTTAGCTGAGACACACTGGATTGAATAATAATGAACATGCAAATATTCGTAGTGCACAAACGCAGAAGCAACAGAAGGAATACGAGTAGTCAACCATGAGAACCAGAAATAGACTGAATGTAAAAGTAAACTAGAAATATTAAGGCATATTGTAAGCGTATTCAATTAATTTGGAGAAAAGGAATGCATCCAGACTGAGGAAAATTATAGAAATTAGACTGAAGAGCAGAAATACAATGAAATATATCTGCAACAAGATTTTATAGCTTTTCTTAAACTAGGGAATAGGAGAAAAGAGAAGTTTATCTCAAATTAGAAGGAAATTGATGACCATATGTAATTTCTGACATCCTTGATTGACTGTATAGGTTAAGAAAAGGAAAAAGAATTGTCAGCATTAAAAATTGTGACACTGTCGTCATCATTGACACAAAATAATGAGAAATCAATTATAACAATCAGGAGTTGTAGTAAAATTGACACGAAAAATTTTTCTGATCAGGAAACATTAAGAAAAGATTCAAATAAGGTAGGACGATAACTATGGATATTTCAAGAGACAAAGGAATTGCATAAATTGAGAGTGTATAAAAATGTTTATGAAAAGATAATATGAAGCAAGAAACTGACAAAATGAATGCTTAAAACAATTCTATGTCCTCATCATTCAACTATATTAAAATCAAGCCATAACAGAACAAACATTATCAAATATGTTGAGATAAAATTGAGTGCTAATGATTTAATCAGTAAATGCATCAAATTAGTTCAGGATCAATACAAAAAAACATGAGTGGATAGGAAAGGGAATTCAGAGAAAAATTGTGCAAATAAGTAGGATTTCATCTTATAAACCAAGGTTATTTGATGATGTTCTAGAGAAAATACTAAAATTCTATCAGAAAACTGAAAGAGTTTGGAATATGAATGTCACAGTTATACTCATTATTGATACATTATATTTCACGGGGATAAAGTTTATATAAAGAGAAAAGGAAGATAAATCTGACTCATCAAGGGAGATGATTATATATAATATACAATTGAAAGAATAATGTTGACAATGAAAATAAGAAAACTTATAAAGAAAGACTCATAAAACTCTAAAGGAAAGCCAAAAATCAAAACAGAAAAATAAACAGTTCAATAGAGAATTCAAAAAACAAATAAAAAATTGTAGACAAAATGGCTGCAGAGATGGCTGGCATAAGTAAATGGCCTGACCTAGTTGCAAAGTAGACATTTGAAAAGAACATAATTACTCCTATTAAGAGTCCATGAAAAAAAAAAACAAAAGGATAAATTATATGGAATCGACAAAACACTGCAAAATATCAAAGGTCTTCTGTATGATTAAAGAGACAGTTAATGAAGAAAAAACTGCATTCATCTCCCAAAGCATTGGCATGATTGGGTGAAGTCAATAATTGACTCAGAATTGTGCAAATGACTTGGTGTCAGCCAAATGATCTGAACACAAACCAGAAACTATTCTGGAGAATCAGAAAAGCAAAATACTTCAGAAATTTTTAATTTAGGCAGCCATCCCCAATTCAATCTAAGATACTAAACTTATTTCAAGTGAACAAAGAAAGTAAAAACTGAAAATGATTAGCTGCAGCCCATCCAGTTAAAGAAAAGGTGAAAAGGAAGTAAAATAAGATTATGGAAATTATAATTATCCAGAATATGAGAGTGAAAGTTGGTTGAGATGGTCAGAGAATCAAAGAGGTTAGAAGAATTGGAGATTAGAAGAACTGAATTCTGTGATAATTACTGAGGAGAGAGCTGGAAGGATGTTTGACTCCAGTGAATGCTACAATTGGTGTGAAGACTCACTGATGACAAATAATAATAATAATGATAATACTCACTGGAAAGCTGAGGACTATTTCCTGGGGAAGAGAAAGGATGCTGAAAGGGAACCAGATGAATAAGTGATCAACTATACATCAATTGAAACATACTGAAAGGAGCTAAAACAAGAAAGAATCTAACCATTGTATAGCTTGACTAGAGAAAAGCATGCAAAATGATGTCACAACCCTGCATAATAGAATGCCTGAAGATGATAAATATTATAAGAGAAATAATGAACTTTCTAACAAAGGTAAGTGGAAACTGGATCTAAACATAAGATGTCAGTATTTAGCAAAGACAAAAATAAAAAATACTCATTATTTCCCACTATATCACATTAATGTGCTATAGAAACAAAAAGATATTTCTCAAGACTATCACATGTACAGATGCATCTCAAATGGATGCATTATGGTGAAAATACGAATGAATATTTTACTAACTTTATCATTCTATGAAAGTTAACTTCTAATGACCCATTTTGGCTTTTGTTCTGGTAAATGGTACAATGATGGTAGGTATATCATCAAGCAACTACAGGAAATCATATAGATATCAATGACAAAATTGTATATGTACTATGCTGGTCTTACAGAAGCATATTACTTTAGTTAGGATAGACAAGGGGATGCTTAAAAGTTCTCAGCCCAAACCACTTCTCAAAATCTGAAGAAATGTTTTACTCTCTTCTTGATGAAGCTAATAATTCAATACCCTTAGATAGGAATAGAATATGCCATTAAGAAATGTCCAATGCTGAGAGTAAACAAAGAATTTATCAAGATTCTCAAAAGAAATGATGGTGACAAATATTTAGACATCTTGAAAGGTGATAACATAAAGCAGAATAAGATGAAGAAAAACGTCAAGAAAGAATATTTCCGAAGAAATTATCAGAAACAAAACTCTGCAGCAAAAGAATATTTGCACTTCTATTGTGAGATATTCTATGTCCTTCTTTAACTGAATAAGAGAGGAACTCAGAAACCTAGACCATAAAACAAGAAAAGTGATGATGATGCATAAGGTGCTACACCCAAGAGACCATGTCAACATTTTATATGTTAAGAAAAAAAGAGGAAGATGACTAGATAATCAAGGATTATGAGGACTTCACAACAAAGAGGTTTAAATAATAATGATTACCAACAATAGCCAAAATCTGTACAATCAAGTACATAAAGACCTTAAGTAAAATAAGGATGAAAACAATTATAAGGGTGTTTCTTAATTCAATTCAAAAGTATTGCAAATAAATTGGTATGGAATAAAAGCCAATATTTAAAAACCATAGAAAAATATTAAATGTATACTGTGTAGAAATAAAGATGGGGCATTGATCCATATGATCATGGCATGTAACTAGTTTGTGCAGAAAGGGTATAAGAATAGGCATATTTGGGTGAAGAATGTGGTCCCTTGAGAACTCTGCAAACAACTACATTTTGACCCGACAGGCCAATAGGACATACACAGATGAGAGAATGAAATGCATGAAATCCTCTGGAATGAAGAGATTATCCAATCAAGGCTAGAAGACTAGACAGGAAGGAGAAAAGATACCAGACAATGGATGTTTCTATTCCAGGAGAACACAGAGTAGGTGTGAAAGAAAATGAATACATTAATAAGTATCTCGATCTTGTCAAGTAGATGACAATGTTGTAGAACATAAAAAGCCGACAGTCATGCCAGTTATTATAAGAATTAAAATAATGCAAACTATAAAGAGACAGAGAAGAGACGATGACATAAATAAAAGAAGTTAGTTCAGAAAGGGTTAAAAAATAAGCATGACTGGCTAGAAAGAGTGATAGACTGAACCCTGTATAAATGAATGCAAATTATCAGTAGTTTGTTCACAAATACAGATCTGTCTTAGAAAATTAAATCCTTTGGTCAAGACCAAATTTAATTATTATGAATACAGTGAAAGACCATGTCAGATGGATATTAATGTCCCTACAGATGGGGTCAGCTTAAAAAAGAAATAAAATACTGACATACCAGAAAGTTAAAGATATTGTAGGACATGAAAGTGACAGTCATGTCAGTTATTGTTGGGGCACTGGGAATAATTCTGTAAAGCCTAGTGAACATTTTTTAGAAACTTGAATTTCAAAGAGGAAAAAAGAGTATCCAGACAATTTCACTCTTGAAACAGTAAGAATACTTGAAGAAGATGTTGGGATATTTAGGAGGCTTTTGTTATTACTTCATCTTTAGTGTAAAATCATCATTTGATACTCAATAAGGACAAAAATCATATGAAGATCACACCGAATGTAATGCCACATTTATAGTGATCTATTATCAGATATTGGTGATATGGCATTAAAAGTTAACCCTTTTCACCAACAACTCATATTTTTTACCTTGAATATACCATCTGGCAAGGTGGCATATGTCTTAAAAATATGTTTGAAGAATGTAGAAAAGATGCATCCATTGTCATTTGTTGATGCTTTCTGAACATTTCTGCAGACCAAACAGTTGATGTGAACATATATATTTGGTAATGCGTTTCCTACATATGAAAAAAGATTATTTGGTAGGTGAAATTTTTTCTGTCCAATATTGTTATTGTGATCACAGGATCTGAGTAGTTTCTGTGGCAATAGGTAGGAGATTAATTTTAGAGCATTTTGTCACAATAAATATAAGCAAAAAACAAAAAATACTGTCCAAACAGTCTGAATTTTTAGTTCAGTCATTGTATGTGGAATTTGAAGAAATGAGTAACATGAATAATAATAATAATAATAATAATAATAATAATAATAATAATGGTGACACAGAACAGACAATAGGAATCAATAGAAAGAATTTACTTACTGAATAATGAAACAGCAGAATATGGAATGAAAGGTGTATAAATGTTTGAAAATATTTGAATCAGACTCTAGTAAAGAGAGAGAAATAAAAAGAAGTAATGGAACTTCTTATAGGAATAAGGAAGATTTTGGAGATTGAAATTGAAGGAAGAATTTAAATCAGACAACAGCATCACTAAAATTAGAATGAGAACAAATGGGAGTACTAGAATTTAAAGAAATTTGCTATCACTTGATTCCATCAGAAGCTGCCAGATATTATTATTATTACTATTATTAATGCCAGTGTCTAGCAGTTTTTACTGGAGATACACTATCAGTATAAACTACATAAAGATGAAAAAAAGATAAAACCCAGAAAAATAGTAGATCTTGCTTCGGTGGAGAAAGAAATAAGATGGCAAACCTCACAATTAGTGAATGTAGCAAACTGGTGCAGACAGAGTACAAAAATGATGGCATAGCAACAGTCATAGACTAGAAATTTGGCAATCAACTTTAATTTAGCAATGTTGACAAATCAGCACAAACTAGAGATTATCATGGAAAATAAAAATCATAAAATACTCTGAATTTCACTTCCAGGCAGACTATTTCCATTTCAAGATGCATAAAGAAAAAAAAGATGTTGTAAAGTGAGAAATTGGAAAATGTTAGGACATTGCTTGGGAGCTGAGAAATGTACGAAGGTTAGAAATCTGAGTATGATAATATGCATGAAATATGCTTGAAACCATAGCCAACATACTAAAATCAATATGGAGTGAGTTAGCAATTGAAGTAGGAGTAGAAACTGTAAAGAGCCTAATATTGTTGGGGTCTGCAGGCAAATTGAGAAAGGTGCTCTTTGTCAGGTTTCAGCAGTGACTAGTCAGCACCAAGTGTGAATATTTTAATAACAATAAATGAATTGCAAATGGAAGAAAAGAAAACAAAGTTAATTTCTTGATTAGACTGATTAGTTATTGTTCAATAGAAAGAAAATGAAAGAACACAATAATAATAAAGTTGATATTTCTCATATGTAGTAACCAAAATTAAAAACTAAAAGACATAACAATTACAAAGTATAGAATTTATTTTGCTTGTTTGATTTGCCTAAACTCATAGATTTTTACAAGAAAAGAAATTAGCTAACATTTGTCATATCATTTTAATGACAATAATTTTCAATAACAAATACAATCATAGACTTTTATAACAAATGATAATATTTAATTAGACAAATCAAATTTGTAATTATTTCAAACCATGAGAGAATATATATTGAATCCATACAACACGTTTCTTATTAACACAATGAGGTTGGAAATATAAGAAAATGCACAAAATATCAGGTTACTTAATTATTAAATATAAATTCAATTTAGCTTTTATGTAAATTACTTTGCATTAAATTCTCCTTATTAATCTTTATTCTCTTATTATTTATTGCTCTTTTTATTTTCCCAATAAGTGAAAATTTATCAATCATGTTGCCAAGCAGCCAACATCATATTCAAATGATTCTTTTCTGTGGTCTCTTTTTAATTGTCATAACATTGAAATTGATGTTAGGCAAATATCATACATGCTAATCTGTCTTCTTGTAATAAATTTCATAAAGTTATGTACAATCAGTTTATTGAAGAAAGATTTTGCAAATTTAATTAAATTATCTTCTATTCACAAGAGATCAGTGATGAGTGGCTTTTGGTATAGAGTCAGACAAACTCAGCAGGTTCTTTTTCATTTGTCTCTGCAGGATTTGTTCTAAAGCAAGAGTACATGTGTAATTCCTGGGAGTAGGGGCTACACATTAATGTCTAGGAAACTATATGTAATAAAATTAAAGTATGTGTTTGGTTGTGATGAATAAGATAGATAGATAAAAGTAATCAGTTTCTCACCAGAAACTAGAAAAAAGATGATGCAACTGTGTAATTAATAGATTCTAAAACTTAATGTTTGAAAAGTTTTGCTTATAATATTATAAATGCTCCACAATAAACCTGGAGACTATTTGGATAGGCCCAGATCTGAACATCCAAAATGGATAGTTATATTTATTGACCTTTGATGAGTAATTGAAAAATGATTGCTGTCTATATAAGAAATAATGTAATCCAAAAATATGGTTTGAAAAGAGAAGTGACATCAATGGGAAATTGTCTAAAGCTATGAGCAATCACATGAACTCTCGAAAGCCACATGTTTTCTTGAGCATACATCCAGTTTGTTCAAGATCATAAGGACAGGAGCTTGGAAAATTGTCTACATTGATATAAAGTAGCAAACTCATATTTAAGATCTTTTGCTCTGATGACCAGATGTATATTAGAAGTGAAAGAAGGACTTGCAATGAGTGAAAATAATAGTTGAATATGGTGGAAGAAAGCAATGTTGTGTGTAATTGCAGATCTGGAAATGGTGTAATTCCTTTGCAGTTAATAAATAGAATTGTAGATTATCTAGATGTATTGATTAATCTTATGTTAGCATATGTCCTAAGTTCTATGAATCAGTCATGGGTTTTGAATAATGACCTAAAAAATAGCACCAGACTGTTCATAGGTCACATTAAAGTGTTGCAATGGCCAGCTCAGTCCACCAAATCTGAATCTCATTAAATCATTATGGCAAAGGATCAAAACTAATAGCCAACATATTCCTTAATGTTTTCAATGAGTTTTTTTGCTAAACATTCTACCAAATTATTGAAGAGATCATTTGTGCTTGGGAGCTTATTAATTACATCAATGATCTGCCTTCGATGTGATGCAGTTGAAAGAATAAAAAAAATGTGCTTTAATGTGTTTAGAAAATATATAAATTAGATATAGCAATGAATTTGTTTTTCACTTGAAATAACAGCCATAAAAATAAATCAGAATATATGCACATATACAGAAATATTTGAAGGCAGGGAAAAGCAAGAAATCAATAATTAGCAAGATAGATTGATAAATATTCTAAGTGAAATAAATACGCATATATATTTACTTATCAATATTTCCATATAGCCCTATTTACAAGCAACAGTATGAATTTGATTTCAGAGAATGAAGAAAGATTAAACTGCTGTTTTTGCCACTCTTATTCATCACAACCAATAGGAATTTTCTCTTGGCTTCACTGCCTGCCATTTTATCCAAGACAATTTTTTTTTCAAGAAATTACTTATTGCAAAGTTTGAATAAAAGAGGAAAAAGAAAAGAATAGTGCTTATTTCAGGTTTTACATAATCAAATTTCCTTTTTTGTATATTGTACTATATTTATCTATACAAAAATTACATTTCATTTCCTAGGCTCTATTCAAATATTTTACAGGAAAGGGTTTTTATATTTTTTCTATTTCTATTTATATAGTACTAAATATACCTTTCATTAACATCACATCCATTTTCGTTTTGTCTTCTCATAAAACCATACATGACTTTCTAGAGAATAATCATCTACAAACATGACATTAATAAATATCTGTCTATACAATGGGTTGTTCAACATGAACTTACTGAGTTATTTAAACAAAATTATTTGTGAAAGTTGATGTAACTGTGAAGGGTGTTTCTAACGATGATTATCTTTTGTCGTTAGGTGTCTCAGTTGTGACAAATGAGCTTCACCCTATATTGGAACAGCCAGTTATCTCTTGATGCTCTATTAATGGTGAGAATTAAAGTTCAAGGATTGTCTGGTGAATATTGGCTTATATCTTGAACCCATACTCTGTGTGAGTTATTAGTAGATCCAGGAAGGCCAGTACATTTTTTACTTCCTTTCCTACTGTGAAATATGGAAGGTCTTATTCAGTTCATGTGATCTAGCAGTCTTCTTGGTGGCATCAGAGTATGAACGTATCATCAATGTATCTAAGTCCCATAGAGTGAATAAAAAGCTTTGTTATAAATCCTGAGAATATTACCAACTACAACAAAAAACTGATTGGCAGTAAAACAACCACAATGATACAAATCAAAAGGCACATAATAATGATTAATTCAGCTTTTCATAAATATTTCTTGTTCTTCATTTAATCCAAATAAATCTATGAAGCATTTTTCTCATTTACTCTTAAAAAGATCCAGGCTTGTAGTGTAGAAATGGAAGGTCTTATTAGATAATGAGGAACATCCAGAGACAGATACTGGAGAACATAAGTTACCTCCTCTGGTGTTATATAAACATCTGAGTGGTCTTCAAAGCTTTTCATCCCATTAGAGTTCAGTCCGATTAAAAAAATATGAAAATCATAATTTTAAAGACTTTTTCATTTTCCTAAGACATGTAGTAAAAATTAATGGAAATAAATTTTGATAAATAATTAACTTAATTTAAAATAAAAGTAAAAATAAATAAAATTAACTTAAAATAAAAAATAAAAAGTGTTACTGTTAAAAAACCCATAAAGATATCACTCTTAAAAAAGAATTTCAAGTTGAATAATCTGCTATGTCAAGAAATTTTGCATTGTGTATAAAGATAAACTTATTTAATTTCAGTTTTAAATTTTATCTTTCATGTATTTATAACTTTTACCTGTTAAGACTGGAGGATCCTCTAATCAAGGCAATGCATGCCTTGGGCTATGTTTTGGCACTGAAGAACTTTGTTTAGAAATTGTTAAACCTTTAAAATTGCTTCCTTCTATTGTTGGTAGCTGATTAGGTTCTGTTTAGTGTAAAAAACAACATTGACCCTGGGGTGAAAGATTTCCAGGTAACTTATCAATATCCAAACTGCTTGAATGCAATTGTTGATATTCACTGAGGCATTTAATAAGTGGAAAAATATTCATTGATATTGACCATGTGTTCAAAGAAGACATATTTGTATTATGTCTTCATTCCACTTGACCAAAATGATCTTCTATTGTTATTCTTATTTAAATGCCAGCAGAAAATCATCACTAAATGTCTCCCCACTCCAATGTAAGCTGAAATAAAAATGTTACCTTAATTCAACCAAATCAAAGTAAATAAACCAAAATCAGTTGAGGACTCATTATCTACATAGGAATTTGCACTGAACATAGAAAAGAGAAATGATTTTTAATCCAATTTAGATAAATGATTATATTTCTACTGAAACTATTCATTTATTCTAAACTACTTGGGGAATGTTATTTTGTTCTCTGGAAAATTATTCCTTGTGAGACATTCAGTTTATAAAATGAGTTTATTGTTTAAAGTATTTTCTGTTAAGTTTTTTTTTTATTGTGCCAGTAAGTATACAAATATAGATATCTAAATTGTAATTGAATAAACAATGAAAAGAAATTTAAAAAATATTTCATGTAGCTATTTATCAACAGAAACTATATGTGCACTTTATATTGGTACTTTATATAAACGCTTCATATGATATGTATTGCGTGGCATACTTTGAACCCTTGCTTCATATCGACTCATTGAAGCTTTTTGTGATCAACCTCCTCTTCATAATGACAATTCAGTATATAAGAATGTTATTTGGTAAAAAGTACATACAAAAGATAAACTCATGTTGGATTATGTTTCTTTTGAATTGAAACCCACTTCAATTTGTGTAGTTGCAAAAACTTTAACCACAGAGTGTTTGGAAAGTTACTATGAACTTATATTTTCTATTAACGGGCAATGTTTCAATATAGAATAGAGGAGGAGAATATGAATGAAAATTATAAATAAAATGTCACCCGTTAGCATCAATAAAAATAATATAATTAGAAAAGTACACTGCGAATTTCTGAACTCACTGTAGATAATTAGTTTGGGAATAGAAAGATAAAGGCATGAAGATCATCAATAAATCATAGGGAAAACAAAATACAAAGCTTGAGGAAGGAAAAAAAGGAACTTCTTACATATGTTGTGCCCATTATGAATTTGGAGAGGATCTGCAAAGAGGAGTGGGCCAAAATTCCCCACTTTTCAAGACGGACCTACCTTGAAAATTAAAAACGTTCCAATTTTTGTAAGGTGGCAAACTCAGAAAATCAGCAGGGGATGAAATACTTATTTTCCCCACTGTATGGTACATAATAAAAAATATTTTAGAGGAAAAAGAAAGTCGTATAATGTTGGAAGCAAAAGAGAAAGGAATGTGGGCATTAAAGGAAAAGAATGTAGAAAAGAATAATTCCGAAGAATATAATTACTCGATACTGTCAGATATTTTTCAGTATTCTGGTCAGACAGCTAACGATGTTTTTTCCGAAAAACAATTATTTGACCATTTCGGTGGAAAAAGGCAAAATTGCCTGGAACATACAGAGCTTGTGACCTAACTTTTAAGAGCGTCAAAACAAAACACAGGCAATTTGGTAAGCGATTTCGTTAGATATCGCAAACGATTATGGTTGAATACGGTAGAAATTAATTAAAGAATAACAACAAAAACAAAATGTAAACATTGAAATTAGTAATCAAGGATTGATCTGACAATTTTATGATAAGCACACAAGTTCTGACTGACATATATTAAAAAAAAAGCATAATAACGGTAACCCTGATCAATTTATCACTGAATCTAATAATAAAATCTGCTGAAACCGAATGCACGAACCCCAATATCAAAAACAGGCACACGGTACCACATCTCCTTATATGAGCATACAATATGGACGACCTAGCGGAAACAACAGCGTCAGCCACTCGTGCCAGATGGCTTTTGGTGGGGTTGGAAAAGCCTGTAAAAATAGGCCAAAATGGATTTTCATTTCGTAAAATAAACATCACTAGTTTTTAAAAAAGGGAAAGTGAATGACAGATTCTAGTTTAAAGTTAAAGAAACATTATCCCAACTGTTATGAAGTAGAGTACTCTCTGGAATAGACTATGTCAAGTCAACAGATGGTAGAGCTCGACTAGTATTCGCTGTGGCGTACTGCTTTATAGCAGTATCTCATTTACATACACATTCCTGAAGCGAAATGACCTTATGCCTTTCGTTGTTGTTCTTCTAATTATGCTTGGGAATCTGAACTGTCTTTCTTGGTGTGTATCTTGATTTCTTCTTATTGAGAACCTAGGTCTGAGTTCATTTTCTTCTATCGACTCCTCGTCAGATTTCTGGTCATTATCATCCATAGATTGTTCAGTTTCATTACTGGATTCCCTCTTCTTTATTTTCTTCATCTTCAGATTCTTCGTCCATTTCTATATCCTCGGGTTCAATCCTGCTTCTGAACTGATTCGCATAGGCCAGTACATTTTGTCCATTTTTTGTTAGTATTGCTGTGCTGTGTCCTTTCTGCACTACAAAGTTCGCCTTCTCTGGATTAGATTCTTTGTCTTTTTTATACCATGCACTTTCACTTGTTGAAAATGACATTGTTATGAGAGCTCAAATCTATCTACACCTTAATGCGGAAGGACTTTGTAGTCTGCCGGCATGTGGAATTATCTATAGCTTAACAGTAATCTTGGTAAGTAACTCTCTATATTATCATTAGATGGGGAAAATGCTTTCGATTGTGGGTGGTAAGGTGGTGTTTTATACTGGACACATCCAATACACTTTAGCCAAGAGCACACACTTTCCTCGCAAAATTCTGGCGCGTTCTCTGGAACCAAAGTTTTAGGCACCCTATTCCTTGAAAATATTGTTTTTAAAAT
Source organism: Acanthosepion lycidas (assembly GCA_963932145.1). Taxonomy (NCBI): domain Eukaryota; kingdom Metazoa; phylum Mollusca; class Cephalopoda; order Sepiida; family Sepiidae; genus Acanthosepion; species Acanthosepion lycidas. The sequence continues at coordinate 66,395,418 of OZ010592.1, read as the reverse complement.
TTGTTTTACAGTGGTAGCTTTTCTGTCAGCAACCTTAATTACTTCAGGCCATCCTGAAAATGAGTCCACTAAAATTAAAAATAGTCCTATGCCTTTAATATAGGCTTAATCCATGTGTATCCCAGTCCATGGTTATTTTTCTTTAGACCACGAGTGAATTTTGTTTTGCCGAAAGTTATTTTTTTCAGCAGTTCTACATTTCGAGACTATTCTGGTCACCGCGCTCATAATTCTAATCTCATTTGTGTCACTGTTATACCACAATGTAAATCATCGTGTATACCTTTTAGTACTTATTTTCTTAAACTTTGTGGGGGTATTATAATATCTCTATTGCATATAATGCCTTTTTCTACACTTATGTCTTGATTCTTTGATCTTTCTGCCAGTGAACAATCGCTCCATGTGTTCCTTTTTATTCTATCAGAAAATCTACTTAACACTGGATCTTGTATGGCTTCCATTCTGAGATGATTTATGTGTGACACGCCCGTTTCAACCTAGTGCAGTATTTTATCTTCTGAATTTCCAGATATTTCTAATTGTTTACTGCTGAAATTTAGTCAGGATAGCTTATATAATAATTATTTTATATCTATAAATAATATGAAAATTAACAAATACTTAAAAGGAAAAAAATAAATTAGATAATTCAGCAAAAATACAAGTGACTCACCCGTCAAAGAAAGTTTGGCGGGAAAAATTCAATGTCATTGAATACGCAAACAGAAACCGGAGAAACTGTAATATTAATTCTCATTGGTGTATTTCAACGTGGTGTAATGGTTAGCAAGCTGGATTTTGCCCTTTTTCATTAGTGGATTTGCAACCAGTGTTACTACCTTTGAGAAGTGACTGTTTGAATTGATAAGTTTATTTTTGTTACTTTTGATTTTCAAAAACCGTTTTCAATTTTTCAGTTTTGCTTGTTTTTGGTACATATTATTATTTATACATTTTATTCGTTTCTTTTCTGTTTCTTTTCTGATCGTATTTTGACCCTCTTCCTGTTTTTAAATTACCGTTTTCGTATTTGGTTGAATGGTTTATTATCTTTGGTTTGCTCCGTTCTGTTTGCATTTTATTTAATTTGTTCTTGACCGTTTCGTTTTGTGCTAAATAATTTCAAAAGGAAAAAAAAGAAAAGAAATCATTTTATTCTTTCGGCTGTGGTGGGTTTTTGCACCGTCATGGTCGACAAAAACAACGATATTGCAGATACACCGGTATCAAATCAGTGTCAACAGCCAAAACGGCCTGGTTGGAAAATAGGCCACTGAAAAAAGATGGAACATTCTATGTCAACCAAAGAAAAAAGTACGAAGAGTCATTCAAGTTACTAATAATTCCGGAAGCTCTGGACGCAGTAAGCCCGCGCACCATATCCATGCTGACCTCCGAAGTTAAAACCCGGAAATTAATTGGGGTCAGCAGGGTAAAGCATGGACGAAACTTTAAAAGCTCTGCACATCAACCCTAGGATACTCGCGAGAAGGACATCCTTCTCCAAACAGAAAAGCAGGCCAAGGAGTTGGCGGGGAGTATTTTAAGCACAATGTCTCTGAGACTTCAGATAGAATATAAGGGCACCCGTTGGACAAAAGTGACCGTCCATGGGGTGCCCGTAGATATCCCAGATGACAGAATGGGGGCCTTCTTCGCCAATTTTGGTGAAGTAAATGAAGTAAAGGCCCTCGTTAGCAAAGCTGGCATTGAGACGGGGGATATGGGGATCCAAATAACTTTGAATGGAAAGGGTTTTTAGGAGATTCCCAACATCTTGGTTTGCCGCGACAGGAAGACGCTGGTAGTAGTGGAGGGCAGAAATCCGTGTTGCTGGTCATGTGAAGAGTCGGGCCACATGGCAAAGGAGTACCCCGGTAAAAAAGTGTACAAATTCCACCACGTCCAGCATCTACAACAGCTACAACAGCAACAATAGCAGCTGGACAAGCAGAGGAGGGGACTTAAAAAACGGATGGAGAATGGAAGGAACTCACCAAAGGACGGAAATCATCAAACATTTCGCCCCCCACCAAAAGAGATACCTCAAAGTAAGAGGCAGTCGCCACCTGAAAAGCCGAAGGAGCTGCGGCCAAAACAAAAAGAGGTGCATAAACCTAAAGAGAGACAGCAGAAGCAGCAACACCAGAAGCAGCAGCAGCAACAACAACAACAGCAACAACAACAGCAGCAGTGGCAGCAACACCACCAACGACCACAGAAGCAGCAGTCACAAACAAAGACGCTAATGGAGGTGAATAGAATGCCTCCACCTCAAGCTTCGTCTCTGAAAAGGAGCAGGGAGGAAGAAATAGAAGAACCACAGCAAAGGCACTTTGACGTGAAAAGTGGTTCGTTCCGAGTCGTTGCGGTTTATGCACCCAACGACCAGGAGGAGCGGATTTTCGTTTTTTCTGCAGTTGGAGACGTTCCTGGTGGATTCAACGTTCCTCGACCCCAAGTTAGACAGGAGGCGGGGAGCTAGTGGGCGATCGTAGCCGGGTTGATCTGATCGAAGAGTTTGGTCTCGTCGATCACCCCGAGGGAAAAATGTGTACGTGGTTTTTTACCCAGGTAGTTAACTGCCTGGATAGAATGTTAGAGGAGCCGACAGACTTGTTAGATTGCCCCAGGCGTTAGATCGTAGGCCCAGAATGTCTGGTTGCCGGAAGTTTAATCTGTCTTTACTGGACAGGCGGGACTTCCAGCAGTAGTTAACTAGCTTAGTGCAGCGTGAGGTAGTGGGGGCGGTTATCGGAAATAAGTGGTGGGAGAGACTTAAGAGTAGGATTAGGTCGTTCACCACTGATTTCAACAAACGGCTCACGGAGTTTTTGTAGTGAATGAGCAAATTCTAATGCATAAATGGGTCGTGAATCGGATTAGCTAGATAGTGATGACCAGCCTCAACACCTCCCCATATTGGCCTTGTGCCGTAATTGTATAAAAACACAATAAATATCATTGGTTAGCAAGCTACCTTTTTTAGACCTTATACTGACCGGTTTTTTGCCACGTCAATATTTGTGATACTATTACCTGGATTATTTTGTGATATCCATTTCGTTTCTGTTAAGTCTCTTTTTATTTTACTTTTTATTTTAATTTTTATTACGTTTATTTATTTTTTATTTTACGTTTTCAATTTTGAACTGACTGATTTTTGAAAAGTTTTTGATTTTTTTCTTTTTCAAATTCTTACCCTGCCCATTTTTCTTTTTTTCCTTTTTTTCTCCTTTCATTCTTTCATTATTAGCTTTTTGATTTTATTTTATTTTAAAATTAATATTATATATTTTCCGTTTTCTTTAAATTTGCTGTAATCCTCAGATAAAGTTTATCTGTTTTATTTTACGTCAGACTTTTTTCTTTGTTTACGTTATTACGTGTTATATCGATTGTTCTTTGTTGTTCTTTGTTTTTTGTTCCTTGTTTTTCCTTTTTAAATATCCGTTAAGACTTCTGTGTTCAGTACATATTTGTTTTAATTTGCTTGTATTTGTAATTTTTGTCTAATCTGTCCGTTTTTGTTTTTCTTCGTTAACGGCCGTTAATGGTATTTTCAGCGGCCATATTTGATGTTGTTCATTTGTTAGTTTCGTATTTTTCTTGTACTTTCTTTGATTTTCTAGTCTTATTATTGTAGTATTTTATTGTTGTTTGACTTTCTTTGTGTATTTTTATACCTTTTCATACGTGCAACCTTTTTTGTGTATAGCCCTTTTAAAGGAAATTTGCGATTGTTTTCTATATTTAATTTTTGGCTGCCCTTTTAAGTTTAACGTTTTATTTTCGGCTGTATTTTGCGTAAGGTTTTGTCTTTAACACGCCTGTCTTATTGTATTTGTTTTAGTGATTTATTTTTTATTTCTTTAATACTTTATTTTTGTAAACGGAAAAAAAGAAGTTTAAAAAATAGGCTTTAAGTGTTTTAATAAATGGCTCCTAAGAAGAGCGTTAAAAAGAACTTATTCGGGACCAAGAAAAAAAGTCTGACCACCTAATAAATCTGAAGGAAATAAAAATACAGAAATAGTTAATGAATTGTCGTCAAGTATGGTGGCCGATAATGACCAAAAAGTTCAAGAAAAGAATTTAGCGGAAAAGAGCCCAAATTCTCATATCCCAGCTGAAAGTATGGAGGCTGAATCAGGCCAAAATATCCAAACTAAGGAAAAATAACTGTCAACCGACAATATCAACAAAGATGACAAGGTAGCGGTCGGGGAGATGCCCTCTTGCTGGTCGTACCCCCTAAATGCAGCATCAACATTACGGAGTTCCTTGAGAAAGCTAAAAGCTACGCCCATCTTGTTACAAAGATCAGCTCTTGACTAATCTTGAGGAACTACAGAAGGTTGAGAAAAGAATTATCGCTCTTTGTGGTGGACAAGCGTTCGCGCAAAATTTGTCGCTGCTCTAAATGAGGTGTCCGTCATAAAGTCATTGACGTCCCTGGGAATTAAACCACAGAGATTCATTAAAGGCAGAGGCTTCTTGATGTGGGACATACCGTTACACACGCCTGCCGATTGTGAAGTGGTGAGCACTGGGGACCTAATAACAAAAGATCTGATATTGAGAACCGAATATCAAGGCAGGCGTAGGACCAAGTTTCGCTTTATGAGGTCCCTCCTCAGATTGTCGGGGAGCACTTGGCCACCTATCTGTGCCAAGTGGGGGATGGAGTTTTGAATTGATGGTGGATCGAAAGGCCTTCGACTCCATCCACAACTGCCTGGATGTTGAGGGCTAGAAGATGCCGATAATAGTAACAGGTCGCAGAGTGGCTTGCTGGAAGTGTGGACAGATTGGTCACCTTCTTGCCCAGAGATGAAGGCCTCTAGAGTTCTGGCCCCCACGAACCCAAATCCCCCTCGGACTGACTCTGTTGTTTCCATCTCGCCTGTAATGGGCATGTCAGCAGCCGGGACAGGTGTGGTAAAACCCCCGGTTGGGTCCGTCTCACGGCCCCCATTCCCCAAAAAGACTTTGCCCGCCGCTAGTGCGGTTGTGGAGGAGGGAAAGAGGGAATGGCAGGTTGTTGGTAACGCTAGAAAGAAGCTCCGTGCAGCGGGTCCTCGTCTCACTGAAGGCCCAACGGGAAAAGACACAGACAGTCCCACTCCCTCAAGCAGTTCTAAGGGTGTCTCCCTGACAAGCTATTCAGAAAAATTACAACAAAAGCAAAAATATGAATTCGAGAAAGCTGAAAAATTGCGGAAACTCAAAGATTCAAACAAAATAATGAAAAAAAATCTGGCACCAAATCCTCGGCACCGTTTTCCCCGTCAGCCAAACAACACATAATGATCCCTCCTCCAGTCCTAAGATCCTCATCGCCATCTCCCACAAAAATGACAACATTAAAAAAGGCCCCCATCACAATTTCTCATGCCAAAGATCAAACTTCAACAATTGCTATTAGCCCCAAACCATCTCCTGTCAAAACTCCTGCAGCAACACGAAAAAAGACTGAAAATCCCAAATGGCAAAGAATCCCATCCCCTGAAAATATAGACCCTCATCACATTAAAAACCTAAGCCCATAATTAACATAGGGGGAGATGTGTGCCGAGTCTCTAAACAACTGGAAGACAAAGGCTTACAGTATTAAAAAAAAAGACAAAAAAAACAAAAAACAAAAAACGAGGAACATCAAATCCCTAGTAAATTTCAGGAAAATTAACAACTTAGACATTGAAGACCCCAGAAATTTCCCCAACGCTGAAAGGGTCTTAATTATCGTCAGAGGGGGTGAAGCCGGTCAACAAATTTGGGCCATGGTTGCGGGGAAAATGAAGTCTTTGGCATGTTTCCGCCCATGGCCTGCTTTGATGTTCAGGGAGGTTCCCGCTTTTTGTTCACCCCTCCCTGTATAGAGCGTTAAAATTAACTTTTCCTCTGGACATTGGTGGCTGGTCTCCCGACGGTACCATCAAAACTGAGATGGTAACAGGTTCGATAGGAGAGGTCGTCCATGTTTAACGCAGGAGAGCAACACTAATCGATTTCATTAGGGCTCTCTGCTTAGCAAGTCTGAATGTCCGAGGCCTGATGGCGGAGTCTAGTAGGGCGAGGCTCCTTCGTGAACTGCAGCGTCTCGAAGTGAACATTTGTCATGTACAAGAGACCTGTTTTTCTACTTATGACTATGAGGACATTCTGTCTATGGGGTATCCCTCTATTCAGCATGTTTTGATGGTCATTAGAGAGGTGTCTCTTGGCTAGTGAGAAAGTCTTTGAAGGCTGCGTGTACTCTTGTCTTCGCAAATCCGGCGGGCAGGCTTTGCGTGCTGGATGTTACCATATAGGATATGGCTCTTCGTCTCATTGAGGTCTATGCGCCCAATGTCCATTCTGTTTCGGCAGATCGTGCCGTTTTTGAATACATATCGTCGGGTAGTTTTAGCGGGGGATTGGAATGCCGTCCTTGACACCGATATAGATCCTATAGGGCCAAATTCTGGTACTTACAACCGAAACGTGAAACCTTTTCGGAACTTCATCGACAGGTTTGATCTTGTCGATAAGTACCGGAATGAGCACCCTCGGAACTACCTTTGAACTTGGGTAAATAGTGGCGGCTCGGATGCTGGGGCTGTTTCTAGCTACATCGACCGAGTCTTAGGAGAGTCGATGTAGGGCTCTTAGGGTGTCCAAGTTTTCATTATATAGTCTATACGGACCATAGGCTTGTTCGGGTCCGTGTAAACTTAGATAAGCCTAAGGTTAGGTTAGCTGGATAGTGGAAATTAAACTGCTCACTATTTGGTGAGCAGGATTTCCGGGACCAGCTGCTGTGACACCAAGCCGTCGGCCCGTGGTGAACACCCAGTCGCGGCGCGAAGCTGTAAGGTTTCTTCTACCGGCGTTTTGGGGTTGACTCTTTGTCGCTGCCACCAGCCTGTGTCCCGGTCGTTCGGTGGTCGTCGCTACTAAGGGATATCCCCTGGTCAGGATACCAATATGTGACACTCAGCCGTCCAGGGTCGAATCTAGTGGTCAAGGCACCAATATGTGGCACCAGGGTCGAATTCTGGTCGTCGATGTTAACGGCTTCACCAGCTGTACCGGTTCAATGCCACCTCTATTGTTCACAGCTCACTTGCAACGTCCAGAGTAACCTCCATGATCTCAAGTCTAACCCACCCACGCTGTGGCTTTGATCTTAAGTAGACGAGATCGAGTCGTTTATATGGGTGCCAACCAAAACCCGGTGTGCGGGCCCGACATGGCCTGGGTTTCTCTGTAATCTCTCTCTTTGTTGTCAGAACAGGAAAATTGATTATTTCCCATTTTTGGAAAGTTAACCACTTCCCATTTCGGCGGGACGCGGGAGTTCTCCGCCGTTCGTGAGGGAGGGTCAGAGGAGAGCTATCCCCCTAGACCCTTTCTTTCTCACATTGATATCTCATACCAATCTATTCAGTGGGGGTTAACATCTTCTTCGCCTTTCTTATCCATTCATCTCCGCCCATTACCATGCTACCATACGACCAATGATCTCTCGGCAGTGAGGGTGTGGCTAAGCTGGCCTCCTTAAAATCTTAATCTAGAATTTTTGTTTACAAAATTCTTTTATCACATGTTCTCTTTTTCCTGGGCCACTCAGCACTCTTACCGTCTCATTAATCAGTCAAAGTTTGCCATCTGGTTCCCCACTTCAAGTCAGCCTTATCATGGAATCCCTGACCTGTTAAGAAATCAAAATCTTTTTTTATCTCGCCAAATCTCAATTCTCCACTATTTTCTGGGGACTGCCGAAAGTTTACAATTGCCACATTGCCATTCGTCATCTTAGTGTCATTTGGCAAAGTAAATGATAACAATCCTCTCACCTATATCGAGACAATGCCAAAATTTTATAATTGCCACATTGCTTCTCTTCGCCTGTATCCAAGAAAAGAAATTAAACGATATCTTGGAAAGATAATTAACATTGAAACTTCCTACCTGTATCGGCACGTGTTTTGGCCGATAATTCCATATTTGCCTTTATTTCTATCTCCCTCGGCGATAACTCGACAGGACAAGACCTCACACGTGGCTTCTTCCGCGGGCTATTTTTGCAAAGAAATTAAAATCTTTTCTTTTAACGTCGAACAGTCTATCTTTCGTTATAGCTCTTTTTTTTCGCTTTAAGAATGTTTATTTTCTGTTTTAATTTCTATGGTTAATTAGTTAGCAAATTACCATAGCTAAATAGTGTCACACTGCTGCTAATAATACAAAGGGAATTGACGGAGGCGGTTGTTGGCAATGCCTTGTGGGACAATTTAAAATCCCAAATTAGAAAGTTTGCTGCTGATTTTAGCCGTCGACTCAATCTAGATAGATTAGCGGCGCAAATGGCTTTAGAGCGTAACATTGCCGGATAAGCGGAACGTGACTTCAAATGCGGGCATATATGAGGCTTTTCGTGATTACTTTTAGGAACTTATCACCAGAGAGCCCTGCTCAGTTTGACGCCTATTTAGCTGACTTCCCCTGTCTTGAGGCAGCTGAAGAGGCTGAGTGCGAGGGTCCCATCACAGAGTCGGAAATCTGGGAAGCGTTGAAACAGGTTGGCCGGATAAATCTCCGGGTTAAGATGGCCTTCCGTACGAAGTTTACTTGAGGCAGTCGCCCGTTTTTGTTACTTTGCTGGAACTGATTTTCGACAACTGGATGAAGCAGGGGTCTATACCTCAACGCTTCACCAGGAGTGTAACCAAATTACTACGCAAGGATAAGAACGGTGGCGATGGGATAGGTAATTTTCGTCCTTTAACTATGTTAAATACAGAATTAAAGATGTTGGCAAAGATCTTCGCCAACCCTTTGCAGGCTGTCTTGTCTAGTTTGATTGGCTCCGAATAGACTTGTGCTGTGAAAGGTAGGACTATTCAGGACAACCTTCATAAGATACGCTTGATCATCGAGAAAGTCGACTGTGAAGCCGCGCTGATCAATTTAGATCAGTCCAAGGCCTTCGTTTCCTTTCGGCGGCCGGTTTCGTGCCCTACTTTCGCACCTGGATCCGACTTCTGTATGCGACTCCAGGTGCGTTGGTGGAGGTGAATGGGGTACGATCAAAGCCTTTCGTATTGTCTCGCTCCATTCGTCAAGCTTCTCCGCTTTCGCCTTTGCTTTACGTTCTCGCGTTGGAACCTTTCCTTCGTAAGATAAAGGCGAATCTGGTCCTGCGCGGAATTTCCCTGCCTGGTGCTACCAACTCGGCCAGGTATTCTGCCTGTGCTGATGACATTTCGGTTCTTGTGTCGAGCAGAGCCGAGATTGGCAGCAAAGATCAGTGGTTATGAGATGGTGACAGGGGCCAAGATCAACCGTGATAAGTCTGTTGGCTTGCGGTAGGGTGCGTGGAAGGAAGTTTCTCTTCCCAGACCTTTTCTTCAGGACGGATGGGCCGGTCAAGATACTCGGCGTCTGGTTCGGTTCAAGTTGGAAATGAATTAGTCGGAGGAACGAGGGAAGACCGAAATCGCAATTAATTTGTGGTCTTGGAGGAATCTTTCCTTGAAGGGGAGGGCGGAAGTATGTGTTTCACACATCTACCCGATTCTCTCTTTACCGACTCTCTGTATTTCCACTTCCGTATGCCGCACTAATGTCATTAGTAAGGCTCTTGTTCTCTTTCTTTTGTAAAGACAAAGCTGCTATGTTATCTCGAGATCTGTTGTCTTCATCCTAACATTGAGATTCGTCAATATATGCTTCGCATCGGGTTCGGAGGGCGCATTCTGGAAGGAAAAAAATTTTTTTCCCATCCCTGAGAAGTGTGCACTCGAGCGAGGAGGAGGCCCACCGTTTGCCCCTAGCCGAATGCCTCTTCTATCGTGAATGTCGTATTGCTCTGAAACACCTCTTATGAGCGTCGGATGGCCTCTCAAACATCCAGGCGTTGTCTCGTAAGGCATTATGTCAAGTGTTGGGGGTGGGGGCGTGCGTGATGAGCTGATTGACGAGCTCGTTCTTACGAAGCAGGAGGTTTGCTCAATATGGCCTTGGGCGCCCGGGTTGAAATGCCTCAATAACGATGAGGCTTTACTCACTTAGCTGATGATTCGTGGGGCCCTCTAGGTCTTTGTTCAGCCGGCTTGGAGAAATCTCCAAACTGCCGTCGCTGTAGTAAGGAAGTCGAGACCATTGGTCACGCCTTCTTTCATTGCTGGGTGGTAGCGCTGTTGTGCAGGTTTGTTGAAGGTCTCATGGTCCGCATCTTGCAAGGAAAGTTCTTTGTTCTTGAAGCCAGATCTGTTTGTAGCAATGTGCTCCTGCAGATGACGAAGGCTGAACAATGTGTTCTTTTGCTTACTAGGGATTATGAGAGTCGTTATTTGGACGACGCGTTAGAAGGATTCTATGAGAGCGCGAAGTTCACTTCCTCCCAACTGACCTTGTTCTTTAAGCATCAGCTTAAAGTCAAGATTAGGACGGAAAAACAGCGGCCCACCTCATCAGAATTTGGCAAAAGGTAGGTGAGGCTTGCGCGGTTGTGTCGAGTAAAAGGGGCTGACCCTGTGTGGCATTTTGATGCAGGTTAGGCATCCGGATATTGTTCTTCTTGGGTTGAACTTTAGCAACCAATCCCGAAATTAGGTTATTCTAGGTTTCGTTTTTGAATCTTTAGTTTTTCCTTTTTCCAGCAAACTTAGCTAGGGTGTGTCTACTCATTGGCACCTTTTATTTCTGTCCCTATTTTTTTTCTTTAGTTTAATTCCCCATCCCCTCCCTCGTTAGGTGGTCAGTGATGTCAGTTCTCTGGTGGATGCGGGGTGCTTTTCGTTTTTTCGCCTGTGTGTGTTCTTCGTTTCTTGTTGTCGTGTCTGGATGAGTGCGTGTCTGTGTGAGTGCTAGGGATGAATGAACGTTTTTTTATATTTTTATAGGCCCGCATTGATTTCGTGCAGTGAACTGATCTTTCTGCCACATTTAAGTATTGTGTTTTTTTTTATTACTAACAATGATTTTGTTAGTTTCTTGTAAATAAATTAATTCATATTGTATATACACATTGTGGATTTTTTTAATTTGTTGTTTTAAACCACAACGACGATTTCTACATATGGGGACTATTTAGGATTTTCATTGAGGCAATGAGGTATTATGGTGGATGTAGTAAGAAAGGCTAATAAGAATGTGTTGTTTTGGTGTTAGGAATATTGTTTGTATATTTGGGTCGGTGCTTGTGGCTAGCTAAGCTTAAAATTAAGACAGATGAAGACCGTCTTTTTCTATCCCTCTTTTTAGGCCTTGTGCCACATGTTCTGTATATTTCACAGAAATAAATATTGTCATAGGTAGCAAGCTTGTCTCGCCTGAGCAGTTGCGACTGAATAGTGAGTTCGATCTTCACTGGGTGCCTCGAGCCACATCTAAACTACGCTTAAAAGATCAAGTTAAGAGAGTCTGTGCACTTCGACGTGCGTGGCAATGGTCAGCAAGCTTGTCTCGCGAGAACAATTATGAGCGAGTTCGAGCCTCACTGGGTGCTCCCATACTTTCAGCCGTGTGTCACATCTAAATTACGCTTAGAAAATACCCATACAAGAGAGTGAGTACTGTAGAAGTTCTAATACTAACACATTGTTTTCCTTCACCATTATAAGTATATAATACGAAATTTTAAATGTTGATTTTATTTCCCCTCACCACAACATTGTATGTATGGTACAGATTAGGACTTGATAGAAAAAATTACGGTTATTATGTTAACTGAAGTACGAATTATAGTGTCAATGTGGCATTTTGGTTCGAGGAAAAAATTGTACGATTGGGTCAGTGATTGTGAGTGTGGGGATTACCTCCACTTAGTCTACCACAATGCCATTAGATTGTAAAAGGACGAGTCAAAGATCGCGGATTCCTTTTAACAATGGGCAGTTAGCGTCCTTGCTGGGGACAATATCTTCCCCCACCTCGGTAGTTTATGACCGGATTCATTCATTTTCTCTCTTTCCCTCTCAGTCAAATTTAACGTCTTTTCTTTCTTTTCGGTTGTGTATATACTAGTTGCCACTACTTTTAGTTAAGTTAGAAACGGTATCTACAACACTAGTTAGGTTAGGGCATTGACAACCTTCCTTTCTCATCCCCACTATTCGTCTTGTGCCTTGTTTATATTTTTTCATGCAATAAATATTTATAAGAGACCGAGGAAATGGTTGGAAGGTGATTAACTCTTAGTTGTGTTACTTTGGACAGGGAGTTTGTTTTTAGAGGCCTGATACCACTAAATTATACCAGGAATCACTGATTAAGCATTAGTACAGAGTGTAAGGGTGTTGGAGAAGTACACACTATTGTAAAACCTTACTGAAATTTTCTTACCTTGTAAAAATACATAAAATTTCATTAATGTTGATAAATATTTCTTGCCTACGCAAAAATCAAGGATAGAGGACTACAATGAAATAAATATCCTGCAAACAATTTATATTTATAAAATATCCTGTAAACAATTTTCAGGTTTTTTATTTCTTTAGACACAACTTGTAAGGACTCACTTTAAAAGAAATGATTATGGGCATAGAAGATATAGAATTCTATTTGAAAGAGTTTGAAAATTCTATCTTTTAATTTAAATTTATTTGTAAATACATCTTGGAATTAAATTTTAGAAACAAATATATCATCTTTTATAGGAAACAAAATGATTATGAATTTTGTTATTCAGTTTTTCCTATATTTTAATGTTTCTCATGTTTGTTTTATTTACTTAAAAATGACACTATGCCAACCTGTTTTACTGGTGGTCAATAATAATTTTCAATCTGCCAATAAATCTACTAAAACTTAGCTTGTTAAATTAGCTTTTCATTTTATTGCTTTCTGTTGAAATGATACAGAATTGTTTACCATTGTTCATGTAAATGAAATAATACAAATTTATCTGTATCTGTAATTACCAATTTACATGCTAAGATTTTCTACTGTGTAATTTTCATCTGTTCTAAAATGCAGTAACATATGCACAAGATTTATTATAATACTAGCAGCATAGTCCGGCGTTGCCCGTGATTGATTAAAAAATCGTACGACTCATACAGCAATCGCTATCACTTGACTTAAAATATTTTTGCCCTTCCTTGCCTTTAAAGGAGTGCCCATTGCCGTGCTGATGTTGCTACATGCCTTACTTCTTGCCTATCTCTCACTGCGAATATTTTCTAAGCTCTATACTAAACATTAAATCTGTTACGAAAATTAACTAAACAAAATGAACACAAAACGATCAGCTTTAAAAAAGGACTCGTAACTGGAAAAACCGAATGAAAAAAGAATGTTAACAATAAATACTTTTTCACACCCAACCCAATTCTGCGGAATCAGAATCAACATTGAGTTTAAGCAAGCGAATGAACCAATTGGAGTAAAGTGTCATGCAGATTAAAATTTATCCCACTTGTGACGAATGCAGCTATCGATTTATTTGCATGCTAGTATGCTAGTTAACATTCGTGTCAGTCAGCTGTTGGCTCTCACGCTGGCCAATAGAATCTTCCTGCCTATTCGTGACAGCCAGCTATAGGCTCTCATTCTGGCCAGTACAAAATGGACGCAAACTGCATGAAAACTGCCGTAGAAGCATGAAAAAATTGATTATTTCTACTATCGATGGGAGTTGGGAAATGCAAAGTCGGTCTTGGCCTTCCCACTAACTTGGAGCATGTGCATGTAAATTTGGTGCAAATCCGTCGAAAATTGCGACCGTGCATTCGTTACACACACACACACACACACATACACACACACACACATCCTCCCTTTTATAGATAGAGATTTATAGTGATTAAATTTAATGAATAACATGTTAACGTTCAGGTAAAAAATATCATTCTTGAAAGAAGTTTCTTTGCCAGTCACCAAGTAGTGAAGCCTAAATCTCATTTTGAAATATTATCTTCTGTGAGTCACTTTTATATCTACACAGGAATATTAATATGTATGATTTCTGGTACAGTGATATCTAGATGTGTCTAATGTTCTTTTATTTTGCATAACAAAGTTAATTTTGAAAAACAACTTCTCTTTTACCTCAGTCTCCTGCTGTGCAGATTTTTTTATTTTGTTTTCCAAGTTTCAAGCAGATACTAACCATATTTTCATTTTGATATAAAATGATTCTAAAGGTTGGTATATTTATGAAGATAGAAATGATATTTTTAACTTGATTTGAAACATAGAAATCTATTTCAGTAAATTACATCTCTTGTGTCGTGAATGTTACATGCAACATTAAATTTTTGAGGTTACGTTTCTCGGGGAAAAAGAACTTTTTCAGTTTTTCACCTAATACAGAGTATACCAACTACCAATAAAATTATGTGTATATATATATATACAAACATATATATATATATATATATATATATATATATATATATACAAACATATATATATATATATATATATATATATATACAAACATATATATATATATATGTATATATATGTATATACATATATATACATGCATATATATATACATACATATATATGCATATATATACATACATATATATACATATACATATATATATATTCATACATACATATATATACATATATTTACATACATATATATACATATATACATACATATATATATATATACATATATATAAATATATATGTATATATATACATATATGCATATATATACACACACACACACACGCACACACACACACACACACATATATATATGATGGACTCTCTCGCTATATATATATAAATAAAAGGAAGAGATTATAGTAGTTCCAACGAGAGAAAAGTGTGTATATTAAAAAGAAGAGAGAAACCGCAAACGTTTTTGGTTGTAATGTCAAGTTTAAAAAAAAAATATCGTCTATTTTTTATAATTTTCCTACACGTCTTTCTGGTCTCGTGACCCTCATCAGGGAAAGGGTGGAGATTTCCACATATTAAAAACAATTAATTTTTTTTCTCCTTTATGTTATTCGATGTTAAATATTCTCTTTTTCTGTTGTAGTGACCCAAATGTCTTTCTTGAACTGGCAGTGAAGAGTTCTGTGTGAAGGGTTATAAAACAATTAAAACTGGTTCGATAAATGGAGTAGTTATCGGCATTCTTATCTTCCAATGACCGCTGTGTGTTCTTAGATCTATTTCTATTTTCGTGTGTTTTTGTCAGCATGCGTATTCATATGCGTATATCCCCCCTCTCCATACATACACACTGTCTCACTACGAGGAATCAGTGAACCCATCTGTACACACACACAAACATACCATCCCATTACAAGAAATCAGTACATACACACACATACACACATACGTACATACACATACTTCCCAAGTTACATGGAATCAGTATATATACATACATACATACACACATACATACGTACACACATAAACACATTCTAAGTTGTGTGGGATTTGTGTGCGTGCCTGTGAATAGTTCTTCTGCTTTTGTCAATATGTGTATATATATACATTCGTGCCCCACAGACACCCTCATGTGAGCGTGCGTGCATGTATGTGAGTGGTTTGATATATGTATTTGGTCATTATGTGTGCATGTTGTGCGTTTTTGCGTGTGGTGTTATGATCTATTTAGTTCTGGTTTAAATTTGTTTATGAAGTTTTTTTTTGTATTTATAGGTAAGAATAATTGTCTGTTTGATATATTGGCATGGTATTAAATTTACCCTGGTTACATTTGTAGATGTGTTGTGATACAAAAAGTTTTCTGTTGTCTAGTAATTTTATGTTGCTTTTGTGTAGAGAGACCCTGTTGTTCAGTTGTTGGCTGATACCTATATATGACCTCTTGCATTTTATGCATTTAAGTACATAAATTACATTTTTGGAGTTGCAGTTTAAGTTTTTATTTATTATGAATGTTGTTTTGGGGTTTTCAAAAGTGTAAGAGTTTCCTTCTATAATGATGTCACAAACCCCACATCTTTTTTGTTGCATTTTGTAATTCCCTGTATTGTGTGTTGATTAAATTTGGATGAGGTTAATATGCGTTTTAGGTTTTTAGATTGGCGTTTGCCCTTAATTATTTTGATTGTTTTCAGTATATTTTTCAGTTTATTATTCTTGCTAAGTAGTCTAGATTTTTTGTAATTTCTGTGAACAGTTCTGGATTGTTTTTGTTGTATGTTGAGACATATGCTAGGGTTTGTTCGACGTTACGTTTCTTTTTATTTCTAAGTTGGTCTAGAGGAATTTTTTTTGCGAGTTCAAAACCTTTGTTTATTAATGTTGTGGGGTAGCCTCGTTCTTTTTAGAGTTTTATGTAGTTATTCTAGGCGGTTTTTTCGGAGGTGTTTATCATTTACTATAGTACAAACCATACGTGCTAGAGAATAGGTGATGGATTTTAGGCAGATTTTTGGGTGATGGCTCTTGAAATGAAGATATTGTCGGGTGTCTTTAGGTTTGTGGTAGATATCTGTGATTATGGGGTCGTTTTTATTTCTAATGAGTATATCTAAAAATGGTAATTCTTTAAAATTATATTCTTGCGTGAATTTTGTTTTTGGGTGTAAGTGACCTGTTATCCGAAAACATGGAAAAAAAAAAAAGAAATCCAGTTAGTTTATTTTCTTTTTCTTTTTTTTAGATATTAAACATTCAGTGGGCTGGACAATTATGCTGTTACATCCGGTATATATATATATATATATATATATATATATATATATATATATATATATATATATATATTGTTATTATTATTATTATTATTATTATTGGAAAAAACGTACTTATGAAAGGCATTGTTAGTAAGTAGTCACTTAAATATGAAACCATGATGGACTTAGAGTTATATTTATTAAATGAATAAAAGTGGAAAGCTGATTGTTACCAATTCCAGAATGTAAATATATGCAAATAAATGTAAGGCAAATAATGATTTGTGGTAAATTTAATAAAATAATGGCTACAGCCTCAAGTCCCCTTTCGAACAAATAAATAAAGGTGTAAATAAAACCAACTTAAGGAATAAAGTGAAAGATGAAAAAAGGTGTAAGATTGAAATAGAAGTGGAGAACAAGAATTTATTTTCCAGGCAACAGAGAATGATTTACTGCGATAAATGAAGCAAAAATAATTTGCAGATATTTGTTCAATGGCGAGAAAAAGTGAAAAGAACTGAAAGGAATTTAATCAAGTTAACTATAGAATACTGTTAATTTAAATTTTGCAGCTTTTAGACTCTTTTAGCTACTTGATCCCAAAGGACATGTCTCTCGAAATGTAACGTCATAAATGAGACACTCATTCAGTTCTGCCAATTGGGAATAGAACAATTTTACATATGGCAGCAATCCTGTTGTCATGAGCAGAGAGTTTGTTTGGAGAGAACTTGTCTAAAGTAATTATCCTCGAAAATTGGTTATGTAATGGCAGCTATCATGACAGAAGAAAGCTAAACATAATGATATTGGACTCTTTACTGTATGATTCTAAGGCTGTACATAGTTTGGCTTAGGAGGAAAACACTTTATTGGCTTGTAGCATAAACAACTCACTAACCTGTTTATTGCTGATTTTATTTAATATATGGTCTCTTGTTTAGATTGTTGATTAAATGCTAAAAATAGGTTTTTTGCTATTGCAATATTATATATATATATATATATATATATATATATATATATATATATATATATATATATATATATATACTGAAAACGGGCGACAACGAAGATTTAATGTTTTATTGAGTTTTTCCAGCAACCTAACATTTTTCCGTTTTTCGGTGGTTAAGGAATATAGGAATTGTCCATAGTTATAATTGTTCCGAGAGTTTTCGACTACTTCTCTAGTATATATTATCAAAGTTGTGTTTTGGATGGCGAAATTCTGTGTGCGACTGCTATATAGCAGTTTTACAGTGTGGAGTTCGAGCGATTTGTGTGCTCCGTGGCGCTCATGTGCCAGGAGCGACCAGTTGATCGGGGCATGGCTTCTATTTTTAGAACACTTTTAACACGCCATGTCCTCTACTAAATAGTGTAAGATTGATAATGGAAGAATAAAGTTTAATACGACTATGCGCCCTGAAGATGATCTTTGTATTATCAACTAGAATTTTTCTTAATGGTTCTTGGAAGTTATGAGTTAATAAATGTTTATTAATCGTGTAGCGACTGCTAAGCTTTTCTACGCCCACAATTTATTCGTCTGTGATTGGCTAATAAATCTATACTGCTTTTCTATAAGACAATTTAGCAATCGCAGTTATCACTTTGAATTTTTCGGTCGTGTACTTGCTCACATGTTTCTTTGATACAAAATCAGTAATTGTTCAATGTTTAACCAATCAAACATTTTAATACTAAATCAATTTTTTCCCGCATTTTCGCTCGGAGCCTACCGGTACATTTAAAAGAAGCAATTTTGCCATAAGCCGCCAGTAAAGTCCCGCTATTTCGTCTGTCCACACAAAACTACGACTTTACTCACAACATTTCAAACGCACACACAGACACAGATTTTTGTAACACATTATTATACATATCTTTCTCTGTGACTCAGGCAAGTTCATGAACCAGAACTCTATTAATTTCTCTAAGCAACACATTTCTTAATTAACTGTATTCTATTCTAACAGCAAACTCTATTCAACATAGAATCCGGAACATTCTTATTCAAGAGAACATTCAATCACAAATCAGAATACAGTTGAAGGGGAACAACTTTTTTTCCTCAATCATTTGCACTTTATTGAAGGATTGTTTTGTATGTTATATTTCAATATATATTTATTTGTTGATCCAAAAGTGGAGTTTCGTTCTTTTTTTCTTGAATCGTTAAATAATCCGATGGATTTATTCATCTTGCTTATAGTTATTGTGCATCTGGTTGCAATAAAATACGTTGAAGTTTTGTGGTGTTGTATTTTTGTTGCAGGAGTCGTGGATTTTTTGTAAGAATAATTTTATTTGATTATCAATAGAGAGAGAAGGTGAACACTGGTCAGGGGTAATAGTATTGCTAGGATAACTGCAACCAAAAAAAGAGTAGAATTTAGAATATTGTAAAATGTTTGTTTTTTTTGTATGTATCACATTTTCATTTGCTTTCTTAATTTAATTTATATCATTTTTTCAGTAAATATAACTTAAAACACACATGCACATATATGAATTGCACAAACCCTCTTTTCTCATTGTGTCCTTGAAATGTCAACTGTCGTCTTCTGCTTCTAAGTAGAAATGTTTTTTCAGTTTACATCTTTTCAAAACTTCCATATTCTGTCCATAGTATTCTCAGCATTCTTCTGTAAGAGATCTATTGCTTTGTCCACCCATCTTTGAAAAAACTGTCCAGCATTCACTGCTACATAGAAATACAACACTCTTTTCTTTGTTTCTAACGAATTTTTCTGTTTCTCAATACGTTGTTTAGCTTTTGGAATGCATCTTTCGCTATTCCAATGCGCCATCGGATTTCAGTGTCGCATTTTCTGTCGTCTGTTAAAACATTTCCTAGATAATTGAATTTTTGTAGTTGCCTGATTCTGATGTCTTCACAAACAAATGTCAGATCTTCTAAAGTAACCGCAGAATAGTAATAACTATTGTATCAAAGTTGTTTGAATTAAGAAAAAAGGCAAGATAAAATTCTCATCTTGTCAACTGGATGAACAGCGACGTCTTTGTTTTGACATTGCTTTAATTAGGATAAGTTGTCTTTAGAAAACATTAATCATTTTATGATTTTTAAATTACCACTACGATTTCAGAGAAAATCTTTCTGTTCTGTACCAGTCAAATATAATTTGACTACATTTATCGTGACTAATTTAAAGAAATTCATAGGTTTAAAAAATATTATACAGTATATTATTCGTTTGTTTCGAGTTCGAAGTGTATTATTTTTTACCAGTTAGGATAATAAATCTTCGAAGACTGACATTATTCTTTATGCTTTCATGATTTCAGTTTTTTGAGTGAACTTAAGATATTCAGATTTTAAAATTAAATACAATTTTCATTGACTTCTATAATTTTTTTCTTTCATGTTTTTTTTTAAGTAAAGTAAAACTTTTATGGTCAAAACTTTTGTATTAACAGGAATGACCGAAAATTTGATCTATTAAATTATATTTTTTAATCCTTTTTAGAAGATTTGAAATTTAAATATGAAACTTTCAGAACTTATGCCTGAATGAATGCATTTTTGAAACGTTTATTTTAAAAATATATTACATCTGTTAACCCCAACTTATTTAATTTCATGTAATTTCGATAAATTCCTTTGGAATTCGCTTGGAGAATTTAAATCATTTTATTTTTTTCAAATAGGACCTCTAGTTACAGAAAATCAGCTCTGAATCGTAAAATAATGCAACAAAACTAAAACATGACTCAACTAGAAAAAACTTTTAATTGCTTTTATGAATAAGATATATTATGGACACTATTGTTTTAAGAAAATCATGTATTTTTCAAGAATTTTCATTTTAAAAAGACTTTTAATTATAGTTTATAAAATTTTAAATCTTAATATTCTGTATTAATTTGTAACGCTTGGGTGATATTGTTAATTAAACAAACACTATATTTACTAATTATAAATGGAAAACATTTACTACAGTTCAGTTTTAAAAAAAATTTTGAACTTTTTTGTCTATAAACGTGTCGATTTTTGTAAATACAAATGTCCATACATGTCAATATCAGAAAATAAGTGCAGTAACTATAGCAAATTTAAAATGTAATTTTCTAATATTTCCTCAGCAAGTGTCTTCGTAAATAAAACTATAAAGCCCAAGTACCTAAAATTCAATAAATATTAGATTAATCAGAATATTTACCTAAATTTCAAGGATTACAGGGTAATTAAAAAATTATATAAAAATACATTCATTTTTTATTTCTCAAGTAATTTTTAGTTAGGTGCCTTTTTTTTTAAAAAAAAAAAAAAAAAGGCCAAACATTAGGTTATCAATAAATGTGTTAACTCCCCATAAGAACATCCACCCTCGTGTTAAGAAATGTTTTTCTGTGACATTATAAACTAAAAAATAATATTTATTTTAATTTAGATTAATTAAACTTTAAATCACTTAATCTTCCTCAAATAATTTCAGGAAAGTATATTTTATTTTTGAAAGAGTTTTGTAACAAAGAATTATGTTGTGCAGGCAGATTTGTCAATATAGCCGATTTTATGGATTTATAGGCATTTATTAAAGTTGCTTTCCAACGCTAAAACATATCAAACATCTCCCTTGCTGTCATCCCAATTTAAGTATATAATCATATAGTCTTCTATTAAAATCTTATTATTAAATTAAATTATTATTATACAATTACTGATCTCATTTTTATATCAGGATTAGGGGAGGGGTAAATATAATTCTTTTTGAAAAGTACGTTTAAAAATAAACCTCACTCCTCATCTATCTATCTATCTATCTATCTATCTATCTATCTATCTATCTATCTATCTATCTATCTATATATATATATATATATATATATATATATATATATATATATATAGGGAGAGAGACACACACACTATATAATATTCATTGAAAGTTACTTTTAGAACGCCATACGTTTCGAGCAGAACTATATTTATCCCTTTTCTAATCCTTGTATAAAAATGAGAAGAGTAATTGTATCTTTTAATAAGCTGACCTTGATTTTACTCAGTCATAGAAGACTATATACTTAAATTGGAATGACACCGAGGGAGATGTTTGATATGTTTTAGTTAGCGTTGGAAAACAACTTCTTTAATAAATAAATGTCTATAAAAAAATAAAATCATATTCAAAGTATTTTTATACCCTGTCCGCGTCGTTTCCCCGTGAAAGTTGCTATGACTGTACGTGTAAAAGAACAAATGTAGTAAAAGCTACGAACTGCGATGTACATTATTTTTAGTTGCAAGTGTTTTGCATATTTCGGATTCGTCTTATTTTATACAAGCGACGCAGAATAAAGATATTTGAAAAAGAATTCTGATCAAAGACAAGCCAAGAAATGGAAGCTGGAATTGAATTTGATGATTGCATTTGATAGAAATGGCATCAAATTGAAACTTGTGAAGATCAACAACAGAATGAGAAATTTAAAACCTGTAGTGTATAAGCTACATTTGATTTTACGAATTCACTTTATTTTTCAAATAAGCATGGGAAGTAAACATTTTTCGACAGTAATAACAATATAATAATATACAATTATAATTAATTGAATGCCTTATGATATTTAGATGGTATATATAGGTGCAGTAGGATATTTATAAAATAATCTAATGAAATCTGCCGATCGATAGACAGACGGACAAACAGACGCATAAAACTAACTCTTATTAGTTAACTGAATGTTTTTTTGGGACTTGGTTATCTTTCCTTATTTTTATGCATAAAGAACAATATTCTAAAAAGGCTATGTCACCACAGAAATTTAATTTTTTATTGTTTATCAACTTTTTCAATAACGACTAATTTTTACATTAATCTCTAAATTTGACACAAAAGTGAAAATATTTCATAAAATGTAATTTTATCAAAACGTACATACCTTTCGTTTTTATATCGTGTCATAGGCAAGAAAATCAAATCAATGTCCGCTTGAAAGTGCATTGTTATATTGGTCGTAATAAAGATTTTTAGTCACTTTTTTTTTTAACGCAAGCCACATGCAAGCGAAGCAAATAAAAATAAATGCCTTAAATGGCATTAGAGTAAAGATACAATCTAATAAAATATATAAACTAGCAAATTATGACGTATCAATTTCCCGCAGTATTTATTAATCTTACTAACATCGAAGATAATCAAGAAACAATGTTTAAACGGTTAAGTTTATTCTTTATTTCTTTTGAAATTTTAAATGCGTGACAAATATTTTACCGAAGTTTCTAAATGAAATTTCTTGATTTGAAAATATCGGTTAGCAATACTATCAACGTATAAACCAGAAAACATTTGTTTATATTTTAATTAACTGTCTTGAAACCCAGTTTATCTAAAACAGCTTTCTTCTGGAACAATCACAAAGTTCCAAAACTTCGTCTGTTATATCTGTAAAACACTTTCAAATATTACCCCTTCAAAAATAAAATAATAAAAGAACAGAAAATAAACAGACTGATACTTTGTCGGAATGGATAGGGAATATCGTGTAAATTCTCACAGTAAAGTCTCAGAACGAAAAAAAAACTACAATAGAAATCTTGGGACATTAATGTTAATGTCGCACCTAGCTACCCCTGTATCTCTTACAATGTCTGAGGAACTGAAACACTGAAACACTGAAAGTCACGCCTAAACCTTTGTTTATAAAGTTAAGTCATAATATACAATTAATTAACCTTTTTCGTACAGCTCTGCGATAAAAACCAGGAAAAGCTACTCTAGCCAACTAGAGAAGGGTGAGAATAATAAGCAAATTGAGGGGAAGAAATTGAGAGTCAATTGTCAGCTAACTAGAATTGGCGTCTCAAGAAAAATACAGTAGAGAAGATAACGAAAAAAAACAAAAACAAAAAAACAAAAAACAAAACAACAACCGAGTATTACTCACAAGAACAATAGTAGAAATTCACAACTCGTAAATATCAAACAACGGCGTGAAGGGAATCAGTTCCTTTTTACAGAAGAGATTTTGTAGAAGGAATAAGAAGGAAATTATAATCGTGACATTGAAAGTTTAAAATATGGCACAAAATATGAAATAGATGACAGTTAGCATTCTGTGAGTATGTGAAACAAAAGTGAAAATTAATGAAAATTTTATAAGCGACAATTACTGAAATCTACTCAGGATCAAAGAAGAAGAACGAAAGAAGTCAATCTAATTTAGGATTGAGACAGGAAATGCATTTTGGAGCTACTGGCAACTGTCAGACATATCTTCTGGTGAGACTGAAATTGAAGAGATTCAATATGGCGGTAACAGTTGTATATGTGCTCATGCCGGAAAGCACTAAAGAATAAATAGATCAGCATTGAATTTTTCAATTTTCTAGTGTTGCAATCTACGCAGAATAAGTCACAATAAATTACCCTCTTCATCATCACGAGGTATCTAGACGGACAGGGAAGAAAATAAGATGAAATTGCTGGCAAATACGGAATTGGAGCGCGGAGAAAAATGGTAGAGCGAATGACAAAGCAATAACCAATACTTGTTTTGAAGAGCAGCCAAGAGCTGGACTTAGAAAACTCAGGAGGAGATATCAAGAAGAACAAAGTTTGACTATCAAGAGACAGATTTAAATACACGTACAGGTACTGACTGTTGGAATGATCACTTCTCAATTATACGTCAACTAAGGATAAAGACTTGTACCTATGTTTTCACAAAGAAAATCAATAAAGGACTTATTGAAATGTTAGGAAGGCTTGATCTATATGTAAAAGATATTTAAATGACCTGTCAGCTGTTTTGGGAAGTAAGATTACATAGAATTGAGAATGAGTTAAGTAAATACAGAAAAATAGAAACAGAAGTAGATTTGTTTAATCTGCACAGACGAGTAGGCGGGCCCTACATGATTTATTATCAGCAGAGGCACCCTTAACAATATACGCTAATCTGCAAACATTGCATTGGTGGAAGTTTAAAAAATCCCTGAAATCAATATTAGATAAAGTAGGAATAGACTAGGATTAGTTATTGCTTTAAAGAGCATGTTCTTAGTCTTGTAGTTAGAAACTCTTTAATATTGTTAGCTAAGAAAACAAAATTCTTAACTAGGCGGTGGTAGTAGTAGTAGAAGGAATAGCGGCCATTCTTCAAATAAAACTTTTTTGATTAACCAAATATAGTCATATCTAAACGCTAGCATGGCGAAGAATTGAAAGACAGAAGAAAGAACAAACAGAAGGCACAGAAACCTATACACGAAATATGTGTACAAGTTGACGCAAGTAAACAGATTCGCAGCCTCACTCTGACCAGGCTAGGCATACATTCGGAATACTACGTTCGAAGGAGCAGCAGATATCTACAATCAAATCAGCCATCTACCTGGGGTAGATCTGGGGACCTTACTACCAATATCTCGCCTCGCTGGACCAAGACATGTATATTTCTGAATCAGAAAGTGAAATTGGATTCAAATGCATACATATTAAACTTTCACTGATAATAACTTTCGGACTAATCTACGTCAACATGTCTTGTAACAATCAGGGACAGGGGTAAAACATTCCAAATTGCCTTTCGCGAAATTAAATTAGGCTTTATGTCACCGCAAATCTTTTGGGTTGGAATATCAACGACAGAACAGGCACACTGTCCCAGTTTCGTGTAGACGAAGAAGAAGGTGGGTTAGTAAACTTCGTGGGGAGTAAAATAATGTATAATAACGGATGGATGAATTCATGGGAGTTTAACGGACAGCAAACTAGAAATTGTCATATGATATCACTGAGAAACCAGTCCAATGTTCTTTCCAAGAACAATTTAAAACTCAAATATATAACGATGAGGAAGGGGTTAGAACAAGCAATAGCCTAACGGTCATCTGACGATTTTGTGTAACAAAGATAATAATAATTGGAACATGGAATGTTAGGACATTGTTTCAATATTATAATTTAGAAAATAAAAAAAGGAAACCAGTGAAGAGCAGAAAAGAACGAAAGAGGGTTGAGACTAATTAAATTAATTGGGAGATTGGGTTCAAATACCAGAAAGAGTTTTGTTGAAATTTAAAGGGTAACTATTTAGTATATCCATATCCCACGCCAGAAAGCAATGAAAAAGAAATATAGGAAAATTATTGATATTTAGTTACTTGAATAACATAACGGGTACGAAGAAAATGGTTTTCGTTCGATTGGTTAAGCAATAAAACCTCGATTAATGAACATCGAAATTATTTGTAGACTTGAAAAATCCCAGCAAGATATAATTAAAAATAAGACAGTTGGGAATTCAAAGACTGGCCAAGTCGAGATGAAAAAAACAAAAGGGACAAAAGGAACTGTGTAGGTTGGGAATCTCGACATGGACCATAAGAGAAGAGAATGCCAAGAACATGCAGGGAACAACACTTACTCATCTTAACCGGGGCAAGGTTCACAGGAAATCGCTCCGTTCTGTCAAAGGAAACTAAAAAATAAAATAAAAAATATGGCCCCCGTTCACATGAATTAAGCTCGCCACATTTACCCACCTTTCGCTGAAATGTCTCGATAAATACTTTCTATCAGTGCTGATCATCATTTTGAGCTGATGACCAAAGAATCCGAGCAGACCCTGATGAGAATAGCGATCGTCTCGCAAGATTCCTTCCATCCACTATTCTTACCACTGTAGCATCGTGAAAAACACCATTCGCTTCACCCCAGAGAACATTATCGCACGCGTATGAGAAATTGTTTGACACATTATCGCACG
Organism: Acanthosepion lycidas; assembly: GCA_963932145.1. Classification (NCBI taxonomy): domain Eukaryota; kingdom Metazoa; phylum Mollusca; class Cephalopoda; order Sepiida; family Sepiidae; genus Acanthosepion; species Acanthosepion lycidas. The sequence continues at coordinate 66,369,052 of OZ010592.1, read as the reverse complement.
CGTATGCAAGATCGACGGACACGAAATGTTCGGTATCGATACGAGCCATCATTTCGCTAGAACGGGCACAACAGATAACAGTTTAGAAGGTTTGCGAAGCCGTTTCCTCTAAACCAAGGTCACACCAATGACAGTAGGGTAAATCCCCACAGCCCCCTCTGAAGGCTACGTCATTGAGAGATAGCACGCTCCAAATCAATCGTCAAGTAAGCGAAAACTTAGGGTTGCTGATGTAATCCGCCGCTGGCGCGCAAGACCAGAAAGAGCTCGAGTCGGTCGCCGACAAGCCGAGCCGCTCACAGAGAGAATCCTTCGCGATGCCCTCCACTAATTCACAATGCAATAGTCTCCGAGGCTGTGAAAGATCACTGGGCCGGGGAATGACGCTCAAGGTCGCTCGACACTCTCGGAGGAATCTCGACTGATCTCGGGGCTTACGTCGGTGTTCAGCCCCAGAAACGAGATGAGTGATGATAAGGCTAGAGAAGGCGTCCTTAACACTCTCCCCCAAGATCTGTCAACGCACGGTATAGGAAAGCCAACCTAGATGTGTACCGAAGGCTCATCAAGTGCGGTATTCCCAGCCCCCATGAAACGGACGTTGGGCAGCGATCTCTCTGCAGATCGGATGCTTGCGACCACCCCACAAGCGCCTTCTTACGGTCCTTGTAGAGAAGGAGTACAGACAATCGGTAAAGGATAAGAGGAAAGACGTACGTGGCACACAGCTCAGCCTTACTCTTCACGGACAACCGCCGTCGGTGCCAAGACCGGACCGCTGCTCTGACCTTTGCCTGTACTTCCAACCAATTCTTCTTCAGCTGGTGCACAGGCCCGAACCACATCCAAAAGGTGGACGTCTGTCTGTCTAACTAAAGGGCCCCGGAAGCGTGACCCCCTTCGAGGCACCTAACCGCAAGCTGGAAGGCTTGTTGCGGTTAATCTTGGCTGCTGTAACCTTCTCGTACTGTTCAAGCGCCTTCCGTACCACCTCAATGTTGCTGCGGCCCGACAAGAAAATGGATAGGTCTTCGGCGTACGCGGAGACTCTGGCTCAAGAACCTCCAGAGACAGCGATTATACGTAGGACCGGACTGCACACCCTATCCTTTAGCCGGAAAAGGAGGAGCTCCAACGCCATAGAGTAAAGTAGGGGCGACAGCGAGCAACCCTGTCGGACCGACCGTGACAACGCAAAAGCGCGCGACCGCTTTCTGTTCACCACAGCACTGCCGCAGCGATACAAGAGGCTGATCCATTTGAAGAAGTCGAGTTTGAATCCAGCGGCCTGCAGGACAGCAGTCAGGTATTGATGGTTGACCCTATCGAACGCTTTGGACTGAACGAAATCGGTCAGCGCGACTTGTTCTTCGTCTTTTACACCCTCTAGGACCGTGAAGATAAGATGCATGTTGCTCTGAATTGTTCGTCCCTTCACAGCACAAGTTTGCTCGGATACTAACAAACTCTCGTCAACTGACTGCAAACGTTACGTCAAGATCTTGGCCAAAATCTTTAACTCTGTGTTCAGCAGAGTTATGGGTCTGTAATCAACTAAATCCCGCCCACCATCCTTGCCCTGTTTCAACAGCGTGATCACACCAATGGAGATCCAGTCGGGGACGGACCCCTTTCGTAACCAGTAGTTGAGCACGATAGTCAAAATCGGCAAAAAGATGTGCGACAGCCTCAAGTAAAATTCGTAGGGTATTCTCTGAGACCGGCCACTGCCGAGCCTATTCAATGCCAAGTAAATTTCACCCACTGATCTCACCCTCGCAGCTAGCCTCTTCAGTCAGCTCAAGCCGATGAAAGTCAGCCAAATAGCTGCGAAACTCTTCACCACAGATTCCAGGCTCCTTGTCTCTTCAGACAAAACAATTTTACAACAATATTGTTGTATTTTTCATCATTATATATATATATATATATATATATATATATAATTACAGTCAATTGCTGATATCCCCTGACGAGTAGACGATGTGATTTCAAAATGAAAACAGTTATACAAGTTAGATGATGAAATTAAAGGAAAGTTTAACAATTAACCGTAAGAAGCAAGGTATGGTTTTGTCAACAAAAGGAACAGTCGAAAGGGTGTCATGTACTGGGGTAGTGTATTAAATGACAACATAAAGTGTAACATAGAAATCCAAAGGTGCATAAGTAAAATGGCTGATCCTTTTCAGAAACTGAGCAAGGTATTATAAACAAATAAAAATGCGTAACTGGTTGACTTCCGATATAGCAATAGATGTTAAAAAAATTGGTTACAAACGAAGAAAATAAGCCACAGATTTGTGGTTCTAGCGACAAACATTAAAATGGTAAAATCCGATGTCAGTCACGAAAAGAATTTAATAAGAAATATAAAGAAATTAATGTTAACAATCAGAATGAAACTGCAGACGTTTTTAAGATACATACGGAAAGAAGGTTTATAAATTTTAACACTCGCATGATACATCAAAATCAAGAGAAGCAGACGATGCCGCAACTCACTTACCAGACAAGTTTGAGCAAATTGATGGATGAAATAAGTACTACAACGAAAAAGAAGGCCCTTAAATGAGAAATTATTACTTAAAATAAAAAGGGAAACTGTAGAGAACGAACATACTACAGAGAGAGGAAGAGAGAGATAGCACTCAAATTAACCGTTAAGAGAATCAACACAACACAAATTATGAGATTTTCGACAATATTCTATAACAATCAGATTAATACATGAATATTGTAAGAGCAACGAGTAAATATGATCTATTAATTGCATCTAATAGTTAACAATTTCATCTTTCGCATTATAAAAGGTCTTGAGGCATATGAATTTCGTTTTCATATAGATTGAATAAAATTTCTTCAAGTGCTCCATCCTACTTTCAAAGAAAAATGTCGAATCAGTTTGAGCAGGGCATTCAAATATATTTAAGTAAATCATAAGTCAGCATTTTGTACAGAGTAAAAGCAACCTGTTTTCGCACTAAACGAATGATTCTAAGGGCACCTATAAAACTCAGTATTATAGAAAGTGATTTTTAAAAAGAGCAGTGTCATTGAAAATCTCTGCAGTTTTGTTGAATAGAGACTGAAACAAATAACGAAACTATTTTACTTCAGAATAACTGACATCATAACTTAAAGAAGGCGTTTGTGAATGCAAATATTTGACACGATGTTTCTGTGCGCTTTGCCGTTGATTGATTTGATATTTTACGTCTTATCAACACATCGTGGGTTATTTAAAGCCGAAATATATTTTTGGATTGTAAGAATAATTCTTTTTTACGAGTGAATATTGCATTAAAATTTTTTTTAGAATAATATTTCTACATAAAGTCATACTATAGCTGGGGGAGGGTTGGATTTATATCTTTCTCAAAGAATATTTTCGTTTGTTTTCTATTTTCGACGATTTCTCATTCCGAACCTCGATTCATTACACCAACCGCACATCTACGCGTGTTGTCCCATGGTTAGGTTCTAAATTGACCTAAATATGAAATCTGATATTTTCATGGTATGTCGACTTCAGCAAACATATAATACTTGTCTCAAACTATCTACAACAGAATACGTGTTTCAGTGTATGCTTTAACTTTTGTAGAATAAGCAAATAATCTTTTCGTTATTTTGATAAGTATGACAACAATTTGCATATTACCATAAATTGAATATGCGATTTCAGTTATTGTCAAGCGTTTCTTTTTAAACGACATTTGTATTAGAGAATCTGTTGAAGAAGTCAAAACTACTTAGCTCTAAAAATAAGAAGCCATTACGAATGAAAACAATAAAAACACATTCGAGTAAAAATTCATATTTAGGATAGAAGTAATCGTCGAAAGGTCTCACACACTTACACACATATATCCCATTGAGACTGAAGATTCGGTAGGCTCGGAGAAACTGTGTTAAAAAAATTAATAAAATATAATGGCGATTGTAATAATGTGGATTGGGTAGGTCTGTATTTATGTAAAAACATCGTCCATTACTGATTTACCGACTGGCTATATTCAGAAAATACCTTAGCAATTGTTGTAATATGGTCTCGGAGAAAATACTACTAAAAGACATTTTGTTATTACTTCTTTCCGATAGTCATTTTTCTTTGTTTATTTTTGTCTGTTTCTTTGTCTAGGCTATCTAAAAATGTTAATGCATAGTTTAATTTTTTTCTGTTTATAATTGTCCATTTGTATCACGTTCAAATTAGTGTCATTTGGGTTTGCACAAGAATCAGGCGTAACTGCAGGTTTATGTGATAGCCACTAAGGAAACGGAATGTTTGAAATTTTTGACTCAGTAGTTGAAAGGGTACGTCACTGTTTTATCTAGTTACATAAACAGAAGGGGCTGATAAAGCAAGTATCATGGCTGCAGTGTAGTTTATCAAATGAGAAAGCAAGAAAAAAAGCAAAAATGAAGAGCGAAATTGAAGAAAATATCAATGAATACTGCACTAGTATAAATAACAAATTCTGGAGGTTTTCCATCAAAATGGATAAAAGTTGGAAGTTTTTAATGTTATCCCCTAATTTATTAATATAAAATGTGTGTCTCAAAAAGATAAACAAAAGCAAAAATAGTTTTGGAGAGCTTGATTAATACATTTTTATGAAAAGAATTGGTTAGCCTCAGAATAAATATGGTGGAATTAGTAAATTGACAGAAAAATAGATAAGGAAGATTTATACAAATAATAAATAATATTGATACAGAAGATAAGACACATATAGAGAAAGTGCATACGTTATAGATATGAGAGAGAAAGGAGACGTAAAGAAAGTTCCATGATCAGATAAGCTGAGAGATAGTTATAAACATCGAATATGTAAAAATTGTTTCAAAAAGTATTGCTAAATAGATAGGTAGACATTTTGAGAAAGAAAATAACAGATAAAATCCAACGCAAGAAGTATTTAGTTGAAGCGTATAGAAAAAAGTCGATAACTAAATAGGTGGCTGCGTGTATAAGAAGGCTGAGAAGAAATGATGATTGCGTGGGTGTATATAATAAATATTTTTTCTCACAAATATATCTACATACATATATATTGGTATACTTCATCAGGTTGTTCAACAGAAACTATTAATATTGGCTTATTAGCACAAATTAGATTTTAAAAAATTACCGAAAAATGTTTATTCAATGAAAAACATTGCATCTTTTGCTTTGATCCAGTATTACACTTTGTTGGGCAGGTCATCATTTAAAATGTCGATGAATTAATTGAAGACTTCAATGTGATCATGAAGAAGTTTTGAACCATAAGTAAATGATTTAAATGCTTAGGAGCGATTACAAATTAATAGGGAGGGGACAATAAATTAATGTCATTTTTATAACTCGAATGACACAGTTTACATTCTTAAAGTTGGAGCTATGCATTTTGGAACTGAGTTCTTTGTCCTTCTTTTTATTTTTTATTTTTGTACATACATTCGTTAGACATCTTCACATGCATTTCTATAAAATCTCTTGGATAATTACTTTTTAACTCGCAAGATGGAATATGCCAAGAGATGTGACTGGGTGTTATGGTCTAGTACTTGAAGTAATAAAACGCAAATTTTGGTCATATTCTTCAATTTAGGTAGTGTAGTTTTATTATTAATAACTACGTTGACTCTAGTTAATTCTGATCTTTTTAACGACCTTTCTTGTGGTATATTATGAGGGCTATGATCAGGGTTTACGTAACCTTCTCACGGAGTTGCTTTCTATAGGAAAATAACGAAACCACTGACTATGTGCATATAATAGTCCTTGCATATATTGAAAGGTATAAGGGAGAAACTAATTATACTATAAAGGTCAGACAGGATTAGAATCAGAAAGTCATTATACGAGATGCAAAAAGCAAATCAAGCTTAACAGAGCATGTATATAAAGCAAGGCATATATGGTCTCTATTGGAATTAGTTAAACGTAACACACAGAACAAAGATGGAAAGTCCAGAAAGTGAAGTGTATCGAAATTATCTATCTATCTATCTATCTATCTATCTATCTATCTATCTATCTATCTATAAACTGAATGTACATTTTAACATCTCAATGAAAACAGTTCAGAAAAGCTGTTATCTGATGTCAATACAATGCCATTTTAAGATCACCAGTTATAGTATTGTGAAATCCTGATAATGGAATCAACACAGGGGCAAATTCAAATCTCACTACTTCTCTCAAACTTAACACTCAGATCCAATGATACAGTTGTCTCGGCCTCTTTGGACTGGTGAAAAAGAAGAAAAGGAAAAAGTTAATTCTAAAACAGAATATATGAATAAGCTTGAAAATTTATCACTCTACACTTTCGGTTAAACGCCACAAAAATGAAGACAGTTATTTGAAAAAACATGGAATAATGAACAAAAATATATGACCAGCAATATGTGAGAAGAATGACAGCTACTGTCTTACAATCGCACCATATACCAGGGTTAGCCAGTATCGAGCACTACATTTTAATGTGTTGAATAGCGCAGTTATAAACAGAGATGAAAGATTTGTTAGAAAAGCTAAATTTTTATGGTCAGAAGTAGGTGTCAGGACGTTTTCGGAACGGCTTATGATTTGATCACATTCACTAACAAAAGTGAATTTGGTTAACAATGGTTTGGAATGAAAAAGCACAAACTACCGACAGGTCACTGGATATCTAATACTTGAGAAAAGGCCTGAAGAACGAGCCAATAAGAGCGATACTGTGGAAGTTGAAGATAGCTTTAATAAAAGTGAAGTAAGGGACACACAATATTTCGATCTTTGCATCAGATTCAGTATCCGTCGTTACCCTGTAGAAGTGATAACATTAAGATGCGTTTCTAGGAAAAAAAGACAGTGAAAGTAGAGGTGCTAGTGTTTAGAAACATTCTTCTGGGAAACATTCATGTGGAACGTAATTTCTTGCGTACGACATTGTAGAAGAAAAAGTTTGACATAAATGAGTGCACATGATCTTCATTAATGCGAAGGCTGGCCGTAATGTTAATTAAAACAGCATATCCCCCAAGCCCAGTACTTGGTGAGGGCGGAGGATTGGCCGTTGATTGCCCTCCAGTTCGACGCTTGGACGTAAGGTAAGCCGTACATTCAGTTACCATCATGAGGAAGAAAACAGACAACCACTTGCTGGCCCGTGTGAGTATAGTTTCGCTCTAGCAGAAACCCATTTACATTTTTTCTTTGTTTTTTTTTGTTTTTTTCCTGGTTTTTAAATTTATCTATTTTTTCTCTCCCCCCACTCAAAGACATTTTGTCCCAATGATTCTCCCTTATTTGATAGTTCAGTAAGAAATCCCGGTTCGAAAGAAAAAAAGAGAAAAACAGGAAAAATGGAAAATTAAATGTCTTTGGCTAGATGCGAAAGTGTCTCGTCAGTATTCTAATGATGTTGTGACAGTATCTTTTTGCTTGATATATTGTCTGAACTAGGAATTGTTCTCGCCGCTTCTTTCTCCTGTTCTAAATCTTATTGAAAGCATATCTCCCAAGCCCAGTACTTGGTGAGGGCGGAGGATTGGCCGTTGATCCATCCCCCCACCAGTTCGACGCTTGGACATAAGGTAAGCCGTACATAGCAACTCTGCGGCTTCTCAGTCTCACGTTGACTGCTGACCTGAGATGGAATAAATACATTGAATCAATTGCCTCGTCCACTGCAAGGAAAGTTGGCTCCCTGAGCCGCGCCAGGAAGTTTTTCTTCCCGGAGTCGATCATCCAGATCTACAAATCAACAATTCGCCCTTGCATAGAGTATTGCTGCCATATATGGTCTGGTGCCCCTTCTGTTTCTCGGGGTTCTTGATAGGCCCCAGAGGCGGATATGCAATGTAGTTGGCCCTGCCCTGGCGTCTCGTCTGCAGTCACTTTCTCACAGACGCGCCGTCGCGTCCCTCTGTCTGTTCTACAAATACTTTCATGGAAATTGCTCCGAGGAGCTGCATTCGCTGGTTCCTAGACGTCATGAGTTCCAGCGCCTTACGAGGCTGGCATCCCGCTCTCACCCCTTCACTGTCGAAACTCCTAAATGTAGCCGTCTCTTCTACTCTAATAGCTTCATGTCTCGCATCTCTCGCCTGTGGAACTCCCTTCCCTTTTCCTGTTTCCCTGTGAGCTATAATCTCCAGCTATTCAAGTGTAATGTCAATCGACATCTCCAGTTGCCTTGATCTATCCACTACCCTCATCCTTTCTTCTATCACTCCTATCTGATCTTGCTCTAAATTTTCTGTAACCCCTTGCGTCCTAGTGGCTTCCCGCCTTGCTTGGGGTGAAATGCTTAAAAAAAAAAAAAAAGAAAAAAAAAAAAGGAAAGTCAACTTTTCATTGCAGCAGTCTTCTCTGATATCAGTGACGGCTTTCAGCACGAGAATACGTCTTCATAAACAGCACGAGATTTACGGGAACGGTTTCGGGAATAGGAAAAAGCCTATATTATGTTGTTTTGGTTAACAAACAATTCTTTTTTAAATTCGAAAACTTTCCAAACTTGTTCGATAAATAACTTGCAAGAATATTAATTGAAGGTAATACATCAAGTTTTTGTTGATTCATGTGCAAAAGTAAATAATCATGAATTAAGAAAATTATTTTCAGATTTGAGAAATTTCTTTTAAGGATGCCAAAATAAACAACTTACTAAAATTTAAGACTTCCAGAGTTTTTCGATACTGTAAATAAAATGATGTCATATGTAGATTTGAACGAATGTTTCTGTTGATAATCATAGCAATTAATAATAAAAATGTCGTTTTTGATAAAAATCTGCAAAGAAATAAAATCTAACTCTAAAATAGAAGCAGTAAACTAAAGTGATACAATCTCCGATAATTGGATCTTTCTAACATAAACATGAATATCAATCAAGATACATAATTTGAGACAGCTGGGAAAATTAATATTGATAAATAAGATGCGAATGTATGAAAATAGTTTTGCAATAAAATATTTCAAAATTTTGCGTGGCTTCAGCTTTCATCATTGGATCCAAATTCTTCTTTTCTATCATTAGATCCAAATTCTTCTTTTCCATCATTGGATCTAAATTCTTCTTCTCCATCACTAGATCCAAATTCTTTTTCTCTATCATTGGATCCAAATTCTTTTTCTCCGTCATTGGATCAAAATTCCCTTTCGTTATCATCGGATTCAAATTCTTTTTCTCCATCACTGGATCCAAATTCTTCTTCTACATCATTGAATTCAAATTCTTTTACTTCATCATTGGATCCAAACTTCTTTTTCTTCATCATTGGATTCAAATTATTTTTCTCTATCATTGGATCCAAAGTCTTCTCCATCATTGGACCCAAATTCTTTATCTTTACATTTCTAAACTTCAAATTTTCATTACTTTCATTCATTATCTTCCAAATAATATATACATTATATTTGCATTGTGTATTTTATGAAGGGCACATTGTTAGGCAGTTCCTCCTGTCTTTTTTTTACCGAGGTAACTTGTTAGTTAAAATGGCATCTCTGATATCTACGGATTCTCTATTCAGTAATATTTACAAATATGTCAAGTATAGGTAATTAAAAAAATTAGATTCGAACGATGGTTAAATCTAAGCAACCACTGATCCAGACTTATTGAGTGAATCACTTTATAAATCTAAACTGCCAAATAAAAGCAAGTAATGAGGAAAAGGAAAGAGATCCAAAGATTTGTTTTAATTCTCGAATGTTTTCAGATTTTCTAGAAGCATTTACCAAATTTTTAGAGTATCAAGAAATTTCTATGCTGTTGTCATATTTTTAGAGTAGCTATTTGTTACATGCACAATACAATAGTACATAATTAAAAATACAATTCTTGTTTAAATTAATTTGTACCGCTATATTATTTCTATATTTTTCAGTAAAATTTCTGCATTCAAAGGCAGTAAACAAAGTTAAAGTAATTTTTAATTTCAAAGTTGTATGACTATTTTGAAAACTTGTCAATAACTGATATAATTTAAATTTGCCAAATGATATGCTTTTCAAATATTTACATCTGTGAAAATTCCTCAAAAGAATTTTGGCAACATATGGAACAAAATTTTGCTATCCAATTTAGTAGCTCCTGAAAATGGATACCAATAAAGTTCTGAATCCAGGAGAAAAAGAACAGTTCCATGATTTTTATTTAGTTCAGTGTGCAAAACAGTGAATATCTTATTAAACTGAAGCCAAATTAAGCTTAGTGATAATTATTCATCACAACTAACGGACAGAAGAATTCGAATTCAGACCGTGAAAAAGTGCTTTTTTCAGAACTAATTTACTCGATGATACCAACATAGTTTAAATATAGACTCACTAGTAGCAACCCGAAGGTATTTATTTCAAATATCATTTTCCCTGGCTAAGAACCCTACGTTGTTCAACAGAACAATCCACATTGGTGCGAGCTTGCTTATATAATAGATCTTGAACAAAAGGAGTAATTCAATTGGTCATTTCGTCTTCAGTAACTAAACGAATCTGGTGCAAAAAACACAGTTGTGAACTATTTTCTTTTCCTACTTAGCTATTGTTATTCTTAAAATATGCACTGCAGCGAATTCCAGATTAGTAATTTGCCTAAAGTCACACTTCTATTAGCTTTGTTGAAGTTCTTTCCATTCGTTTTTATGATTCCACGGCCTGAAGCAGTCATAATATGAAAGAAGTACTCATTTTGTAGCTTTTGAAAAGAATTTATTCGCTGAGTAAAAAGTAAATATTTCATATGTTACATAAATTTTCGTCGATCCTTATTTCAAAGCAGACTAAATCTAATGTGCATATGCTGAAATTTATGAATCAACATTTAACCATTTTTCTAAAATGATAGTTACATAGAATTGGCATCTTTTTATTGATTGAATTAGCGGTTTTGTGATTGGAGATACAAGTGCTCAAAAAATTTTCGTTTAGAGGCAAGAAAATATGCATAAAACAAGAATTGATACACAGTTTAAACTAAATCCCTTAAAAATGCATTTTTATGTTCGAAATGACCCACATTATTTTAGGCCTTCACGTCTAAATAGGATTAAAAATATGATTAAATCTATTTCAACATAAAATAGGATTTTATTCTGATACACACAACCTAGTAACAGTCGAAAAGTTTCTCGATAGACAAGCAACAAGGAAAGCAATTGAGATGAGAATAAACCATACTTGAGTTTTCCAAGCAATTAATTTCAGGCTCTTGATTGGCCAATTTACATGTCACTTAAACCATCCAATTGGCTAATTTACACGTCACTTAAACCACGCAATTTTTCAATACAATTAAATCCGCACCTCGACACAAAATGTTACACACAGTCACTAAAATGTACTTCAAAACTCTTCAGCGTCTCGATTGATTGCAAGTCAAAGAATAAAAATCGAAATTTTCATCTGAAGCGAATGTAAACATTTACACCACAACCACCTCCCAAAATAATTCTCTTAAGTGCAATAGCGTACAAAAACATAACATCACAAAGCCATAAAACATACCCTCTGTAAATCAGTGTACAACTGCGTTTGAGAAGTGAATTGAATTTTTCCTCTCACGTCTAAGTATTTTAAAATATTGCAGGATGTGGAATTGAAATCAAACTTTCAAATTAACTGAATATTCAGATCAGGCATCAGATAAGCTTTGTTGATTAAAATTAATTCTCTCTCATTTGGTGATACTAATCAAAACAGCTGCTTTTCCGAACTGCCCACATTCATTTTGTTTATTTTATTATATTCTGTAAATAAACTACAATATTTTTATTCAAGTAAAACTTTTAATGTTGTTGAAATTGAATAAGTCAAAATTTGCAAATTAACAAAATCGAGTTAGTATTTTTTCTAGAAGCAATTATTGCCTGTAATGTTCGTATCAATAATCATTCGGATTCAAGCAAGGCGAGAGTGCCCCCTAGCACACAAGGGATTACAGAGGATTGGGAACAAGAGTAAATAGGCGTCTTTGAGGAAAGGTTACAGAGAAGGACGGGGATCAAGCTTAGGGTGTCAGATGTCAATTGACATTACACTTGAATATTTAAAGATTCGGGGAAGCAAGTAAGGGGAAGGGAGTTTCACATACGTGAAGTCCGGAAGAAGAAGCTCTTTGAGAAGAAGAGACAGTTACATTTAACTGTTTTGACAGTGAAAGGGTGGGACCGAGATGCAAGCCTGGTAGCTCGTTTAAATTCATGTAGTCCGGGAATCATCGAAAGTAGCTCGTCTGAACAGTTGCCGTGAAAATATTTGTAGAAGAGACAGAGGGAGGACACAGCACGTCTGCGGGATAGCGATTGTAGACTAGATGCCAGATCAGGACCTAACATCTTGCATATTCGTCTCTGGATTTTGTCAAGGACCTTGAGACGTACAGCGGTAGCACCAGACCATAAATGACAGCAATATTCCATGCAAGGACGGATGGTTGATTTATAGATTTGAAGGATGGACTCAGATGAGAAAAACTTTCTGGCATGACACAGAGAGCCTACTTTCCTTGCGATAGATGAAGCTATAGATTCAATGTATTTATTCCACCGCATGTCAGTGGACAGCGTGAGGCCGTGTAGACATAACGAGGGACTCTCAAGGAGTTGGGAATCAGTCATTCTGATGGGAGGCAGGAAGGGTTCTCCGTGGTGGGGGGTAAAGGAGAGCAGGTTTCGTTTTGGAGGCATTAAAGTTAAAGTTAGTTTTGTCAACGATTAAAAAATAATCTTTCGGCAAACAATTTATCACCTTTTGTTTATCTACCTCTGACAATGATATCACCATTACACAATCAAATACAGTTTTATAAGTAAAAATGTCGTTTTAAATGCGAATAAAAGTTCATGTGTAATGATCGATCTTCTTGAAAAATTAGAAACATTATAGAAAAATTAACGAAGTGACTTGTTTATGTTTATTTTTATATTATATCTTATAAGGACAAAGCTTAAATAATTTAAAATAAATTATATAGATTAATGATGTATTTAAAATAAAGTCATTATCAGATAACAGATAAGTTAAAAATGTTAGCATGATTAAAATATTTTTCTTATCCCTTAGAATTTTTGCTTATCCATTCTAAGAGTTAAAACGTAAAAAAAAAAACAAAAAAAGAAAAACAAAAAAAAAAACGAATGATCGCAAGAATTCTAAGAGAAAGTGACTCTGTTACGTTCTCATTAGTATTTCTCAGATTCATTATTTTTTATATAATAATACTTTCTTTTCAGTATTTGTGTGTGTGTGTGTGTATGTGTTCATTACGAGATATATTAAAGAAAAATTCCCGCCTCAATCCACTTGTCCAAAATCTGACCAAATGAACAAACATTAGAATTTACTTTTGAATTTCTTCTTTACTCGGGCCGGGAACAAAGATTATATATGTATCAAATACACTTATACCTGTATCAGGTACGATAAAATATGTCTTAAATTTGTATCCTTTTAGGAAGTAATTTTCTTCATAAAATGAATAAATTAAGCGGCAAGGTATTCATGATGGCAGTCATAATTAAATGCCAGTAATTAGAACAATGAAAAGAAATCAACAATGTAGAATCAACAGTGAAATTTGAAAATATTTTCAACCTCACGAATATTAATGACCAAATATTCAGGAATTTAAAGAAACTCGTTCCTTACCTCCATTTATATAAATCGCTTATATGAAACCATTAATGTCCTGGTGAGAATTCCTACCACCACCTTTTTCTTGCCAAATCTCATATTTCATTTTACTACGGCATTATTTTTCTGGCCTTAAAATCTATAAACAATTATGAAAATTTTAAAAGATATACTTTTTATTAAAATACTTTTTTTAGAACATATATTTTGTGAATGGGTTTGAAGCTACCTATGTTTAAATTTTAAACAATACTGTTACTAATTATTAACTTTCCTGATCCACATTTTGCAAATAGTGTATTGTTTTAATATTTCAGTAATTTTCCTATGCAAAATATTGCAAACAACTTGCAACAGATATCAATTAGACATAAACTAGGAGACGGTTTCTGTAAACCGTTTCTTTTGATTTGTTAACAAATATGCATGTTTCATCTAATTTGGTTATTTTTTCAGGTGACAAATAGATAAAGGTTTTCTCAAGATTTAGTGCTATTCGTATTTCTGTCATATCGCCCACTTTTAATAAGAACACGGGGATCTTTCTTCGAAAGAAGCCATGTTAATGATATCATTATTGAACTTCTTAATCAACATCTAAGTTGGGCTACATGGCTTCTTGCATGAACAGATATTTCACGAATGACATTGAAATCTTTTGCACAATCACTAACCCGTCATGCTTTATTATAAAAACTAACCGGAAAGCGTCATAATTGAATTCTTGATTTGTTTATAGCAACATATTCATGACCAAACTTTTATTTTCAGAAAATCCGTGCTTATACATTGAATTTGTCGAGAAATTTGTAAGCAGTCAATTATTTGCAGAACCTCCTTCTGAGAATAATTGACAGCTTGATTTGAACTCAGCTTTGGTTTATTGTTTTTGTAAATTTGTTCTAAATAGCAAAATGTCTCTAGTACTTGTGATAATACTCAAGTCAAAAAATCTTATGTTAGAAAACATAATTCTCGTTTTCCTCTTCTAATGAAATTGTAAAGTAAACAGTAATTCATACATGAATCCGATTTAAATCTTGTGTAAGTCTATAGTCCTCTGAAATTGACAGACAGAAGCTGCAATATACCATATCACATTCAGTAATAATTTTAATGGATTACGCATTTATTTTAATCCATAATAATTTTTATTTTTTAATTATAAAAAATAGAATCGATGACGTGATAAATAAATTATGCAAGCTATATCCTTCACACGTTCTTAGTAGATGAGATGTTTATTTAGAAAAACCTATTTCGTTGACAACTAAAAACAACTTATGAGTGAAGTGTCTCATATGCAAAAGATTATATTGTATTTTTCAGATGTTAATGTTAGCTTTACTGACCATAATGTTATGTGACCATAATGTTAAATTTATGCGACCATTTAACTTTGTTAATATTAAGCACATTAAGAGATACATGTTTTCATGAAATACTATATGTTGCAGTTAAATGTTTCTATTTTAATATCTATCTATATTTTTGTGATGAGATATTTCAATTATTTACACTATTTATATTGTTCGGACTATTGTCCTCATCTTTGTTGCCATATTCATGACGTTTTGGCCTTCTTCAGGTGATTGGAATTTCGAACTGAACCCTTTATTTTGTTCACCGGGGTAGATTGTTTTAGTTCCATGTGCTGTGCCTCTTCCGAATATGGCCGTCTGTTTCTATTTCGAGGCTCATTTTTGCAACAAAAAGATTTCATCAAAAGTATTCATATAAATACTTTTCTGGTTTCTTGAATTGTTAATGACTTCATTCTATCAAACACATTTCTTTCTAATAATTGTTATAAAACATTTTAATTTGAAAGCACTAATAAACACTGAAAAGGCGAATCAGGTTCGAACCCAACAAAAGAAAATTATAGCTAGAAAACTGCCAATACGATTAATTAAATAATAGTTTTAGCTTCAAATGCAATTCACATATAATTAGAATTAATCAAACTGATTCAAACCACAAACATGCATGCATCTATGCCTTTGCACATACGAAGAGATTCTGAAAAGTTATCAGTTCAACCAAACCAGGAATGGCATAGAGACATGAAATATATATGCTGTTCAATATATTCACCCAACAGTTCAAAGAATATGATATATAGTTTACTTTATTTAATCCTTCAAAAAAGAAAAGAAGCTTCTAATGCTTGCACCTTGTGTTACTGCTCTGCTGCTGTTGGTAGAATCTACAAATCATTCGAAGATTCAATCTGCTTCACAGCAGGAAATAATCGGATAGAACAAGATCTATTAAATAAGGTTGGATGTCTAACTCCAGATAGGGTTGAGGTCTAAGCCCACAAACCCCAAATAGTGTCGGGGGTCTATGCACCCAAACCCCAGATACGGTCGAGGGTCTACGTTCTCAAACCCCAGATAGGATATGGTGTCTACGTTCTCAAACCCCATATATGTTTTAGACGTTCAGTTCATTCCAAGAAAATATTAGCATGGACAACCTTAAAGAAGAAGTAACTAACGATGTTGAAGCTGAAATTCGAATTATACTACCAGTTTCATGATGCGAAATATTGCCAGCTGCAACTGGAACATTGGGTAAAGTTTTATTCCTGTTGTGCACAATATCAAGAGATCGATTCAAAATGTCTTAGTTCGTTTGCTGATAACCAGTCTGGCATAGTTTGTTACATCCGAAAGTGCCACTTACTTCTGTCCATGTGATCTTATAAATGAGTTGTATTTAACTGATGACAACCCTTCTGCAGCTACTCCCCATCCTTGAGGCAATTGGCGACTAGGCTGAAGGTCATAATGTAACTGATTTGCTCGCCATATGTCAGTGCCTTCGCCTGATCGCAGATCATATCAGTGAAAATCTTGACGGCCAGATGGAAAGAAATAACAGATGGATTCGGTAGCACACTACAAAACATTAAGGTTTCTAACACATCTGGTACCATCAAGATAGTACCAAGCCCAACTCTTCAGTCAGCAGCAGGTTCATTTATTGGCGAACCACAGGGGATATTTTGGATCTGGTGGAGTAGTCTTGTTTGCTGCTATGTACGGCATAGATTTCAGGACACTCCCCTATTAGGAAGCACAAATGTTCATGAACTCCAACGCAAATTTATTGCCCTTGTTACAACTGTTTCCAGTGTTCATCGTCCTGTTTTACCACGGCTAAATAAAATTCACGGACCAGATACAACTTACTTCAGATATAGTCAGAAATCCAAAGCACATTCATAATTTACAGAAGCATCTTTGATCAGCACACAGGACAGTAAAATCTTTCATATGGTCAATCCTGGGAGTAGTCTTACCTCTCAGTTTCATTGTATAGCCCACCTGGCCTCATTTCTGATTTTGCCACCCAGACTTGGAACTATTGTCTTATTTTGTATGTCAGCACTTGATAAAACCTTGTGGCGCAACTTGTTTGAATTGTGCAAGTCTTCCATGATGCACAAGTTGTGGAGTGGATGGGTTTCAAATATTAAAAAAGATAAAGAGGATGATTTTAAAAAGTATGATGACATGAACCCTTCGATAAACAATGGCTGGAATGGCTTAAGTATTTACGTGTATTTTGAAGCCATTCTACAGGCTATGGGTGCAGTTGTGAAGGTTGAACCTCACTCATTCATTTATTCGTACACTGTTATTTTCCGTTTGGGATAATTCTTCCATTTTCGACTGATAATTCTTCCATTTTCCACTGATAATTCTTGATACTCTTGTCAAATTGATTGTAAAGCCATTTATAACTACCATTGTCATTGTGTTAGGCTTTCCTCATTTGTTATAGACATCTATATTGTAAGAGGATCATGCTTCACTTGGTCCATAAGATTGTAAAATTGATTACCTTGTTCTTGCAATACACCCACAACTGTCTCGATGTATTCAAGTGCAAGACAAACAACTTCTCCATGTTTTTCAAAACCTATCTACAAACACAATAATTCTGGAAAATGCAAGGCCTTGTAGGGGTTCAAAAACCAGGTGGTTAGAGTGAAATCATTAGAGAGAGTAGTTTGATTCCAGTCACTCCATGGTATCATCCATTTAGCTCTTCATATTTGTCTAGCTATGTCTTCAGTGATAGCCAGGCCAGGTCAGAAGTACTGTATTTTTTAGCAACAGTAAGTCGAGGAAATTCATTTTTTTTTCAGTCAGTTCTAGGCAGCTTTAACTCTGTTCACAACATTCATGTCCTCCATGTTGTACTATGCCAAAGTGACACACCTCAGTGCAATATTTTCAACGACTGTGTTGAACTTGAGATTAAAAGAATTGCAGATCATTATGGCACTGTCAACATTGAACAGCTTACCGACTATTATATCTGGCCGCATGAAATGACCTGAAGGTATGAGAAGCTTAGCATCTTTCTTGATAAGAATAAGCAAGCATCTACCAATAGGTATTCATTCTCGTAATCAGGCAATTCAACAATGCCCAAACAATTGAATACAACTTTTCTTCCCCATCCAAATAATGTCTGGATGACGAATCATACTCAGATTTCGCCAGCCGTAGGGCATGCATGACAGCAAGGTAACACTGCATTTGTCGCTGGAGACCTCGAATTCCTGGTAACTCCTGGCCAAGGCGCATACGATGTTCATATATCACATTACACGCTATTCGGAAATTATTTCTTGATATATGTATGGAATACAAATAATATAATAGTTGTGTGCTGAAAGGTCAGCATGTATGGCTCGGTTCTTTGGGATGGATATCATCTTTTCTTGAAGATCAATCTAAGGAAACTGTATTAAAGTTTCCAGCTGTTTCCAATCACACAAAACAATTAATAATTGATTTAAGCAATCTTTTCGACTTGATGGGTCAAGATTTTTAATCATTACATTGTAGGTTTCTTCGTAATGACCCAATTTCAAATGATATTTGAATGCTTTTAAATAGAGAGTGGCAACATTTGGATCCGATTTAACGCAAATAGCTCACTCAGCTAATGTCATTACTTGAGGTAGTATTTCATTTCCATAAAAGGAATGTCAGTTTTTCCTGACCTGCAAGAGTTTATGAATAATAAATAGTTCACCTGTGGACAGGACTTCAGATGCTTCAACAAACAGTTTTGTAAGGCTCATTAAGATGGAGATAACATTGCCAAAGGAGGAATTTTCAAGACAATTCCTTAATGGTGCCCTATGATACTAAATAAGCAAACATATTCTTGCAGATGCAGGTACTGACAGTGTCTCCCATCAGAAATTCAGATAATAGAAAACAGCTGTTGACAGACCCACTTTAAACTGGTAGGAAAATCCTCATCAAGTAGTTTTCCTTGCATTAAAATTGTGCATACATGCATTCCACCAGTGCCTTGAAAAACGGCTGTGCCAATGACAATTGATGGCAAACATGAAGTGGAATGGGGCAGAGTTAATTTAGTCCGGATAGTAGCTTCAGATATATTGTATGCAGCAAGATTATATTCCAGTGCATTGATCGGATTAGTCATGGCAACAGTAGACATGATACAATTCAGGGACAAGTAACATCGGTAATTAAGGATCAACTGTGGAATGAGCTTTGACTGCAGGAGCAGGCAATCAACTCCACTGTAACGAACCTGTTCCACAAATCGAACAACAACCATGAGGAGGCGGAGGAGCTCTCGAGATTCATTGAGTCAGGTGTTGAGAAAAAAAACACCCTATAAGCAAGTGCATTATCCACTCCAAAAAAATCCAACGTGCAAGTACATTATCCATCTCCCAAAACCCCTATGAGCAAGTACATTATCCTTCCCCCCAAAAAAACGAAACGGAACCATTTTACATAGCTTATGTCATTGGCTTCCTTTCAACGCTCATTTAATTAGCACAGCAAATTACTTGTCCAAATAAATCATGGTCATGATTTTACGTGTGGACATTTGGATTTTGAATTTTTACAGTCATATATAAATCATATACGGACACTAGATGTTGTTTAGTTTCCATATCAATGTTTTGTAACAAAGTTTCATAAATATGTTAGGATGTTAGAAATATTTATCACTATATTATTGAAAATAATGCAAAATCAACTTGCTGGAATCACTCAATATATTAGGTTGGTGCAAAAATAATGACGTAATAATGTCGTTTTTTAACGTTAAAAATACGTCAAAAAACGACATTATTACGTCATTATTTTTGCACCAACCTAATAGTTTCTGATCAGCATTCAAGCATTTTGGTACTCACATAATTGATAGATCTTCGATACTAAACTGCTTATGAATATTAAACACAATGCGTTCCTTGGATATCTTTAATATCTCAACAATTCTTTTAACCGAATATTCGCCAATCGAAGAAAACTAAGTCATGAATTTCCAAAGTTAACACCATGGAAAATATTCCAGCCCTTGCTGTAACTTGAATCACTCCACCACACTGGAAACTAATTCATTCCTTCAGTTAACTATGAAGTAAACTTGTCAACCAGTGTTTGTATCATACACTTATTGAATTATTATGTAGTTTTCTTTTGTAGGAAGAGGAACTTGGAAGATTTTTTAAACTGAAATTGTCCAATCAGTAATTTGCAACAAATGAATAATAAGCGCAACAGTCCTACAAATTGATTCTTGACAATATAAAAGCCAAACAACTTATTGTTACTCTAATTACGATATAACACTGAGAATTAGGAAAGTGAATTGGGTCAAGAAATTTCGGTCCTATATTTCGTATATTTACACGTACGTATTTAATATTGAATGAAGACAATTGAAAAGTTTTACATCATAATCATTAAAGAGCTGATAAAAAAATCAGATTTTTTCTTATCTTTATGAATCAAATTTACAGCTAGCATATATAAATTTATTTTCAAAATCATGTCTTAAAGATTTCAGAGCCACAATAATTAATTTTAGCTTACACCAGATTTATTACAGCTTCAGATGGATTAAATATTTTGACATTTCTTTTCTTAGCTTACGTATTTTCTGAAAATGTTTGCATTAGAAACCTGTTGATTTTTAATCGATTCGCTCTGATAATCCTTTCTAGATTTTACAAAGGACTGGATTGAGATTCATCTTATCTGCGATATTTGTTTATTTATTGTCTTAGGATCTTACATTAACTTTCTTCTATTATTAATCTTCATTTTTATTCTCTACAAAACTTCCTCTTAATTTTAAAATAAGGTTAAAATAATAAAATCCAGTACAGTTTTTTATAAAAGAATTTTTGCTTGTTCGCAAGCATGTATTTATTAATTTTTCTGTTTGAAGGTTTCACATAACTTAAAAAGTTTGAGTTTTTGTCAATTTAATTCATTGGTTTAAATAAAATTTAAAATTTGAATGAAACCAAAGTATAAAATTCAACAAAATAAGAATTACTGAATGTTAATATTTCGTTTAAAAATAGAGTAAGGGCATTATTTGAAGATGATGGATTTTTTCTCACAGATTCTTTAAATTATATAATGAGTAATACTTTGCGTTAAGCGATTGTCCTGTCGTTCATTAATTGAAATCATTGAGGCTAATGATTCATTCATTCGTTAAAACTTGTTTACTATAAGGAAAACAATTTAGTGATAAAAAAAAAAAACAATTAAGATAAATGAACAACATTTCTAAGGACTATGATTGCTGAATGTAATAAATGTCTACGTAATAGTCATTTCATCAACTTATATGGGAATGTATCAAGCGATAACTCATTTAAATATTTGCCACTTTTGTAACGGGAATGAATATTTAATAAATGATATATTTACTTGCTAACTTCACAAAATTGAGATTTTTTATTCAAGCAAGGTTTTTTTTTAAAACCAAACTATACGGGAGCTATTAAATTATGCAATTTCGATAAAAATTAACAAGGAAAAAATAATGTTCCAGATTATATTATATTAATTTACAAGGATAAAATAATTGCGTTCGGCTAGTTTAATATAATTAAACAAAGCTGTATTTAACACAAGAAAAACTATGATTTGATTCTTTTGCTTTGAAGATAATCGTAAAGGTCATAAAATTGAAGTTGTAGCAATAATTCCAATAAACCGCTCCTGAAATTAGAAACAAGATATTTATAAGGACTTGTAGATATCAAAGAGTAAAAACAAGTTGAACAAAATATTGTAGCAATTATTTAATTTTCTAAGCACATTTTTTTTAGTTTTTATTTTTTTCTTCGAATCAAAATCCGCTTCCTTTCGAAATTTATATTTTAAAGTAATGTTTATAACAGAAAAATAAAAACTGATAGAATCCAAGGAAATAGTAAATTTAATCTGTTTTAGGTAGACAGGGTAAGAGACAATTCATTAGTGACAGGATTTTGTACAGATGATATAAATAAATGACCTGGACACAAAATAGAGGAAAGCCTCTGAAATACAGATTTGTCACCCGACTCATGTTAATAGAATCCCGGCATTCTTCAAATATTAGATATGGTTGTTTCATAGATTGCGTTAGAAAGATCGCAGAATTTATATTATCATAAAAAATGAAATAGTTTGGCTCCATAAGTTGTTTCCCGAGTTTTTATAGTTGCAATGAAACTAACATAAAACATTATCGAGTTTTAAACTTAAACATAAAATAAATGGAAAATTATTTTTCCCTGTAAACGTCAATTTATTATAAATATAGTTTAAGGAAACATGTTTTCAAAAATGAAATTTCTTCGGGGTGGCTGACAGATGAAACTATCTCAATATGGATTTGTGGCGTGCAATTTAGACAAGGTCAACGAATCTTTTGAAATAGAAAAAGGTGCGGCACATGACTGCTTGGATTTTTTCCCAATATCCATTCATTGGAGCAGATGGGGTCGATAGAAGACAATTGTGAAAGAAAAAAAATACTTTACATCCAGGAAGATGCCACAAAAGAAAAGAAAACTGCATAGAAACCACTCTAGCTTTGACAGAACATCAACTTGAAGAATATACGAAAAGGAACAAAACACAGTCCGTGACATTTTATCATTCGAACTAATTCAATGAAACAAGTAATGCTGTTGAATGTGTGTCTGTTCCGATAGGCAGCATTAGAATTAGTTCCGTTTTCTTCAGTATTAATGAATCTCTAGTAAAGAGTGACCCCAGACTCCTGAAACAGAGTATTGATGCTTTTCCTGCTATAACTATCTTTTTCTATTTGTGAGAGGTCAGTGTATCAAGCAAGCCAGTGCAAGACAATTGAATCATCTAACAATATTGATGATATATCGATAATATCATTCAGAGAGAGATTACAGTTCCAAAATTCCTTTATTGCCCTCCTAACTAAATTGATTTTTTATAACACCAACATTTGAATGTTACCAAGAAATAAACAGACGAACAAACCATATATAAAGACATTCACCCACAAAGTCTGGCTTCTTTAAATTCTTTTAATCGTCGACCACATTTAAGTATTCTTTATAAATTGATTAGATTATGCAAACCTCGTATAGGAAATATTGTTTGACATTTATTTTTGCTGGTAATGGAAAGTCTGTTCTATCTCGATAGTTTGTGTCCAATTAACAAAAATACAATTGTAAAGCCGAAGTTGAAAAACAGTGAGAGACAAATATAATAGCAACATATTTTCTTTACTATTAATATAATTTATTTCTCATCTAATTTATATCTATTTCTCATCTTAAATTTTACAATAAAATGGCTAAGAATCTAATTCATTTTCAGGAGTTTCACGGTGATTTTGATGATTAATCTTTAAAATTTAGATGGTTCATCTTTAAAATCAAGACAAGTTCTGTTCATATCTCATTTTTTATTGTGAAACAATAAGTCTTACATTCCGATCTCGGGAAAAATGGAAAGGAATCTCTTGAAAATCCAAGCAGAAATTCAAGCAGAAATGAATACATTTCTGATATTTCTCTGACTCTTTGCTGCAATATTTGTGAACACAACTAAAATTAATATTTAGGTTATTTGCTTATTTTTTATCACTTGAAATTATCGTAAACAAGAGGATATTAAGCAGGTGTGCAAACATTATTCCAGTGTCTTTAATATCATACATAGAAATTATTTTGTTTCAAGAAATGCCAAGTAATCTAAACATGTTTGAGCTTATAAATATATTTTCATATCTGGGAACACTATTATTACGATTATAACATGTGCACAGAAGTAATATTGTAATTTCCTACGTATATTTTATCCTGTATCATCTCCAGACAAGATCTCCAATTTTATGATGTCGCGATTAAAAGTTAAATAAATTTCTGTATAAGTGTATCTCAATGTTAGCCATTGTATTAAAGGCCTTTATATTATTTTCCAGAAATCTGAAAGAAAAATACATTTCATGCTGTTATCATGAATTATCATGAATGTATAATACTATTTCATTTCTTTACACTTTTGTTCTCAGTTACCAACCCTTTCTATTTTCAACTGACTATCAACAAAAAAAGTTTTAATAAAATCGTGACTGGATAAGATATGATAAGATATATTTTTCTTTTGAATTTCATTGTTCCAGTTTACTATCTCATATAATACCTTCCAAACGACAGATTTGTTCTCGTCTAGTTCCTTGCTTGCATTTTTTATTGATTACTACAATTCGTATAACACCGTGCATCCATCTTCGTTCGAAACACACCTGAAAGTAAAACAATTTTCATTTTAACATTTGTACAACGCTTCAACAAATGAACGACGCAATGCGCTATCGTTACCGCTTCGAATAACATTGATCTTACATCATAAAATAAAAACTTCATATCTGCTTCGTTTCAATTTACCATCATCCTTTCAAAAATATTTCTAATTTAGCAAAAATTACAAATATTTTTTCTAAGGAGAAAAGACATCTTAACTTCAGTCTTTATTTACTAAGAAATTTATCATTTACTATTACTAACACATTTACTATTTGGCGTCCTGTTTGAGTTGCAACTAATCAATCCGATTTCAGTTGCCTCTTGTGAATGATCAAGATGAATTAGATAAATAAATTTCAGATCATAAGGTTTTTTTCATTCGTATATTGGCGACACTGACTTAAAGTAATTCTATATTCAAATTAAAATATTACAGATTTCATCTCTCTAAACTAAAAGGAAACATTATGTGTCTTATTTTATATTGTGCTACAAAATCGCAATGAAATTAATATCCTTATATGGAGTCTCATATACTTTTGTCGCAAAATTTTAAGAAAATCCCCCCCCCAAAAAAAATTAATTAATTAACAAACGTAAAATGTATTGTTTTAAGTTGGTGACAGGCAGGGATTTGAGGTTGCAATAATGATAAGGAGGCTCTATACAAAGTGACCAGAAAGGCGAATAAGGCTATTTCTATATTACAAATAACTACTTGCTTTTACTTCTAACCATTTGGTGATTTATTAATATTATAATATTATAAAAGTAAGCAATTGTCTAAAGGTTTGAATCCCAAATACGATGTGAAGAGCTCCGTTATATTGCATAAAAATGAGTTGTTTCTAATAACGACTGCATTGATTCTCTTACCAAATGATTGGAGGTTTAAAGAAGGCGAAGTCATAAGAAATTGATTATGGAAACAAGAAGGCACAGTAGAATTAATAAAAAGGGTTACGTTAGGTTAAAAACCTAAGTAAAGAAAAACAAACAAACAAGAAACCAAAAACTGGAAGTAAAAATCTCCATAGAAATTTCAAAAAGCAAATAAAGGATTGCAGAAGAAAAACTTGGGAATGGCTGCGCAAAAAACAAAACAAAAACAAAAACAAAACAAAACAAAAAAACATATGAAGAAAAAAAAACGAATTAGAAAATAGCAACCAAGAGCAAACATAACAATCAAGATCAAGATCAGGATGATACAACAAAATATTAAACGTCGTCTGTGTAGAAACAGAAACGAAACCTTCAATAATTTTAGAAGAGGATGCAGAAAATTAAAATGCTGGTGTACAAAAATAGGCATGACAGTGTGAAAGCTTATTCTTAATGGAGTTAGTGAATAAAACAATCTTCTATGAGAGTTTGAAATTCAGATGGATCTTCTATTGACGGTCAGGATATCTAAGTTAAAAGGAGTTCTGTCAGTCAGTGGAGTCCAGCAGTTAGCCACAAACTATTATATTCTTACATTGCTCATCCTCTGTTGAATACACAAATAATGTTATATGCGTAAAAGACCCAGTGAAGACCTAATGCATTACTGAGAACTAACTGAAAAAAATCATTGTGCCAACGCAAAGCACCTTCTTACTTTTTATTAGTTCATTATTACTTTAATACTAGTTGTAACAGAAAATACTGTATATCTAATTGAAGATCATGTTCTTGAACTGTGACGAAGTTGAAGCACTCGTCAATATCAACGCATAGTTAGGGAAATAGTGACAGCCCGCGATGTGATCACAGCACGGATTTGAGCAAATACAGTCCCAGGATTGTCAACACAGGACGTCGGGCTTCGTTTAATGAAGCAGGATTAAAACCATGCATGTCTCTAGCCGGATTTCTACTAACGTCACGAAACCATCAATCCACGTCTCCAGTATTGTCGTGAGGCAGTCATTTCGGGGATCAAATATCAATCTGCAGTGTTAAAGTAATGAGAGCAGGTTTATGTGTCCTTGTTCGTGATGGTTGTTTTGTGTGCGATGTAGATGTGGATAGCTATAATTACAACCGTGTATTCGTCCACGATAAACTGGCCTAACCTCATATATTGGAGTACTATAACTCACAACTGTCGTTCGTGTTTGTGAAAATGACGTTGAACAGGAACACGGATTCTGTTGTCATTTCTATAACACTAAAAAAGATGTTCTGTTCAGGCACGCCCACATGATGCCCACGCGACTCAACATACTCTGCAAGATATTCGACAGATTCTATAGTCAGTCCAATTATTAGATCTGTTTCCAATTGAACATATCAGGGCCAAGATGCTACGATGCTTGACTCATTTAATTAACTCTTCTACAACTGTATGCAGGATTGTATTTTTCACATGTAAAATTCCATGCATGATAGCATACAGGTCTCTGTCAGCGCCCAAAGAGGATGAAAAATTCTGAGTACTTTTGATACAACCCTTATTTTGGAACATGTATACGTATACATGATCTGTATATGGGATCAGTTAACGGGTACATTACCTGTACATTCAAATCTTAAATAAATTGAAATACATTTTCAAAGTGAAGCAATTTTTTTCCGTCAGTATATATATAACTAGAAAACATTTGCTCAGAGTTTCTATCTCCATTTTTTGCTCAAAAATCTAAACAAAATGATATCAGAAATCATAAAGGCTGAAATAATTTGTAAAGGCGTTTGAGTGTACAAACAGCGCACTTACTACCTATGAAAAAGACTTACTGAATTGTTAAATTTCTGTTCTGAAAGGCAAACCAAAACAAAAATTCATTGAAAATGTACTCGTTTAAGAAACAAGCTCAGTCAGAGAGATAATTTATCTCAAAATATAAATTGATTTTCTGAGACTATCCCTTGTCTGTTTTAATAATCAGAGTCAAAAACTAAATAAAAAAAGAAAAAGAATAAATATCTAGGAAACCATAAGAGCTAATTTCATCCAGCCGACAAATATAGAATGACGCCAAAACAAATTTTTTAAAAATCAGAAAAAAAGACAACATTAAAAACAAATGTAGCGCTTATAGAAGAGGGGGAATCATACGAGAAAAAAAGCAAAAACTAATATAAAAAGAACATAATTTTATTTAGGAAAAGAAAATAGAAATAAATATAGTCTCCTATTACGTGTAATCTCATTTCAGGATGTAGGCGATCATAGGATTCTACAACTTCCTATATTTTGTTGCTTTAAATAACTTTTGAACTTTCTCCAGCTCTTTCATACATTCACACAAATTCTTTCAGGAATTAATTGCCCCTTTTACCTCTGTATGTCCATTGTGATTCAACAATCCTTTTTTTTTTTTACTCATTATATATTCCAGAAGTTTCAACTATTTCTTTCTGACTTTAAGTAGAATTGTTCTATTAGTTCCCATTTTCCTAAAAAGATTCCACGTTTCATCCATCATCTTTTCAGTATCCGTCTGCAGAACCACGTCTTTATCGCTTCGTGTCTCATTTCCCACCAGTGAAAAATTGTCACGTTGTCATGGCTAAATAAATCAGGTGAGAAAAAACATTCTTGTCTTACTCCTTTTTCTGTTGCTAACCAGTTTTCTATCCACATCCAGGTGGTTTCTTCCCACTAGATGTTACGTTTTATTATAATATCTCCCTAGAAGTTCCAATAGCTCTTTATACCGTATCTTATCAAATACGTTTGTGAAACACAGATATACGCATTTTTCACTCTGATATAATTTCCTCTTCCAGTATATTAAACAAAGTTCTTGTTCTATTCCCGGTATAATTCTGCTATGAGATCTATTAATTAGAATCCTCCCAATGAACTGGTTGTCCTATGGAATTCGCATTTATTTGTAAAAGGCTTCTGTTTTTTTATAGTTATGAAGATAGATTCCGATATTTCAACATTATCATATATTTTATGCATTGTTTCAATAAACTCGCCAATCTTGAAATCATCTAACATTTGACAGCATCTTTGTTACAATTCTAACTTTTCCTGCTGCTTTGTTTCTGTTCATGTTGGTTAGTACCGATTTTACTATTATAGGGCCTTTTATGTTTTTATATATTGTATCTTTTACTCTGTCATCATCGATGTAGTTTATTCATTTCATCATTGAAGCATTTTTTTTCTATTATGTGTTCTCCGTTTTTTGATTTTATATATCCTATTGAAGTCGGACCAGTTATTTCATTTATCATTTTATCTATGTCGGTTACATCTATGTTTCGCAGTGTTTCTATCATTGTATACCTGTTGAGGCATTCATCTTTTGGCCAACTTCCTCACATATGAAGAGGAGACGATACTGAGAATACCATGACCGGAACACATGAGTAACAAAGACGATTTAAGGAAAAACAGAGAGAGACAGTTGAAATTTCTGGCACACATAACGAGAAAAACAGGCCTGGAGAATTTAACACAAAAACAGCATATAGAGGGTGAATCAGCGTATATCCTACTTATCGAACTTTTGTAAATGGAGTTTTTGATATATCAATATTTGTTACTGTTTATCAACGCTTTGGGGATTATTCAATGCTGAAACATTTTGGATTGTAGGAATATTCAATAAACAAAACATACTGATAAACAAAAAAAATGTTGTTCCATAAATTTATATAACTTTAGTAAATGTACATACGGAAAATGATTTTTTTCAAACTAGAAGTCTGACAGTTAATAGCTGAATTTGTATGTGAAATTTTCACTGTATAATGTTCAACGTTTTTTATTAACGGAGAAAAGCTGGTTTTAACTGCGAAGGAAATTGTTCAAAAATAAGTATTTATGGCGTAAAATTGAATCGTATATTTCAAGATATTTATCCATTATTTCATGTAAATCAGCAAAAATTGAAATTTTCTATAAAGTTGGTTAATTGGGATTGATTGATTGGATTTTTACGGCTTATTGGGCTGAAAAATATTTCCGGTTGTAGGAGGTTGCTCACATTACCCGATGTTCCCAAGCGGTCCCCCATCTAATTACTGACCAGGCTCGACACTGCTTAACTTCGGTGATCAAGTGTAAATAGGTGGTAGAACATGAACTGGGAAAGATTAAGGACACAAGCCTTGTTTGGAGCTATGTAGAATAGGAAGCTATGGAGTGCCACGATCGATCACGCTCTAAATGAACATTGGGCATCAAATAGGAAATATGGGACAGCATTCTAAGTACCGATTTTATAGTGATTTGCTAAACTCGACATTCGACATGGAATAAGACCAAATGCAGGAAGCACCAAGTGAGTATCGAACTCACTACTCAGTCGTAATTGATCTAATGAGACAAGCTTGCTAACCATTACAACACGTCGTCGAGTTTATATGCAGCAACTACAATCGACGTGCAGATAAAATACCAGATTCGTCTGATTAACATTATTTTGAGGTTAGAACTATTCTATAGAAATGTACCTGTCTTTTGCATGTGTGCATATGTTTGTTTCTCTTTTGAACGATTTGTATTTATGAATGAATAATTTCACATTGTAAGATAAGGAAGATGTTTCTCAGTATTTTGTCATTTGGATAGATTCCTTATATATATATATATATATATATATATATATATATATATATATATATATATATATATATATATATATATACGTGTTTCTGGTCTCGCGACCGTCATCAGGTAAAAGGCGGAGATTTCCACATATTATTAAAAATAATTAATTTTTTTCATTTATGTTTTCGATGTTAAATATTCTCGATATGAGACATTCTCTGTTTTGGTGTTGGTAATCCGAATGTCTTTCTTGAACTGGCAGTGAAGAGTTCTGCGCGAAGGGTCATAAACCAATTAAGGTTGGTTCAAGAGAAATGATGAATTACTTATCGGTATTTTATCTTTTAATGTTTTAAAAGTGTGTTCTTAGACCTGTTTCCATTTTAGTGTGTTTCTGTCAACATGTGTGTATATATGCGTGTGTATATTCCCCCCTCCATACATACACTGTCTCACTACGAGGAATTAGTAAACACATTTGTACACATACACACATACATACACACACGCACACACACCGTTTTGCAAAAACAAAATATCAGTGATTAGAAAAAGGATCGAGAAAGAAATTCCTTCAAAGTGGCTCATGTCGCTTATGACACTAAAGAATTGAAGATGATTGTTATGAAAACTTCACTTCAAATTCGATAGGAGCATTGTGTGCCTAAAAGAAAAAAAAACAAAAAAAAAAACAAAACAAACAAACAAACGAATCTTTGTTTTTTCTTCTGTTCACGTTTACTAACTAAACTAATATTGAAAATTTTTTGTTTATCGTTAACTGCCAACAATCATCATGAACACGAGAAAATAATGCTGAGTTTATGAATGCAAGTATATTATGGCATTAATTGGAGGTCGGCTTGAGATCAAATACACTCATATGAAAGTCATTATGTAAAAATGTTCATTAATATACCGAAACGTACACTGTAACTACACACATACACACACGTAAACAAAGATAAATAAAATAATTCGTGTGTCTGTATATGTCTGTAAGGGGATCTTCACAGAAGCTAATTGTTTATTTCTACCTCAAATAATGTACATGATGAAGTTATCACTTTTCCAGACCTTTGTTATCGATCAGTTATTGATTTACTATCGATTATTGTGAATAACGTATCAAGAGTGTCTGATATGAGCAGGAAGTGAAAGTGACACGTGACCTTTGCATGAGATCCCACCCAAATACACTATTTCACACCTGGGGAAGAAATAAGGATCCGTCAGAAGCAGGCAAATATCTTTGTGCTTTTTTTTTCTCTCCGCAGGAAATAAGAACATTTTTACATCTGTATTAATTCTCCTTTCGAATCTGCCATTTGTATATTAATCTCAGAAAAATCATTGAGATGCCTATTGTTATAGGACAAAAAGGTTACCTATTTTTACCTGGGACTGTTAACATTAAACAAAGATCAAATATTATCGCATGTGATGGCATTCAAGACACCCCCACTTTACATTTAATACTACAGTATTAAGCTAGTTGATTTAGTTGATTCAGGATGAGAAAGTCATTCTTAACTTGCACCAGTTGATTTTATTTCGATCAAATAATATTCAGTTAAATAAAAAGTGTGGATTAAACGAATTAAAAGAGGCCGATGTATATGGGTGAGTTATCTCAAATTTGCCGATCAATCATTTTCCCTTGATTTGTGGCTTGCTCACAACGAAAACCAAAATGGAAAAGTTTTATTAGTTTCACTGTAGAATGAAGTATTTTCAGTTATCAGTTGACACTGTTTAACTCAGGATTAAAGATCGAAAATATTTAAAAATGCATCTATTGTTTCGGGGAGGTGTTGAAAAGTTCTCGGTTCGACTAAGAATGCTTTCAGAAAATATTTGATGTTTAGTGAGTTGATCAATTTTTGGGAAGTGAGTCAGATCGAAAATTTTTCAATTTTATTTGTAAAATCTCTTGGGAGATCACTAATTACATGGATTTCTAATGTCCAAGGTACATACACATACACACACACACAACTATAGATCTTTTTAGACTAGCTTAATGATGAGATAAAAACATTTTACGAAAATGCCTGCCCTACATAAAAATTCACAGGAAAAAGTATTTATTCAATTAAAATATTATCCTATACATATTTATTCCATCTTAAAAACAAATTTTCAATTCTCTTTGTAAAGAATACTTCAGTCAAAGAATCAATGATTGAAAGTTTTTTGCATTGGATTCTGGTGGGAATTCTGGTGCTTAAATTATTGCTATAGACGCGCTTAAAATTAGTAACGCATAAGGGAGGGAGGTCGATAAAAATGGGCGGCTTGCAATAGAATCTCGTTTTTCAACCAATTTAAGTTTCAAAATGTCGCTTTACAACACGAAGGTGGATGTTAAAATGTAGCAGAATTACAGAATTTCTAATTCATTAAACTGTGTAATGTATGAATTGCTGAATTCATTATTTCAAGCTACTTTTAATATCTATAAGCATTTAAGTTTGGGAGAATGAAAAAAAGAATCCACCAATAGTCTAACACTATGCTAGATTTTATTAAAAGTAAATTTTTCACAATAGAATTTGTATTAACCAAACGATGTTGATAATATTTTCAGCATATACCTATACGCATATTAACAATATACTGTGTGAGTTTCAGATTATAATCACTATCCTTATTAAAAATATTGATTATAATTTGTTTTAGAATTGTCATGTTTTGTTAGGCACATAAAGTGCAATATAATTTATTTTCCAAAATTTCGAAAGATATAAGCAGCATAAATATATTTGATTAACATAATAACTTTCATACTTGAATATATCATTTTATTATCTTTTATGTTAATATGGACTCTTTGATATTCATCCTTAATACGGTTAAGATTTTATTTTACATGTAATATTGTAAATTAAAAAAATAAAAACAGACATAAGCTTAAATTCACATCTTATATTTATCATAAAAATAAAAGTATATCCTCAAAATGTTATCAACATTTGTTGGCTAATATGATTTTCATTGTGAAATAACTTCCGGCCTAATGCTTTCTTTCATCATATCGCATGGGAACTAGAAAAGTTTAACTTGATGTTTTAGAATCTCATTTGTATCCAACCATTAGGTTCATTTCTCTCATTTTTAGTATTGATACAGCATTCATTTTTCATCCTATTTTATTCTCTACGAAAAATGGATCAATTTTATATTGTTGAACAGGATTCATGCAATCTTTCAGACGTCTAACTGTTTTTCATTTAATTCAAATGAGTATTTTTCCCAGTCATTACTGAGTAATTTTATTTCATTTGAATTTTACTGTGACTATTGACTAAGGCGTTTTGATTATTTTATACCAGAACTTTCAAATTATCATCATTGATTGATAATTTTGACAGTTACTTTCCTTTGACTTCTTAACAAAAATATCTTCTTGAAAATTTCAGAAAGAAAAAATTGATTTTAAATTCACTGACATAATTGTTTCAAAAATCGAGCTCCGGCGTAATGAAGGCACAGCTGAAGTATTTATACAACAGTAATACGAAAATAAATCATCAAACCTTCCAGAATTGCTTAAAATGTCAGAAGGATTCAAGAGATGAAATGCAGTTTTACTGAAAAATCAACAAATAATTTATTTCTATTATTTTAAATTCTAACGTAAAATCGATAATTTTATACTGAAGAAATCTTTATATATATATATATATATATATATATATATATATATATATATATATATATATATATATATATATATCATCTCAGATTATTGCAAAAGTTTGTGTCCGAATTTCATTGTCAATATAAAATGACCGCAATTTGACACTGGTGTTTGTTTTGGTGTCGATTTCTGGTGTGTTCTAGATTGAAACCTTGTATCGTTGCAAGTCACACTCTGTTGAATTTTGACGCTTTGTCCACAAATTAATGCCTTACAGATGGAAGGTAAAAAATTGCACTGTTGCCACGTTAAGTTCTACGAATTTCGGAAAGTGGTAAACCTGAGACAAAAGAATTCAGAAAGTTTATTTGAAACGTACTCCAGCTCTTCGCACGACCAAAAGGTGCTTTGGCAGATTTCGTCAGAGTGATTTTAACCTAAACCACACCGCGGGCGACCTTCCGACAACTATGACGATTCTCTAATTCAACTGCCTTTATTATTTGAAGAGATAGGTTCATTTACAAACTCAACACGTGGATGCCACATTCTCTGACGGAACAGAACAAGCTCTAAAAGAAGTTTTTCTTTGGCAAATTTGTCACAGGCGAGGGAAAATGGGTCGTTAATGATGACATCTGACGCAAACGGAGCTGGAAACAAGGTTTTGATTTTCAGAATCCATAGCTAAAGCGGGATTGCTGTCAGTTCGGTGCGATTGTAGCAAAAGGATTGATTTTGAGCCTCTTCCAATCGGCGAAACAATAACTATAAAGAAGTAGTGCGGCCAACTCACCAATCACAATACACGGCTATTCAAGAAAAATGTTCCATTTCAGAAAAGCAAAAAAGTTTCCACCACGACAAAGCAAAAAAAAACCTTGCAGAATTATCAAGAAATGAAATAAGAAATCTTCCAGCACACGTCATATTCTGACTTGGTTCCTTCGGATTTTCATTTGTTCCAGTTTCTAGAGAACAGTTTAGATGACAAAAATTTGACTCTGTACACTCAGTTGAAAACTACCTTACAACTTTCCTCGAATAAAAACACAACGTTTCTTCGAAAAAGACATGAACCTGCTTTTAAAACGATGGGAGACTGGATTATATACTTGAGTAATATTTATATATATTATATGTATATATATATATATATATATATATATATATATATATATATATATATATATATATAATATAAAAGGCTCAAACACTAATATTCCATGGTTATAATTTATTACATTGGAATCTTAACCACGATTCAATTCATCAAACCTGCAAATTCAAAAAGAAATCGGAAAATATAACTCCGTGTATAAAAAGCAAAATTTTAGTGAGAGTGTATGTGTGGGAGTCAATATGACAAACTCATCGCTAATTTACCTGAGAGAGAAATTAAGTCTAGAATTGATAACAGTTCGGAAACTGATATGTGTCAAAAAGTTTCCAAAATATGATCTTTTCATTAAAGCGGGTGTTTTAAAGCGTCAAAATTAGGCCAAAAATGATTTTCTAATGTAATTTTCACACACTAATTTCAGGTGACTCTCGATGAGTCAAAGGATTGATTTTACCCGATACTGTGGCTAAGAGACAGCAGCAATGAAGCAGCGGTGTGATTATATGAGATAGAAATTTCAACCAATTTATTATTAGGCCACTGAAAGTTGATGGAGAGTGAAACTGAACAGTGAGAAATTATTAGATTTCCTTCGAATGGTACACGTCCCAGTATCGCAGTTCCAAAGTAAAATGTGCATTTATACACGACAATGCCCTTTCTCAGGTATCAATGGTTACTCGTGAGTTTCTTGAGCATAAAAGGTTTACAGAAGACAAAATAATAATGTCCCGATCTAAACAGTATCGAAAATATATGGTCACTTATAAATTTGAAATTATATGAAGTGGCAAAAAGTATGATAGAAAAGCCTATCCCCGTGAAGCATTTAAGTTCCCATGTAGGAAATTGAGCCAGCTGAAGTCAAGAACTTAGACAAAATTAATGGATAATAGATGGATAACTGTGAATGAGATGAAAGGTCCCTCCATTAACAGGTACATGCTCCAGAGAATTTGCATATATGTTCTTTATTTGTTCTGTTATACGTGCTGGTCAATTATAGATGATTATATTCCCCTGTCAAAGAAGTAAAAACTGATTCTCTGATTTTTCGTGATAACTTCAGACAGCAGGGTTTTTTTCCGAATAAATCAAATAACTTCAATAAAACATGTTCAAACTACATAAAAACTCTCTGTTTTGACGTCTAAATTGATTATTTTAATTTTTGTCAAAGCAAATTCAACTCATCGTAATTTATGTAATTTGCATAATAAACTCAGGATATATATTTATTTGATAATGGTTTATGAAAACCGAAAGTGCCGCGTCAAATTACGACCATATTTGTATCATTAAAATTTTAAAATGACCCTCTTAAACTTAGAGAATCAGGCGGCGGTGCATCAGCCAACTCCGGCAATATCTGTTTGTATTATGCACCAAAAATCTGAAAAAAATACTTAATAAAAATGCTAAACAAAGCAGTATTTTAGTTTACATAACAATTCTAAATTTTCAGATTTTAGTGGTATTAACAAGTGATTAAAATTTTTGTTACAGTAGATATTTATCGTTATGTCATAATTAAATGTGTATCAAATAAATAAGAAACTAAGTTAATGTCATAGGGGGTATGTTGACTTTAAGTAAAATCAGAAAATGCGAGTCTTTAGTGCCAGTGAAACATTTAGTTTTTCTGCGTTTTTTTTGTACAAATGGAAACAAAACTTCAAACAGAGTAAATCTGTTTTGATAGAATGGAAAAATGTATTTTTCTCCAGTCCGTCTTATTTTTATAGATAAAAAATTATGAAAATTGTTTAAAACGTCATCCGAGATTAATACTTCATATTTTTTATGTTTAGCCCACAATGTCAGAAGCACGTGTTGCTAGTATAACAGTAGGGGTTGGATTTTCCCACCAGTGTTGCATCTGAGCAGCAGTCTGGCAAAATAGCATTATCCAAAATTGCAAACGAAGCAGACGTGTATCATTGAATTCCTCCGTTCAGGGGAAAAGTCACCCAATGACATTCATTGTTGTTGAACGTTTACGGTGACCACAGAGTGGATGTGAGTACAGTTGGCCTGTGAGTGATGTGCTCCTAGGGATCTATTACATTTGCAGTGGGAATAAATGTATATGAATTTTCTCTATGGTCAATTGTATGATAATTCCGTGGTCTTCCGTGGAAATGTTGATAAACCTTTAGAAATGCGTGTTTAATTTTACAGTGATTCTTATATTGACATATAACTAACTTGAGTGTTTTCATTTAATTAGTAAAGAAAGTGTGCTAATTTAGTGTTGATTTTAAGCTTATTGTACGAATGAAAATATTCAAGAACGAGAACTTAAGTTTGTGTCTATAGAATATATTTCTAATAGATTGCTACATTAAACAATGTGCGTGGAACAATGATTTGGATGTTACTTTTGCAGATCATCCATATTCTAATGATTTCGATCTTCATTAGATGCCTCAAACGATTACAGTGGGTGACATAAATATTTTTCTCATAAATTGAGAAAGTTTTTTTTTACATATTCGTAAAAATAGTTCCAAATTTTGCATTATGCTTCCTAGCAATCTTTTTTTTTATTCTTTACAGTAATCTCAAACAAAACGTGACCAAATTGTTGCATTGAAAATGGGTGGTATGAAGATTTGGGATGTGACAAAACAGTTGAATGTTTGCGGAAAATCTGTTTTTAATGTGTAGAAAGAGTTTCAAGAGGAGCGACCAATCTCATCAAATTCATTTCCGGGAAGGAACTATCCAGTTTGCATCAGGAGAGTCAATGAAGCCGCCAAGGAGAGGGTGAAGAGAAATCCACGAAGAAACTCGAGGAAGATAGGCAAAATAGATGGATATTTCGGATAGGTCGCTAAGGATGTTTATGAAAGAGGATTTAGAACTAAGACAACAAAAGATTCAATGACGACAGCTGCTCTGAAGTGCTTACACGGATTGGCAGAGAGACGAAAATGGAGGAGATGCAGCGTTCTGCAGACAAAGTTTTCACTTGGTCGGGCGAGAGGCTTTTCACTATAAAAGCTGTGGTTACCTTCCAAGACGATAGGGTTTAGACCACTTCACCAGGAAACATTCCTGAAGGTATTAGAACATATTTCAAGCGGGAGAAACCAACTGGCAACTTGGCTTGTGTTGCTGTTACTTCTGATTTTTCAAAATCGGACATTGGTGCTCATTTGAAGAAGGAGTGAAAGTGAATAGCAAAGTTTTCCAACACATGTTACAATGAGATATGTATTACCCTGGTTGCCAACCACATTTGGAAGTCACTATGTCTTCAGTCAAGACACATGGACAATTTAACGCAGAACTGGTGCAAATGATATATCTGAATGTTTTAACAAATCCTTTTGACCTTCGTCAAGCGCTGACATTATTATCATATAGACTTTGCGATATCGCCCATATTGGAGAGCGATGTTTTACATATCTCATACTCAAGTGTGTTAGATCTGAAAGAAGCAGGTAGTGAAGAAGTCATTCACTTTTGTTAAGAAGAGATTAAGGGGTATGGAGGTGGCCAATTTTAATTGTAAGTATATGTAAAATATTGTCAAGCAACCTGTAAACTTTCATTAATCGAAAACTAAAACATTTTATTTTATGATAAAATGAATTATAGCTTAATGCATATGTCGAACCCGGTATAAAACCCCATGTAATTTTGTTTATCCGCCATGCAACCTGAATTTTCCTTCATTAGAATCAGATATTTCGTTATGGGTAACAGGGATAGTTTTTTTATCAGAACATTTCATTTGTATATTGGCGAAACCAGGCTATTAACCGTTTTTTATTACTTCTGTTTGGTGCTAAATTTATTTACTAATAATGATTTAAAAATCATAACTCTTTCTTGCATGTAATTACCGACTTAACTAAATGCATCCTAGATTAAATGCAGAAAACATAATTGATGCAATTACACTTTTTCTTAAATTCTTCATTTTTGACAGAAGAGATAAACTTGTTATTTTATTAAAAATATTCAGTTAAAAGTGATAGATGGTTTGTTGTAATTAAAATTCAACATTTGCTGAAATCCCGAAATTTTTAAATTTCTTGTAACTGTTCTAGATTAACAATTATATTTTTCTGTGTCTCTTGTTAGATGAGACATTGCTTTAGAATAACCAACAAGTCAAGGCTGATTATTCATCAAGAAGAGAACATTTTTTTTATTATGAACCGAAGCAAAGAATAAACTTATACCGAAGCTTTATTGCACTTTACTTTTACTGACGGATATAACAAGCTGCTTTTTATACCTCCTGGATTTTAACGGGAGGTAACTGATGATTTATCAGTACATTATCGTTATCTACCTTATTTAATACTTCCGACTG
This sequence comes from Acanthosepion lycidas, assembly GCA_963932145.1. Classification (NCBI taxonomy): domain Eukaryota; kingdom Metazoa; phylum Mollusca; class Cephalopoda; order Sepiida; family Sepiidae; genus Acanthosepion; species Acanthosepion lycidas. Next base: position 66,330,225 of record OZ010592.1, on the reverse strand, counting down.
TATGCCCATCTCCAATATATTTTAGTTCAGAACGTTTAGAACCTATTTACTCCGTGCTTATTTTAAGGATAACTTGACAATAATGAATAGAGAATATTTGAAAGAAGAGATTTAATGTACAAGATATTCCTTTCAAAATCTGGGTTTGTCGCAATCATCTATACTAATCCAATGCAGATATTTTAATTTTGTGCCATTCGCATTTATCTCTTACTTCGAGGATGAAACAAGAAAAGTATTAAGTACAACATCTACTTACTTTAGTATAATGCAAATTGTCCCGCCTTTGGGGAATAATATATAGATATTTTAATTTAATGACGACACTGTGCATTATCAGTTCGTCAATTTAAAATTTCAATATTCTAATAAAAAAGCGAGTTCATGGTTTTATTAATTATTTTTTACACAAGAGTTGTCCTGTCTTAACAATCAATCCACTCATATGACAAAGATAGACTCACTGAGAATTACTGTTGACAATTAAAACGCAAAAGAACCGCTCAATCATTTCTCAGTGCCGCTCAAGAATTTTTATATTTTGAAATGGTGAATATTATTGCTTAAACGGAATGCAAAATAATCCAGCATGTAAATAGGGAATTCCACTTTTAAATTTAAACGTTATGATCATGCATTTCACTATTGAAGAAAAGGAAACCACAATGTCTCTTCATGTGTAAAAAATGAGAGGAAATTCTCATTGTAAGTTGGCACTATCTAAATCAACCTAGGAACTGTACCTTCATCGCATACATTACTTGGGATAGCATAAAAGTCAGTTGGTATGGAATTTGAGTACCAGGTTTTATTTTTTTATTTTCTTTACATTTATTTTATTTTAAAATGAGGATTCCTTTGTTCCGTTTGCGAATGGTGGATGATTATGCAACCGATGATTTGCAAAGTATTTTGAAATACCAACAGGGCGCATTTTTCAGTCGATAGCAATTTACCACAATGACTGTTCAAAGTTTCTGATGTGCGTGTGTATGTAAGATTTTATGAATGCTATTGGTACGAAAACCCTTCACAGAGAATAAAAAAGAGATACAAAAAAAGAATCAATATTAAAAAAATCCAAAATATTAATTCTAATTTGTATAAAAAAAAAATAAAAATTTTAATGAAATACTTCAAAGTATTTGAAAATTCGAGGAGAAAATCTTAGTTTCACAAAAGGGATTGGAAGTTGCCATAACATAATCCAATTTTTTATTTGCCCAAACTAGGTGTTTGGTTGAGATTTTCGGTTTGTGCAGTGAGAAAAGTTCGAAAACAAATCCAGAAAGTTAGTGATTTTGGGGGAAATATAAATAATTGAAAATTTTGTATGAAAGCTTTTCACTGATAAAGAAACTTTCCGTTGACCGTAATATTGCAATAAACAGTCATATAACTGAAAATAGAACCCAATCTCGATCATAAATCAATTTCGCAAACATTCGATTTAAACTCTATAAAATCGCGTTTTATATGATGTAATTATATAACGATATCTTCAGTACGTTCTCCATAGTTTGCAAATAAAAAAATTCTACTTAGAGCTTGAAGCACATTTTTCTCGCGTTTGTATCACAGACTGTACAATATGTAAATAAAACGACATTCCTGTGTGAGGGAATTGTCCTAAATAATTCTGAGGTAGGATTTTAGGCTGTAACATCAATCCTTTTAGTTGTCAGTCTTTTACTCATTACTTAAGAGTTTATTGTAATTTAAGTAATACTAAAAAAATTAAATCTTGTCTTTTATTTACAATACTAATAAAATAAATCTACTTTGTGTGTTATGTGCCCTTACTCCTCAGTTTAAAGGTAACATGATTTTCCTTCCTTTTAAATAATTTTATGACTCAATCTAAAAAAAAGGCTCTGTTCTTTTAAAGGAGGCATTCATCTTACCTTTTTAAAATTCATAATAGCATTTAAGCTAGCTCCTGCAGAGGGATCTTGAATGGGCCTTCAGGTTGTTCAGAAGTTTGAGAATCCGCAAGTCTTTGCATATTCTCAGCCCTGGAAGGTCTTCTGGCTGCCGTTTGATCTGAGTTTTCATTTGCACGGGGCTTTCATTTGCACGGGGCTTTGGCTCTTTTGATTGCAAACTGGTCCCCTGTTGGTGGAGATTTCTTTTTACGGGGCAACAATAAACTACGGAAGAACTAAAAGTTGACATCTGCATTTAAGTATTGCATTAATATTCAAGCGTAACTTTTAAAAGTCCAACGATAATTCTTCTGATGCCACTTAATTTAAAGACAATTTAATGTACGTAGGTCCTTACTTTCCGTACAAAGAATTATTTTTATTTCACGGGGGACTTTCGCGGGATTTCGCAACTAATTTCAATTATTCCTAAATTTATTTCCAAGTTATAAAAATTATTAAGTACAGGATTAATTGGGAAGAAGTGAACTTCTCACCTCCATAGAATCTCTTCTGACCTGTCGACCAAATCACGATTCTCGTAACACCTAGTAATCAGTGAAACACATAAATCGTCAACGGCGGTTCCACATTGCTACAAACAGAAGAGGCCTCAAGGACAAAGAACTTTCCCTGCAGCATGCGAACCATGAGGCCTTCAACGAACTTACACAACAGTGCTACCATCTTGCAATGAAAGAAAACGTGACCCAGGGCCTCGACCCCCCATCACAGCGACGGCAGTTTGTAGATTTCTCCAAGCCCGCTGAGCCAAGTTTGTTGGCGACCTAGAGGACCCCATGCATCACCAGCCAGGTGAGGGATGCCTCATCGTTATTGAGAGACCCAAGGCCAGAATGAGCGAGCCTCCTGCTTTGTAAGACCGAACTGGTCAATCAGATCATGAACGGACCCCTGACTAACACTTGATATAATGCCCTATGAGACAACGCCTGGACGTTGGAGAGGCCATCCGACGCCCGTAAGAGGCGTTTCAAAGCAAGACGATATTCACGGTAGAAGGAGCATTCAGCTCGGGGTAAACGGTGGGCCTCCTCCTCGCACGAGGGCACACTTCTCAAGGATGGGAAATTTCTACGGGCGTCTTCCTTCCATAAGGCGCCCTCCTCACCCGATTCGCGACACAAACGATTTAGGAACCCGATGCGAAGCATATAATGACGAATCTCAATGCTAGGCATACCTAGACCCCTTCAGATGGATGAAGGCATCAGATCTCCCGACATACCCTAGCGGCTTTGCCTCTCCACAAGAAAGTGAACAAGAGCCTAACTAATAAAATTAGTGTGGCATATGGAAGTGGAAGTACTGAGAGTCGGTAAAGGAGAATCGGGTAGATATGTGAAACTCATACTTCCACCCTCCCCTTCAAGGAAAGATTCCTCCGAGACCACAAATTAATTGCGATCTCGGCCTTCCCTTGTACCTCCGACCAATTCATTTCCAACTGGATATCAGGCCCGAACCAGACGCCGATTATCTAGACCGGCCCATCCGTCCAGTGGAAAGGCCCGGGAAGAGAAACTCCCTTCCACACAGCAACCGCAAGCAAATAGACAGCGGTTGATCTTGGCCCCTGTCACTATCTCATAACCACTGATTTCTTTGCTAACTTCGTTAATCTCGGCCCTGCTCGAAAAGTCGTCAGCATAGGCAGAATACCTGGCCGATGTGGTAGCACCAGGTAGGGAAATCCCGCATAGGACTGGATTTGCCTTTAATTTTCCAAGGCAATGACGTAAAGCATAGGCGAAAGCAGACAACCTTAACGAATGGCTCGAGACAATACGAAAGTTTTCAATCTTACCCCGTTCACTTCCACCAGCGCACCGGCTCCCTGATAAAAAGAGATCCCGAAAAGCCTCACATATGCCCGAGTTCATATGTCCACTTATCCGGCAATGTGACGCACGCGATATGCCCCGCCGTGATGCATTCCTACTTTCCTCTGCACGCAATTCTGCGGGAATATTCGTCGCCTCTGAGTAAGTTCTTTTTAAGCTAGCCCTAACTGCCAGAGCTTGATTCATCTTGATAAGCAAGGAGACCAACTCTGCCTTAGCTAAGGCTACTTTCCCACTATCACGCAATTTAACTGCCCGATCAACTCTTTTCTCACAAGCCGTTTGCGCCGCTAATCTATCTAGATTGAGTCGACGACTAAAATCGGCAGCAAACGTTCGAATTTTAGATTTTAATTTTTTTCGACCAGGCATTTCCCACCACAGCCCCCGTCAGTTCCCTTTGTAACATTAGTAGCAGCTGGTCCCGGAATTCCTGCTCACCAAGCAATGAACAGTTGAATTTACAGTAACCAGCCATCCTAACCTTAGGCTTATCTAAGTTTACACGGCCCCGGACAAGCCTATGATCCGAATAAACTATATAATGGAAACTTGGACACCCTAAGAGCCCTACATCGACTCTCCTAACTAAAACTCGGTCGAGGTAGCACGCACACCCGAAACCGAGCTACCATTATTTGTCCAAGTCCAAACTACCCACTGAGGGTGCTCATTCCGGTATTTGTCGACAAGATCAAACCCGTTGACAAAGTCGCGAAATGGTTTCACGCCCCAGTTTTTAGAACCCGAATTTGAATTTGACCCTATACGATCTATGTCGGCGTCAAAGATGGCATTCCAATCCCCCGCTAAAACTACCCGACGTGATGTCCTCATAAACGGCTCGATCTGCCGAAACAAAGCAAGCCGCCCAGTCTGGATATTGGTCCCACTAACCCCAATGAGGCGTAGTGCCTTATCCTTTATGGTAACATCCAGCACGCAAAGTCTCCCCGCCGGATATGCGAAGACAAGACTTTCACGCAGCCTTCAAAAATTTGCTCACCACCCCTCGAGCGTCCATCAAAACATGCTGAATAAAGAATGCCTTCATAATCGCGAGAAGAAAAACGGGTCTCCTGCACGCAACATATATTCGCACCTAAGCGCTGAGAGTTGCGAGACAGCATCACCCTTCGAAACTCGGATCTCAGGCCTCGGGCATTCACACTTGCCAATTAGAGTGACATTATCAAAACAATTAGGGTTGTCCTCTAGAATAGAACATGGCCGTGATGAGAACACCGGCAGCCTGTCCTAAATTTCGATGGTATCATCATGAGACAGACCACCAATGTCTTGAGTGTAGGTTAGTTTAAAGGATCTATACAGCGATGGGTGAACAAAAACGCGGCCCCTCCCTGTACAATATTTATTCATTTCGAACATTTGAGAATCCAGCATGTAGGCCGCTGGGGGCGCCAATTTCAGAGCCGCGTTAGCCTCCTCAATCATGCCGCAAATCTCCCGCGTACCCGGCCCAGATCGAACGACGGTCAGCAGTCTTTTGACTGATTTGAAGTTTTTGGGCACTTGTTAAAGTTTAACCGTGGATATGTCGGAAATTCCACAGAACTTTCAATGGTTTAAGGTTCCTGGTCTGCCTGAAAACTCTCTCTGCTTGTTCTCGGGATACGCGGCAGATATCTTCCCCTTGGAGATATGGCAATTTATTTTCTTTTTCCTTTTCTCTGTTGAGACCTGCGCTTTGGGACTTAAGTTTCTCTTTTTCTGCGGAGATTGAGTGGGAGTCTGTGTAGGCGTTTTTTTAGGAGAGTTTTTGGAAGTATAATTCGATGTATTTCCAGAAGTGATCTTAAAAGGTGAGTAGATGAAGAGTCAGATTGTGATTGATGTTTGGAAGATGAGCTTGTCAGTGATTTGGGCGGAGGAGGTTTAGCAAGAAAAGGAAGACGGGGCAGCGGATGAGGGGCCCGGAGCCCCCAGCGATTTTTGATTTTTCGCCCGCTTGGCGTCTAAATTTTCCTTGAGTTTCTTCAAATCGAAAATTTTTTCCCAGCTCGGTTCATTTACCTTCTGGATATTAGAAGCTTTGTTTTTATATGAAGCTGGGACGTCGCCCTTTGAGCTGGTAGAGGGAATGGGGCTGTAGGTGTTTTTATCCCCGGGGTCATGCTGGGACAGAGGCCCCACTGTTCGGTTCTTCCCTCTGCCCTACTCACGACACGCTACTCACCCACTTCCTTCTCCTTATCCACACTTGTGGGAGGCGTCGGTTTCGAAGAGAATGTGGGCGAAGACCCTACCGAGGGATTATCCTGACCGGCACGTGTCGCAGATAGGCCCATTACAGGCACCGCGGATTTAACAGTCTCGGCCATAGGGGAATTTTGGTCGTCAGCGGCCGGAACTTCAGGGGCCTAGTTCGCCGGGCTGGAGGAGAATAGATGACCAGTCTCTCCACACCTCCAACAAATAGATTTTCTACCGGTCACAATGACCGGCATTTTCCGGCCACAAAAATCCAAACAGAACGTGAATATACTGTTCATGTTCTGCTGTCCAATTACTGGACAGTACGAAATAAGAACAAGACGAGATATCTTTCGACATGGATAGCAGAACAAGAGATTATATAAAGGCTTAGTCCATGAAAGTTATTCAGAAAGAAAAACATTTATAGAAGGCCAGAGGGCACAATGGTCGAAACATTATGGTAATAACAATAAAGATGAAGACATTAGTCCGAATATAAATCATATAAATAAGTAATACTATCATAAAAAGTCATCTTCTGCGAACTTTTAACTTTTAGAAATTAAGAAATTTAATTGAATTTATTTTCCTATTTTGAATGAAAATGAAAAATGTAAATGGAGAAATCATTTTTCATGGGGAGTAGATAACGAAATAGTTTAAAATAATATAAGTAATGGTTTCTTGTGTTTGATGACATACAAATCGGCAAAGCATTCAAGAATCAAGTTGAACAATCTTGTGATTACTAAAGAGTTAACCCCAAAAAGAATTGGCTTAAATTTGATTAAATAAAAGCCCGGTACTGGATAAGAAAAGTGCATTTACTCTGCCAAAATTACGTTTGTTAGAGCCGCGCATATGGCTAGCCGTTTAATACGCCTCTCGTTCACGTTCTTCGTGGAAGCGATTAAAACTTCGTTGGCGTAAATTTCTCTAAAACTCTACGGTTAATACTATTACTTGTAGATTATGGGGTGATGGTTTTGTTTTAAGCAGCACTAAAACAAACAATACCGAAACTTTCTAATCACAACAACGCTAGACTAAAGTCGGAAATTCCACTCTGATGTAATTAAAGTTGATTATAAAACGAAAACCTGGAATTTGTGTCTATACAGAATGCGACTCGTCATTTAAATCGAACGGTGATCTTTATTTGGTGCTCATTGCCTTACTGATTAACAGTGATGTCGCATAGTTGAACATTAATTATAAGAAAGAAATTCAATTCTGATTCTATGATAAATGTAGTTGTCCTTTCACAATTGGTACGTGATGATGGTGAGCGTCAATATTGGAAAAATGAAAGTATGTGGGAGGTAAACCGAAATAACGTTGTGGAAACGGTTTATATAAGATTCCATGCTTACTCGATGATATAAAAGAACTTGTAGGGAAGAATCATGTCATTTCATCAAATGTCAGTATTTATTAGACGAAGATAAATTAATATTAACAATGATGGTAATTTAAACTATGAGAGTGGATGCTTCAAATTGGAAATTTATACACCAACGATCCTGATCGATATCAATTGAATTATATGCTCGAGAGCTGAAGTTCGATCCAGAACAAAGAAAAAAAACCCAGAACAAAGTTCGAAGCCAAATAAAACTTAGCCAATAAGTTTGATTTGCATTTTGATCTATTTCTTTATTCTGATTCAACTGTACAGACTAGCACGCTGGATAATTTTTTTCTAAAATCTTTTTACCCTAAGCAAGGCCATAAAATCACTAAAACACAAGGGCTGCAAGAAACAAAGAAATCGTTGAGAAGAGAAAGGAAAATAAAAGACCATGATTCAAATAGACAGAATATGACGATTGACATTGCATTTCAGTTTTTGAAGATCGTAATTGAGAAGAAGTCAAGAAACCAGAAGAGTGTTCCACATGCAAGAAGTGCGAGAAAAGAAACCATTAGCATAGAAGTTAGCAATTTCAAGAGTAAAATTATTAAATCTAGCTGTCTACCTAGTCAGTCAGTGTCATATGTGGTCACATTATCTTTCTGACCAGGCAAAATATTTTTCCTGCGATAGGCTGCCATTTCTTTTTGAGGTATCTGGTTCTCATTCAAGGCTATAGGATCAGTCTGTCTCGTTGTTCAACCCATAGATGGGGGAGAAAAGATGGATTCATACTTTTCCCAATGGTATTTGCACATAAGTAAATGTAAGGAACCAGACTGGAATTCGAATTGCGGTTTCTCATGGCGAGCCGTTATCCATTACATCACAGCGTACGGCCGAACTAGTGCTCGAGGCACCAAAGTAGAAAGCTCATCAGAACAATTACCATAAAAGTAATTATCGAGAAAGCAAAGGAAAGTTACGTTACGTCGGTTGAAAAGTGACTAAATGAGATGCCGGGTCAGGACTGTGATGATATCGCATCAGCACCAGACCAAATATCACAACATATGATTTGATACAAGAATGGTAGATTTATAAAATTAGAAGATAGATTCTGGCGAGAACTAGCACGACGCAGTGAACCAGTTTTTCTAGCAGCAGACCTAGCAATTGACTCAATATAATCATTCAACTTCATGTCAGTGGAAAACTTTAGACCAAGAAGACACAATCAATTACTCTCTTGGTGTTTGGTAAATAAGCTTCTATTATGCGATTAAAAAAAGAGCAGTTTCATTTTGACGGAGTTAAATCTAACAAGACATTTCTTGCACCATTTAACAGCATATGCAAAGTAATTCCCGGGATCAGCTGACAATTTGACTTTATTAATCACTAGTAAGACAGGTGATTTGATTTGTGTCATCAACATAGATACCGAGTCAAGAACCAATGTTTTCGACTTGAAATATTGTGATAAAAGACGGAAAGGAGAAGAAAACTTGATAAAGACCTTAATAATACATCTTTTTAAAGATGTATTATTAAGGTCTTTAGCTAGTTTTCTAATTAAAATAATCTGTAAATTATAACGCAGAAGTCAACTGAAGAATTGTTAGCAAGCGAACATAATTTCATACCATGTCCTTGTGCTATATTGTTATGTTATAAGTTAGTCTTTTGCAAGAAAAAATATCAAGTAAAACATAGAATCTTCTCACTAGTTAACCGGTGTAAATAGACATTGTTCCTTATAATAGAATTCCTGAAACGAAGAAGGAAACTTAGATAAATGGAATAATTAAAATAATCACAGGTTAATTTTTGCACTGTTTGGAATTTAATGGAATAATTAGAAAACTAAAACAGAATTATAAAACAATTGTAATTTAGTGGCTACAGACATAAAGGATCATGGAATATTTCCTGTTAATGGTAGCATTAACCCTGTTAGGTCAATAATGTTAAGTAACAGAGTGTTTCATATTATCTAAGTTAAACAAAATTAAAATAAAACTAGTTATAATTAATAAAAGCCTACCAATATTTTTACTCTCTACTTTCTTGTTCCTTTGTAACAGATCTGGAAAATCAACCATCAAACTTGATTCCACCGAACGCACGTGACCTTCACCGAAGTGTAGCCTCTTCTAGTACGATATTCGAAACCTAGACAGTTGTGTTGCATTTAGTGACCAACACGAATGCAGGTTATAACTAATGATTTCGACCAGGGTTCGGATTATACTTTAATTTACGTATATGAAACTTAATTCTTAGGATAATTTTTCTTATCTTCATTGTTTAGCTCATAACTTTTCGACCAGTGCGTTCTTTGGGGTTCTTTAGGTCTACGTAGCATCTGGCGATTTTTAGATTTCTTCGTGGAAACACAAATGTTTTATAACTGTCGTCACTCCAATTAAGGAATTTTTGAAATCCAAGCAGCAAACATTCATTCAGTAAAATACAATAGCCGCCACTTTAATATTTGGACCGTTCGAATTAGAGCAACGAAAGTTAAGATCGGTTAGAGGGTCTATACTATAAGCTGTAAATTATATGCAGTAAATGCCTGAGGCAAAAAGGTAAGTATATTTGCCTAAACAGACATGCGAGTACAAGTTCTAAGAATTCATGAAATACTTGTGTTCTTTTATAGTCAAAAGCCTGAAGTGTTTATTTTTTTATTCTCTGGTCACCCATCATTTGCATAGTAAAAGTTTCATTATAAGTCGACTTAATGTAGGCACTTTTATTGCTGTCTCTAATTTTCAAACGCTTTTGATCGCAGTTGGATCAAAGGGAAGTGAACTAAGATATTTGTCACCTCTTTTATATTTGTTGGCGGAAATACACGACCGATGAACTACTAAGCAAAATCTGGTTAAAGAAAATCTCTTCAGGAAACTCTAATGAGTTTGTCAGGAGTTAAAGTAATCTTCTTCCATATTAAATAGTCGAAAGAGAATGAAAGAAAAATAAGATGTATGTGTGAAAAACGAATTTCGCACTACACATGACAGGATTTCATCATAGACAAGTCAATTCATTTGATGAGACGAATTCAACAAATAGAATCAAAGAACACAAATATTTTCATTACAAAATGGCTTAGCCAAGAGCTAAAGACATTAATCATTACTTGAAATCTTTTGGACTGAAATAAAATCACACGATAATGTCTAGTAAAGTAAGAAGAAGATTTATGAAATAGCCGGCGCACTCATAAATGCACTTATCCATTATATGTTGAGTTGTTTTTTGTGTTCTTGACGCTTTAAATAATTCAGCTGTTGCTGCTAATTGGAACCATACTAAGCATAGCACGTGTGACGCCATTCGTGGAGAAATTGTGACAAGTTTTATGAGGACATTCTCCGCTCGTCCGTCGTTCACTGCACCTGTGATGACATCCAAGGTTGCTTGTATCTGCACCTTCCAAAATTCGGTATAGCCTAAGGTTTAAATCTATTTTTCATAAAGGAAAATCCTTTTCGAAGCTTTCCAACCCCTTCAATTGAAAGCTAAATGATTAAATTTTCTAATTCCAGAAAAAAAATAGTATTTCAAATAGAAATTTGAATGATTTTTAGTCGATGTTTCCGAAAAACCAATTGAATCGGCCATTTTAATTTTTTTTTTGTAAACGAACTTATTTTTCGGTTATGAAAATCCTGCTAAAATAAGATATACATTTCTGAAACATTACTTTCGTAAAATTAGCAAATTTAAAGTTAAATTAATTTGTTCTGAAACAAAAATCACTTACTTATAGCATAACATTTTCTAGACAAACATTTCTTGGCCTCGGGGTCTTGTTATTTTCACGTCTCCATCGATAATTTGATGGCTGAAAGTGTTGACAGGTTTAGTACGGTGCATCAAAAGTGACATAACGGTTTTCTTTTTGTTTCTTATAATAATTTAAAATACTATAAAAATTTCTTACATTATTGAGTTACCTCTATCTCTCTCATTATTTAATAGCTAAGATAATGATAACTAATTTTATTAATATTACATTAAGTTATTACATTTTAATTTAATAACTGAGATAATAAATAATAAAATTATTATTATATTAATAATTAAAATATCCCAGTGAGTTATTAATTGTTTAAATTGAGAAATGAGATAATTTTATTATCTCAATTTAATTTTTACTTTAATAACTGAGAGTGAGATAAGACCTTTACATGTCAAGGGGCTTTCCCCAAGGAGGAGACAAGCTTTGAAACACGTAACCTTAATGTTACTGATGAAATATCATACTAAAAAGAGATAACATTTTGACGCACAAAAAAAAAATATTTTTAATTATGGTAAAAAGTTTTGGTAGCATTATTTGTATTAAGCTTTTAATTTTCGTTTAGTAAATATAGTCTTCATTTAAAAACTTAATAACAACACCAAACTCTGCATGAAAGAATTTTAAAACATTTTTTAAAATTAAAGAAAAATTAAAAAAAACTAAAACAATTAAAAGTAAAATGCAAAGAATTCTTGTAAAAATTCTTTATTAATCGAAAAATGTTTTTTCTTCAGATAATAATGTCCTTAATGTATATTATTTATAAAAGCAAATAAAAGCCTATATAATATGATAATTATATAGTTTATTGCAGTTTTTATTTTACGATTTGGAGCAGATTTTTAAAAAGATGGCAGTTGTGAAAAAAAATTGGCTGTTTAATTTCTTCAAGGAGTCTTGCTTATAAGTAATATAAAACAATTTGCGAACTCTTTGAAATTCTAGAAAATTTCATAAAATTAATTCATGGGTCGTGGGGTAACAGATGTAAAAAAAATATTTTTACCAAGATTTTATAAAAATAAAAAATTCAAAAATAAATTCATTCATTTTTGAATAAGTCCTGAAAATTTCATTTAAATTAGACAATTATTTGATTTTTACAAGAATTTCCAAATTAATGGGTTTTTCCCGAAACTGCTACACTAAAAAATGGCGATGACCACAAGTAGTACAAAATTAACAAAAAAAAAAAGATTTTTTTACCCAAATTTGGAATTTGTTAGAAAGAAGGAAAAAATTTTCAAATTTAAAAAAATATACTTTGTTCCTTCCTTTTAATAACATAAACATTTTAATGATGAAACTTTGTTTTTATTAAGTATCATAATGCTATACTGATTTTTTAGCGAATTATTGGAAGTACCTTATATACACCTAACTCGCTATATTCAGAGGTTTGTCTTCTTGGTCTCCCAACTCCCAACTTGTGAATTTAAAAATAGTTGTTGCTATTATTTTTTTTGTTGAATGCGATCAATTAACAACAATTATTTTTAAATACACAAATTGGGAGTTAACAACAATACGATTTCTCACTTAACCGTGGGATTCTTCCTTCAGCTTCGAGAATGGGACTGCTATCTTACTAACATCTGGCCACAGAAAATAACTCTTACATTCCTGCCTGTCGCTTCGCTCACTGCTGATTCTTCACTTCTGGCTGCTGGGCAGCTATTAACTGTTCATCTACTTCTCTCCCTGACTTCCTGGCTCTACTTATCCACACCAAATCCATATGGGCGGTCAAATCTTCAAAGGACTACTTATATGACTATCTAAAATCATTGATATAATTTTTATGTTTCCCAATTCAAAGGCGAGCTGGAGACATGAATCCTGAATACAGTTGACACAAAGATGGACTGAAGATGAAATTCAGATAGCTGAGTTGACTTAAAAGGAAGGAGTTTATATATTTATCTTCTAAAGATTTGTGAGAAATCAATTTGTTACACACGTGATGAGCAACAATTTGTCTTTCTTGAAAGATGTTCATCTCATAATTCATTAAATAACAAAATTCGTATAAAATGTGTATATACGGTTACTTGACCAATACTGGCGCGGAAAGTCAAATCGCCGAGCCGAGTTCATATTCCGGCTAAGTCAGTTGCATTCAATTTCGCATAAATGTCATTGAAAAAAAAAGGCACGAATTCATTTCTTGTCTTCAAAATATAGCTTACATATCAGAGTAGACTTGGCTGTCTAGCTTTGATTGTTAACAATCTGAAAGAAGGAAAAAACTGAATTTAAAACTGGGAGTAGAGGTAATGGGAAACCAGTCCACGATATTTCCCAAGAAGTCATAGTAATCTACAAATAATAAAGAATAGGAATCTATGGAGAACCATGATCGTCTACATCAAGGCAGATAACATTATAGATGTTGTGTTAAAATAGTGCAGCTAAGTTTGATAAAATGACGTGTGGCTGGGAAGATAATAAAAAATGGAGCAAAGAGGGAAGAAACTCCTTTAATCTTTAAATGGTCATCGGGTTATGTTTCCTTGAATCTTGTTTCTTATTTTGTAGAAAGCAATTTTGGATTATTAGCTAAAGTGTATCAATGGAGAAAATCATTTTATGAAATATTTTACCTTGAACATTCCAGCAAAAATATATCCAAAATGTTTGTGCTCGGAATAATGTGAAAGAAAATGATTGCGCTCGGGATAATGTGAAAGAAAATGATATCTAATTCAAGCCATAGAATCTCTATGATAACCATAATCTACCAAAATATAATGCCCCTTGGTCTGGTTGGAATTGGCAAACAATTTGCAACAACCGCTATTCGCTTGCAACTCCCAACAGTAAAATGACAGAAAGGTGACGGTTCCCAAGAGCATTGGAGAATTCAGCGTCAGGTGAGTGGCATACACAAGAAATGCAGACAGTATCAGCTAGTATAAACTAGCATTTTCTCGATTCATTTCGTTTAAAATCAAATAGAAAAATGAATGTAATACTAAAAGCAAATGAATGTCAGATCTTAAACATTTTAATTGATTTTTGTCAAGTGGAAATGTTATTGATGACTGTCGTTTTAAATTTGCAAAGTTAATTTACTCAAATTACCGTCGTTGGTTCGATTACTTTTTTTATCTTACAGAAAAATCAACAAAAATAAAAATGGAGAAGTATCGAACTATTTTTTTTATAAAATCACTGACACACATATGGAAATCTGAGAAACGAAAGCAAAACAAAAGAGTTTTGTATGCGAGAATCAAATAGTGCCAAATCATTAATCGTCGCATATTAGATTATTGCATTTTAATTTTCTAGTATCCTCGTAATGACATTATCTAATAGCCTTTCTATTACGACTGTAATAGTAACTGACGGATGATCACTCGTGTCAGTTTCACTTGAAATATACCGGCGAAAAATAAATTTACTTATTAAAGAAGTTGGAAAAGATTAGCAATTCACTTTTTAAAATAATGTCTAAATGAGGTTTTGTACAATAAAGCTTTATAAGTTCAAAGATAAATCTTAGTCAAACATGGAAATTGATATTTTTCTTTAAAATTTTAATTTCTATATGTGAGTAAAACTACAAAATTAAAGAAACACATCAAGAATATCTCGGAGCAAGATTGAGTAGAGGAAAAATCAGTTCTTCTGTTATTTATACTAGTCAATATTCTCAGTTGTTCTCGCTGTTTGGAAATATTTGGCATCGACTATATTGTTTCCTGTACAGTAAGGTTCCTACTCAATCCCGAAGGTTTATAATTTATTATTGTGCTTGCAATCATTGGAAACAACAAGAAAATACAATTATTACTTTTTAGCAGCACATTTTGATAATGGCATTTTTTCACTAATGACTAATATGTGAGGTAGGTAGTCTTACAGCGATAATGAGGTATCCTCATGTTTAATTAATGGGAAGAAACTGATAATTATATTTACATTCTGAAATGTACATAAATGTTACATAATTTCTTAATGAAGAAATACTAAAAGTTACAAGAAATGATTGCTTCGAAAAGTAAAGTTTCTGAGGGTTATCCGCATTTGATGCCGGTATATCGGTCAGCATTAAAACTTGTGCAAGCGAAGTTTCTTAATAATTTCACCGAAAGTAAGGATTTTTGGATTTTGTCAAGAATCTCTAAATATGTAGCAGGAGCACCAAACCAGACGTGGCAGTAATATTCGAAGCAAGGACGAATGGTGGGGCTTATAAATATGTAAGATAGATTATGACGAGAAAAATTGTCTAGCACGACACAGTGAACAAAGATTTCTAGCTGCAGACTTAGCATTTGATTTAATATACTCTTTCCACTTCATGTCTGCTGAAAACATTAGACTGAAAAGGTGTAACGAGTCACTCTTCTGGAGGTTAGCATCATCCATGCTGAGGGAAGGTAAAAAGAGTTTTCTCAGACGTTTAAAAGAGAGCAGTTTTGTTTTAGAGGCATTAAAATTAACAAGTTGTAAGAAGATATGCAGCGTGATCTAAAGTGAAATAAAAATATCGAAGCCGATATATTTCAGCTAATATCAGTGAAAGTTTTATGAACTGATCAATATTTCTTAATGGAAATGAACTAAAAACAATGCATAATACTAGGTAATGAACGAAATCCAATTAAAGTTAAAAACAAAATAAATGTATAGAGAAGAATTAAAACAGGTTTACTTGTAGCAGAATATCTAAGAAAAATGTCTTAGTAAGAACTGTTGCGTCAACAGTTTCATTTTTCAATTTGAGAAGAGCGGAATCTTCGATTATTACTGATTACTGGGATGCAAGACCAGTTTGTTAATTATTTTCAACAGATGGGACTAATGTCTATCGACGCCCATTCAACACTCAATTTAAGTCTCAAGTTATCACTATACCTCTTATAAACATTTTATAACATAAGATAGAGGCCTAGTAGCTTGAAGGACCCTCTTGAGCCCGGCGAATGGCAGAAACTCATTGTCGGAAGATCTCTGGAGAAATATCGTTACGATCGCTGTCCACAGTTTCTTGATAGTTGTAGGATTCTGTATGCGAATAGACCTCTCTCATCTCCCACAAATGCGCGGTTGGGTTCATGTCGGGCCAAAGTGGTGGCCATGTCGGGACGCTTCTCGAACCAATAAGAACCAATTTGAGCACCCAATAACACATGGATAGGTGCAAATAGTGTTGCAGCAGTTACTGATCACTGCTAAGTTTAGGCCTGCACGATGCCTCGTTGACAAATGAGGTCCATAGCCTTATGGGTTTTGCACCCTGCCCATACCATTAACCCGAAACAACTGGAATCCCTACCCATAGTTACTCATCAGATTATAACATACATTGCCAGTTCAGTTAGCGAAGTCACGAGTCCTGATGAGGTGATGTGTCATATGTCGTGGCGTTAATTTGCTATCTATTCTTTTATATATATTCATTATAAAATATGATTGGTATGCATACCTCTTTTGTTAAAGAAGCTGACTATTTATAACCTCTGTCAAAACGCAATCTTTTTTATTGACTAGAATCTTAGAAATATGTTAAGATGTCACTTAACAGTTCGGTAAGCAAATATGACATGGATTCATATAGTTATGTAAGCGCACTGACAGTGAAATAGGCGAGTTAAGTTTCATTTCTGACTTCATCTGTTACGTTCCTACATAGAAAAGTGAGACTCGTTTCTCTAGCCTTGAGTGGTAGACAGTGTAAGAGAAGAAAAACTCTGAATTCAAAACAATGGCGAAGACAATAGGAAATCACTCCATTATCTTTCTGAAAAACAATCATGATAAAGCATGAAAGGAATTTCATAAAATCGACATGGCGTTACAGACCGAAATGATGTAACTATGAATGTCTTTGTAAATGTTTTGAAAGTCATCATGAGAAGCTATTATCCTTTTTATTTTTCTCCTGCTGGTGATCGACATAAAAAAAAAAGCAAAGACTGAAAATTTGAAATTGAAATGTTCGAAGTAGTTGCAAATTGATTTTCTTGGTAAAGTGTTGGATTATGAAAAGATTTATGCTTTGAAAATCTTTAAAAGAATTATTTTGACTTTTACAATCAGAGACTTTTATAGCAGCATCATTTCGGATTGTAACGCCATGTCCATTCAGGATATAGAAGATCAATGTAGCTTCTGACAAGACTTGAATTTGTATTATACATCAAATAAATAGAAATACAAAGATGATGTAGATAATTTGAGGTTGAAGAAATATGGCAAAATGACAACAAATTTGTATTTCACTTGGTCATCAAAGATTGTGCGGCCGATCTGCCTAAGGTGACGCCCATAAAAGACGGACCCGATGCATACGAGTAAATAAGAGTAATAAAATAATGATTGTTTAATACAGTTTTGTTTACAGTGCCCAGAAACCAGGGATCTTAATCGCATCAAATCATAGAGAGAAGGAAGTTAATTGCCAGCAGTGTTGTTATGCACTAAGAATTAACCTGTATGATAAAATTATTTAGAAATGGAATATGAAACAAAAGTTTGTAAAATTACCCTGGCTTATATATACCGCGTAATTCGGTGAAGCGGGTCGTACATACATTTCAACTATGTTCATATTTCGAAAAAAAAAAAAAAAAAGAAAAAGAAATTCACTTATTATTTTTAGTCACATATTTTTTTTATCGCTTATTATTTACGACATTTCATATCAATATTGGACATGCTATAAACGCTAAAGCAATTGTTAAGAGCATCAGAAGGTTGATAGTTGATATCCATTTTTATAACAGAACCAAAACAAGAATCAATGCCCTAACAGAGAGATAACAGATAATAAGCTTTGTGTCTGCAAATAAGATTAATAAAAGGAATTATTAAATCTAAAGGGAACTCTTCGCATCGAAATTAGTCCCTGTATGTAGTTTTTAAAATAAGAGATATTCAAGTAATATAAATCTGCACATTTTTGGTACAATAAAAATAGTTGCTTCTAATCCAGTGTTCAGATTGGACGCATTGTGTTCACTTCGACCATGAAACGCTTACTTATTTATAAAATCAATCACCCAGTGTTAACACGTTTAATTCCCTAACATTTTGTTGAAAATATGACTGGAAATATTCAATCGCCACATGGAAATGATTTGCTATATTTGGCAGCTATTATTAGTTTTGATCGACTGGATATTGCTGTTAACAACTCCTGCTGATGTTAAGGGTTGCGTGTCAATTACTCAAGTGAGAATAGAGCAGGTTTCCAATAAGCAGACACCAATAAAAAAGGAAAATTAAAAAAAACAAATCTTGAGGGCATTATTTTTTTTTATAGAATGTGTAATCAATAGTTAAAATATCAAGAAATTGTTAACCGAATCATTTTGAAATCGTTATGCATAATTTCTTCATGGACTTCCAGAATCATTAATGTCAGAATGTCAGAAGCATTGAAAACATAGGGCAGCTAATTAACGACACCAACCATACACTTGTCTACTAAAGGGAGATTTGATAACTTAATATTTAACGACACCAACCATACACTTGTCTACTAAAGGGAAATTTGATAACTTAATATTTAACGACACCAACCATACACTTGTCTACTAAAGGGAGATTTGATAACTTAATATTTAACGACACCAACCATACACTTGTCTACTAAAGGGAGATTTGATAACTTAATATTTAACGACACCAACCATACACTTGTCTACTAAAGGGAGATTTGATAACTTAATATTTAACGACACCAACCATACACTTGTCTACTAAAGGGAGATTTGATAACTTAATATTTAACGACACCAACCATACACTTGTCTACTAAAGGGAAATTTGATAATTTAATATTAAACGACACCAACCATACACTTGTCTACTAAAGGGAAATTTGATAACTTAATATTTAACGACACCAACCATACACTTGTCTACTAAAGGGAAATTTGATAACTTAATATTTAACGACACCAACCATACACTTGTCTACTAAAGGGAAATTTGATAACTTAATATTTAACGACACCAACCATACACTTGTCTACTAAAGGGAAATTTGATAACTTAATATTTAACGACACCAACCATACACTTGTCTACTAAAGGGAAATTTGATAACTTAATATTTAACGACACCAACCATACACTTGTCTACTAAAGGGAAATTTGATAACTTAATATTTAACGACACCAACCATACACTTGTCTACTAAAGGGAAATTTGATAACTTAATATTTAACGACACCAACCATACACTTGTCTACTAAAGGGAAATTTGATAACTTAATATTTAACGACACCAACCATACACTTGTCTACTAAAGGGAAATTTGATAACTTAATATTTAACGACACCAACCATACACTTGTCTACTAAAGGGAAATTTGATAACTTAATATTTAACGACACCAACCATACACTTGTCTACTAAAGGGAAATTTGATAACTTAATATTTAACGACACCAACCATACACTTGTCTACTAAAGGGAAATTTGATAACTTAATATTTAACGACACCAACCATACACTTGTCTACTAAAGGGAAATTTGATAACTTAATATTTAACGACACCAACCATACACTTGTCTACTAAAGGGAAATTTGATAACTTAATATTTAACGACACCAACCATACACTTGTCTACTAAAGGGAAATTTGATAACTTAATATTTAACGACACCAACCATACACTTGTCTACTAAAGGGAAATTTGATAACTTAATATTTAACGACACCAACCATACACTTGTCTACTAAAGGGAAATTTGATAACTTAATATTTAACGACACCAACCATACACTTGTCTACTAAAGGGAAATTTGATAACTTAATATTTAACGACACCAACCATACACTTGTCTACTAAAGGGAAATTTGATAACTTAATATTTAACGACACCAACCATACACTTGTCTACTAAAGGGAAATTTGATAACTTAATATTTAACGACACCAACCATACACTTGTCTACTAAAGGGAAATTTGATAACTTAATATTTAACGACACCAACCATACACTTGTCTACTAAGGGAGATTTAATAATTTAATAATTAACGACACCAACCATACACTTGTCTACTAAAGGGAGATTTGATAACATAATATTTAACGACACCAACCATACACTTGTCTACTGAAGGGAGATTTGATAATTTAATATTTAACGACACCAACCATACACTTGTCTACTAAAGGGAAATTTGATAATTTAATATTTAACGACACCAACCATAGATTTGTCTACATAAGGCAGATTTTATGATTTAATATTTAACGACACCAACCATACTCTTTCTACAAAAGGGAGAGTTGACAACTTAATATTTAACGACACCAACCATACACTTGTGTACTAAAGGGAGATTTGATAATTTAATAATTAACGACACCAACCATACACTTTTCTACTAATGGGAGATTTGAAAATTTAATAATTAACGACACCAACCATACATATGTCTACTGAAGGGAGATTTGATAATTTAATATTTAACGACACCAACCATACACTTATCTCCTAAATGGAGATTTGATAATTTAATAATTAACGACACCAGCCATACACTTGTCTAATAAAGGGAGATTTGGTAACCTTATATTTAATGACACCAACCATACACTTGTCTGCTAAAGGGAGATTTGATAACTTAATATTTAATGGCACCAACCATACACTTGTGTACTAAAGGGAGATTTGATAATTTAATAATTAACGACACCAACCATACACTTGTCTACTAAAGGGAGATTTGATAATTAAATAATTAACGACACCAACCATACACTTGTCTACTGAAGGGAGATTTGATAATTTAATATTTAACGACACCAACCATACACTTTCTTCAAAAGGTAGATTTGAGAACTTAATATTTAACGCCACCAACCATAGGCTTGTCTAGTAAAGGTAGATTTGATAATTTAATAATTAACGACACGAACCATTCACTTGTCGACTAAAGAAAGATTTGATAATTTAATAATTAACGATACCAGCCATACACTTGTATATTAAAGGGAGATTTGATAACTGATTACTTAACGACACCAACCATAAACTTGTCTACCAAAGGGATATTTAACAATTTAATAATTAACGACACCATCCATACACGTGTGTACTAAAGTGATATTTGATAATTTAATATTTAACGACACCAACCATACACTTGTCTAGTAAAGGTAGATTTGATAATTTAATAATTAACGACACCAACCATTCACTTGTCTACTAAAGGGAGATTTGATAATTTAATATTTAACGACACCAACAATGCACTTGTATACTAAAGAGAGATTTGATAATTTAATATTTAACGACACCAACCATACACTTTTCTACTGAAGGGAGATTTGATAATTTAATATGTAATGACACCAACCATACACTTGTCTACTGAAGGGAGATTTGATAATTTAATATTTAACGACACCAACCATACACTTTCTTCAAAAGGGAGATTTGAGAACTTAATATTTAACGACACCAACCATACACTTGTCTACTAAAGGGAGATTTGATAATTTAATATTTAACGACACCAACAATGCACTTGTATACTAAAGAGAGATTTGATAATTTAATATTTAACGACACCAACCATACACTTTTCTACTGAAGGGAGATTTGATAATTTAATATTTAACGACACCAACCATACACTTGTCTACTAAAGGGTGATATGATAATTTAATCATTTGTTACATGTGACAATACAATTTCTTAAACAATATCTTACGGATAAATGATAATGTAAAAATTTTGGTCTTTGCTTTTAAGATTTCATTGAATTTTTATTTGCCAATACGAAAAAAAAAAAAAATTGAAATGGTTTGGTAGCAGTTTTTCCTCTCAAATGTTTTTTAATTTGCTCGGCATTAAGTAATACAATGAACACTGAAATGATAATCCGTTTAAAATATAAATTAGAAGTAAGATTAAAAAAAAAAGACGGTTTCAGGATTACAAGATTTAAAAGGTATTTTCCAATTAGAAATTTTAAATTGATTTTCTTTTTAAAATAAATTTATGCTAAAGCTATATAGTTTTTCTCTCCAACAAACTAAGTTCTTTTGCGATGAAGTGGGTCAATAAAAGCACATGTAACGGAAAGAACGAAAGAATTTATTCGTTTATAGCTGTTTAATAAACTAATTCAAAATGAATTCATTTCTAATTGTTTCAATTTGGATTCCTTAAAGAAATTCTAAACAGCATCCATTTTACCAGACAAGTTTGCAAATTATAATTATATTTTCGAATCAACGAATATGTCGGCAATAACAACATTTCTAACCTTTTTTCAAGAATCTGACTTGATTAAACAATCACACTTATCCGCAATAAAACATGTTTAAGCATTTCTGTTTATTGCTCGGCATTAATATATATTTACTCAGAGGATCTTTGGTAGAGACATCAAAAATTAAAAATATGGAAATAATAGCATATTTTAAGTTCAGTAGGCCCTTCAAGTTGAGCTTTAAACTTTGGAAATGTGTATCACTTGCAATAGAAAGGAAGACGAAACAAATTCATTTGTCAAAGAAAGAAAAAACAATTTCAATTGAGAAGTAAACATTTCGATGTTGCTTTCTTTTATTTTGGGTTTTCACGCTAAAATTATATTACTATTAATTAAAAGCTGAAAATATAGCATATGAAATCATTTCAATTGCCTTTGTCATTAATTTTAGCCGTGATTACTTTTTCAGATATAGGCAAGAAGATTATTTTTAGTTAAAAGATACATTTACTAGTTGAGAACGTGTAGTATAATTATTATGGATCTCATATGTAGTTTTATACGGAAGAATAAATAAAATTTACAATCGAACTCATCAATAACGGAAATACTGGTATTAAGCCGATAACTTAAACAGACATTGAAATTGTCACATTCAATAACACTCAGCAAATCATTGTTATTACTTTAAATTACAGTCAAAAGATTTAACATTGTAAATTTATGTAATCTTTGCTAAAATATTAAAACTCAAATATTTTCGATAATCAATTAAATTTTTAAAGCAGCTTGAAAAGGAAATTTTAGACAACAGAAATGTGGCTTTACAGAATGATGCCGAAAATATTATGGAAGGAGCTTGTGAGCAACGAGGACGTGTTAAGGAAAATGGAAACAAAAAAGACACTTTACTTAGAATCAGAAAGAGTTGAAATTTCTGTGACATGAAAAATGATTTTGATAGTGGCGGGGAATATAGAAGGTAAAACAGAAACTGGGAGATATAGTAAAGAGACAAACATTACTGAGAGCTAAAAAGGATAGGAAGTTGTGAAGAGCCATGATCGCCCATGATCTTAAGGGACATGGCACATAAAAGTAGATGCTACGATTGTATGACAGCCGAGGCAGAACACTGAGAAATTGGTATATACAAAAGATAAATTCTGATCTAGTTTAACTAGACAACTGTGATTTATTTATTTTATGACTTATCACCGATTTCTTATTTAAAGTCAAAAAATATTTTGGATTGTAAGAATAATCATATTTTGATGAGTGAATATTTCATTAACAATTTTTAAAGATAACAATGATGTTTTTCAGATACTAATTCTACTATTTAACCCATAGCTGATGGAGAGAAGACATGGAGTCATCCCTTTCCCAAGGCTATTTCCTCGTAAATAAATATAATGTACTCAACAATTCTGAGTTGATATTATAATGAGCCAGAGAGTAACATGAAACTTCTTTTTCGTACGATTTTACAACTGGTTGTGTATTTTAGTCAATAATGGGGGTAAATTAGTCAATAATGGGGGTAAATTTTGTTGATTTAAGTGTCATTTAATGTACCTACTTCTGATTCAGTAATATTCTCAATATTAAACAGAATTATTATTATAAATGTATTTTACTTATAGTTCTTGTGTCGCACTGGATATTTCATCAGTTAAGTACCATACGTGATATACGCTTGGGCGATCATGTCTCTTATTCATTCATAGCTTCTTAGATAGGAGATTTTTGTTGTTTCTTTCTTCGGTAGACTGGTTGTCAACCAAAGCTATAGGACCTTATCTGTCTTGCTATTCAACCCCTAGCTGGAAGCGAAAAATGGATACATACCTTTCTCAAAGGTATTTGTGTGTATGTGAATGTAGCTAAGGATGGAATTCGAACTCTGCTCTCTCATTCCGAGCCGTTATCCATTACACTACAACAGGATATTTAGGAAGTCTTAATTCAAATATTCAAAACATTTATTGCAAGAAAACTTTTGCACTTTCATTTCAAGTTTCACTTACTTCTTGAAATCCAAATATTATTTAACCTTTCCCATATGGAGAAATTTGGAAAAAATCAGGGATTAAAATCGGACCTTATTCTTGATAAGTTCAATGATGTAAATCTTCATTGAATGGAAAATGATCAGATAAAAGCTTAATGCAATGAAGTTGTCAATCTTCGTAAAATATAAAAGTGATTATGAATAATATTTAGGACAAGCATTCATGTTCAAGCAAACTCTATAAGCTTCTTACCAATCACCGTCACAATCGATAGTTATTTGTTAAACTTATAGTTTAGCACAAGGTCAAATAGGAAAAAAGAGTAGTCAATGGCGAAAAACTATTCTAAAAATCAACACTTGATTAATAAATGAGAGACACTTTTGAAACTTTACATCAACATCTGTAGAAATTATTTCTTGTTTCCGACTTTTTTAGCAAAAAACCCCCAAAAAACAAAAACAAAACAAAACAAAAACAAAACAAAACAAAAAAACGCATACACAAAAACTAAAACAACATTTTATTTGAATCTTGAATAAGTGAAGCTAAACATATGCTAAACTGGATTTCGCTAGGACAAAACAAAAATCTACAAATTTCTTTCATTGGGATCCATGGGAAAATATTCTAACAATTATATTTATACAATGACTGAGAAATACTTAAAAACTTCAATGTTGTGTTTCATTTTTAATTTCTGTGTTTAGAAATATTTTACAGAGTTTGTAAATATTTATTGAAAAGTGAAAAAGCTGATGATGTGCATGACGACAATTAAGAAGACACTGCGGAATTTACCTAATAATTAAGATAAAAACATTATTCTACTTCGAAAGCATATATAAATATTTTTAAAATGCAATGAAGGAACGCTCCATAGTTTCCATTTCTCAGTTAAACTCTCTTTCATAATTAGATTTGTTGAGTGTAAAACTTTTCAGCTCCATCCTTTCTGAAATCTAGAGACTGAATATAAAGTCGGTTCTGAGTGCTCGATATTCAGTTTTAATTCACATGCCGTGTTGAGAAGACGAAAAAAAAAAAGAAGAACGATGATGGCGGACAAGATGCTCGTGCGACAACTGCGTGCCGTTACTGCAGAGCATTATCGTCATTGCCATCATCGAAGTTTGAGTGTTGCAACTGAAGAAAAAGCCATTTTCAGAACAGGGAAGCTGGAAAGTCATACCATTGCATGAGAACAATCGTCCATACTTGGCTTTGTCGATTCCCAAAGATATAATGGAGTTATGATGGAAACCTCTCCTCTATGTAGCATATTCATCCCACAAGGAGTCATCGGATTATCATTTCTTTCGATCAATATTTTATCTCGTCAAATTTATTATCGATGTTCAAAATTTCATCAACAAGTTTACTGCGTCAAAAACAGAATCATTTATATCAAAATGGAATTTGAAAACTTCGCAAAGGCTGGCGTAAATCCATAGAAAGAAATGTATTTTAATGATTAATAAAACTGAGTACTTCACGTTATTCTGCAAATCAATGTATTAAGCAATTGAGATTGAGAAAATCTCTAGGATAAATATCCCATGTGAATTTCAGGTTATAAAATCTGGTTTTATTAGAAATATTTATAATAAATTCTTTTGTTGGTGTGAGATTTTATTACTCGGCTATTTTTCGTCATATTATAAAACATATAGAATATCATAGTTATTTATATTTATATTTTAATTTCAGGTAAATCAAGATTGTCATACGTCGTAAAGAAAGGCATACCTACCAAAGAAATAGGATATTATAAAATTATTGAGAAATAGATATACAAAATTGGTTATTGCGAAAGTTATAACAAAGATAACATAGCAATTAAAAAAGAAATCAAAAACACTGACAAGTTAAAAACAAGAAAAACAATTGGCCACACAAATAAATTTCATTAAACTTTTAAATTTAATAAGAATAAAGAGTGAATTGATCCGTAAGAAATATTTGAAGAAACTGGTGTTGTGAATGTATGGCTGGCTACTCGTATCCAAGTATGTCTATCTCTTAGGATGGTTAGCATACGCCTGCTCAGTCACATTAGTGCTTGTTCAACACCCGCAGATTCAACTTAGGGTTTACAGTTACTGGGAGAGAGCGCATATAATCTGGCGTGATCACCAGTTTTAACAAAGTCAATACGCCCAAAGTTTCGTCTACCTAATTTCAATCAGAAGGCTTGGATCAACCCATGTTGTGGGTTTTAGATATTCTCAGCAGTTCGTCGTCCCAGGCTGATATTAACAAGTTATTTTATTAACAAATCGAGCGGGGGGGGATTCCAAACCGGGTTTCATGCTAGGAAAGCTAACGTTCTAACCTGAATTTTAAGACTGTCGGCTAAAGACATAAAAACAACCAAATACTACCTTAAAATAAACACTATAGAGAGAAACGTGCAGATTGAAGGAAATTTCTGAACAATATTTGTCAGTGATGAATGTAGAGCTACATTAGGTGTAGCTGATTGCTGGACTAGATTTTGGGTCATTCAGGGAAATAGTCAAGCAACACGACTTAGAAGGAAACAACGTGGTAATATTTTTGGAAAGTAGTCTAGGAAACAAAGTTATAAGCCATTTCAAAGTTATTGATGCCCAGAATTATTACATGTTATTGAGCAATTCGGTTTTTGATTGGTACTGTTTACAACCAAGAAACTTTAAGCTAAATAGTATATTCATGCAAAACAATACTACTTCACCTTCTGCAAAGCTATTTCCTACCTTGCTAGAAAAGCTTCAAAAATATAATATTAATGGAATGGTTTCAAACTCTCCAGATATAAATCAAATAGAAAACTCGTGGTTCATCTTTAAAACAAATGTATATGAGAAAAGAAACTAATATTGAATATTGTTTTCCATTCTTATATACATCTCAGCAAAGAAGATTTCTACGAAGCAAAAGAATGCTATCGTTCTTCTGAACACTTAAAAATGAACAAATTTCACTGTGGCCGAAAAAAATCTTCAAAGTAAAATACCAACCAATACAATATATTTGACTTCATGAGAGGCAAAGTTGTCAATAATAGAAAAACACATACAAAGTCTTTAGTAATAAAAAATGTATATGTTCGTTTTAGTTCAAAGTCACTTCCAAATATAAACGTGATAAAGTATGAGAAGAACGTTGGTGCGTGAGAGCAGACTATCAGTTGGTTATCATTAACTTGGTGGAAAAAAGAACATTAATTTTAAGTCACGACTAATAATATAGGATTTATGCACTTTTTTTTTATTAATGGCGCTTTAATTCATAGACTTTGTTTTAATTAGTTAATTTAATTCATAGTTTCTTGAAGTGTTTGTCTATTTTTAAAACTAGAATGATTTTCTCATTTTTCCACACTACATAACGGTATTTACAATACAGGATCTTTCATGAAATATATATATATATATATATATATATATATTTATTTATAGTAAGGCAAATACCTGACATGCTTTCTCCTATTTTCTTGGAAAAATAATTTCTCGAAGGATTTGTCTTATTTTCATTTCGTCTTTAAAATAGTGTGCATTACATTGTGATTTATCGAGGAACATGTCACTTGCATCAAGCATTTCTTAAGCCACTTAAGTGCCTTAGTAATATGCTTTATGATTATAAATGTGGCATCAGAATTATAATAATTTACATAGCTTGTTTTAAAAAGTAAGGAATCAAGAATTTTCTAGAAAGGCTAAATTAATATTAACAGCAGTTGTATTTCTCAGATTTTGCGATCATTGGAAGGAATTAATGTATCTTTTCCTAAACTAAACGTATGCCAATAATAATTACACCACAGAATACAGACCTACGCCTTAGCATTCCACTATAATATCGTAAAGGCCATGTGAAATACTTAGTGTGATGCTATGTACTTTCTGAAAGTGACAAGGTCAGCATATAAATATGAAATCTCTGAAATAATCTGAAATAATAGTAACATTTTGGCTATTATGATTAAAAGGTATCCAAATTAACTGATAAGTGCTGTTAAAAACATTATAAACCCATTAAAAATATTTAGAAATGGAATATTGAACAATATATATATATATATATATATATATATATATATATATATATATATATATATATATATATATGCATATCTATGAAGAAATATAGTCTTAAGATGTGCTATATTTATGGGATAAAGTGTTCAATATCAGAGATAGAACGTGTGTAAATATAAAAGTGAACATAGAAGTCAACACAGAGGCGACAGTCTCTTTCATGCTATATGCAATCGTCCGCACTCGTGGCCTGACGATTGCATCTAGCATGAAACAGACTGTCGCCTCTGTGTTGACTTCTATGTTCACTTTTATATATATATATATATATATATATATATATATATATATATATATATATATATACAAGAAACTATTGTTTAACAATAAATCGGAAAAAGGGTAGGTTTATTTATTGAAAAGTGTTTCTTATAAGAAGTAAGCAAGATTCTGTTGGGTTTTAAAATATAAGTTAACATACAAGAAATCGACGAAACAATCCGTCACGTTTTTAAAATGATCAATAAAACTGAATCTGACCTAATTACTCCCGTGAATTAGTGAAATACACATTTAACGACTAACACTAATTCATTTTGTTCTCAGCTTTTTATAATAATAATAATTGGTGAATCAGATAATTTTTTTATTGAGTGAATACTTTTATAATATTTTTTTTATATTTTCGAAACTGAATATTTTCTGTAGTCATTGGTAAATTCAATGATTAATTCATAAATCTTCAATACACAAAATTGTTTGCATTACTCTGATTAAGAATCACATTTGAACCAAACTCAAACTAAACCCCCAAACTGTTTTAATCTAATCGAAGTTTGTGGTATAGACAAGAGAAAAAATTTGTTAAAATCATTACAGAATTTAAGAATTAAAATAAACTTCGGCTGCCGACATTAAAAACATTCGTTTTCACAAGAAAAAAAATGAACGTAAGACGTTATTTGTTCAGTCGAAAAAATAAACAATCGGAATAATATATTTGTCTTGATCTACATCTCCAGTACAAACTTTAAAACTAATGAATGCACTGAATAAAAAATAATCCTATTTATTATAAACTTGTACAATGATTACCACAAACATAAATATATTAGTGTGCTTGTATGTTAGATGAATAGAAACCTGCATTTTTATTGTAGTTAGATTGTAATTTTGTATGTAGATTTTGATTCTTACATATTAATCACTACAAAAAATAGAATTTGCCTTTTCTATTATTTTATTATTCTATTATTATATAAAGGCAATTCATTCGAATTGGCTTCCACGCAATTCTTGCATTTATATTCAAGACGAGGTCAAGGGAAGAAAAAAAAATGTCAAAAATGAATTTATCATGAAATAAAAATAAGTACAAGAATTATTTAAAACTGAAAAACAATTGTTTTTTTTTTTTTCATATCGTTGAAAAAAGAAAAATAAAACGAAAGGAAAATCGCAAGTTTTTACTTTCACTTTTGTTATCGAGCATGAATCACTATCGAGATAGCGAGATGTAAAGTGTCTATGTTCACTGACGAATAGGGGATTACGATCATTGCATTAAATTGTGCTAATCTCCGTTGCTAGAATTCCATAAAATTTACTCAATGGCAGAAAATTTAAGCAAGATTTAGTAGTTCAGAGAAACTGACATTCCGAGTCGAGCAGATTAATTATCACACATTCACAAGGTAACTAATATCCATGCCAAAAAATAGTTCTCTTCTCGAAGAAACTAGTCAAATGAATATTTGTAATTGAAAAACTGCAGAAAATAGGTTCCTTCCTTGGCACGTGAGCATCTCTTGATTACAGTAACTTTTTATTACGGTTCAACAGACACTCCTCATGTTTAAGTGATATTAGGGTAGTGCAGCATGGAATTATCCCATAATGTATACAAAGAAATACTCCTCATACTCTGTACATTGAGTGGCAGCTTTCGATTAATAAATCACAGTATTTGAAGACCTTGAATCTTAATTGTATCATTGTGCTACATTTAGAATCTTTTGAAAGTCAACAAGTCTGACATTAAAGATATCTCTCTTTTAGGTGACGTACTATATGAATCAATGGCTTATACTGTCAATTATAACAATATAAAGAAAAAAGAAGAAAAAGAAGAACATTTTATTATCTTTACTTAAAATTTTTGTAGAATGTTCGCTTTTCTGTTTGTCTAGAATTGATTAGAAACAGTTATGAGATCATTCAGTAAATATGTGTTTAGTCAATCTACAATGAGCTGTATATTGGTTTATTTGTTAGATATAAATAAAACAATTGCCATTTGTGTTACAACACAATAAATAAGAGGACAGCAAAACTGACGAATTTGGCGGAAATGTTGCAGATTTTGAAGCATATAGCTCTCTGTTAATGAAATCTTATGAAGTTGACCTTATTGTGAATACAATGTTTCTACACAAGGCGATGAAGACAAATCAGGACGCGTCTTATAATTCAACAGGGTTCATATTTTGAATTATATAAAACAAAAACATTTTCTTTTGTTTCAGTTTAAAAATCTCAGCTTTCTCTATTACACTGTAATAAAGAATATTATTGATTCTGTAATAAATATAGAACCAGATATTTAGGGGTCAGTCACCCAATACCATATGAAAGTGGTTTTATCTAAAATTACTTTTGATTGATGTCACTGAAATTTGTAATTATTCAAAAGTGTTCATAAAGAGAAATCTTTAGAATATTTCAGAATGTGTTACTCTAATCCGTTGCTTAACCCAATTATTTCGGTTGAATAAAACAAAGATTTGTCATCATTACGCTACGCACTTACTGATGTACCTACGTCAATTGATTTGCCTGATATACGTGGCAGTTTTTAAGGCATGACATTAAAATATTAATGTTTAAAATATAGCAGCAGATTCCATTGAATACTTTTAATAATATTATCCAAATGTAACATATCATAATTTCCACCGAGGAAATGTCGAAGGTTTTTCATGAATTATTTCAAATACACGTACATTCATTGTGTTTATAAATAAAATGTTTCTTTACTAAATTAAAAAATGTATTTGGGATTAGATCAAGACGATTATTGCACACGAAAGCATATGATTTGCGTTGCACAAGGAAATCGGATATTTTATAAATTTGTTCTAAGAAATACAATGTAGAATCCAAATGGAATAATGTAAATGCACAGTTTGAAGCATTAGCCATCTTGTTAATAAACTATTTCATTTTAAAGATGATGTTTTCTGCCCACGCAAGAAGAGATGGCTGATAATATGGTTATTAAGAATCTGTTAAGATAAATTCTGTTTACATTGATACAAAATACATAAGGCTACATGGTGAGATCCTGATCTTTAAGCTTTAAATAGTTTGGTTAAAGTGTGAATGAATTTAATCGGTATGAAATATTGCATTACAAACATTTAACCATGTATACAGTAGGTCGAAACGAGCACTAGTTGTGCTTTCTTATCGAATCAAAATAAGATAGATTTTACGTTCGTGACACGCAGAATGCACAAATGCATAGACTGGGCAGCCTATCTATTTCCATCGGTTGTAGGATTGCAGACAGTACAATTCAATAACATTATCTGGTACGAAGTCAAACGGACGAGAAATGTAACACTCTATTTCCTGAATTCCAATGTAATGATGAATAGAGAAAAAGACAAATTATTGCTCCTACGCATATAGGTTCTGTGCAGTATATTGAATATATTCTCTGTTATGAGAATAGATAATCTTATTACTGCCTATTCGATCATCTTGACCGTATAAATAAACACAATCAGTAAAATAATATCGTAACAAGTTTAAACAAAACGGATTTTTCATTCTCTTACACACACACACACACACATATATATATATATATATATATATCGATAGAAGTGATTTTTTTTCAGTCGGTTATATATGATAATGCATTAAATATATGATATTGCATAAAATATCCTCTTCTTTTAATTAAGCTTCTTTCATTCTCATCTTATTCAAAGTCGGCAGATTTACATAGGCATTATGTTTGCTCATTGCATAATGACATGAAAATTCTCACTTCCTTCCTTTATATACAAAGCAATGTGGACCATTTCTCAAAATCTGATCAAATGCCCAAACATTAGATTGTCAAATTTTTAAATAGCCTCTTGGTTGGCCCAAGAACATTTTAGCAACCTTCGTGTGCACACACACACACACACACACACATATATATATGTATGTATGTATGTGTGTGTGTGTGGTGCATGTATGTCTGCCTATTTCGGTGTGTACACACTCGTATATATCTTCATGCAATGAAACCTATTGAGGAGCATAAATTTCAATATATATATATATATATATATATATATATATATATATATATATATATATATTGAAATTTATACTCCTAAATAGGGTTCATTGCATTTTTTTTTGTTTGATAGATAATTCTTCAGTGCCGGTTTTGAGTCCAAATTACACATTCCCCTTTTCTTGGCACACTTCAATCTCTCTCAAGTGAGGTTAGCTTTTCCATTGCATAAAGCCTGCTGATACAGTTTTAAGGCGTTGCTTTCATTGTAGTTTATAGTCGTTCCTAATTTAATTTTTTTATTGTCCTGCCAGTTTTTGCATTGCATTCACCGTAGTAATAAGTAAGCATGCTTTCCTATTACTCAATATTTATGTTTACAACCTTTTACAAGTTATTCGAGCCTAGTGACCTCTGTAGCTTTACAGCGTTCTCTTCTGGCATTTGCCCACGCATTCCATTTGACAATTCATACTTGCCTAAGAAGACATGCCATCAAAGAAAAGAATTTGCCTAGGTCGCAATACCGCTGCCCCCGGGTCCACCATGCGAATAAGAGATAACGAATCGTCTTTAGAACGTTCAGTTTGCCTGTCTCAAAATGCCTCTTGGAATGCTTCAATCGGAGCCATTGAGTTCAAAAATCAACGTAGCCATCGGCCTTCCAGAAGAGCATAACTGAACGCTTCTGCTGAAAATGGTGATCAAAGGACTCAACGGCTGAGGAGAAACGTCTCTTCAACTGCTGCTGCGCGTGAGGCTGAAACTGCTGATCAAAGCACTCAACGGCTGATGAGAAACGCCTCTTCAACTACTGCTGTGCGTGAGGCTGAAACAAGATTGAGAATGCAAAAACGGCCTTTTCCAGGGCCACTGCCCTTTCAAATTGACTTGCTGTGCGCTGCCACAGGGTCTTGAGTTTTTAATTTAAATATTTTTGGTTTTTACTTCCCATGGGACGGAGGAATGAATAAGATTTATCTAAAATATACGGGAATATTTTAACTTATATTGTTCATCAAATTAAAAAAACTAAGTTCGGCCTTCTGCATAAATTGCTACATTTTTAACATTATCGATACATTTTATTATTTAATTGACAATGTTCCATAAGCTCAATATAAAACTTTGAATACCAGTTGAAGCAATACAAACAAGCAAGTTTGTGTATAAAAGTAACACAAAATAGTTACTAAAATTTCAAGAGATAATACCAGTGTAATTTGTTCTAACTGTTAGTGACTTTTTAAAAAGACTTTTGCTCATCATTACGATTTTCCATGTTAATTCGTTTTTGATTGAATTTCCATGAAACTTATCAAGTTCTTAAGAATATGATGCTACGTTTTTATTTCTTCTATTGTGTCTTGTTTTTTCGTGCCAATTTGCTGTTACAAACTTTGGAAGTAAAATTAATTCACTATGCAGTGATTAATCTGATAAAACTGATAAGTTATTTCTCGAATTTCGACATTTACCATTTAAATAACATAAATAGAAATGTCCTGAATATTTTTCATAAACAGTAAAATTAACTTTAAAATTGACTTGTGAAAAAATTTACTTGATTTCTAATATTTTGGAAAATAGAATTTACTCAATAATAATGCAATATAATAGAAAACACGAGAATAATCACAAACGAAAACAGCAGATGTAAATATGCTCTCTCAGAAATTTGAATGGGAGTCTGTTATATTCAACTTGAACGCTAAAATGGAATGTAACAGTTAAATTACAGTCCACTAAAATTTTTCTTAAAGTTGAAAAATAAAACAAGATAAATTTAATTTACTAACAGTCATACTTTCTTGATTATTTATTCCAACATATTTTTGCTTCAATTACTGTGTGTTTATAACATTGCATTGAAAACGTTTTTGATCGATATAGTAATTATATTTGTGGCACGAAATAACATATCCAGTCGCCTACAATAAGTAATCTAAAATTACAATGAATAGTTATCTTTACTATTGCGGTTGGTTTAATACTTTTAATTTTTGAAAAATGAATTTTTGAATTCTATAATAAGTGCTTAAACACCCCTCAAAATATTATCCCAGCTAAATTTATACTTTTTATAAACCGACTAAAGGTGTAAAACATCAATTTCTATGTCGTCTGAGTTCCATAAACTAAAGGTTTCGTGATGTGAATGAAATAGTTGTAAATTTAGAATGTTAGAATATTTCCCCACTTCATTATTATGCAAGGATTTTTGAATAACATCAAAGTCTATATTTCTATTGAGCAGGTTTTTCTGTTCATTTCTAAATGCATTTTCAATACACCGAGAAAACATCTATTACCATTAATGATTCGTTTCATACTAAATTTCAATTCTAAATCTAGCGTCTTCTTTACGGTTCCACATTAATAAAGGAATTTAATCATTTATTCTGACGAGTATAATCTCAAGTTTAAACATGAAGACAAACTTGAAAAAAAGGTCTTTTAATGATCTAGTTTTTATTTTCAAAATTATAACAAATGTTTTTCGTATTCATCTTTATTCAAATCGACGTATTAATATTAGAACAGTTTATAATGTTTACAATACATCACATATAACAACAGATTATATACATAAGTATAATAAAACAAATTTTTCTCTAACGAAATGCCCCAGAGAAAAAAAACAAAAAAAAATTAACTTACGGAACTATATTATTACGTCCACCCTTTTTAAAGTCATTCATTCTCAGAGTTCTTTTTAGTCTATTTAGATTTTTACTACTGTACAAATTTAATTTCAATGATAGCAATATAATATTGGAAAAAAAAATCTTGATATTTGCTGTAGGACTCTGAAATAATCACGTGGCAAACAACAGTATGTAGGAGTAATAGCAACTTCTAAGAGGTCACTTGATTTAAAAAAGGTACAAACATAGAAAGACACAAACATGTATACCAACTAAATGATTCTTTCTTTGTTAATAAAATGAAACCATATTTTCCACTTAAGCACAATTCTTACAATACTTGAGCATTTTCTTGAAACAAATACTAGGCTACATGTAAACTGTGATAAGGATCGAACTCACTAGCTGTGATCAGTAAAACTCATCAATCTCTCATAGATTCACAGACCCAACATAAATAAGAATCATTTATATTATGAAAGTTTTGTTTTTTTGGATCATTTTGTCATGTATTATCTTTTTTTATTTTTCGCGGACTGAATAATGTGAGGAGATTTTAAAAGAAAGTTAAAAGAAAACATTCTTTCAGCTCTGAGCGCAGACAGTTAAAAGCAAATTTCAGTATTGAAAAGGTCTCCTCTTTTGTCGCTTCTGGCTTGTTTAGGTTGACATTATTGTACATATTGATATTAGTCACTAAGACTTTCATTATTAAGCGATCACTATCATTGATTCAGGAGGTTTTAAAGGATTTACAACTTTGAAATGAAATATTATGAAAAATATTTACACTTAAGTTCTTTAGTTCTTTCTTTTACCTCGTGATCTGCATTTGAAATACAACTTTATATTCTATTCCCTTGCATTCATTTTACATGCATACCGATAGCTGTGAAAAGAAATGTAGAGCCGTGATATCCGCTGTAAGACTCGAATATGCAGTTAAAGAACAACCATAACTTATTTATAATAAAGTAGTCATAACTAAGTGTAGTTTTAAGGGTTTACAGTACCTTACAGTGTTTCTCGTCTTATCACTGAAATTAATTAGCATCGTGTTTGGTTAGTTTTAGCTTAACATGCATCAGTAATTGTGTTTTGTGACAATGTCAGAAAAAAAGTCTTTTCACAGATCAGCAATTAACCAAGCATATCATATTATTTCCCGTAATTTGATTGTTTTTATGTTGTTCACATATACACATCATTCAATTTATATGCGGGTCGATATTTCGAACTTATAGTCAGGCTATCCCATTTCTTATTTAGTATCTCTATCATTAATGCTAAACGTATACACTTCAATCTATTGACCATTCAGCTCATGAGGCAGTGTCTTTAATTTTGACGGACATCCTATGTTTCTTAATCAGTGATATGTTAAGTCCCTTTTACATTTACTTATGACGTAAAATTTCATATCAAGCGGGATAAAAGATTGAAAAAGAATTATAGAATAAATAATTCTACTTTTTTTAAAAAAATAATTGATGTCAAGATTTTGTAAAAAACACTTAGTTATATGCAATAACAATCTTTGTAATTTGAGGCATAGAACATTTACACATCAACAGATGAGTAGGAAGTCAACCAGTTTACGATAATTGTCATATTCACTGAAATAAAACTTTCAATACATAATGTCTAGTATAACTTCATGATTGGAGGTAAATTTAATGACATTTTCACTTATGGTTAAAAATATTGTTGTTTATTGCCTAATTAGTAAAAAAATAACTCAGACAGATTTTCACTGATTTTTCATATTATTCGTACCATTAACCAAATAGTCTTGGAATGTTTCTTCTTTTTTTAACTAAAAATCTTTTTAAGTTATAATTATTTCATGTAGAAATAGAAGCTCAGTGAATCAAGTTGCCATCAGATTCCGATTTGCTAACAAAACTTTGTTTTCTTGAGTCTCTTTGTAAAATTAAAAGAAAAACTAAAATTTAACTAACAAATTCTATTTTAGTAGTTAGCCTAAGAGTTATAAGACATGAAAATAATTTAGTATAAATGCTAAATCTTTTGGTAGTGTGAACAAAATTTGTTCATGATTCACCTTCATGGAGAAGATAAACATTAATTTTGGAATCTAATGAACCAATTCAGCCATACTTTCCTTGCTTCTGAACCCGCCACATTATATATATATATATATATATATATATATATATATATATATACATATGAGTGTGTGTGTGTGTATGAGTGTGTGTTTGGATGTGTCAATGAGATATTGTTTATACGATATGCACGTGTCGGAATATTGACCTCATGATACCATATGTTCATTTCATTGACCTCTTGCAAGTACATTATAGTTGCATGCACACCTGTGTCAAGGAAGGAATGTGTTTTGAATGAGAAGCAGTGAAAAATCCACTGCTTTTCAAATGTTTTTTTTTTATTTTGACAGTACATACTGGCAGTAAGAGAAAGAGAAGTAAATTGGGCGAAATAAATCGAAGGATTCCAAATCAACAAGTTGAATTCTAGGACCCATATTGAATTCTCCTTGTTTATTTGGAAACAATATGAAGATAAACTGAAAAAAGGCACGAGTATCTATTTAAAAAGTTGCAACATAAATTAAGATAATAAAGCTTTAAAAGACATTCGTTAAATTCGAAATATGGAGCCCTTGTACAGATGGAACTGGACTACAAAGTGATTAGATTGATTTATAGAAATTAATTTTAAAATATATAATGTCTTTAAAAGATAAATAGAAAGAGAAAGAGACTTATGTAAGATAATAAATTACTATTTAAAAAAGAATAAGAAAACAGTAATCGTGATGATCAGGTCGTTGGATATTCAGTATTTGTTTAAATGTAAGATCTTACTGTTGTCAAAATAGATTAATCCAAACACACATATTCACACATACAGTGTAAGCAAAGCATATTTATGATAAAGAAAATATAGGTAGGATGATAAACATGCACTAACACACACACACACACACACACACTATAGATAGATGCTTAATGAAAATGGTGAAATAGGCGGGTTATATAAATAGAAATAAATCCTTGTAGAATAAGGCAAATAAGCAGGGCTAAAAGACAAATGGGTTTGACTAATTGACGGATAAAGGGAAAAAGTGATCGATCAAATATAACAACAGAATTGGTCATAATTAATGCTGAATAAATAAGTGAATTAACTCTGTAATTTCCATATACATTGAAAGTGTTTCGCATTCTCATTGAAATTGTGTTTTTAAGCCACAAAAAGAATGCAGTGTAAATTATTGTATATCACATTGATATTGAAATTACTTAGTAGGGTTATGGGAACGTTTGAGAAGACACAGTTGCTTTCGAAAGATGAAATTAAAAAAATGATTACGGGGTTTTACACTACACTATTCGAATCACAAAGCATAGTTATGGCTTGCAACATTAAAAATATATTTCAAAATCTTTCCGATGAAAATGTGGTTTTATTAATTTCATACAGTATTCTTGTGCAGTCTATTGCTACACTAAAATCTTAACAAAAATAGGTTTATAATTTATACCTATCTCCTTCTCTCTCTCTCTTTATATATATATATATATATGTGTGTGTGTGTGTGTGTATAGATAGATAGATAGATAGATAGATAGATAGATAGATAGAGTTATATGTGTGTGAGTGTGTGTTTGCGCATTTATATTTACGCATTATTTTCCGTATATACAAGAGTGCATCAACAAGTCCGTAGCCTAACAGAGTTATTTGCTAGATTGTAATCTGAAAATTTCAATGTACAATTTTTAATTCGTGTGATTAATAGGATGCGTTGGTTTAAGTGCCTGGACAATAAAGTATATTATGTTCAAAAATCAATTCTTGTGCAAAATAAATGTTTCTTTTATTATTAGGCTGCAGAGTTACTGGAATGTACACGTTAGATTCTTATATTCATGTCTATATATTACGTGTAAATAATAGTTCTTTGAAATTAGATATGTATTTTCATTTAGGAATATTCACTCTTAAATAGACATGAGTTTCAAGTACATTTTGTTTTTGTTTATTATTTTGATTACTAAATTTATTGCAGAAATGAATTCAAAATTTTACTTTGCTATTTCTATTTCTATAAGCATCCGTGAATTTGTATGTGCACATATGTATATATATATATATATATATATATATATATATATATCTACACACATGTATGTACATATATGTACATTACTAATATTAGTGATATAAATGTATAAATATACATAGACATAATCAATAATACACATAAAAAAAGCTGTAGCTTTAATACGTATATACTGGTCTTGCTTGTATATTTTTCTTCTTTCATGTTTTCAGATAAAAAAAAAAACGATTGTTATTAAAGAGAAAGAAGACAACATTGGCCTTACCATGTCGGCGATTTGTGTCAAGGTGAATCCAAATTTGACAACGACAGCATGTGAGGCATTGTAGACGGGTCTTGAGGCTGTGTCATAGTTGGCCAAAAGTCGACTCAACAGACGTTGTTCATCAGGGGTGCGTCTGTGTTCCGGGTGGTGTCTGCGGTGTCTTCTGCCTGGACACCCGATCATAGATACAGAGATTGATGAAACAAGAGTTAAAAGATTTTATCCCTCGTGTGAACCAATCTTTGTATAATTTTATGAGCAGTCGTGAAAACAACAACAAAAACAACAAAAAGAAAAAAAAAGAAAGAAAACGAGACCCGAAGAAAACAAAACAAAAAAAAAAAAAAACACTGTACAAGACATTTCATCACTTACCTAGTAACATTTCATACATATTCTACTTTCTATTGTAAATTCCTGACACGATGTGTTTGGGTGTTCTGGTTGTTGTAAGATACGTTTAAATAAAATAACAATAACGCATAAAACTTTTTTTAGACCATTTTTTTTTTTCATATATTTTCCGAAGGTAATATTGATCGCTTTTGTACTTACCATATCCGAAAGTTGGGTAAGAGTGATTCCAAATTTGACAACTACGGAATGCGATGCATTGTAGACAGGCCTCGAGGCCGGATCGTAGTCCGTAAGTAACTCCGTCATCAAACGTTGCTCGTCGGTGGGAACGGCGACATTTTGCACCATTGTAGCAAGTGAAACGAGCAACA
Organism: Acanthosepion lycidas; assembly: GCA_963932145.1. Taxonomy (NCBI): domain Eukaryota; kingdom Metazoa; phylum Mollusca; class Cephalopoda; order Sepiida; family Sepiidae; genus Acanthosepion; species Acanthosepion lycidas. The sequence continues at coordinate 66,289,747 of OZ010592.1, read as the reverse complement.
GAGTGACCCAGCCGATGAACATGTTTCGAACTAAGCGCACAGCTCTGCCGGCGACAATACAAAGCCCAGGGACCTCGCCACCGGGCGTTGTCGACGGTAAATATAGGGTCCCACTCAACCGCATCCCCGGCACGGTTGATGAGCGAAAAGCTGCAAGTGGATGCGCTCCTCTCAAAACTGCTGTTTGTGGTTACCAACACAAAACTGGAAACACTTTCAGGTATACGTCGGCATATCCATGAGCGTGAAACGTTGATAACTGGCCGGGGAAAATGTTCTCCTTCCTTCATCTGATGGATACGGCCGATTTAGAAAAAGGATTTGGTCTGCCTTTTCTGTGGCTCTCGTTAAGTTTACTCGCTTTATTTAATCGTTTCATGAAAAATATCACGTAAAGTAGAGCGGGGGGTTGGAAAATCGAGGTAGATGATCGCACAAAGCGGGAGAGTTGTTTATTGCAGAGTGGAGCGCTGAGATCGTGGCCGTCGTGTTGGTAAAGTGCGGCAATAGTTGGTGGGTGGGCGAGAAAGTGAAGAGCAGAGAAAGATGGATACGGAACGACAAAGAAGGAAAGGAAACGGTGGAAATAAAAGGCTGAACAATTTACATATAAACCATGAAAAAAGAGAGAGATGAAAACAAAAGTGAAAACAAAAGTTAAAACAAATAAATCAACGCGTCCAACAAACAAGGTATGAAGAAAAAATTATATGTATATGCATAGAGACAAATAACAAAGAGAGTTGAAGATGAAATCAATAAAACTTAAAGGTTTTATGGAGAGAGAGAGAAAGAGAGAGAGAGAGAGAGAGAAAGAGAAAGAGAGAGAGCGAGAGAGAATATGATGATGATAGAAGAAAGATAATGATGAAAGGCTCGAGAGAAAAAGAAAGAAATTGGAAGGACGTAATTGATAAATATATAAAAAATAAAGTATTTATTATTGGGCTATTTTAGGGTTACATCCCGGCTTTCTAACGCATCTTCAATAATAATAATAATAATAATAATAATAATAATAATAATAATAATAATAACAATAATAATAATAATAATAACATTTTTTATTTACTGAATGCCATTGACATTATATATATATATATATATATATATATATATATATATATATATATATAGATATATATATGACACACAGAGAGAGAGAGAGAGAGAGAGAGAGATCTTATTGAATATATTTTTTATGATTGAATCCATATATAGATATGAAGTGGAGTAGTGATATTTGCTAGTTATTTGTTCTCCACACTCGTTTATTTTAAATACCATCATAGTTTATTGGATTGCTTATTTTTTTTCGACCAAAGTTTAGTATGAGTAGTATCGAAAAAGAGCAAATTGAATATAAACAGAGCAAAATTAAATATAAAGAAAGAGGGTGAGAAAAGTGTGGGAAGAGAGGGGAGGGAAGATCGAAATGAAAGAAAAGATGGAGGAGCACTGCATCTGAATGGAAGTTGAATAGCAGCAGCAGCAAGAGTTTTTAAAAAGAGCAAAAATTGGCGGGATGAGTGAGTTAGAGAGAGAGGAAAGATGAGTGTGTTAGAGAGAGGAAAGATGAGTAAGTTAGAGTAAAAATATGAGGGGGTTGTAGGCTAGCAGGATATCGAAAAGAATAGATAGATGGATCCAGGGAGAATATGTGTAGCTTCAAAGGAAGGGCTTTTAAGATTGAAAACAACCTTTCTTTTTGGTAACTTATTATCGTTTTTTAGCGTTTATTTCTTTTTGTGTTGTTTCCGAACTCACTTCTGCTACTCTGTTATTATTACATCATTTGGCAAATTTCTCTTCACTTGCATTCTTCTTGTTTAACCAGAAATCCAGTCTTCTATAAAAGATTTTGGTGTTTGGAAGGAGAAGTTGGGGAGAGCCGTAGACGCTGAAAATGTTTATTTTCATGTTCAACAAGAAATGAAAAAAGATTTCAAGCGAGAGAGAGAGAGAGAGAAAGAGAAAATATAAAGTTAATAAAAACTGAAAAACGGAGGGAAGAGAGGGAGAGAGAGAGAAAGAGAGAGAAAGCGGAAGAGAGAGGGAGAGAGAGGGGGGTGAACACTTCATCGAAAATAACAAGAAGAAAAGGAAGAAAATAATAAGAAACACAGGAAGAATTAAAAAAGAGAGTCCATTTTAGACGACTTATTTCTATTTTAAAGCTTTCTACAGATATTTTAAATCATGAAAACAGATATTTTAAATCATGAAAAAATAACTTTGTTTATAGGTCGAACGAATTAAATTAATTATTACACTCATAACCCATTTTTAAATGTAAGATTTTTACATAAAAGAAAAGACCAATTGTTACATAATGTGTTGTGGCTACTACTCTTTTCTTCGTGATGGTAGTAGAACGGACACGTGCGTATCTTTTGTGGTGTATTGTGTGCAAAGGAGACTGAAAACACGCACTGCAAATATCACGGTAGCAGATTTACAACGAGAGATAACGGTGCACACAATGCGCGTGCACGCAAAAGCGGGAAGAAAAAAAAAGGGTTATATGGACGTGTAAGGAAGAAAGTGTGATACAAGTAGCTGGAAGTTTCTATCAGGAATTAAAAAAAAATTGAACTGTTTGTATTTTTGTTGCTGTGTGGGAGTACAATAGATAAGTGTGAGACCGCGAATTATGTTATGACAGTTGTACGACTGCTTTAGCTTATGATATATACCACATGCACCACCGCCGCTGCTACTACAACTCTACCGTTGCAGGTAGCAAAAGAACCTATGCATATTAAAGAGATATAACCGAACTCTTCGTTGATTGTTCTAAAAGCGACCAAACGGATGCAATCACAACATAATCTATTATACTAAACAACGAGACGTCCCATTTGTAATCAGGGTCGGTGACGTGAACAAGAGGTTAATCGAATAAGAAGCAAAACAATTCCAACACAAACACACATTCTTCTCTCTCGTTCTTTCCTTTGTCTTCTGTCTGTCTGTCTCTCTCTCTCAATATAGCGAAAGAAACACCTATTGTTATAATTTTACTAACACTTGAAGAGCTTGCTATTGTGAAGTAACAGTTTTTCAACCATATCAACAATACATATGATTGCTGTAGTGTAAATGTATCGGTCTTCAAGCCGCTCACTTTGTCATCAAACTTTATTCATTCTTATTTTTAATACTGCGTTTTTTGTTGTTTTTTTTGCTTCAATGAAACCTTTCAAATCTACAGAGTGATAGGTTTTGTCTTCAAGTTGTTCGTAAACAATTGGCTGAAAACAATTTTGCATTTTTATATTAATGAAGTTTAATTGTATTTTTTATCTCAATAGATTCTCATGAATATTCTATTCAACTACAAAGCATAATAAAAATAAAGACAATGAGCTCTGAGAGCTTTATAAATTAGAATCTGACGTTAAAACGAAACAAGAGTCAATTTAATTAGCTTGACGTAAAAAGTAATCATGAATACTATATCAGGTAATCTTGAATTATACAGAAGTAAACACCCCAAACAATTTACAAGTTTTATATTTAATCCCTCTTTCTCTCTCTCTCTCTCTCGATATATATGTATATATATATATATATATATATATATATATATATATATATATATATATATATATATGTGCGTGTGTGTGTGTATATATAATCACGATTGTTGAATTTCTTACGCGAAATTGGGAACACTTTAGAAAATGCCATTTAAATATAGTCTCTGAATATATGTGTGTGTGAACATGAAAGGGTTAAAGACACACACACACACACACAGAGAATCCATTACATGGTGTAAGTCTTACTGTTTTTCGAGGACGCGAATAATGTATGATTCAAAGTTTAATCTTTAAAAAAATAAAACTAAATGGTTAGTGCATTGTGCCGAAACCTTTTGCAAAGGGACTGTCATTAAGCTCATTATATTTCATAGTTTTAATTATATTTCATAGCCTTAATGTCATTTTAGTTTCACTGATGACATTCTACTTTGTATTCGAATTCCGATTTAGAAAAAAATCGTTTATGATTTTTGTTGAATGAAGATATTTAATATCTTTGAATGAAGCACTGGATTTCTTTTTTTTATTTTAATATTTGCTGATGAAAACATAGCGATAAGATATAAACTTGGATTCTACAATATCTTTGGAGCGCTCATTAAAGTACAGAAATAAAATAAAATTTTTCTTTTTGCCTTACGACTGGAATAAAAAAATAAAAATTTCATTGCAGAAACAAAATTATTTCTTTTTTCTACACCCACCCGATAACAACATTCGATTTTTCCCAAATCGTAAAAACCATTTTGATCCAAGTTAATATATCTAGATTTCATCAACACACACGCACGCGCGCACACACACACCTAAATTTCATTAGCTTCAAATATATACAATAATGTTGTTCAACTGACAGATATTTTTTGTAATGCATAAATATGTAACAGTTTGATCTACATGTTGAAAAATCTTTTAATATAAGAGAAACTGAAAATATATCTCTTCATAAAAACTTTTAGCTAGTAACGGTGATCCACTGCGAAGACTATATATATATATATATATATATATATATATATATATATAATCTGCATGTGTGTGTGTCAGAGAGAGAGAGAGAGAGAGTGAGAGGAGACGCACAAACATTATATATATATATATATATAGATATAGATATATATATATAGATATATATATATATATATATGTGTGTGTATGTATGCATGTATGTATGTCCAATTAAATGAATTAAGAAGGATCTTTTAAAATATTTGTCCAGTTCATAAAATACAACATTGCATCCATTTAATATGAACCGTACATCTAGTACAATTAATAATAGATAATGATATATTTAAGACTAAGCGTCTTAAAGATTTTATAACTACATAAGTGAACCACATACAAATAAGATTATAATACATTTGGATTAAATCTTGAATACTAAATTTTTCCATCGTTATTATCTTCAGTTACAATAATTTTTGAGATATTGGAGAAAACTTCATTCGAACAAAACCTTGATTTACAAATACCGAACTAGACTGATATTTGAGCTGATGGGATCCAAGGGACTCGCCCAAGCCTTAAAGACAATTTCTGAACTCAGTGTAGTAAAAACAATACTATTAATAATAAAGAAAATTGTTTTTCTATTTCCCAACTGTTGTGAATTTTTAAGCACACAAATGAACTAATTGTAGGTAGTGGGATTCATAAAATTTACATTAACTGTTATCTGGAAGCTCATTAAACTGACCGTTACAGACTTCGGGTATATAAGACTTGCTCAAGGTCAAAAAGAGCGTAGATATGCGTTACATCTACTGCTGCTGCTGCTGCTGTATTTAAAGGAGAGGTCGAAGTCCAGCGCTACTGCAGAAAGAAATTTTCAACGTAAGTACTTCAGCAGCGGGTTGAATACAAATATCAATATTTGAAAGTCGGGAAGGAATTAGTTTTTAGTTCTCATTTTCTTTCCATAGTTTAGGAAAGAAACACCGAATGATAAATCAGGATTTCTGTCTTAAATATCAGAGAAAGAAAGTATTTTGACTAAACGACGTAACCTTCCTAGACACGTGGAAGATTTTTTTCAAAATATTACTTTTTTACATTTTACCCAATTCGTTTTTGAACAGGAAATTGTTTCCATCAAAGTACAAACAAACTAAAATGATATAAAATAAACTTGAGTGGAATTTAGTAGAAGTTAAAGAACTGAACATTTTATTATTTGGAGAAGTAGTCGAAAAGAAAAAAAGTGTAAATTTCGATTTTACCATTAACACTGGTTTCTTTTGCGTCAAGATGCGCTACTATTCATACAATTGATATACACACAATTCCTGCAATTAGTATCCTCATACAACCTAAAGTTATTGATAATATATTTTAACAATATTCAATGTTTGCTTTATTTATTAGGTCTGATTTTTATCATCTGGACTATTTACCTACTCTCCACCACCCCAAAAAACTTTTAGATTTTATCTTTACTCAAATGATAACCAGAATCTGTGTTAGTGAAGTCCATAAACAATTGTAGCACTGGCTGAGATATAAGCATTTCTTCGAGTTTAAGTAGCTTCCTTAAAACACTTATGTTTTGAAGCAGATCAACACTTCTATTTGTTGCAATGGTGCCAGTCATTTCTTCCGTTGTCAGACGACATTCAGCATTTTCTACATGTTTCTTTCGTCATATTCATCCTATAGTTTTCTCCAGCTTGTTTGTTCATTCAAGCAGTAGAAAAATAAAATTCCTAAGACTATCTTACTGTAGATTTCATTTTGAATATAACTTAATTTCAGACATGATAAAGGACTTGGCACTTCAAAACATTTTTTAAGATTTGTAACGTTTGAATTTCGTGTGTAATATATAAGCGGGCGCTGAAAATATAACGACCCACTTCTCCAAATCTGAACAAATGATGACCAAACATCAACATTTTTTTTTTGGTGGGGGGGAGTTTTATCACTCTTTTTTAAGTATATATATATATATATATATATATATATATATATATATATATATATATATATATATATATATATATATATATAATAGAGAGAGTGACAGAGAGAAAGCAAGGTGAGTGGAAAGAGAGGCATTAATTTGTCCCAAATGATGTGATAACATTATGCAAAAGTAATGGAATGTGTCGCCAGCTGATCTGCACGTAATGGAAATGCCCAAAGCGATAATGAGTCGTGCTTTGGCATCTATTGAATTATTTGGCGAACATCAGGGTTGGCTGCTCATGGCAAGACGACTTGTATGCTCTAAGCTTGAACGTGTCATGGTAGAGGGTGCCAAACAGATCGTAGCATGTATTTCTGAAATTAGAGGGACATTTGATATCCCTTAATCTGTGATGTCACTTGTGTACCGGGAATACACGATGGAAGCCTTTGCAGCTAACCGCGTAAGCGCAATGGCTGATAGTAACTGAAGATTTCAGTCTAGAATTGTTAAGTGACACCGAATAAAATCGTAACCACATGCAGGGGGAAAATACCAGCCACATTTCCAGGTGGTCATTTCAGCGTTCTTTAGCTCCTATAGGATATGGGAGTTGTCTCGAGTGGGCCAGAGTAGTCAACAAAGCCCCTTGTCGTCAATAGATTCTTGAATGGTGACCATTTACACCCATTCATAGACTCTATGTACGACGACAACAATGAGCTATGAGTAATGCACCATAACCATCACGGTCAAGTTGTTAATTTGTTTGTAGAACATTCAGAAACTTTGAAAAATAGTGTGGCCATCAATTTCATTCAGCATGGGCATTCATGGGTGTGATAGAGAGGGCTATTTTCATGTAAGATTCTGCAACCTACAAATATGAGAGAGCTTTGACGGCATGGCTAAACATATCTCGAGAGGTTTTCCGACCGCCTGTGGAATCGGGGCACGGATATATACGCGCGTGCGCGTGCGTGTGTGTATGGAGAGAGAGAGAGAGAGAGAGAGAGAGAGAGAGAGAGAGAGAGAGAATTAGAACTGATATGAATTTTTTTTAGAGTAATTCAATTCATTAACACATCATCTGTTGGAAAAGACGAGTTATCGGGTCTTTGTGCAATAATTAGGTTTTAAACCCGATTTTAAAGATTAAGGTGCCACCAAAAGCTGAGCCCTACAATCACACGTTGATATCATCTTTTGGAGGAGTTTCTATAAGTTGTGTGCTTATTGTGTAACTTCCATTTCTATAGAAGGCAGTGGTCTACTGTCTAAAAGTTTTTAGTAGAATATAAAATAACAGAGAACATTTACAAAACGGAATAATATGTGGCATCTTCAAAATACTTACAGAAATGCTGAATAAAATGAAGTCAGAGAATACACGCTTGTTTAGTTTCACATGGCAAGTAGTGTTGACCTATTTAATGTCAACTTTCCTAACTCACTATTAACAACCAAACAGACAAGCTGACCATTAAGCCATGCCGTGGCACTTAAACAGATTAAGTGATCCTCTATATAAACGTTTTTTAGTAACATTCATTTTAGTATTTTTGTGCAATTACAGTTTTCTGATTTTTAAGATTAAAATGTATTATACGCGGGAACAACTTTCTGGTCATTAATGTCGCCATATTTGGGAGGATATGACCGAAAAATGTTATACCCGATATATATAATCTATATTTTTATCATATATATATATATATATATATATACACAAACACACTGTTAGAAAAATTCTTAAATCTCTTAAAAAAGCATCTAATACAGTGATAGATAAATAACTCCCTACGAACAGCTAAAATAATAAAATTCTGCCATCACCAGTCAAAGTGCCAGTCATTTCTTTTTATAAACAAAAGTTTGGATTACTAATGAGATCGACTCTTAATGGAGTGATGGCATGTATTTGCTTAGAATTTCTTGAAACTGGTTCTTTCCAAAATATTTTATCTAAGCAACTTACTTCCGATATATTGACAATGTTCTATTAATATATCCCTGTGATACTGGTTTTGTTTTATTATTAAATATAAAATATTTAGGGTATTGGATGTTCTTGAAAGTTTTTTCTGTTTATTTTTTCTCTTCATGTAAATATTGAATGTTGCAAATTCTGAGTGATGATTATTCCGGATTTTATTTTGTTGTTATGATGGGAAAAGAAATATATTAGATCATTATTATTAGTTGCTTTTCGGCGGACACTAGTTTTTAAACTACTGAAAGATAAAGTATAATATTCTTACCTTTGTAGTGCAACTTAAAGTTTCCATGGACCTTTAAGTTGCACTACAAACGTAGGTATATGTGCATTTATTAATTTGTACTTTATAGGTAACTACATTGAGGTTTGTTCTGTTTGTACCATAAATGCAATAAATATTTACTTGCTTATCTGTGTAGGTACGCTATCGCACGCATATGCAGTTGCTAATATCTCGTTATTTAGTCCATATTCACACTTATCTCTCTCTTTATATATATATATATATATATATATATATATATGATAGAAATTATTAGGAGGATTTTGATAATTATATATAAGTAATTCATCGAGTCTGAAGCCTCAAATGAATGGAGAAAGCAATGGACGGCCGTTTCGTCCTATATTTGGGACTCATCAGCAGTGAGCATCCACTACCGAGAATTGAAACCCTGACAGTTAGGTTGTCAAGCAAACATCATACCAACTGTTCCAATGGGTCTCGGTGACGAAGAGATTGCAAATCAGACTCAATGTAGCGCCTCTCGCTCACATATTCCGTGGTGGAACTCTGCTGAGTTTATCTCATGTGTATATCATTGCTTGAACCAGCTTGTAATGCTCTAGAATGAGCGGCTTGGTGATAGTAGTCGTGGCTCCAGGGGCACAGTCCTATGGTTAGAGAGAAACTCAGCAAAGTTCCACCACGGAATATCTGAGCCATATATATGATAAAAATATAATTTTAAGGTTATCTATATTTATAAGGTAAAGTGCTCGATATCAGGGATAGAGCATATATAAATATGAAAGTGTACATTGAGGTCAACATCCAATAGCGACAGTCTGTTTCATGCTTAAATGTAATCGTTTAAGCATGAAAGAGAATGTCGCCGCTGGCTTTACAGACTAACTGCAGCTAATAATATTTTGTAGCCTGATTTGAAATTAGTTCTTTTTTTTTTTTTAAATAATCTCAGACACAGAAAGTAGTAGTAAAGGAAGTTTAGAAGTAAGGACTAAGCATCATTTGTAAGAAGGCAATGTATTGTTAGCAAGAGGGACACCCTAATATGCGGGTTACGAATTAGCGACGTCAAAATCATTCATGTACAGAAATTTAACTATTTGGGATTTTTTTAAAACAGAAAAATGTGACACAAAAATTCACTGGAATAGAAAAAAATTCCTTCTAAAAAAGTATTAAGAGACAGTTTCGTTAGAAAGACAGAACAGGGTGCGAAGTAATATCTACTCTCTTATACGAGGGTCGGCTGAAATGTACTTAGGCTGATTATGAAGAATCGATGACTGAGCTGTGAAATTTTACATATATTAATTTCCAGTCTTATTAATTAACTGTATCGTTTATTTCCAGTTAAACTGTTCAATTTGACTCTTCAAAAGTAACTAGTTGCATCTTCTCTTGAAAATGGACAAAATTTGGCATTATGGTATTATCAATACCTACAGAAAAAGTACATTCATGCTGACATAGTTGCTACATTAGGAGATAATGCTCCAACGTTATCACCAGTGCAAAAGTGGGTAGATGGATTTAGGTGAAGACGGGAGAGTCTTGAAGATGCTCCAAGGTCGGAATTCCTACAACTGCAACCACCGAAGAAAACACTTATAGCGTTGATTTCATGATGATAGGTGACAGACGATTGACTATAAATCAAATAGCAATGCTGTTAGCATATCCTGTGAGAGAGTTTTCTATACAATGAACTTGGCATGACGAAGGCAGGTATCAAGTCTTCTGATACTTGATCAAAAATACATCAACCGGATCACATCACGGAAAATCTGACATTGTTTGAGGCAGATCCAGCTTTGAAAGTTTCTTGACCTAGGATGAGTGCTGGGTTCATCACTTTAGGCCACCACTTCTCACCTGTTTCAAAGAAATCCAAAGTCATTTTATCTGCAGGAAAGGAGATGGGTTCAGGTTTTGAGGATGCAAAAGTTATTGTGTTTATCTTCAAAAGAGCCATACCATCAATGGAGAGTACTATGCCAACTTGCTGAGGCATGAAAGGCTATCAAGACCAAATGCCCAGAAAACTGACGAAAGTGGTCGTATCTTATCTGGACAATGCTCCAGCATACAAATCCTTGGTTTCAATGACTGCTGTGGGCAATTGTGGCTTTGAACCGGTTCTCCTGAATTGGCCCACATCTGACTATCTTCTTTTCCACAACATGAAAAAAACAAAACAAAACAAAACAAAAAAACAATTGGCTAGGAACCAGCATCATAGTGATTATGACATCATATCTGCTGTTTATGAATTTTTTGTCCAAAGCTTCTTCACCAATGGGATTGCAACACTGATGGAAGAAATGTGTGGACAGAAAGGGATGGTATGAGGAAAAATAAAGTTCATTTGGTCAACATTCTATGAGAGTATATTGGTAAGCCTTTTAGCCAACTCTTGTATTGCAGTGAATACTGGATAATCTCCTCACAGATAATGAAACTTGAGGCAACAGAGATGTGGTTCTACGGAAGGATGCTGAGAATACCATGGATTGAACATGAAAGCAACAGGGAAGTTTTAAGGAAAATGGAAACAAAAACGACACAAATACAAAATCTGAAAGAGGAGTTGAAATTTCTGGGAATTAAAATGTGTAAAGTAGTATTTAGAAAATTTGACACTTCCAGGACATCTTGAATCAAGAAGGACAGACTGAAATTGCAAGTAACTGAAGAACAGAATCTATGCGCAGTAGTAAAGGAGGAAGACATTACTTAGAACTAGAAAAGAATAGAAAGTTGTAGGGAGCCATGATCATCAACGTCCTGAAGGGACACGGCACATAAAATTTGAAGAAAAAAAGACTCGTGGATTGGTTTTATTTACTAACTACACAACCTCACTGGGAAATTCACAAAATAATTGTTTACTGTGGAAATTGCTAATAATTTTTTAAATTATCGTTTTACATTGACTTCCATTTTCTGTCACTTGTATAAATTTTGCTGTGATGAAAATAGTTTCCATTATGATCAATACATTTGTTGGGATATTTATTTCAAAATAACATGATGTCAAAGTGTAAGAAAATCTTTCAAAATTATAATTAGGATTATAATTTACTGATTACAAGAACGACACGAGTTGCTGTCGAGTATTCTTCAGTATTTTAATGAATTTATAAGAATTTCCATCCACACATATAAATAAGGATATATTAAAAAAATATGAAACGTTATTGCGTAGATATTATGTATGTTTACTGTATATAAGTCAAGGACAATGATATGCTTAAGAATGATATGATTCTACCAAAATGCAATGCTTCATATTTTGCGTTTCTTGAGTAAAATGTTCTCTCTGAAGTCATTGTCTTTTGTATTCGAGTTGAGATGTAGCACGGTTGACCCAAAGGCACAGAATTGCGGAATATTTTGTATAACTTTATTGAAATCTTTCAATGTTTTTTGAAATCCTTATAGATAATCAGCATTTGTATGTTGTAGCTCCAGAAACCGGATTAAGTTTTCTTAATTTTCTTTTAGATACACAAATTCCCAATAAATATTTAATATATACTGAGTTCTTCTGTGCAGAAGAACACATTTGAAAATTTTTGAAGAGAAGATTATCAAGAGAAAAGGAAAACCAAAATGTTCCCTTCACCGTAGTAGATTTTAACAGATTGAGATCAAATAATTAATGATACTTTGGAAAGCGTTTTTTTTTTCTTTTCTTCGTCATTATGGCAAGCGTAAGTTTATTCAGTTTTAACATTTTCACGTTCACTCACCAAATCTTTAATGAGATTGACTTGTCGTCACAGGCAATTCCTCAAATTATGAAGTAGAAGCAAAGTTGACGATGGAATATCTGGAAATGTGATGTCATTTCAGATTTTCATTTTTTCTGAATATCAAAATTGTCATAATGCAATCATCCCTCACTTGGTTCTGTGATTTTTTTTCTCATATTCGGGAGACGGAAAGAAAAGAACTGAATGGAAGTCTCATTCATATATTCAAATTTGATAGGCATCGAGTCCATGGTTTGTCATAATCTGATTTTGTAAGGATTTTAATTCTATCTTTTCTTGCCTTTGGTTAATGTAGAATTCACAAACGTAACAACATCAATCAATATAAGTGATGAATGCATTGACAACTTACAGAATGCTAAATTGGCTAAGTATAGACCAATTTATAAAACTAAAATAATAAAATATCAGATCCTAAAATGTACTGGAATATTACTTTCTTGGAATCTGGTGCCAAGATTTGGTAAATTCAAGTCTACGAAATATATACTATGAATAAATTTTCATAAAAACTGTATTGTAGGAATATAAATAAAGATGCTCATTAATTTATATTGCATATATATTATTATTATATATTATATATATTATTATATATTATTGTATTCTACTTTATGTTTATAGTTTCACTAATTAACAGTTCCGAAATTAGGTTATAATGTAGAATAGGTTTTGTTTTAATCCGAAGAAATGACAGTGAATTTAATACGTTAGCTTTTCAAATATACTTATGCTATCCATAAAAGTATTCAAAATTTTGCGCTGAGAACTTTTGCATCAACATAATATATGTTAAGTTAAAAATATATATTTCTTATACTTGACATTGATAAATCTTGACACCGACTTCCAAGAAACAAATTGCTTAAATTTATAATACTTGATTATGTAAATAAAAATATTATCAATGTACTCACAGAGACATTGTAAAACATCCGCTATATTTCAGCGAATTACAACTCGCTTTTATAAATTATTCTGAGAACCTATCCGCGAGTTTTGAAAACGAGCTATTCAATGAAATGAACATATCCCATCATGCATTACGTTATGTATAACTTGATTAGTTTTCTTCTAAATAAGAAATAATGGATGTCATTTCGTTTGGATTCTAAGATGATATTTGAAACTCTGTTGAGTATCGAACTGAATTCCCTGAATCTGAATTTTAATTAGGGAACCTATCTCCCATGAATATAGGATATCTTACTAGAAGACAGCAAGCATGAAATAATCGATTGATTCTGTACTAATACGAAAAGAGACAATACTTTCCTCTGCATGTCTCATGAAATGCGTGTATATGAAAATGTGTATATGAAATCATTAGAATAAAATTAGAGGTTTCATCGCTGTTGATGCTTTCTTTCTCTTCATCGCATTCATTCGGTGCAGAATACTGGTTTAATAAAGATGCTCATCACGCAAGAAAGCCTTTTACAGAGAAAGAAATTCAATGCCGGATCAATGGTGGCTTCTCTTTAACTGACACCTCAGTAGCGGATCACACTTTGCGAACTCAAACACTTCTATTACCGAAGACCTTGATCGCATTCTACTCTCGAGTGCAGACATACTGGTCTCTTTTCATCATATTCAACCAACGAATGCAATGCAACAGCACCAGTCTCACATGCATCATTTCTTTATGTATTTACTAGATGTCATTTTAACTATATGACCACTGTATTTGCACAATGATTTCAGCAATAAAATTAGTAAAGTGTTTGAATATCATAGGAAGATTCTGAAAGTTTTGGTTATTTGAAATCAGAGGAATTCCCTGTGGATCTGATTCGCGTGTAAAACAAAAGGTAAACACCATGTTCATTAAATATTCTTTATATGAAAATTTCAAACGTGATCCCAATTCCCTCATGCATGTTTTTTTCTTGAAGTAATTGACTTGTACTGTCAAGCACTTAACATACTATATTCCAATGTAATTCACTTTCATTTTCAGATTTAGGAAACTTCTGTCGCCAAAATATTGTAGCTGTGAATACTGAAATTATTTAATAATTATCTAATTTATTTATTTAATTTTTTCTATTGTTGCAGAAGATCTTCTAAATCTGCAGGCAATCATCGCAGAACATTTTTAATTAATTTGAGGAAAGAAGCGATAATAAACGTTGAAACAACAAATGAAATTCTTAAATCTTACCTTTTACTAGATTTTTGTACTGGAAAGTTAGAAATGAATAAAAAAATTACTAATTATTTCAGTTTTTATTTGTAAATAACATGTTTCTTTAGGTAAAGGTTTGATATCTTGTAAGCTTCTTGGTCGGCTAAGGTCAGAAAACTCGCTTCCTTTACTGGTCTGATTATGTTTTCTTCCTATTATAACCAATGACACTTTCATTTGCTGTCATTTAGATTTGACATTTCTAATTCATCTACTCGATTGTATAATCTACTTTCTGAATTCTGTAAACAAATGTAATACCCACATTGACACGCTTCATTAACTATATAGTAATATATATGTAGAAATTCTATTGAAACTACCCGAGTTTGTACAGAAAACCTTGTTTTTAAAGCATTCATTTCAATTCAAGGTATAATTTTGTGCTAGGTTTTGTATTATAACTTTAGAGTGTAGCATAAATGTAGCCACTTAAATAACTATATTCGATTATTTTCAGGAATAAAAAAATATTAATCATTGCAAAGAAAATACTTTATAAGCATCAGTATTCATTTTAAAATTTTTCTTTGTTACTTTATGGGATAATAAAATATCAGAAATGTTATTTTAGGAAATATAATTCCATGAAGTATAATCAGACTGATTAGCAATCTGCAATTTTAAGCATTATGAATCATTCAAACTCTTCTTATGAGAAAGACAACAGCGATTAAATATAATTACTTATACCACATTAGCAAAATAAAAGAAGGGAGTAAAATAGGAGAAAAAAAGGAATGAAAAGCAGGAGGAAGAATCTTAAACATTTTTATTAAAAAGATCTTTGGGAAGAAACATTTTTACAATTTTCGAAATTTGTAATATGTTGGTAATTTTTTAAAAACTTAGTTTAAAAAAAAAAACTTCTTTTAATGAAATGGCACATTGGAAAATATGTAAATATTTGTCAAGTTATAATGTTAGTTATATTTATGAATCCTAGATGAGATGTATAAAGAACTGATTAAGCTTTCTTGACGTATGCTAGCTAAAAAAAGATATGAAGAAAGTATAATGAGTCTAAAGGAAAAAAAAAAAACGAAAGTAAAAACGCTTGATATTTGCAAAGGTGTAATAAAGCAAAATATAAAAACGAAGAAATATTAGTCATTTCTTGCCTTGACTTATAAAATTGTAAAGCAAGCAAAAGTATGAAAATCAAAAAGGAAATATTTTTTAATGATGAACAACATTGCGACATTGTGAGGATGACATGTTATTACTCCTAATGCGCATGTCTCTTACTATAAACGTAGCGTGTTCGATCAGTGCTTCTGACATGACGTTAATAGATCTGCTTTTCAACAATGAAATTTCAGTTGAAAGAGACAAATTTAATACAGAAATTGCTGATTGCTTTACTCTTAGGAGTTTGTTGAAAAAATATAATGGGAAGATATTAAAGAAGCAATCATCAGCGTTTATTAAATCTTTATGTCATAGTCATCCTGATCAGCTTCCATGGACGATTCAGAGTTTCTGGTTTCCGTCAAATGTAAAATGAGAAAGCGATATTTAAGATATTTCATCATTATTATTCAAAACAATAAGTTAATTTTCATTGGCATTATGTGACGCCAGGTATCTGAGAAAACGACCTTAGGGGACCATAAATGGAAGACGAAGTAACCGTATGATCGAAATATTTACATTATCATTTCTATTGCCTGATGTACGGTGAGAATGGCAGCTTTCAATCTGATTCAAGAAATCACAGACGGCTGGAGAGAGCCATCCTCTTGAAATTAGCCAGATCCTTTGTCTTCAAGTCCAGAAATGACTTGGAGACGTTTGACAGGGATGTGTCATCTGTGACCAGTCGTTAAAGAGGGGGATTGTGAACAGGATGATAGTTTCCTAAGTGTCCAGTTGACAAAAAACCGGTTGTGTTTGTATAGCAACCCGAAGACATCAATCACAACTCCAGCAGGTTGATTATGATAGCATATCAAGATGGTGGCTATGTCCACTATTGGAACTCTGATGCGTGAGGAGATCAGATACAAAGCCATATGTGATGAGTTGAGGGCAGTTTACAATCAAGGAGAACTGTGTGATTAGATGGAACATACAACAAGATCTATGCCATGTCACTGCATTGAGTGTTAGGATCAATCGCTTACACATTGGTACTTGATAAGGTGATCAAAACCAGAATCAGAAGGGTCGTCTAGTGGAACCCGTCTATGTTCTATTTTCATGATCATATGACTCAGAAGACGGGATCTGCGAGAACTTTTGGTTTGAAACCTTAGATTACTACGTTTTGGTTTTCGTCGAGACTAACCAAACACATCACAATACTAAGAACTAGTTGAAAGCCACCACCGTAGACGTGATAGCCAAAATATTCAAGAACTACCTGATCTAAGCATGAGGCTGTATCGACGCGTCCTTGCAACTGAGGGTAACATTACTAAATCATCTTTTTCATGTTTTCTAAGTTGAACAAATATACTGAATTTTTCAATGAATATCTTTCTTTTTATTTATAATTTTTTTCTGGTACACTCTGTATATACGAGTGATGCTAATTTGTCTTATGACCAACCAAGAAGGGATTGTAAAAATACATTCTGATGTGAAACTTTAAAAATAAATATTAATAAATATATTATTTTACAATGATATTTGCCCTGTATAAGGCCCAAGAGCCACTTGAGGCAAAGGGTCACAGAATAAGAGGCACCATCCCAAGTAAGGTGATAATGCCATCAAGATGCAAGGGGCCACCGGAAATGAAAGAAGGAAAATAATTTAGAATTGGAAACCCAATCAACAACAAGAAACAAGAGATAAGCCTCTACACTTGTCTAAAGTCTGAGGAGGAATGTGAAGCGAACGAAAGGCAAACCTATCTACTTTTATTGATGAAAAACGTAAATAGATAGTAAATAAAAGTTCAGAGTTTTAAGTGGAGACGTTAAAAGTATAGAGTTGAAGTAGACTTTAAGAGGAAACGGTAAGCTAATCCGAAACAGGAAACAAGGAATAAAACTAGATTCATGTTCAAAAGACCGAGGAGCATTGGGAAAAGGATGATAGTTTCCTATAGTCAACGTTGTCTGAAGCGAGAATCACACACATCTATATTTATTTACAATATGAACAACAAACACCCAACAGTGGCATTATAGATCACACATAAGTTATTGTAAGTATTGATAATAAAAATATTATAATCTGAAATTCACATAATATATTTATTAGATAAACATATCTTGCACATTTTCCAAACATCAATGATTAATTTGGAACATTAACTTACATGAATTTTATTTACAGTTTGTCTCCAGTTTTCTTCCACATTTTAAATCACAAATTGAAAATCAGAAAATTATAATCTTATCTTCTATTAACGATAATGATCGGAACAGTCTTTTGAAGTGATACTCATTCCACAGCCAATTACTTATTCTGGTTCTTCATGTTCATTTTGAGACATGTTTGATAATTAGTATATAGTCTACTATGTATTATTATCAATTTTTGTTTCATTTTAAAACGTATTCTTTCTACAATAGCTATTTCAAATTTATAATATTGGATTGTCTAAAAGGTTCGTCCCATGTTTGTCATGAGATCACATTAGAGATGTTTAATTTTAAATAATTCAATTCAAAAAGCTTATTTCAACTGAATTGTGATAGCTGTTGTATTAATGTGCACTTAAATCATTAAAAATTGGTGTAATTTATTGACAAAACAATTAAGCATCATTTTCATCATGCTGCCACATAAGTTAGGCGAAATAAATCTACTGGCCGTATTTTTGAGTGCAATTCATAGCTTTGACGTAACGAGTGTTCTGTTTTTTAAACACATTTTGGTGGGCGATGGGAAGTGCGTATTTTATAACATTGTCGATAGAAATGTTATAAAAATTCATAATATTTAATTCGTATAACAATGCGAGGCTGCATGTTTCCTTGAAACAATATTTGTTATGTTTTGGCTGTTGTAAAGCTTTCACTTATCTGCTATATTTTCCATATATTGCGTCTTTGGATTACCATTTATAGTATTCGCAGAATTCGCTTAATGAAGAAAAAAAAAACACCCCAAAATTCTGTTCCCTAGAAGACTGTAAAAGGTTTTTGCTGAGAAATAAAAGAAAACTGAAAGTATAGAATCATAAAGTTATCAGAATAGAGTAGAATAAAACGGTCAATATGATGTCCAATAAAGTTAATATCGAAAGTAAAAATATCTTTGACCACTGAATACTTCTCACCAACTAATACATATTAATAAACATAAGCTCACGAACACATATAAATTTGAAATTTGTATGTATATACAAACACATATAAAATATCTGCTTGGTGGTTGAAAGAGTTAAGTATTTCTATGCATCATTAATGTTCGATCCCAGATAAAAAAATAGGATTTCAAATGATGACTTTTAGAGGCTGTTGGAAGTGTTTCCCATTTAAACAACTAATGAAAGACAATCTCCATTCCGCATATAGCTCTGTGGCAGATTATGCTGAGTTGATGGGGTGAAAGCCAAAGAAACGAGCAATTTGAACGGCTTAATCAAGTTATTCAGTCTTTATCGTGTCACGCAATATTTTGCGCATATCTCTAATTTGTAGTACCAGAAAATAAACTCATCTTTTCTTAAATCTTCCTTTGTGGAAACCATTTTGTATTTTAACTGCACATACATTTTAGGTTAAACTTCGTACATAAGAGTATGAAAGAATGAAAAGATTAGAAGGATTTAATATCCTTTGAATTTGTTTTAAACGTTTCGTACTACAGATGAGTTTACATTTCTATTATAACTTTTTGAATTCATAAAAGGTAATCCGCGTCATTTACAAAATGCAAGGAAATTATTATTGGAACGCAGTTTTGGATCTTTTCAATATAATTATTATTTCAATAGCATTTAAACAATTAGATGTTCTTAGAATATCATTTACAAATCTTTTCCTTGATAAATATACATGGCAATATTTTTGAACAGCTTGCTGTTCTTTACATCATCATTATTAGTATTAAGTATCACCCAAAACGAAACAAAGGTCAGGAATTCACAAAACACCATACATATATATATATATATATATATATATATATATATATATATATATATATATATATATAAATATAAACATAAAAAATAATATGCAAATAATATCATTAATCGTGAACATACAAATGATTTCAATACTGCAATTATAAACCAGGATTAACGATCACAAATATGATTTTGGTGAATTTATTAGTTTTATTAAATTCTTTTACCAGGGTTCAATGAAATTTACTGGCATAATTACAGAACTACACTTTAGGCTCTTCTTATGACATGCTCTTATAATAACTGCCTATGTTTAAATAACACTTGCAATGTAATGTTTGTAAATGTTCAGATAACTATATCTTGAATCTATCTAGCTACCTACTTACCAGATAGATAGATATTTTCACACAGATATGATTCTGCTCATGAAGTGAATTTCATTGCTGGGATTAATTCATTGATAAAATCATCTCTTATAAAACACAATGCGCAGCTACATATTTTAAAGTGTAACACACCGTTCCCTGACGCTACACCTTAACCTAAATATTTGCATACGAGTATAAGTGGGAAAGGACAAAAATTGCTCAGTCTTAACGATGAGAGTACTGGCTTCGGAATCCGCCGGCATTCCAACATTCGTACAATGGGAGAGGGTTGTTGCTATTTTATTTGAATCCCTCTATTAAGTTCAACTCACTAGAAGTCAGAAACATGATACCGATGTCCCACGTCATATTAAGAGAAGCAGGACAGAAAAAAGGAACGATACTTTAATCCTAGGTAGAACCACAAATATTTTGATCCAGGAAGAATCTTGTTAATTTTATGTGTATTATGCTATTAGAAGAAATAATCTTTCATTCATACACGCATGATAAAGAAGGGAAAAGTTCTATTTAACTTTTCTTGACACAAACACACAGACCCCCCCCCCCAATATATATATATATATATATATATATATATATATATATATATATATATCAGGATGCAATGAATATAAATAATATCCAAACGTTGGGAATTCAGCGCGTTCAACCATATTTGTGGCTATTATCAAGACAAAATAAAACTAATTTTAAAGATATATGAGAATAGTAAAATAAATGTTAATGAGAAGAATTCTAGTAGAATTATAAGGATAAAAAGCTATTAAGACAAAACATCATATATTTAGTTGAATGCGATTTTAAAACATCTAAGATTATCATAATTGTTGCCTTATTAAACAAATTTTCTTATCTTTTTGGAGTATTAGTTCACTTTAAATCAAACCTTAAATCAAACGTCATACTTGAATGCAACTGTCACCTGATATGTTCCGGAAAAGGGATAAATTTGATCGAAGTAGCTAAGTGGGTTTGGCTACTGTAACAAAGTAGTACACGGTAGTAGTAATCGACTGGTACTCGTCGTAGTCGCAGGTAATAGGTGTAGACCAATAGGATAGCCAATGGCGTAGTCCAATGGGCGTCGTCATAGACTTAAACTCTGTTGTACCTACACGTCCGTCTGTATTTATGACGGACACCAGCCAATCATATTCTAGTGAGGGGGAACTCAGGTTTATGCATATTCCATTATATCATTACCATATCCGGCAGGTGAACTACTGTTGGTCTGCTGAAAGTGTCATTCATGAGCATAGTTTGCTATTTTCGCTTCGTTATACTTGTAAAAAATGCTTGTCTGCTATATAACATTAACTGACCCCCCCGCCCCAAAAAAAGGATTCTTGAAGCTTTTTTCATAGAATTGATGAATTCAAAAGTAAATAAGATATTCTTTAGTTTAGGAACTGAAATTATGAGTATTTAAAAACTAAGAGCTACCAATGAGAACTTTCATTTGTATGTCTTTTCGTGCATGACGTCATCAAAATGCATAAACAGCAAACGCCAACTTTAAAAGGCATTCAAATTTTTTTTCTATCCTCTGCCAGCCATAATGATGGCGAAAGCATTACTTCACACCATCGACAGTGAGACACGCTGCAAGAGCCACTACGCTTCGCGAGGCTCGTCCATCAATAGACACGTAATCCTACTCATCCTCCGAAGGGACGCCATCGAACGAGAGCCAATAACTCCAGAAGTCTCCACTGCCACTGGAGTAAAAATAAATCTGTCCGCAAGATAATATTTAACTATTTTTTTTATTTCCGCGTCCCGCGCGACTGACCCCGGCTCAATCGCGGACCTGATCAAATTACCGGTCGAAAATGTATCGGCCCAAGTCGCATTCCAAATCAGCGGCTTTCCCCCTTTAAAAGGGAAAATGGTAACCCCATACGGCCGCTCTCCATCACCACGGTCTAGGTTCGATTTAGGGAAGGAACTCAGCTGCATCCAAACCTCTTCTGATGATGTCGTTTATTGACTGGAAAAGCGGCCGGCACTACAAAAATTTAAAAACAAATAATATCGAGAGTTTTACTTGATAATGGCCGGAAATACGAATGAAAGAGCATGGGCCCCAAAATTTGTACAGTATTTCCGTTTATTTAATTCAGTAATACTTGCTCTTGTAGGCAAAGAAGAAGAGTTAACTAAAAAATTACAAGACAATCTTATCTGTTATCGGTTATATATATATATATATATATATATATATATATATATATATATATATATATATATATATATATATATATATATAAGAAATTTGATAAATCGAAAACGTTTCATTGCATTTTTATTTAAGCATACACACGCGCGTGTGTGTGTGGGCTTAAATAAAAATACATAGACACAAATAAACACTTTCGTTCTTGGTTCTGATAAAGCTTTGAAAGGCGAGACGCGAAATCAAATCTAGTTTCAATAAACGTTTTTCCATTTGTCTATTTTAGACGCACACACACACACACACACACACACACACACACATATATATATAAAGTGTATTGACGCAGAAGTAGCAAGAATTTATCCAAACAGATTTTGTTGACAAGGTATGCTTATTTAAACTTTTATATAATTTTTTATATAATTTTGACCAACTTCCGACTGAGGATTAAAAAAGATGTGTTCTTCTTATTACATTGTTGGATTTAGAAATTAAGTCTGTTACAGGTGACGCCATATCTTCAACGATCGAACTGAATGTATACCCTCCCTTTCTCTCTCTCTCTCTCTCTCTCACACAATAATATATATATATATATATATATATATATATATATATATGTATATATATAGTTGGCTACTTTTCTAAGTCAATTTATACTTCTTCTTAAATGTATTTATACATATATTTATTAGATATTTTTAAATAATAGCGTAAGTGAGTGTATAAGAGCCTTGAAGAAATTAAAGTGTAGCATTATGCAAAGAAACATTTTTCTATTGAAACTGTAATGTACATTGAAGCTGAATAATTTAAATAAAAACTTTTCATGAGGCACCTGATTTATTAATATCTTGAAAAAAATCATTTCATTCTGCTTATTTAATTTAAAGCATCAAATTATTTTCAATAAATAAATTTTCTACATTAAAAAAACTTTCAATTAAACTGTTAGTTTCGTTAATTCTTTTCATATGTTTATATATTTTGAAGAGCTGGGCTTGATAGTGCATTTTGACAGGCTGTAACTTCAGATTTCTAAATTAGTTTGAGCTAAATATATGATCTAGAGTTTTTTTTTTTTTAAATATCTCTAAACAAAGGTCATTCAATGCTATATGAGTATATGGTTTTTATTTATCACATAAATTCCCTAATTTTGGATAAGTATTATAATTTATTATAGTTTATATATATATTTTAATTTTGCTATAAATATTTGAGGAAGATGATGTACTTTGAAAAGTAGTTTTTCTAAGTCTAAGAGAACAAAGACAATTTCTAATGTTTCTCATTCTATTTCGCGACTTTTCCATGAGATCCTTTGAATATTAGAAACCCATTTTAGCATTACCATCCCCACATTCAAAACGAATTGCAAATATAGTGAATACGCATATTAATGAATCAGACTATAGTTGGCAAATTATCGTTAATAGTTTGTCTTCTTCAATTACAGAGACCTCGAAAATATGTACTGAGAACAAACAGCTGATAATGTTGATTTTAAACAGTTTCTTCACATTAAATAATCGATGCAGAGAAATCATTTGAAACAATTGTTTTTCATTTGTCAAGCCAATTGTAATCTATTTAAAAATAATACGAAAGCGATAAACTAATAAAAGAGAACGCTTATCGAAACATAAGCAGATTATGGACAGATGACAATAATAAATTCAAGGTGGTTATTTTCTGACAAAATAATTCAGCGACGTTTAGCAGAGCGACGTCTTCTAGGAGTTTGTATTTTATTCTAGTTTCTCTGGAGGCGAACTTAGTGATGATATCGTTTCTTCGAGATTTTAGACTCAAAGCAAGAATTTAATTAAAAGTACTGATTGTAGATTGCCGAAGGAAAACATCTTTAAAATCTTTTTCCATATGCACTTATATTATCCGTTTTTAGTCTTGTTTCTTCAAATGAAAACGCGACTGTATTTCAGACATTATATACGAATACAGCTTAAGATTTTTGATTTTTAAAAAAAAAATTCTACATAAAATTAAAATTACAAGTATATCTAATGATATAAAATGTAGAAATCTTTTTTACGTTTCTGAAACTTAGAGGTAATGCGAGTATTATTTTATATCGCTGTTGTTAAGGAAGTTATTAATCGAAACATCCATTATTTCATCCCTTAATTCTGTTAATGAGGATTCTTTAAGATAGATACATAAGAATATAGAAACATAATTGATGACATAAATTAACTTACTGCTCATAGTACAGAACGTTGAGTAATTAATTTATCCATCTTTTGAGGTCAGCTTTTCACTACACATCCCCTCTTCACATTCTAGAACTGGCAATATCTTTATGTCATAGATACAACTATGAATATTGCACATTTATTTTCTTTAGTAATCATTATTTTATGTTAGCTATTTCTTTAACAACAGTCCATTGGCGTTTTATTTATTTTCATCAAATCGAAGAAAAAAAAAAAAACGCTGTATAATTCGGCTTTATTGGAATCCTAGTTAATGGGACCGTTTGATTGCTTCAATATTATAAAATGCTTTTTCATTCAGATTCTTATACTTTATCTTGTGAGAAAACTGTTTCTCATTTATATTTTATTTCGATGATACTAAATTAATTTCCTCTGGCAGATGTTGATAAAACATTTCTAAATTAAATATTTATGATTTTGCTTTAGTTTAATTCTTTGAAACTTGATTTTATTGTAGATAAGAAAAGATAATCTCAGCTACCATTTATTCCAAGTTCTATGTAATTTGAAGTCTCTCGGAACCGTTTATATAACTGCAATTTCATTGAGTTGGTTAAAGTAAAAGTCATTATTATTTGTGAAAAGCTATAAAATAAAATCGAAGTGTAAGTCAATTTAAAAATTCTTTGATTTGCTCGGTAAAGTTAATGATTTTTCTTTGATTTTCCCTTGGCTGCTATTTCAACGACTAAAATCTTCGACCAAGAAAGATTTGGCTTCTATTTTTAGGAGTTTTCTTCATTCACTATTTTTGTATTTCTATCGATTGTTTTCACCCGTTAAATAAAAAAAAAATTCTCAAAGTTGCAGTAATGGTTATAATCAATTTTTCAGCTGAATTAGTGAATTTGTTTGTGAAGACTTAATATTTAGTACATTTTGAAGTTTTCTTGTGCATGAAAAACCAGCCTCATTTTCGGAAAATCTTGCTACCCGGTGTCTCACATTATTAGTCTTTTATGTATAATTAATATATAAAATAATACTTATTGGAAACTACAGGTTTATTTGTTGAATCTATCTCTGCTCAGAATGAAAAGCAGATTATTTCGCACAAATCTAAATGCACAGCAGTCATTTCTCTAAAAATGTTTTTAATTTCATAGTTTCAAAATAATAACCCCATTGTGAGTTTTGAGCTTTAAAATGGGTTGTAATGCTTATTTGAAGGATAAAGGGAAGTGTTTAATTTTGCAAAGTAAAAAAAAGAAAAAAGGTGGCAATCGCAAAAACTTTCGACAGATTAGGGATTTTTCCAATAAGTAAGTGCCGAAAAATACATGAAGTCGTGTTTTAAACCAAGTGGTAAAACCTGATTGAAATGGGTAACAAAATAGAATAAGACAGATTTTCCAAATTTTTGTTTCATTGGCGAATGCCATGCTACTCTTGATGGACCAGACGTATGGAAAGACGATTAAATGGCTACTGGAGTAAAAGTCAAGGCAAAGGTAGTGCTATGTTTTGGGTAGGATTATAGGTGGCGATGGGGCGAGACTATGATGAGTTCCAGATAATGTTAAGATGACAGCTCAGACATACACTGTTATTTTTGGTTCAAGAAAAGACCAAACGATTTTAGAACTCAGGCACTTCTGAAGAGGCTAGTTTCCATGGTGGACAACAATTTATTAGCAAAGGGGAATTTTGAAATGCTATTCAGGATGCCATGCAGTCAGTTTCATATGAAAACAAATATCAATAGTTCACAAAACGATTTCAGAAAAAAATTTCAGAACACTGAGCACACATTTCAAATTAATGTAGTTTTTGTAACTTTGCTGTTATAAAAGTGACACAATATTCAACATGTCTTCAAAATATTCCTTTGCAAACTTTGTGCACAGTATGTAATTATATTTTAGTGAATTTCTTCATTAGTTTTGTAAAAATTAAGAAAATTGAAAAGTGGCTAATAATTTGAGACTTCGTGTATATGTAAAGTTATTTTGTACTGAAGAACAAAATGTTTTTTTTAAAAAAAAAAAAAAAGAAACCCTCAAAATTAATATTTGTAGTTTTTCGGGAGAAAATACTATTTTATAAATCAGGTGCCTTGTACATATCTATACATCATTGGTTAATCTTGGATTGTATGTAAATATAAAAAACATGATGGCAATGGAAGCAAATAATTGAACTGTTTATATGCATTACTATATTTACATCAAAAGAAAATCGGTTTGTTTTCTGATCATTTTAAAAAAAGTATTCATTAATATTATCAAGTGTCTGTAGTTCAAATTATGTTCGCGTGAAGCGAATATATATATATATATATATATATATATATATATATATATGTTATATGCATCATTCATACAAAATTTTTGTATGAATGATTCATGTAATGTAAATTGAACTGCACCACATACTTGATATATATATATATATATATATATATATATATATATATATATATAGATATAGATATAGATATAGATAGATAGATAATCTGTGTGTGTTAGTTGAAGTAGTGGCAAAGGCAAAGTAAATGTAAATTATGTACCAGAATATGTTTCTTTTCTTTCAACAATACAAGGATGCAACATTTCATTCAACATGATCAGAAAATAAAACGATGGAAATTCATTAAAGAAAATAGAATTTGTTCTGGAAAGCATTTAAACATTTATCCTGAAATAAAAACTTATTATTATAAAAAATTATTTTATGAACGATATATTTTAGAACTCGAAGACATATTCCATTTTGATGGTGAGAATTCGTAAGAGACATAATAATAGCATATATCGTATTTTTCAGCACAGATAATGGAAATCATAAATTGAACAGTTCGATCAAACTGTGTCGCATTCATTAGGTTAGAATATAAAAGAGAATGTAAATAACAACATAGATAGATTTTCAAATTAATACAGATTCCTTGCATAAGGAGAATCAATTTTATTCTGACTTTCTAATATCCGAAAAACTCATTCATTACAGAAACACGAAAGAATAAAACACAGTTCATATAAATAGACACGAAGTCCTTGCTTATGAATCAAATATAGAAAGATAATGCAAGAAGTGTTCTGAATCGTCTACACAATCATGTGGACTGGATTTGTTTGAATAATCGCAAGATCGAATCTCTCCGCTAGCCAAACGTGTCTCTTTTCTATAAGTATTACATTGAAAAATTAGTAAATTTAAAATAGAAGTGTAGTTTGGGATACAGATAGCTTCTTTTAGGATAAGACTTGATTTTTTTTCTTAAAAAAATAAATATGAATCATATAGTTGTTGGAAATGAGAACGGCTTTGTGTAGGGAAGATTAAATTATGAATCAGAAATGATTCACTTCGGACGATATCTGACTGTGGGATATTAAGATAAAAATTGCTTATTTTATGAAATATCATGCAAATGGATTAATATTGACATTTACAGATACAAAATCAAATATAAAAATATAATATAGTCTAGAATATTGTATAAAATTATATTATATAGCAAACAATTTCTAGCTAAAACTCAAAGTAACTTAAACGCCTTATCATCAATGAATGTATAATATGTAATTAATAGATTTAATAATATACTTGAAAGAATTTTGCAGCTGGATCGTTATGAAAATAAATATTGTAGCTATTTTGCACAGAAAAAATATTCCCACATTAAAAGCGTCCCATAACCACACAATGAAATCTAGAAATTTCTATAAAAACTGAGCAAATAATTATTAATGGGTTGATTGTTGTTCGATAATTTGGGATGGAAGTAAAATCTTTTACTTATATATCCATACGCCTATGTATATGAAAAAAATTACATTATTATATTAGAACCCTTTTATAAATATTTGAATATTTATTTGAATGTTTCTAATCTATTTACTGATGTAGCATTTCAGACTCAGCGCATGGCAGCAATTATACATGAGCGTAAAACAATGAAATATAGAATTGCTTTTAGTTATTCCCAAAACCTTAAAACAAATTCAACTGTTTCCCAATTAGCCATACATTAAAATCACGTTGAAAACACCCATTCTCTTTTCATCATTTAAGATAAGCAACGTCGAGCCTGGTCAGTACTTAGATAGGTGACCATTTGGGAACACTGGGTACAGTAAGCAACCTCCGACAATATATTTCAGCTTTCAATTACCCACAAAGGGTTGATAAGCCGTAAAAAACTCAAGATCAATCAATCCTAATTTGTCAAATATATAGAAAATTACAATTCTTTTACTGACTTATTTAAAATAATGGATAAATATCTTGAAATATACAATTAAATAAATACAGCAATCCATCTGTAGCCTAATGATGAAAAAGAGCATTTATTTTATGTAACAAATATTTTATTTTTCAAAATGATCCGATTTTTGTTAATACTTTAAATCCAGCTTTTCTCCGTTAATAACAAATGTCGAACATTATACAGTGACATTTTCATTTCAAGTAACTGTGTTCGAAAACATTCATTTTCCATATGTACAGTAATTAAAGTTATATAAATTGTATTGAACAACATATAAAGTTTTGTTTATGAATATGTTGTTTCTTCAATATTTTAGAGCATTTTTGATAGAAAAAAATGTTTTAAATACTTTATTAAAAACTGTTCGCTTTCTGTTGCAAGTTAAAATCCTATTTCACCATTTTACAATAATTGTTTTCATTTGCTGTGTCTGAGGATTCGATGCAACGTCTGAATTAAATGGTTCATTGCCTTTGTTATATTGCAACTATAAGGAGGTATATTATAACGTTTGTGTCGCTTTGTAATTAGCCATTTAGCGGATATAATTGGCTTAATGGATCATACTTTCCTATTTCAAATTATTGCATCTATGGAATGTAATTAGCTCAAATTTCTCGAATTAGTCATAAAGAGAATTTACATTCACTGTCGTAATATAAATTCGAGTGCTAAATTTTCCATTCCTTCGAAATTTTGAAGGGTTTTTCAAGAGTTAATTTATTTTATTGCTTTTAGATCGTTTACCGTGATGCCGTGTAGTAGTTGATTATAGAGCTGAAATGAATAGTTCTTTCACATAGGATGTGTTTTTCAGCTCCATCACTTTCACTGTCACTTTGATAGGGGCGGGGGTTATCTGTTACGATCCATGTGCTGTCAACGGTTAGAAAAATTGAACATATCGAAAATTCTTCAAAGAATTCGTTGAATTAATGCAAATTTCGTTTTTATTTTTTATCTGGAATAACCAATTTAGCGGAAACATCTTATAAAGTACCAGGAAAATGCCTTGATAATTCTAAATGCTATAAATTTATATAAATGTTTGTGTGAAAGATTTTGGAAAATTTTGCATCAATTTTAAATCTTGTTTGCTTCACTGTAAAATATTCAACAATTATAATTACGCTACAAGACTAAGTGATCTCCAAAATGAGTAAATTATACTTTGTCATTTGTAAGCATAAAAAATGAATCACCATTCATTTGTCTTACAGTATCATGAATATTTCTAAAACATAAAATAAATTTATTTAATAAACGAAACGTCATTCTTTTGTGTTATTATTTACATTCGGACTAATGTCATCATCTTTCGCATAATGTGATCATAGATTAATCCATAAGAGTGGAGAATTGTAACTAGCTTTTAAAGATATCCGATCCTTGCCTCTTATATCTATTATTAATAAAGCATTTTTATTTGCTGTCATAAGACGTTTATATTCTTAGAATATTGATTTTTAATTATAACAATTTAAATATGCTTTAAGAAATTTGCACTAGTCATAACAGACGCAACATTTATTTAAATATTAGATCATTAAATTTTTCTTCGTATATGTTGAAAATGTAGTTACAGATCTAAAAAACAAATTACTAAGTAAACTTCTGATCCCATTTCACATTCCCTAACAGGACCATCATTTCTAAGAAGGTGATAATCTGGATGAAAGTGATGTCTTCGTAGATACTAAACCGTAGCTAGTTACGAATTTCCTTGACCTGAATTTGTTAAGTGACACAAGGCGACCAACAAATAAAGCATCTGAGTTATATTAAGACAAATATTCAAGTAAATTAATTCAACCTATTCTGTACTAACCACACAGTAGTTTATACTTTTAAACTGCAAATCTGTCAAGTAGTAAGTAGTTATGAAAAAAACAACCTTCGATTGTATTACATTGAATAAAAAAATCTACTCGTTATGATGGGATTAAATCATTTCAGTTTAAATAATGCTGTAAAATGCCGATAATCGTAAAATGTCAATAAAATCGATAGGTACAACAATTCATAATCCGTAATAAATTCAATAGTTTAATATACACAGAATGGTCAATTACTTTTGAATTTCAATGAACACCAAATCTGCATTTACCTGATTTAAGTTCATACAGAGAGACTTTCTTCTTAAGTAACTCACTACTTATTTAGTATTGGAGAAGTGACAATTTTTAATAAATAACTGAGGAAAAAAAGACGGTCAATAGTAATTAGAAATCTCAACC
This sequence comes from Acanthosepion lycidas, assembly GCA_963932145.1. Lineage (NCBI taxonomy): Eukaryota > Metazoa > Mollusca > Cephalopoda > Sepiida > Sepiidae > Acanthosepion > Acanthosepion lycidas. The sequence goes on along the minus strand of OZ010592.1, from coordinate 66,258,779 downwards.
GAAAATTAGTCATAATCATCATCCTTGAAGGACATTGCGCTATTGCCAGAATTATGCGTCTCACGCTAGCGACATGAGAAAGTATGACAAATAAAGTTTCACCTTGAATTAAATCCGTTTATGATAATTGTTATGATAATTGTTATGATAATTGTTTTTCTTTTAAATGGTTAGAAAGTTGGGGTTTTTCAGACGACAAGGCATCAACAACAAAACTGTACTTCTTCAGGGAATTTTGATTATGGTGTAAGGGCATAGCTTAATTTAGAGTTAATTGTGAAAGGATCCTAACAAATACAGGGTGCAATGGATAAATTGTCGTCTAAATGACGCAAAAATAAAAATAACACTGACATCCCATTTTAACAGATATATTTACCAAAATTACACAAAAATATTTTTATCTCATGAGTAAATTAATTTCAATAAAATCGCCGTTGGCTTCAATCAGGGTCTCCAGACGACTTCGAAATCTCCTGCAACTCTTCTGAACGGTTTCCTCGTTTAAGCTGGTGAATGTTGCCATAATCCTTGCCTTCAGTTCATCTTTGGTGTTACAAGGAGTTTTGTTGGTCTCTCGCTCAATTGCGCCCCAAGCATAATAATTAAGTCTGGGGAGTAAGGGAGTAAGGGGTGATATGGTCACATAAATTGTCTGACAGTCATGTCTGGGTTCTTCTTCTTGTGTGGCATGGTGCAGAGTCCCGTTGACAGCAACCACCCTCTTGACCCAGGGTAGCACTACTCAAGGCACTTGATGTAGCCCTCAGTGTTGAGTCTGGGACACTCACCAACAAATTCGTTAGTTCTTTTCTTACCAGGACAATCAGAGTGAGTTTTCCAAGCTGCCGTACCTTCGTAATCATCATTAGACTCATCCAACTCTTTCCGATCATTCTACAATGTCTTCAGATTGACACCGAAACACACTGGAATGGTTGTATGAAAGATTCCGGCGCGAATGGCAGGCAGTACAGGATGCCGTTTCCAAAATTCGCCCTTGCATGGAGTATTGCTGCCATGTATGGTCTGGTGCCCCTTCTGTTTGCCTCGGGGTTCTTGATAGGCTCCAGAGGCGGATATGCAATGTAGTTGGCCCTGCTCTGTCGTCTCGTCTACAGTCACTTTCTCACAGACGCGCCGTCGCCTCCCTCTGCCTGTTCTACAAATACTTCCATGGAAATTGCTCCGAGGAGCTGCATTCGCTGGTTCCCAGACGTCATGAGTTCAAGCGCCATACGAGGCTGGCATCCCGCTCTCACCCCTTCACTGTCGAAACTCCTAAATGTAGCCGTCTCTTCTACTCCAATAGCTTCATGTCTTGCACCTCACGCCTGTGGAACTCCCTTCCCTATTCCTGTTTCCCTGTGATCTATAATCTCCAGCTATTCAAGTGTAATGTCAATCACATCTCCAGTTGCCTTGATCTATCCACTACCCTCATCTTTTCTTCTATCACTCCTATCTGATCTTGCTCTAAATTTTCTGTAATCCCTTGCTTCCGAGTGGCTCCCGCCTTGCTTGGGGTGAAATGCTTAAAAAAAAATAAAATAAAAATAGAGGCGTGAATTACGTCATGGTGCACTTTTTCTCAGATGCAATCGACAAAATAAAAAAACAAACAATGCGCATGCGCGGAATTAAAAAAACAAAACAAAACTGGCGCCAATTTATCCATCGCACTCTGTATTCCAAGATTTATTTTTTTAATGCCATGACGTAAGCAAATCTCTGCACAGATTCCGTTTCTTTATTATCTGTAGATTGACATCTTGTGAAAAATAGTGGAGTGTTAACCATTGATTCTACACGGATTTTAATTCAGAGTTATCCTTCTCTTAGATTAACTGTATTTAGTTATTTTATATCCAACTCCAGTTGAAAAGCCAACGAGGCACGAGGGATGTACTTTTTTGAAATAACATAATTTTTGATAGGGAAATTCTTATGATCATTTCTGCAGAAGAAATCATTTTATTATGCCGAAGTCACATTTGACTTGATTTATATGCCAAAATTTACTATTTTTTTTAATCATTTTTGTTCTAATAGAATATAGTTACTTTATCCAGCACATGCCTCCATCCACACGTACGTTAATCTATGCATACATGCTGAGGGCCGTCTATAATGAAATATACTTTAGATATAGTTTTTGTTCATAAATATTTTTACTATTCTCATTTATTAAGTGATTAAACCATCCGTGAGAAATTCGCATTTAAATTTTTAAAACTAATTTGAATAATTTATAAACAGAAAAATGTAATCAGTTAATCTTACAAGCTATTCCAATACGGAATATATAATTATTATTATCATTAGCTATTAAAATATATTACTCATCTAATTAAATGAATATAGAATTTATGTATACATATATAGGGATATACTTTTTGAAGCTTACTCAAATATTCCAAATGAATCAAACTTCCACAACAATACCATCATAAGAAAAAATAGATGAAAACTGTGAAAATGTCTTTGGCGGATCGAGTGGCTTTGACAACGAGGCTCGTATTGTTGTTAAGAGTAACATCAAACGAATAATAAGGCCCATTTGTTAGTGAAGTAATTTCTCAACAACTTAATGGTATTTAAGGTTGGTTCAATATGGGAAATACTTTATTGAGAGACACAAAAGAAAATGTCAGAATGTCCAATTTATTTCTCCATCTGACACTCGATATCTATGACTATGGATTTTATTTTTGAGAGAAAAATGAAAACCTTTTCTAAAAGTCAGCAAACATTACCATGAAAGGTTGCAAATGATAAAAATGTAACTAAATAATTGTTGTGGATTCCGTGAATGGAAGTCTGCACAAATAAATAAACAACACCAGTAATTGAGATAGAAAAATAAGTGTATTAAACGTAAGAATACAGACTTGAAGTGAAGATTAGTAGTCCAGGAATGCAGGGTAATAGAAAGTATATGTACAAGTCTCTGTAAGTAAGGGCGTAATCATCGCTCTCTCTGGACTTTTGTATAACTCTCTGAGAACACCCTGTGTCTGTCTCCGTATCTCTCAACCTGTCTCAACGTATCTCCACGTATCTCATCAGCAGGTATTCTCTCTTTCAGTATAAGTATACTTTGGACGAGTCCATCTTATGTAAAAAGTGGAGAGATCCACAACACCACCCTCCTTAGCTTCTTTTTTGGGGGAGTTAATATTTTTTTCGATTATGGTCTATTTATTAGTGGTTTCGTGAATTTTCTTTTTCGGCTTGTTCTTCTGATCTCCGTGGCTACATGTGGTTTTTGAATTTCGAAGACTTCGAAAATCGCCTCCATCGCCTCTTCATTTTCGGAAGGTGACGATTTAGATTCCTCTACTCGTCTTTTCTGTATCTGATTTATGTGTCTCCTGTGAGTGAATTTTTCACCTTAGGTCATGTATACAACATTCACCAATCTATTTATTATCGTACCTCGTTCCCAGTATACCATATTATTCTTGAACATTCGCCTGGTTTGAAGGATCTTTTAGGCATTATCGGTGTATGCCGGGTTTTTTTTTTATTTTTGCTGGGTGATAGTTTATCAAAAACAGACCGTATTTTGTGGGCAAACATCAATTCAGCTGGCGAAAGGCCAGATGGTGTGTTTCCGTTCGGGGTGATTCTGTAGACTTGTAGGAACTGTTGTATGGCTCTTTCTCTTCGTACGTCCTCTGCTTTTTTTCAAGGCTCTCTTAAGCGTGTCCACAAACCTTTCGGCTTGCCCGTTAGATCGTGGATGGTATGGTGCTATTTTAATATGTTTGACTTGATAAGTCGCAAAGAATTCTTGAAAGTCGCTCGAGGTGAATTCGGTACCATTATCCGTTACAAGGCAATCTACAACGCCGAATCTTGCGAATAACTCGTGTAGACATAATTATCTACACGAGTGTTTTCCGTCGTAGGGTTTTTGTATCTGAAAACTTCTGGCCACTTGCTAAAGTTATCTACCGTTATCCAGTAGTAATATCCATCTATGGGTCCTGCATAGTCCGCATGGATTCTAGAGCAAGGTCTGTCCACCTTAGGCCATGGTTTTTGTATAATAGGTGGTGCCTTTGCTGCCTCAGCACAGCCTCTACATTTTTCTACCATTTGAGTAATGTCATTATCCATATTAGGTCAATACACGAAACTTCTCATTAACGCTTTCATACGATTTTTTCCCAGGGTGTCCTAGATGAAAGTCCTTCAGAATTCGTCTTTGTAAAGATTTGGGTATGACCACTCTTTCATTATAAATTAATACGTGATTACAAATTGAAAAGCTGTCCGCTAGATTTCTTTGTTTTTCTTCTATTTTTCTCTTTGTACTTTGTATGAATTCATCCATTTCAGCTTCTCTTCTGATTTCTAACAAGGTCACTGGTAATTCCCTTACTGTATTGTTTAGAACTTTACTAATCTCGTCTTCGGCTCGCAAAGCCGCTATTACTGAGTCTTCCAGAGGTTCGCATTTCGCAGGTACCAATCTAGATAATCCATCCGCATGAGCAATTTTCTTCGACGGTAGGAACTCTAGTTTGAAATTATAATTCAATAATATAGTTCCCCATCTCAGAAGTCTGTTGGCTGTGTAAATTGCTAGTCTTTTTTTCGATCCGAATATAGTGAGAAGAGGTTTATGGTCAGTTTGAAGAGTAAACTCTATTCCATATATGTATCGGTGAAAGCGAGTTATGGCGAATATTATGCCTAACGCTTCTTTCTCAATTTGCGGATAATTCCTCTCTGCTAGTAATAATGATCTGGATACGTGAGCTATAGGTTTCCTTGTGCCATCCTGCATCTTGTGTAATATACAAGTTTCCACTCCGTGTGAGCTTGCGTCACTAGCAATGATAATTTCCAGTTTGGGATCAAAATGCGTCAGTGCTAGATCAGACGTTAATTTCTTTATGATCTCCTTAAAAGCTTTCTGACAATCTCCCGTCCAGTTCCATTTGTTATCTTTTTTTCAATAATTCATTGAGGAGAGCCCTCAATTTGTGGATGTTTTCAATGAATTCACCGTAATAGTTCGGCTCAGGCATATTTTTTATTGCAGATGTCCTATCTGGATCTGGTTTTTTGCCACATTCATTGATTATATGGCCTAGATACTTGATTTCTTTTAGAAAAAAATCGCATTTTTTCTCCTTCACTTTAAAACCAAAATCCTGAATTCTTTTAAAGACTTCTTTAATATGCGTTGCGTGTTCTTCTACATTATCGCTTTTGATTAAAATGTCGTCTAAGTAAGCAGTAGCAATGTTCTGTCCTATGAGAATGGTGTCCATCGTCTGTTGAAAGATTGACGGTGCTACTTTTATCCCAAATGGCAATCTGTTAAATTTGTAAAGTCCTTTGTGAGTATTGATACATAAAATTTTTGTACTTTCTTCTTCTACTGGAATCTGAAGATAAGCTTCGTTTAAATCAATCTTAGAAAATACCTTACCACCGTTAAGCTTGGTAAATATTTCCTCCGGGCTTGGCAATGGGTAGTGATAATCCTTGATAACCTTATCTAACCCCGTCGAGAAATCTGCGCAAACACGTGTTTCTCCGGATGTTTTTCTTTACGTAGACCACTGGTGCCGCCCATTCACTGAATTCGATTTTTGAAAAGGATTCCAGTTTGTACCAATCTATCTAACTCCTTGCCAATTTCGCTTTTTCTTGAATAGTCGCTGAACATTTTTCCTTTAGTTCAATTTTAGCTGCAAACTTATTACATCGTCCCAAACCGCTCGAGAATACTTCGGGAAATTGCCTGTGTAGTTCTTCTTTTAATTTTGTAGCTTCTGACGGTTCGCACTCTATTTTCTTACAAAATGAGCTAATGGGTAAATCTCATACGTCAAATTTTTGCATCCACTCCGTTCCCACCAAATTTTCTATGTCTTTCATTCAATTTTTTCGTTTTACCATGGAATTTTACGTTTAGAATTACTTCTCCTTCAAAATTGATACGCCTCCTTGTAACGGACTTGGCGATTTTCTGTGTATACATCATGGTCGGTCTATTTAGCTTCCTCCATGTCTGTAAATTAATTATATTTAGATCCGATCCTGAGTCTAACTGTAATTTTACCTTCTTATTTAAGATCTCGAGTTCCACGTATTTTCTTGTGTTTAGTTTGTCTTCGTTGTCCATTCTAGTAGTTCTTACCCTACTAGTGTGTTTTTTGTTTCTGCTTGGAGATGCTTTATGTCCCGTTTTTTCACAAGCTAAACAGTTCTTGTATTTAAATCGACAGTCTTTATTCCAGTAGAATCCACCACATCTGTAACATGTAGATGGGGTGGGGGCTTATATTTGCTTTGATCTCTGTCATTAATCGCCTTATACCTTGTAATTTTTTCTTTATCATTAAATTTTTTTTTCTTTCGGGGTGGGGGTGAAAAACGTAACTTTTTGTTCAACTTACGTATGTGTGCTACTCCCGATTTCTCGATATTCTTAGAGCCTTTTTTATACTCAAGCATTTTTGGCAGTCTTCTGACAATTTTTTGTAGCGTTAATCCAGGCTCGTTTTGAAGCTTGGTAAGCATTCTTTTTCGCATTTCACTGTCCTTGGCTGAGACTAATCCCTGTACGAAAATGAGACACTTAAAATTGCCAATTTAAAGTTATCTCAATGTTTGTTCACAATTGCGGCAAACGTGGAGTAGTCCTCATTTTCGCTTTTTACGAGGTTGAGACATTTCCACCTTTTGTGAAAAAAGTGAAGTCTTTGGACTGAAGAGTAGCTACCTCGTCAAACGTCAAATCGTTTGTCTTTTTTCGGTAGAATATAGTCCACAAATTTTGTGTACTCCTCTGTTCCCAATTTCCTGAGTAATAAATGTAGCTTCTTAGCATCCGTCCAATTTTGGCAATCAATGTTGAAAATGTCTTCATGACGTCTGTAATAGTCCCCGAAATTTTTATCATCTTCTAGAAAGTATTTAAATGTTTCTATTTTTTTTAAGTCCCCGTGAAGTGCGAAATCCTCGTCGTCAAGTTGTTGTTGATTTCGTGAATGGAATCCTCTACAAATAAATAAACAACGCCAGTAATTGAGATAGAAAAATAAATGTATTAAACGTAAGAATACAGACTTGAAGTGAATATTAGTAGTCCAGGAATGCGGGTTAGTAGAAAGTATATGTACAAGTCTCTGTAAGTAAAGCCGTAATCATCTCTCTCTCTCTCTCTCTCTGGACTTTGTATAACTCTCTTAGAACACCCTGTGTCTGTCTCCGTATCTCTCAACCTCTCTCAAAGTATTTCAACGTATCTCCACGTATCTCAACGTATTTCCACGTATCTTCACGCATCTCAACAGCAGGTATTCTCTCTGTCAGTATAAGTATACTTTGGACGAGTCCATCTTATGTAAAAAGGGGAGAGCCCCACAACAAGAATCAAAATAATTAATCATCTGTAGATGCATAGTTAATAGGAATGATAGACATACAACGATAAAGACAAAAATATATTAAACGAAATTAGATGCGAGTGAGTGTAGATAAATCTTTAAAGTCACACGAATTTATACTTCCAGATAATATAAAGACTTATCTTATATGCTATTTTTATGAACCCCCATAACCAAAACGCTTAAATACTGATATCACATATAACCTTATCAATCATTATTACCAATTAGTTATAGCAGTTAGTTACTTTTTTGGAAATTGTTTGTTAACTTTTCATCCGATCAAAACTCGTAAAAGGCAAAAACAAGTCTCTGCTGCCTATTTGCACAATATTTTCCCTGTTGGTAGTTTTTGAGGAAAACATCAACCTTGTTTGTATGGTGGAATTTTAGATCACTATACCTTCATTTGGTTAAAAAATTATTTAACATTTTAAATGTCAACATTTGGTAATAATTTTAACTATAGTGAATTTTCTGGAATACAAATTGCTTTACACAATCTTATTGGCGTTCAACTGCATTGTATAGATGCTAAATGATCAGGAATATCATTGTAGACTATCAAGGCCAAGTTATTCATGTTTACAATGCTTTAAACGATTTCAGAATTTCAAGAATGAAAGGACATCAGTGAACAAATTGGTAATTACATATTCTGAATGGAAAATGGACCAGCCACGCAGTAGAAGCGTATTTGATCATTATTTGATCTCACTCTTATAGCCACGAAGAGCATTTAAAAAAGGACAGTATTCGAGCTAAATAACACAATGCGCAAATAAATGATTAAATGCATGAAATTATGAAACATTTGTGATATTTAGAGAAATTAAAAGGAATAAATTGACAAAAACTGAAATTCCAAATGAACGAAAAATAGAAAAATAGTTAAAAAGATAAGTCTTTAATATAATCATTCTGTAGTTGGAGATTTTCTTTTAGACCTTAAAAGAAAATGCAACAATCAATATACAGGGAAGTACATAAGTATTAACAGAAAAGATATTTCAATTATTACTCAATTTAAAATTTTATTTTTAAACATATATTTGAATATGCGTTGCGTGTTCTTCTACAATATCAAATTGGTTTCGCAAGTATCAAAACTGAGTACTTTTAGAAAAATATCCAATGAAAGGAATTTGACTTTAATGATGAATTATCTTTAAGAAATATTCATATAGAGAAGAAAAAGTTGTTTTATGTGATAATAAATAAATGTTGAACGGAACAATGTCTTGTTCGATGAGATAACATTGATTTCATGAAAGAATTACACTCATATCGATAAATATCAAAAGTAAGATCCTTCAGATGTTAACATACTATATAAAAACTAGTTTGCACACAAGGACATGCAGAGAGACTAAAAAGTATAAAAATGAACAGACTAACCAGAATAAATTTAAGACATGGAATTTCATCGGACTCAGTAAAATTTATAAAATATATTTATATTTATAAACATCAATTAATTATAATTAATTAATTTTAGATAAACACGTAAAAATAAGAAATAATTCTAACTTTTCCACATTTATCATTATTGAACATGTATTGATTGTGCATTCAGGATCTTGATCCTGAATGCACAATCATTTTATTAACTGAGAATTTTATTCCATTGTTCCGAAACATTCAAAATGGGGGAAATTGTTAGTGACTATGCACAAATGTCAAGAACTGTACGTACAAAAAGTTGCCTCAAAATAACAATAAAACTTCAGTGTTTATAATATTTTATTCTCGTTCATTTTTCTCCATTTTCATCTGCTTGATCTAATTTTTCCGCCAGAATCATTTTTAATCTCCAACAAAACGTCATATCAACAACAAAAAATGAGCATCTTGTTTAAGGACCAATATACTTCAGATGTATATTAATGTATGTGTTTTACTTCTTCTGTATGCTTGAGGCTAGCCTTTGGCAAGATTAACTCGCAATGGAAGAATTCGCCTTGAGGTTAAACCGGTAAGTAATCCGGAGGCTGCAGCATCCTACACTCGGCTTGAAGCACGACTTAGTTGAAATAAGTCTAATCTCTTCATCTCTCCAATCCACCCAAAGTTCATTTTATTCGTTTCGTTGTTGCTGTCGTCGTTGACGTCGTCGTCATCACCATCACCATCACCATCATCATCATCATCAAAATGGTTTAAATTGAAGAGATTTACTTGCAAAAACTATACACGCTGGATGTAGAATAAACGATTTAGGGATTTTACTATTCTATCGTTGTTACTATTTTTCTGCTTTCTACCATTTAAAATAGTCTGCAATATCCTAACTATTGTGACTATTTTAGATAGATATTCATTGATAGTTCTCCAGTTCTTTTTATCCACCTTTACATATCACCTGTAATTACTAGGCACAGTGATTGATTTCTTTATTAGAAATAGATATCATATTTATCTTATATTTCTGGTTCGTATGTTTTCAACAAAATTATCTTATCACTGAATTCGATTTTTGAAAGGATTCCAGTTTGTACCAATCTATTTAATTATTATTATCTTAAATTTTTCTATTCTTACAACTTGAATTTATAAAATTTCAATAAAATTCTGCATTGATTTAGAATGGTAAAATTTTATTTTATTTTTATTTGTTGGAAAACACAGATGAGCTACTAATCTAGAAAAATGTTTAGGAACATATTATAGCCACAGTGACTCGCCAAGAATAACATATTAACTTTCTCTGCTGTTAACCATAATAATCGTAAACAGATTTTTCATCTCCAAAAGCTTTTTTACCTTGATAAGAATTCAAAGGATTTCTAGTTGACATTTATAAACCTAAAAAGATGCTGTTTTTTTGACAGAAAAATAAATGACATAGTCGTAAATGATTCTATTGAATCGTCGACCGTTTAAAAATTTCATTAATTGAGCTGATTAATTAAAAAGAACTTAGGGTTTTAAACGAAAGCAAAGATCACATTTGGAAAGAAAGAAATACACCGAATGATTAAAGGTGTCAGATGCTATCAGAAATGAATTCCTGAGAAATATCTATTCTAGAAGCGAATCAATACATGTGGATCTCTTGTTACAGGAAAATTCTACTCGGCGGAAGTAGAACTATCTAAAAAGTGTTCTGCAAATTTTCTTCTTTGGCAATCAAGAGATTGAATAGTCACGTAACATAAGTGATATTAAACTATTCATTGACAACTTGCTTTTAATCAAAAACCTCCCAATTCTAAATTTTCTAACCGGATGATGCTTTAATAAATTGAGTTTATAAAAGTAAAAAGTCTTTCACGAGCCCCCCCCCCCACCAAAAAAAAAAAAAAACAAACTCGAAAACTGGTCGAATTTTATTCAGACTTTAAGTCCTCTAGGATAAATGACGTGAATTTGCAAATAAATACTCATTAGCAAAATATAAATGGCTATGAAAACATCAATATCTTGTTACTCAAAATCTGTTGAAAGATTCTTAAAACCCCCAAAAGTGATTCCCATTTTGCCTTAGAAGGTAGATTTTTTCAGGTAACTTGGTTAAATGGTAAGCTCTGTTCTTCTTATTGACTTAGACTAGTGTAAAAAAAATATTGAAAGAACACATTTAGCAAATACAAAAGATTCTTCTTACTAGATTTAATTAAATGACCATTGCAAATTAGATCATTTTAAACTCTTTTTCCTGTGCATTAACACAGAGATTATATAATAAATATACATATTTCCTCATCGGAAGCACATTTGAAAATATAAAAGTGTTTACGCACACATATATATATATATAGAAACAACGCCTATATAATCACAGGCACTCTTTCAGCAATACATCGCTGAAAAATCAAACTATGTTATCCAGGCAATATTGGGAGCTAATTGGCAAAGGTCTCACCCCATATTTAGAGTAGAAATTCGTATCCAGGGTTCGGACTCCTAAGAACTTCAGGGACCGTTGTGACCTATGTCTCCAGGAGAAAATATTTATAATTAAATACAAAACCAGGAGGAGATACTGAACCTTCGTTGTGAACTAATAATCAAATGCAGGCACAAACATCACCTTACAATAGGAAAGAATTACCCCCGCCCTGGATTATATAACAACGGATATGACAAAACATATATTAATGTATTGAAATTTGTATCTTGATTGGATTGATGCTTTTGCACATGTTTACATAATTGTGTTTATTGTACTCTAAACATTAAGGTTGTGGTGTGTATGTGTTTCGATATGTATATTTATTTGGATATGTGTGTTTATATATGTGTGTGTGTGTGTAGTGGATATGCTTATGTATGCATATATTTTTGCGTATATAAATGTACAAGTGGGTATATGATATGTGAATTTGTGTAACTGTGTAAGTGAATAATGAACGGGGGTGGTATATAGCAGTAGTTATGCACTTGTTGTGAGTGTGAAAGAATATATATATATATATATATATATATATATATATATATATATATATATATATATATATAGTATATATATATATATACATATATGTATATATATATTTATGTGTTGCTATTGTTTTTTATGCGTAAGTGTATTTATATGTATGTGCATATGTATGAGTACATGTATATGTATTTATGTGTATGTATGTATGTGGTTATGTATATCTGGGTTTACGTATAAATATGTATATGGAGATGTATATGCGTGTGTATATATGTATATGTATATATGCGTGTTATGGAGTGTGGTTTTATGTGTCGGTATCTTTGTAATATTGTATGTACATATTTGATATACCACATTTATACTAGGACTGATTTATGTGTTACTTGATAGATTCGTATATAACTATATGATTGGGTGAGTTGTAGATGGTTTTGATCTGTATATTTTGTATATATTTATTGTATATATGAGTATGTGTAGATATAGAGATACACATATATAATGCACATATTTTGTATTTATGTTAGCCATGTGCATTATGTATTTATTATCTGTTTCACTTTTAGAAATTTTATATTTCTACTGTGTTGGTCATTAATACAATGTAGTATATATTAAAATAGAGAGAGCGATTAGGTATATGTTTCAACAATTTGGTACTACGTTAATTTATATGAAAATTTCTCATATAGACAGAGATACGGATGCTTATTGAATTTAAATCTGTGAACTATTAACCTTAGTAGATATATACTAGACAATCCGGATCTTATTAACTTTATTTCTTAAAATATTTTTAAAAAATTTCTTCATATCCCGTTAAACTTTAGTAAGTTTATTTAAATTATAAAAGTCTGGGATTATTGCTTATTTTATATACTTTATATAATATATATAATTGTTTCTTTACAGAAATAGAATTAATTTATACATCTTTTCTTCTGTATATCATAATATTGTTATTAATTATTTATAGAGAATTTCATGGATAATTATATTTTAAAAACACAGAGTCACACACACACACACACACACACACACACACATATATATGTGTGTGTGTGTTTAGAAATATATATATATATATATATATATATATATATATAGTTTTATATTTTTTATTTTCAACATATCTTTTTACGGTTAAATTGAAACCTTTCGCTAGGTTCTGAATATTTTTGAATATTTTTTTGAATATTCTTAGCCAACCACTATTTTTAATATAAATTATAACAGGATTTTTAAGTTGAATACATGTGTGTCAAAATCTTAACCGAGGGAGGATCAGATTTTTGAATTCACACTTAAAATCTTTTTTCAAATGTATCCTCAATTGCCAATTTCATGTATCGAGTTTTCTCTACAATTGGGATGCCAATTTAGGTCATCACGGGTTTTAATAGAACTGAGACGATATACCGTTTTTCTCCCCCCTTCCTACACAATGATAACTTAATATCTTTCCTCTACTCTCTACATGAAATCACTATTTATTTTATTTTTAAACCTACAGTAAATTTTTCCATCTTCATTTGCTTACAGGTCTGAAGATTTGTAGCCATGTTTTATCGACTTCAATGAAATAAAATATTATTACCTATGGTTTTTAATTGCTTGTTTGTTATTATATATATATATATATATATATATATATATATATAATTAGACACTTTTAACTTGTTCTACCGAAGTCCCTTTTTCGATCACCAAAATAATATATATATATATATATATATATATATATATATATATATACAACGGAACAGCGTCTCCATGGGTTCAGTTCTGGGTCCAATTTTTAGCAATTTCTACATGTCTAATCTTGAAAATAATATATTTACCAACTTTAAAAATCCCTCCATCTACCTAAGATACGTCGATGATATGCTTATATAAGTCAAGAATACGAACGAAATACATCAAATCAAAAAGTAATTCCAAAATAATTCTGCCTTTAAATTCACATACGAACTTAATAAAAGCAAGAAAATTCTTTTTCTAGATATATTTATAAACACTAATAACAATAAATTCACTATCCCCCATATAAAATTACCACCAGCATACATTTGTATACCCTTAACTATAAGAGTGAATGTCCAAATTACTATAAAGTAGCAATTATAAAAAAACAACAAATAAACTGTGCAAAAACTAATTTATCCACAAAACTGGTTTCCTACAGTGAACTAAGAAGTATAAAACAAACTCTTATTAATAATAACTTCTCTAATTATATTATTGATGAACAAATATGATTCTCTTTCAATAATGTTAATAAAAAGCAAATAGAATATAATACCCCTTCAACTAACCCCAAACATATTAATCTTCTATATCGCAACCAAATCTCTATCTATAAAAGTCAGGATGTGTGTGTGTGTGTAACGAATGCACGGCCGCAATTTTCGACGGATTTGCACCAAAATTTACATGCACATGCTCCAAGTTAGCGGACTTTGCATTTCCCAACTCCCATCGATAGTGCAAATAATCGATTTTTTCATGCTTCTACGGAAGTTTTCATGTAGTTTGCGACCATTTTCTACTGGCCAGAGTGAGAGCCTATAGCTGGCTGCCACGAATAGGCAGGAAGATTCTATTGGCCAGCGTCAGAACCAACAACTGGCTGACACGAATGTTAACTAGCATGCTAGCATGCAAAAAAAAAAAAAAAAAAAAAAAATTCGATAGCTGCATTCATCACAAGTGGGAAAAATTTAAATCTGCATGGCACTTTACTCCAATTGGCTCATTCGCTTGCTTAAATTCAACGATTCTGATTCAGCAGAACTGGGTTGGATGTGAAAAAGTATTTGTTGTTAACATTCTTTTTTCATTCGGTTTTTCCAGTTACGAGTCCTTTTTTAAAGCTGGTCGTTTTGTGTTCATTTTGTTTAGTTCTTTTTTCGTAATAGATTTAATGTTTAGTATAGAGCTTAGAAAAAATTCACAGTGTGAGATAATAAAATAATATTTATGTTGGCCATGTTGTCTCGGGGGCTGAGTTTCCATTTCAATGGCACGCCCAACATTTCTAAACATTTAGAACAGCATGTCTGCTCACATTCGTAATTTGGAAAAATTCTTGTCGAAAATACATCCATACTTCTTCATGAAAATAATAAATATAAACTAAAAATCATTGAAGCTATCTATATTAAAAATTGAGACTAAACCATAACAAAACAGATAATGAATACTGTACAAATGTTTTAGAATGTTTGCAATAGTCTAAAATATCGAGGTTCGTACTAATTGTTTTCATAATTATTTCTCTTCTTTTCTTCTAAAATAAATCTTCAAAACCTCATAACTTAGTTACCTCCCTTGGGGCGTCATTTATGATAACCGTATAGTACGAAAGCCTGCGTTAATCATTTCACAAGTAAGAATATAAACTTTCAGATGAACGCATCAATTTTGTCTTCGAAAATAATGAACAATACATTTTTTCTTAATAAACAATACTCTGATGATATTGTGCTAATGTCAAAAGCACTAGCAATAAAACAACATGTATCAACACGATAATTTTCTCTCTTCTTTTAATATTAGGTTGGTGCAAAAATAATGACGTAATAATGTCGTTTTTTGACGTATTTCTAACGTCAAAAAACGACATTATTACGTCATTATTTTTGCACCAACCTAATAACAACACCAAAATTGCTTATCCGTGAACATGAAAGGATCCTATTGGAAATAAGTAGACAAAATTTGTTTAAATTATTCAATGAAGCATGTCTCAATATATATATATATATATATATATATATATATATATATATATATAATTTTATTACCGCCTCGTAAATAGATGGACTGTTCCACTATAATTAGAGTACGGTATAAAATATCAATGTTTAAATTATGCAGTGGTCAGCTTTCAATGAGCACCTGACAATTGCCTTGTGGATGAAACTCAGAGTTATGCTATCGGCGACGAAAAATGTATATTTATTATTAATATAAATTTTAGCTGTGCTATTATACATCGAACACTATATTAGCACCGGCACTCAATGTGCGATATCATCATCATCATCATCATCATCATCATCATATATATATATATATATATATATATATATATATATATATGTGTGTGTGTGTGTGTGTGTGTGTATTTGTGTAAATATAAAAGTGAACATAGAAGTCAACACTTAGATGCTATATGCAATCGTCAGGCCTGACGATTGCATATAGCATGAAACAGACTGTCGCCTCTAAGTGTTGACTTCTATTAGGTTGGTGCAAAAATAATTTCGTTTTCTAACATATGTTACTATATGAGAAAACGAAATTATTTTTGCACCAACCTAATATGTTCACTTTTATATTTACACACGCTCTATTCTCTGATATTGAGCACTTTATTCCATAAATATAGCACACCTTAAGACTATATTTCTTTATATATATATATATATATATATATATATATATATATATATATGTGTGTGTGTGTGTGTGTGTGTGTGTGTGTGTTTGATTGATAGATATTTAATAATTAACTTACAAGGTATTTAACTGATTTTGTTAATATTTTCATATTTATTTACAGGGTATTCAGATCGATAAAATGCAGACAAAGTAAATAAGAATTTTCTTTTCTGCGCGTTTTAATTAACAAATGCAAATATATCAAGAAACAATTTCTTTTAACATCTTATGACACACAATCAGATCGTGACCTAATTCTTTCGTTAATCGTGTTATTTCTATTACTGGTTCTTATTTCATTTAATTTGTATTCTTATTAGATATTAATATTATTCTAGTATAAAGTTATATTTATTAATTCCTAGAGTAAAAGAAATCTCATATATGAGTTTATATAAGCAAGATGTAGATATTCATAACAGAGGCAATTCTCAGAAGAAGACATTGGTCTACAAAGAATTACATATGATTACGACAGACGTCAAACAAACAGAAATAAGGAAATGATAAACGGAAATTCTTTTGTTCTTATGAAAATTATTTTATGCTCCGTGTTTTTTACTAAATGGGGAAAAATATAAAGTGCGGATTCTTGTCCATCTTGCTTGATTTCACAATTTCTTATCCTTTGCAGATCTTAATAAATTTTGTCTTTTTATTATCTCCCCTAAACTTTGTTTAGGTAGGTCATGCGTTGTTTTCCTCTGCCCCACTGCTCTGTAAGTGTCAAATGTCCTGTGAATGTCAAATTTTCCAAGCACTCTTTCTTCATTATGTACCCTAAAAATTTCAACTCTTTCTGATGTTAAGCATAAGTGTCCTTTTTGTTTCTATTTTCTATCAATCTTTGACGCTGCTTATGATTTATGGTATTTTCAGCATCCTTCTGTAGAACCCCATTTCTGTTGTTTCCAATCTCTTTCTCATCTCTGGGGAGATTGTATGACATTCGCTGCCATATTTGAGGACTGATATTATGAAACAGATCAGCACTCCTTTCTTTGTTTCCAATGAAATGTTTCTGTTTTTTTTTTAATTTTTAGAAGATATCCTCCGTTATCCCAGTTTCTGTTCTCTGTTAAAATACTTCCTAGATATTTAAGTTATTACACTTGTTTGATTTTGATATTTCCAATTTGCAATTTGCATGCCGGCCTCTTGCTTTTGCTAACAATCATGTATTCTGTCCTCTTGCAATTGATATTTAATTCTTTCTTTTTGATTTCTTTTACTACTCTCTGTAGTAGTAGGAGTTCTTGTATTTTCTGATCCCAACATTGCCATCTGCATATGTGTTGTGGATTCCCGGATGAAATCCGGTCTCAAATGAATGACAAACGCAGGAATGAAATATAGTAACTAAATGTATTGACGTAATAATACAATTGGTAATACGGTTAGTAGATCCAGAAATGCGGTTAGTAGCAATAATAATATATATACAGTCTGGGAAATTCAGTATCGAAGTATGACTTCCTTCTGAGTCTACGTGCTCGCAACTGTGACTCCTACAAAGCGGTTACCTCACACTCTACTCTCTGTATCATTGTCTCACTGTCACACTCCCTGGGTATTCACCGGCAGCAGTACAAGTACACACTGGGCGAGTCTACTTGTATGAAAAAGGGGTGGACCCTTTAACATTATGTTGTTAAGATTGTGGCCGCTAATGAATCCTGATAGGACTTCTATTTCTCTCAGAGTCGCCTCACTGTACAGCTTGAATGAGAAGATACATACTTCTTTGACACCCCTTTCTATTTTTATATATATTTATTGAAATCATTTTCTATCTGTAAACTGATGTTTTACTGTCAGTATAAGGTCTGGATTACATAATATACGTAAATATATTACCAGATCATTAGGGTTTGTTTTTTTCTAATATATTACTTCAGGTTTTAGTAATGAATTGCAATCAATTGAATTAAGTAAATTTTGTAAGTATAATGAAAGCAACCGAGTACAAAATATCTAATCAGTACATAACATTTATCTTGAACGTTTTAAGTAGACTCGAAACAAGTTTATTTCTTTATTTTCGTATTTAATCATTTTACACTAATAAGCGATTAGTTTGCGTCAACCCGATTTATCTGATGTATTATCGTATATCATATCTTGAACTCAACTAGCGCCAGGTGAGATTCTTCAGTAGTAAAAAATAAAAAAAATCGATTTTTATGTAGTAATCGGTCTTGCATTTGTAGATATAACTATTTTTTCAACCAATACACGCAGGTATTTCAGTTGTTCAAATAAAAAGAATTATGAAAAGTGATCGTGCTATAGAACAACATGGAGGCACGGTCAAAATGTGTTTATTTTTTTATTTTTGAAATATCTCAAATCCCTCAAGATTAATTTTTCATTGTCTGGAGAATAAAATGTTCTTCTTTTTATGAAGTTAACAAAAAGCAAAAATTGCAAAACGGCCAAATAATCTATCTCGATGAGTATTGATTATCAACTGTATCTTTTGATTGTTTATGAACCTGCAATAAAAAATCAGGCTTCTCTTGTGTCGAATTGGGTTGCCACTTATCCTTCTTCTTCTTCTTCCAAGTTATTTAACATCAGCAGTTTCCCACTCAATCTAAGGATTAACAGTAGCCTTCATCAATAACTTGCGTTTTCAGTTGGTAAAAAATCTGTTGCACACTTACGCGATGAAAACTTCAGTAATTTATTTTTTACATTTGATATGAAACTTTAATCAATTTAGTATATTTACGTACATGCTTATTGTGTCTAGACATCAGAAATTTTAGATTGTTAATGTAATAAGAATTTCATATTATATCAGAGGATAAAAAAGAGAAGTACAATTGAGCAATTGAGAGTATTTTTGAGGAATAACATTTATTTCCAAACGGCTATAAGATTCTTATTTCTAAATGAAGATGTTTGTTAGTGCATTGAGTATTGAAACAATGTCTATGTTATCAGCTGACGACACTTATTTTCATCTAAACAAAGGAAATAGCTGATTAAAGAAATAGATTAAATACATCAATAGTGAAAACTAAACATATCTAAATGAAATCATCTAATGTAAGTTCTGTATGTGAATAATCAAAATATTAAAAAACAAAAACATAAATTTAGATTTCAATCCCATTGCATTTCTATTTAAGTATTTAGAAAACAATTACGCTCTTTCGAAGTTGAAAATGAAAAATGATGATAATGTTCAGTAAGCAACTATTGAATTGATAAAAAGTATCGTCTTCACTTGACATTGTACAACCAAAGATCAGATTCTATAATTTTACGTTATGATATTTAGCTCTATTCTGCTCGAAACTCTTGTCAGCTATCTAATAGTATCATTACTTTGTTTCAGAATATTGATTTTTATATGAATTATAAGTGTAAGGAAAAAGCATTATTATGTCTTATTTTGGTTGCTGCTGCTGCTATCATTGGGAAAATCATTTCGATGCGTGAAAAGAATTGAAATTTTCTTCGTTTCCTCTGCGTTGTTCTTCTTATTGTCTGCTTATTAGAATGAATGCTGGTGGATTTATGTGCGTCAAAAACAGAATAATGCGAGGGACGACGTTTTTGCAGTTCATACTGAAATATATTAAATGATAATTCTTCGTAATTGTTTGTCTTCAAAGTAGCACACATTAGAAAACATATTCGAAAATAAATTTATAAATGAAAACATTATCATTCACTTGATTTTTTATACACAAAAGGTTTGTGGTGCTGAGCATCCCTTTGTTTGCTACTGGCAGCTTTGTTGATCAAACAAAGAGCAAGACGCAAAATTGCAAAAACAGTTTAAAAGACAAGATCTTCGATTTTAAAGCTTGTAATAATTAAATATTCAAGTAAAAAGTGTTCAAAACGTCATAAAAGAAGAATTCAAAGTAAGTGATTCAAATGAGTGACTAATTAGAAAAAAGGTGATTCCTATTTTTAGAAAGTGGATATTTCTTTAAAGTGCTTCTACCGTTACATTTTGTACTGCCAAGCTGATCGAGACAAAATACCCAAACTGTCATTCTATCTTTTATGAAAATAGAAGTAAAAATATATATATATATAAACGACAATTTTGCTGAGAGCTATAAGGGATATTAGTGCTGCATTAAAATAATGATAAATAATGATTCTCCTATGACATACGATATCATATAGGATAGGATGCAAGAAAATGAATGCTACTCTTAACTAACTAAATATATACATATTTCTAAGCACGGCTTAGATGTGGCAAAAAGTATGGGGCACCCAGTGAGTATCGAACTCACTACTCAGTCGTGATAGATCTAACAAGACAAGCATACTGACCATTACACCACGTCGAGGTGCCATATATATATATATATATATATATATATATATATATATATATATATATATATATATATATATATATATATATATATATATATATATATATATATATATATATATATATATATATATATATATATATATATATCTTATCTCTCTTTCTTATATAAATATATCTTATCATCTTTCTTATCTCTCTTTCTTATATATATATATATATCTTATCATCTTTCTTATCTCTCTTTCTTATATATATATATATATATCTTATCATCTTTCTTATCTCTCTTTCTTATATATATATATATATATATATATATATATATATATATATATATCATTGTGCAGGTATGCAGAAAATAGAAAAGAACACGTTGGGTGCATAATGCGGGGTTTTGTTTTTATTTTTAAGAAGACAGTGCTCCATACAGAAGTAAAGCTTGTATTATAATAATATTTTTTGTTTAAAAATATGATTCCTTCGCTACATAAGAGTTCTCATGTTTCAAAAACGAGAGCCGAAATCATCCAAATAATTATTAAAATTAAGTCGGATTGTGGTGTTTAGTCCCGTTTCATCTTCAAGCGAAATTTTAGGAATAAGCTCTCTCTCGGTTTACGTGTATTTTTAGGCACGGTCCATTACAGAATTTGTTATTGTGGGAGTGGCTAGACTATTTTCCTTCGTTAAGTGGTCAGGGAGTTAATTCTTATCAATAGATTCATCAACCTCTGAGAGGTTTTGCTAAGGTTGGGTAGGGTATCTATTTCAAGGCTAATGTTTGCGGTCATACTTTAGTTGGTTCCCAGTGAAGGATATTTTTATGGCTCGCCTACAATCGTTATGTGTCTGGAGAATTGTCTTTTATTATTGTCTATCTGATTATCTATTTATTTATTTGTTTATTCAAGTGGGTGTTTTATATACAGATCGCATTGCATTGCATTGAATTTCAATTTGTTTTTTTGTTTTTTGACGACGACAAAAAGGGTTTTTTCTATTTAAAGGTTTGGCTAAGCTTTTTAGAATTTTACTTAGCTATTTTTTTATGCTAATTATCTAATGCGAAAGTTTGTTGATGTCGGCAAAAAACCGTTAACTCCTGCCTATGGTTTAATAATTTTTCATTATTTAGGAATTTAATGATGTGTAGTTTTTCCTGTAAGCATAAAGGGCATGGATCATCCCAGGTTCTACAGGTTCTTGTTTTATTTACTATTTTCCATTTTACTTTTGGTGTTTTATATATATATATATATATATATATATATATATATATATATATATATATATATATATATATATATATGAGACAGAGAGTTGTTTTGCTAGAGAGATAAGAAAGATGAAAGATTTAACAAAAATGTTTGGCATTAACTTCGCTGATGTCGCTAAAAAGGTAGCGTGTTAGACGAAAACGGACAATGTTGACAGTATGAAATCAGAACTAAGTTCATAGATCCTCACACTGATGCGAGTTGAAAAGATAGTGGCAGGCAAAGAAATGGATGTAAGAGATGAGGAGAGTAAAGATAGGACACATCAACTACAATTAGAAAGTGCGTGGGTGGTTATGCTACATTGGAATCTCAAATGCATCTCAAATGAACTGGTCTTGTATCAGAAAGGTGAGGCCATCGAGGTTCTTTTATGAGTAAAAGAGGATATGCGGAAATTGTAGTGAATGACTCAGCCAACACTGCACTGGCGAAACATTTTGAAGTAAAATCAGAAAGTCAATTGCCAAAGAAGAAGAAATGGAAGAGATAATGAAAACCACAAGAAGAAGGGAGACTGGAGAAATAAATAATGAATATATGAATCTTAATCTTACCAAAAACCAATATATAAAGAAATAAAATAAACAAAAGTTTTGCAACCAGTATCGAAGAGGATGACATCGACTGAAACACAAGGAGTTGCTATTCCTGATGAAAAAAGGGTTGAGTACAAGTGATGAAGAATTATCCATAAAAATGGGAGCAGGTGGAAGCAATAGTGATTGAATAAATAGAATGAAAAGTAATCAGAAAATGACTCCTCTTGGTGAGGAAAGAAAAAACTGTATATATATATATATATATATATATATATATATATATATATATATATATATATAATAATGGAAGAAAAACAGAAAGATGTATAGAGAAATCCATGTTGAATGAAACAAATAACAAATGAGTAAGCAGGCAAATTATATCGACTGGAAAAAACGAGGATAGAATTTGAGTCTGAGGAAGAAACATAAATTTTTGCGAAATAAAGATGAAGATGAAAAACATATTTCACCCAAACAGGTGAAATAGATTAAATGTGTATTCCAAGTCGTCAAAGAATATTAAGGCAACTTGTGCATCACGAAGAAATACCGAAAAACAATTATTTTTGTCATGTGGTTAAGGACAATATTATGTTTCTAAATGTTTCCCCAAAATATTTTAAAGTTTCTATGCAGAAATCAGCATCTGCAAGAACACGTGTTACAAATATAAACAAACATAAAATCTTTAATAGAGATAAAACTACCATCTATGGAGGACATATGCGAAAGACTGTGTAAGTATTACAGGGATAATTTACTAAGATACATGTGACAACATATTAGATTTACCATGAAAATTAAGGGGTACTGAATTTTACTTGTTCACTGAATTAAATAATTCAAAGTAAGGCCATCAAAAGCAATATAAGTAGGTAAAAGTATTAAGAGTTTGTCTGTGGTGACTAAAATTAAATTGAAGTGGAGTAGTTTGGACTTACGATGAAAAGATCTGTTCTTTGTCTCATTAGCTGAAATGAAATGTTAAAGTTTGATGTGCAAGGCAACAGGATATTATTTGCTTTCTCTTGAAATAAACAGAAGGTACTTTTTCTCTCTTTTTGTGGTATGATACATTCAGTTTGTTTTTATAAATGTTGTATATAATACTTTAATATTTTTGTAAAATATATTTCTCAATCAAAATTTATATTCAAGATTTAAATTCTCATATTCCTTCTCTATATTCGAATACAAACAGATTCGTGCCTTACATAAAGGAATGAACAGCTGAATTTAAATAAATATTGACCATATTCTTAAGTGATTTTTATTGTATTCTTTTTTCTTTGTTCTTTCTCTATCTTTCTCTCTTGGTGAACTAACACCATCATAAAATCATTAATTTGGTCAATACAACATTCCTTATCTGGTAAAATATCAAAAGATATTTTCGATATTCAATATTTCAGTAATTTTAGTTATTAAAAAAAATGGAGAATTGAAAAATTACGGAACGTTGATATAAGGCCATAGAAAGGAAAGGAAAATATTGATTGTTAATAAATATTAATGTATTATTAATTAGTTATTATTAAATAAATGTATTAAAACTTCCGGAAATCTTTTCAAACACAACAATCTTTTCAAACATAACAAGTAAACTAATTATATTCGTCCCTATTCAATTATTTGTCACAATAACACGTTGACATCATATTTCCAATGAGTAACGTTATCAGTATGACATTTTTTCTTCATAAATGGATATATGATTTTGTATGGAAATAATTGATAGTGCTGAATTGATGTTTTTCCTACATGTAGAATTTCCAGACTTTTTCGATAATTATTTTCATAGAGAGGTTTTCTTGAGTATCTGTCTATATTTCTGAGATGAGGTGTTATGTACACTATTTGCATTATTCGGACAATTGTCCTCATCTTTGTTGCCATATTTATCACAAAGTTTTGGCCGTTGTATGCTCCGGCCTTCTTCAGGTGGTTGGAATGTCGAACTGAACTCTGGTGTACACTGTTCTAGTTCCACGTGCCATGTCTAATGGATGCCAGTTATCTCCTGTTAATTCTCCTCTCCAAGTTCTCCACCGCCTTAACCAGGTATTGAACTCCCACTCTTTGGGTCCTGTCACTGGATCTAACGCCTTTATCCACTGTGCCATATGGCAATAGGTTCTGTTGTTAAAAATAAGAATGCTTATAATCTTGATAAATAAAATTTTATTACATTTGATCATCTCAAAAGGAGAGCAATTTTCTAAAAATCTAATATTCAAAAGAACGACTGACAGATTAAATAGTTTTAATATTTTTCAAAGGGTGAATTCTTTCGTAATAGAATAATTTTTTCTCCTTTTTTTACATGAATTTGTGGGGACAAATCATACTAAGTTGTCACTATCGTATTTGAACGAAAATATTAAATCATCTAGTTCTTTGTATTCGAGTCGCTTTGCTTGTAGCGCGTACATGGAACATGTTAAAATGAATCAGGTTACTAATGATGACCTATTCTTTGGATATCAGTGACAGTTTGGCACTGAGCAGTAACTTTGCAGCAAATAGAATTTGTATGTTTTGCATTACTTTAAGAATATAATCGAGAATATTTTTGAGATTTATAAATATCGTTAAAGTTCTGCACTCATAACTAAATGAAGCATTAGAGGCTATAAACTTCGTGTCTGAATCTTATTACCATTAAGATAAATAATTTTAATCAAGTCTGAAAGTATCAAGAGTGTGGAATAAATATATGAAAGTCTTATAATTTTTTATAAGTGTTTGTTGATAAGGCTATTTATCATTCTTTTGACTGACATAATATTCCTTGATCAAGTTGTGTTTATCGGCTGAACAAAATATATTCTTTTGCCTACCAATATATTACCTTTTCCATCTGAATCAGCTTTACTTGAGAGTTTTATGATTTAAGAAACAGATTTTCAATAGTTCATGTGAAAAAGTGATTACAAACACAAATAAGATAAAAACAAAATTGTATCTTTTCTTTTGACTTTTCTTAGTGAAAGTTCGATTCCTAATTGAAATCACTTCCTATAATGAGTTTCAGTATAGCATTTTCTCGTGAGACTAGAGCAGACATGCAAGTCATATTTACAATCCTGTGTTGTAAATAGTTTTAATGCAACCAGATTGATGATATCTGGAGCCTAATATGATAGATATCACAAATGCACTATTTATTAGTTAATAAACAAAACCAAAAGGAAAAGTCTCCGTGTTTAAGTTTCTAAATGTTTATCTCATGTTAGATATACTTGTCATATGTGGTGTCTCTACAAGTTTCATTAACTTTTTATTTTTATCCCTCATGCTTATTTTTGCTGTGAGTAATTTAAACAAGATTTTCTATCACAATGAAAAAAAATGTCGTTTCAGAATCAGAGTTCAATATTACGGACACAAATTACCTAAAAAATAAAAAAGTTCCGATTATTATAAACTTAATCGTGATTCCAAGTAAGATTTATTGTTTTACTAGCAAGCTTCTCCCGCTCGCTATCGCTTCGCAAATAAGATCTATTCACTACTTGAAATCTTTGAAACAGAAATGTTAAATGAGCATTTTATTCATAAATTGGCTTGTTATAGTTAAAGAAAGTTTTACAAATAGATGCCAACTTGTTGAAGGTCAAGTAAAATGCAAATTTCCAACACTTTTCTGCACTATATAAGACGATATTCCTAAACAGAACTATCTTTGATATGAAAACAAAACAATCCTCGAATAAAAGAACATTAATGAATGACAGTTAGTCAATGAAATGAACTTTTTAAAAATCAATATGCAAATTAGTTGAACCTGAAGAGAGATATTGCCTAGAAGTAGAGAATCTATAATACAGATATTAAGCATTTAGTGCGTAGATTACTATAAATAGTTTGTAACATATTAATTATCATCTCTCAGTCTTTGGGCAGAGTGAACTCAGGAGCGACTCCGTCAATGGACAGAGTTGCGACTGAGGAAAATTATACTGAGAGGTGCCGTCGCTGGGGGAACAGCAGCCCGAGGCCGCGCCCTCTCATTGCATCAGAGAGAGGGATCGGTGCACGCACCTAGGCCAGCGCAACCGACGGTTGCGGGTCTCGGGTTTTTTGTTCCTTGCCCGGGTGTACGTGCTCGGGCTCCCTACATTAAACCGACCTTGTGTCATAACCTGACATCGTGGTGGGGGTGAGTAAATACATACTATAAATAGTTTGTAACATGTTTATTCATCATCTCTCAGTTGATTCTCTTATCTTTGCGCAGAGTGAGCTCAGGGGCTGATCAGTCGCAACTGAAGAAAATTATACTGAGAGAGATGCCAGCGCTGGGGAACAGCAGTCCGAGGCTGCGCCCTCTAATTGCACTAGAGAGAGGGATCGATGTTCGCACCGAGGCCACCAACCTTGTGTCACAACGCGACTTCGTAAGGGGGTCAAGTAAAATTGCTATAAAGTAGATCTGGAGCTTTTTAATCTCAGAATTCGTGGGAGAATTGAGCTCCAATTTTACATTTATTCATATAGATTCCATAATACAGGCTTTACTTAATTAGCTCTTAGTTTCTCTAATTCTTCAAATGTTGAATATATAATTAATTCTAATTTCTATTTTCCCATCTTTATACTAAATTAATTTTATCTTATAAATTGTCCCCCGTTCCGTTACCCATGAAATAAAAATAATTGTTTGTACGGCAAAAGAATTATCATTGAACTTTTAAAAGGTAAGCTTAAACATTAATTCAATAGTTAAATGCAACGACCAATTTTAAGTTCTTCTGTAGTTTGTTGATGCCTATCGCATCTACTCCGTCCTAGCACGGGAGCTAGCTTAAATTCCGCCTGATAGGTCGGCTTTTAAGCTAGTTTATAACAAAGCCTATACTGCAATTTTGGATAGAAAAGGAAAATAAAAGTTATTCCTCTTGAATCATGAAAGCAACGATAATGGCTAGTATAATATATTAATATATATTTTTAATCGCGTATAATCTTGCGAACCTGAATCTGAGCTCAACGGAAATGGTTCCCTGCGCCAAACTTTTCTAGGGCTTTTGAATTAACTATGAATCATTGAAATCGGACCAGTGGGAACACACACACGCATAAATACACACGCACAGACAATGTACATTATATACAAGATTAAGATATTTGGGTGCTAATTAATACTCACTAATACTCTTCAATTGCCTTAAGAAGCTGCGATTAAGAGTTTTTATTATTTTGTTTTGTTTGTCTGGACCAGTTGTCTCATCTATTTTGATCAGCTTTTATTAGAATTTTTCAAACGAATCCATTCTTTTTTCCGTTTATGAAAGACGAGCGCAGAAGAAATGTCAGTTCAAAACTTTATTTTTTTTTTAATTCATGTGATTTAAACTTTATAATATAAAGATGAAGAAACAAGTAAAGTGACAACAAATATTATCTGAACTGGAAATGTAGAGAACAGTTGGAACGAACGTGATGAAAGCGTCATTAAAATGAGTTAGAATGTTGAGAAGCTTACTGGACTACTAAGGAGACTTGCTAACAACCTTCAGCGAAGGACACCAGTTCCTATTAGGGTTAATATTCAATGAGGAAATATTGTCTACCTTCAAAACAAAGTTTTTTGGTAATCATCACTGATACTTAAAGTTACGTGGACGAATTTTTCAATGAAATCTTTTGGAAATTGGTTTTAGCATTCAGCATCATGTAACTAAGTAATAGGACGTTGACAGCAAAATGTAAAATATAGCTGTTTAATATTTAGTTTATATGATGCGCATTGTGTGCTTATTAATAATCAAGGAGGCATGTTTAACTAAAACGGATCTAAAATGAAGCTTACGCACTGCAGAAGGGTCTCGGAAAATTCACAGTTTGTACGTGTTTTAGTTGTACCGTTCAAGAGAAATACGCGAACAGCAAACACTGATTAGTATCCAGCCGACTGAGTCAGTCTGATAGTAGACTTTGTACTATCTTCTCGTATTCAACAGGTTTTGTAATGTAACTGCGATGTTTACGAAGGTTGATAAACTCGAGAAATGTGTTTGCATCAAATTTTGCGTGAAGCTGTCCGAATTTGCTATGCATATGTTTGAAATGCTTTATCAGGGTTTAGTCGAACATCATTTAAGTCGAAAACAGGTTTCTAAGTGACATGTACGTTTCAGGGCTGGTCTAGTTGAAGATTATGAGCATTTAGGGATGAATAATTACTAATAAAATATCAGAAAATATTAAATGTTTGTGAACTTATCACTGACACCGAACCCTACGCAAACTGTCTCACATGACTAAAACAAGATCTTCGTCTTTTTAGAACTATTTTAGTTAAACATTCCACTCTCTACCACTGTATATAAATGTGCGTGCGTGAGCGCTCGTGTGTGTGCGTATATATGTCTGTGTGCATTTAATTAGCAGTCTTTCATTAATTACAAGTGATCATCTTCACTGCGATAAGTGCATGTATTAATTTTTAAATCTATTTAACATCCCACCTCCCGAACTAAACAAGATCAGTGAAGTGTTTCGCTTGCATTTCGCTTCAAGCGTGGCGTAACATCATCATAACGCATAAACTGTACACTTTTAGTTTAAAAAGTAATTAAAAAAAGAAGAAGCAAATAACAGTTTTATTCTGATCTTGAAAGTAGTAATTTTGAGAGTTCTAGATCACAAACGTTTGGACAATATTTATAAGCATTGGATACATGCACTTTCTTTAGCACATAAAGAACTATGCGTGGTCATTTAATCATATTTAAGGAAGTGGATGGAGTCGAGATAATTTCATTGCTTCTTTGTATAAACACGTATGTCTGTGAATGCATCTTTGTAAATATGTACGAATATGCTTTAAACAGAAAACATTAATTCCTGCTATTGATCAACGATTTCTATTTTTATGTGGAAGTAGTAAACTATTGAGAATGCAGACAACATTCTCAACTTTGTAATTTTATTGACTTTTCCGTCGATTAAATAGTCATACAACTTAAAGAAAAATTTTAGTTTTCAATTTTTATATTTTAAGCGGTGTTTCTTTCACATCCACTTATGCAAATCTATAGAAATCACTGACATTTACAAGCGCTTTGTATAATTTGTATTCCTATTTTAATATATAATAGCTGGCATGTTTCGAAACTTTTAAAAATACTTTAAAAAATTTAGATCGCATAAAATTTGTATTAAGTGACTTTTAAGCCCAACATTTGGTGAAAGACAAAGTTGAAATAAAACTGGGGCAAGGAACCGCTTGTAAATTTTTAACTCTTCCAAAACGAAATTGATATACTTTGATCATCATAAAGAACTATTTTTTGCTGTCCATCAACATGGCTGATATTAACCTCCAAGAAAGCAATTACCCTTTCCTGATCTCAGGTCTTCTACAGACGTGAAATGTAGTGATTATATTGAATTAATTGCTCGGTCTACTGCTAGGAATGTACCCGTATAACACCCTCTCCGGTCGTCCAAGACTTCCAACACAGCTGCTGATCGATGAAGATCTCTTCGATCTCAGACCTGTCCTAACCTAAGTTGTGATTTAAGTTTGATCATAAGGAGGTCAAGATCGAATCGTCGCAGTTATATTCGTGTTAGGTGGGTTCAAGTAGGGCGAAAACGTATAGAAAAAAATATCATGAATAAATTGAAAAAAAGTAAATACTGTTTTATATCAGCCCTTCGTACAATAATTGGTTATATCAGAATGTGCATGCAATTAATTATCAACCTAACCCGTGTCTAAATCGGAAGTGATATTATTGTTGACTTGGTAAAGTAGGGGTTGCTGTTTTGGTAAAGTTCGGCACAAGGCTGAAGTCGGGGGAGGGGTTGTCTTCAACACGACTGGTGGCTGGGACGAACACGACTGGTGGCTGGGACGAACACTGGTGGCTGGGACGAACACTGGTGGCTGGGACGAACACTCTGCTGTCTCTCTCCTGTCTCCGTCTGATGAATTCACTTCGCGCATTTTTATTTATTGACATTTTCTCAAACTGGCGCCAGGCACGGCACATAGGGGGATTTCGGTAAATTTCCTTTGAAGCTTATTTCATAATTCTGGGGAATTACCTTCTTCTATTCTCTCATATTATTACCTCTCACTAAATCTCCTCAGTGAGCGTGGGTGACTTATCCACCCCCTCCCGGCATTTCAACTCAACTTTCAACCAAGAGAAATCAACTCCAAATTCGTTGTTTACGAAAATGAAGTTTTCGCTATACAGCTTGCATTTTCAGCTGAGGAAAACACATGTCAGTCATCATTGCCCTCTAAGTCTGGGTCATTTTCCATTGATCATACTCTCGACATACCAATTCCAGGTGCAGTCTAGATGTGAATTAAATCTTCAATCTTTTCCAACGGATTTTAAGTATCAACCCTTCTTGTTCCAGTCTTTCAGTATATCGCTCCTTCTATCCATAAGAAAACTTTCCTATGTTTTACCGCGGTAACAACAAATAGCATCACAGGAAAGTTGGTTCGCGGTAATCGTACCAGTCAATTTTTCTCGTCAAAATCCATCTTGCACATTTATAAATCTACCATTCGTCCGTGCGTTGAATATTGTTGCCATATCTGGTCTGGTGCTCCGGCTATATATCTCAAGATTCTCGACAAAATCCAAAGAAGGGTCTGTAATGTTATCAGTGCTGACCTTTCATAGCACTTGTTCTAATGGGCTCACCTCCTTGGTTACTTGGTCGCATGAAGTGTACTGCGAGATTGGCCACTAGATTTCATCGTTTCATTATTGAACTAGCTGAATATAACTGTAAATTCTATTCTAATAGTTACTTTTCTCGCATTTCTTGCCTGTGGAGCCCTCTTCAAATTTCTTGCTTTCCTCCTACCTACAATCTTCAAAATTTTAAATGCAATGTCAGTCGCCATCGTCTGTTTTCCTGAACCACGTTCTTTTATTGTCCTTTTTCCTCTCTCTTTTACTCCCAGTAATATCTTGTGCTTTAGTGGCATTCTCGCCATGATTGGTGCGAAATTATTTTAAAAAAAATACTTTATGGAGATTAAGTTTTAAACATTTAAAGTTCATTTGTGCCTATAATTATTTTCAGGCACTATAATTTACAAATACACAGAGAGTGAATTCTTTAAATTTGATATAAAACTCTTACAGTTCTGTTTAATACCACTTATTAAAATCACTGTCGTTTTGGCTATAAGCTCTAGAGTTACAGTTCATACACGAAAATGATTTCCTCATAATAAATGTATAAATTTTTAAAAAGCCATATATTTTTCTGTTTTAATTGAGGTTAATTAATATTAACTAATATTTTTAAAAGTGTACATTACCTTCTTCAAGTGCCATTATCAATTATCCTACCTGAGACAATTCGTATCTTAGTTTTCATCATTCATTTGTTGGCGATCTTGTAAGGAATGTTGTTCCCATTATCATACCCAACTATGTCAATTTAGTAAAGATCTCCATAGACTATTGTTATATTTTTTTTAGATAAAAAATAGTCTACCTTTGAAGAAGCATAACCAAAGTGATTTCTTTTGAACACCTAGTAAGAAGCCTTGATTGAGTTAAAAGAAGTTATATATCATTTTCGCCATCGTTTTTTTTTGTGTCATCTAATTTTTCCCTCAATTTTCCAAACATTTGATGCATTCGTCTAACCTATATTGATGATTTGTCTCAATTATTTAATATTTTATCAGCTTTTATCTATCGGAGGCAGTCTTATCAAAGAGACAGCATGCTGAATGATAGTGATAGATTTTACTAATAGAAATAAAATGCAAATATTACTGGTGTTTGTATTTGGTTCTGTGTTTTAAGAAAGGGGAAATATTAAGTAAAATTTAAGATTTCACTAAAACTTATCACATTATCTATGCGAGTGGGAAAAGATGAAAGTAAGCAACAGTTTACAACCGGGTTACTGAGGATTTATCGGTCCAACCAAGAAAGTATAAAAATTCTGTTGCTTAGTTGTTTGGTCAAATTTTGAGTATTCCTCGTAAATATTACAAAAAAAAAAAAAAAAAAAAAAAAAGAAATAATCAAATTTACATAAATTGCGATACATGTCTATTTGTTGAAGCAAAAATACATCTATTGATTAAAAATTCCCTGTTCATTTCTTCAATGAATCTCATATATTGGAAATCAAAACTGGAGTAATGTTCATCCTCATAAATCACTATAAGTTGTAACCAAGATTATCCTATACTTGAGTAATACATCTGTTGAGAAGATCTGAACTTGTTTGCATCTGGTGATGATCAGCATGTTAACTTACGAAAAAAGAAAACAATGGAATAAATTAATTAAAAAACATCAATTACGAAAATTTTAAATAGATATTAGTGAAATCATTTCTATGTGGCTTGTTTAATTCACGGTTATAAAATCAAACTTATAGAATGTTTACTACCATTCGCACATACACGAGTTCTGTAACATGAACCCAAGATATCTCTCTCCTCTATCGATTATCACATATTTCTGAAATGTCAATTTCCATACGACGGAGGTCAAGAATGGATAATGTCGTTAAAAAGACACGAATATACGCCAGAAATAATGACAGAGCAATTATTACGTAAGAAAATATTAATTAGGTTCTTTCAACTCTGAAAAGTGGAAGTTTTATGTTTTTCTTTTCGTTCGTTTGGTTTTGGTGATTGCAAAAATCTAGAAAAAAATCGTAATTATTTTTCAACTCCAGTCTATTCCCTTTTTGACGGATGTTACTAGTAAATAAAATAAATTGGACAATAAACAGTGAAAATATTGAGATACTAGACAACGATGGTTTAAATACATCATCCTCATTAATGTTACACATAATTACATTCTTATGGTTGCCAGAAGTGTGTTTATAGACATATTTCCGTTCTTTGTGATATGATGGATAAGATGTACACAAAAAGTTTCGTTAAGGGCACTGTTAACCTACGAGAAAATGTTGTGACTGAGTAATCAATATAATAATTTACTGTTGTTTTTTGATTATTAGTATCGGAGATGCCAAATCTTCAAAAGGCAAAAGAATTCAGAAACAATATTGCTTTAACATAAAGATGATGTTTGATGTCCCGTGTTATTGGTCATAATTAGCTTAGATATTTTAAATTAAAAAAAAATATCCGATAAATCTTAGGCATTTATTATAATCATTATGTGATATGTAACATCAAATTATATCTTTAGTGACCTTTATAGTTCGTGTATAGTTAGGATACACTTGGTTACAATAGAACATGAATGATATTTTTATATTCGTTTATATCAGGTTGGTTGATTATGTATGATGTGGGCCCAAAGTCGGGACCACGGAAGGAAAACACGGAACACGGATTAGAGGTAAGAAAGATATATTAAACAAAAAGGTTACAAAGATAGTGTAAGTGTAAGCGGAGCTTACTATGTGCTAGTGTCCAATATTGGTAGTCGTACGCGGCTGATACTACGGTATTAGAATACGCTCTCTCTCTTTCCTCTTTTTCTCCTAGAGTGTTATACCGCATACTTTATATTGTCCTGGAAGAGTCCATGTTGTAGGTATGTTACGGTCTCACAACACCCGCCTTCCAAGAGTTTTCTTTTTTTTCTCTTTTGAAAAGAAGAAAGAAAACAAAACTGTTAATACTTTTTTCTCTTGGGATTTACGTCGAGCGGTTGAGTAAATTTCCTTTTCCTTCCTGAGCGTCGCACTTCAGGGGAGACTTGGGGCGTGTCGAGATCGAAGTGATCGAAAATTACGTCGATCGGCTCTTCACAGCTATTTTGTAGTGATTCCTCCGATTCCTTCAAACGGCATTTTCTGAGCTGGTTCCAATGGCGTTTGTGAGTGTTTTTTGGTCCTTGGACAATATAGACCAGTTCGCCAATTCCTTGTTTTATGGTGCCTACTTCCCAGAATGTTATGTTGTTTTTGTAAGCCTTGAAAAAAACTTTATCGCCAGGATTTAAATATTTCTTATGAGGCAATACGGTTTTTTTTTTAACTTTGCTTGCCGTGGAATAAGTTTGTCGAAGACAGACTTGATTTTCCTTGCGAACATTGTTTCTGCAGGCGAGCTTCCCATAGGCGTGTTCGGATTAGGGGTTATCCGATACACCTGCAGAAACTGTTACAATGCTCTATCTGTCGGTGTGGCTAGTGCCTTTTTTAATGCCCTTTTTAGAGTGTCCACGAACCTTTCGGCCTGGCCATTCGACCTAGGGTGGTACTGAGGCGTTGTAATGTGGTCCACCTGATATGACTTGCAGAAGTCTCTAAATTCACTTGATGTGAATTGAGTGCCATTATCTGCAACTACACAATCTACCACGCCAAAACGCGCGAATAGCTCGCGTAGAAATCCGATCGTGCAGTTTGTGGTTGGTCTTTTGCATTGTAGAACCTCAGGCCATTTTGAGTGGCTATCCACAACAATGAGGTAGTACATTTTGTCTATAGGCCCTGAAAAATCGACATGAATTCTTTGCCATGGATAGTCTGTGTTTGGCCATGGTTTGCACGTCGTGGTTGGAGCTTTTGCTGCAAGCGCGCATCCTTTGCATGATTCTATCATGTCTGCTATGCCCTTGTCCATGTTTGGCCAATAAACATAGCAGCGCATGGGGTTTTTCGTACGGTTCTTCCCCGGATGTCCCATGTGAAAATCCCTGAGGATTTTTCTTTGTAGGCTGTTTGGAATCACTACGCGGTCATTGTGTAGTAGGACATCATCGCAGAGGGAGAAAACTTCAGGCACATTGGGGTCTTTATTGCAAATTTTGCTTTTTATGGATTGAATGAATTCATCCTCTCGAGACTCCCTTTTTATGTCGGCCAAAGTAACTGGGAGCTCTCTTATGGTACTTGCGATCATGTTTTTGATTTCACAATTTGTCCTTAGAGTATCAATGATGGAGTCTTCAAAGACTTCTGTATTTTTTGGAATGAGTCTATATAACTCTTTGTTGATTTGCTCTAGAGCAGCGAAAGGGACATTCCGTTTCTTTTTTAATACCGGTTGTGCACCGTCCTTCACCTTGAACTTAGCTTTCATTTTAGTACATTTCCCAAGGCCGCCAGAAAAAACCCGGGGAAATTATTGTTTGTGTTCCTTTTTGAGATTTACCAAATTGGACGTTGTACTTTGTATCTTGCGACAAAATGTACTCATTGGGCAATCCCAAAGATTGATTTTTTCTATCCAATCTGTTCCAAATAAGTTATCTGAAGTTTTCAATACGTAGGCTTTGAACTTTTTGGTAACTCCATTTAGTGTTACTGTAAATATTACCTCGCCTAAAATGTTACTCTTTTCGCCAGTTACGTATGTTGCTGCTTTATCCGTTTTTAATAAGGTCGGCTTGTTTAATTTTCGCCAAGTATGCCAGTTGAAAGATCAGAACCCGAGTCAAGCTGGAATTTAATGGAATTGGGGAAAATATCCACAGTTACATATTTCCTTAAATTCCTATCGACAATATTGTCAGATTGAGCTTGCCTAATTTTATTTTTGGGTTTTCTCGTTCTGTTGGCGTACCAGCACGAAGTTAAAGTATGCCCACTTTTATTGCAATTTTTGCAATATTTTTTGTTCTTAATTGGACAGAATTTCATCCATTGCCATCTACCACAATGGTAACATGGTCCGGGCGGTTTCTTTAACCTATTTGGGTTTTGGTTACTGCGTAATTTAGGACATGAGATTTGCCTTTTGCCTTTTTGAGGGGAATAGGAGGTAGACTTTCTTCTGATTTTATTAATCTGAGCCACACCTGATTCCTCGATAGTGTTTGAGTCACACTTTACAGATATTACTCTTTGACAGTCCTCTGTCAGTTTTTGGAGAGTCAATCCTTGTTCGTTCTCAAGCTTGGTCAGTACCCGTCGTCTGACTTCGGCGTCTTCTGCTGATACTAGACCTTGTGCGAAAATTAAGCACTTGAAATCATCGGCAGTCAGTTCGGCTAGTTTAAAATCATTACAGAGCTTGTTTACCGATGCTGCAAACGTTAGAAAATCTTGCTGGTTGTCTTTGACTGTGTTCAGGCATTTCCAACGTTTGTGGAACAAGGTTGTGTTAGGCCCGAATAGTTCCGACAGGAGCTTAATAATCTCTGAAAAATCCAAGTCAGTGGTTTTCTTGTGTAGTATGAAGTCTACGAACCTACTATGTTCTGTAGTTCCCAGTTTTCTCAATAGTAGACGAACCTTTTTTTTTTACTGGCCCATTGTTCACAGTCTACGTTGAAAATATCTTCGTAGCTCCTGTAAAAAACCTCGAGCGTTTTGTCGTTCTCTGGTACGTATTCAAAGGTTTCCATTGAATTGTAGATTGTACTCTGGGAGAATATTGTATCTTTTTCAGAGTTTGAGCCTTTTAATGCATTTACGAGTAATTCTTTAAGTTGTTTCTGTTGTAGTTCAGCATTCTGAAGCGTAACTTGTTGGAATTCCATTTGTTGTTTATGTAATTCCAAAAATAGTTGTTGTTGTCTTTCTTCTGGTTTTTGTTGCTGATCCAAATGTACTTTTAGCATTTGGACGATTACTTTTTGAAAATCTTCCATATTTAGACAAACAAAAATGACAGCGATTTTTTGTTGCTTTGAAACTTGTGTACCAAGGGGAGGTACACAAAAAAATCTTGATATATGGACAGACAATTATAATAGTTAAACTAAACTAATTATGTGTTTAGCTTATTTGCGATTCCGTGGTTCCGTTAATTTTAACGTAATTGTATAAATTTTCACCACACTTATTATGTTTTTTTTGTTTTTTTTATAGAGGTACAAAAAAGAGAAAACTCGCCACAGTGAATTTTAGGGGAGAATAATTTTATGCACGAGATTCAAATCAGTTACATAAAAAATTTTTTAGAAAAACTTGAGTCGTAAGTAGTACTTCGGATCTTGTGTTGTCAGTTTGTTTTATGAACAAACTGTTTTTTTCTGTGTGTGGGTGTGTAAGAAATCGTCCTCGTAATGTTATTTGGACAGACTTTAATATTCTGTAGATGTCGAATCGCTAGTCCGTCACTGCTGTTTGGTATCGGAATATTTTTTTTTATATGTAGACGCTGGGTGTTGCGTTTAAATCGCTAATGTAGTAATACCAGCTTAATTTCTCGTTCAAAACTGCTGTGGGAACGCGTGGAGTTTCTGTGTATTTTTCGAGTACTCTGTCGCTATATGGTGAGAACGAAATTCTCGAATCTTTCTGTCGCCACTGATGTGGGACTGGCAAGATGTTGAGGTTTTCGACGTGAATGCGTTTCTCGAATTCTTCGTCGCCACTGATGTGGGCCCAAAGTTGGGACCACGGAAGGAAAACACGGAACACGGATTAGAGGTAAGAAAGATATATTAAACAAAAAGGTTACAAAGATAGTGTAAGTGTAAGCGGAGCTTACTATGTGCTAATGTCCAATATTGGTAGTCGTATGCGGCTGATACTACGGTATTAGAATACTTTCTCTCCCTCTCTTTCCTCTTCTTCTCCTAGAGTGTTATATCGCATACTTTATATAGTCCTGGAAGAGTCCATGTTATAGGTATGTTACGGTCTCACAACAATGTATTTTTTCTAACATTCTGTAAAAATAATTTAATTTTTTCATTGACATGCTTTGGAAAAATATCCTTAATAAGTTATGTTTCTTAAATCCTTATAAAATAATGTATATGAACAAAGTACATTTGATGGTGTACTGTGTATAATAGATAAGTCCTATGGATTCTGTGAATCTTTATTCAATTACTGAGCTGGTCTAACAAAACTCGAAGACACTCGTTTTCATACGGTCGGTTTCTCTTTGTTTTTATCATGTCAACATTGTCTATTTCTAATCAAACTATCAATTAGTTAAGACTTTTTCATTCTCTAACCTGTTATTTTTAAACCTTTTGACAATTTGATGCAAATCTTTCAAAAGAACGTCCTACATTGATACTGTTGGCAATGTTGATAGCCTAAACAGTGCCATTAATCCATGAATCAAAACCATTTTACTTTTTTTATCTATTTCCTACCATACCTTTGGATTTTCAATTCCAAATAAAGTAGAATTTTCGGTGTGTATTGCATAGTAACACTTACAGCGACTGTGTTTTGTTCGATTATCCCTGCGCGCATGGTGTCTTTCTCGAAAGCAAGTATTTCAAAGACCGTATTCTGGAAATCTATGCAAAGTTGGACAACTCAAACAAACCATCATTCAATCTTGCTGCGAGCAGCCATAAATACTCATTTCTGGTCCTCCATGTGCAAAAAGGTTGGGAACGATATCTTTTCTTTTTATGTGCCGTGTCCTTTCAGGACGTAAGCGATCTCCACTTGCCCCCTATCCCTTGTAGATCCCAACAAGTTTCGTCCCTCTGCCACCTCCACCAGACTACGTTCTGTCATCCACTTGCCCGCCAGGGGTATGTCATGCGTTACTTTTCCTTGTCTTTCTTTCCCTATATTCGACTTGTGAGTATCAGATTCTCCAGACCCTCCTTTCTCATTACGTGTCCCAGAAACTTCAGCTGCTTATTCCTGATGTCAAGTATAAGCCTCCTCCTTGTTTGCATTCTCTTTAAGACCTCATTGTTGATATCCTTAGCATCCTTCTGTAGAACCACATCTCCGTCACCTCGAATCGCTTCTTCATCTTTGAGAAGATCGTCCAACATTCACTGCCGTAAAGGCGGACAGATGCCACAGCTCGGTACTCTTTTCTTTATTAACAATGAAATCCTTCTGTCTCGCAATACTTTGCTCAGCTTTTGGAATGTGTCCTTGGCCATCCCAATACGTCTACGGATCTCAGTGTCGCACTTACCATCCTCTGTCAAAACACTTCCCAGATATTTAAACTTCTGCAATTGCTTGATTTTAGTGTCCCCGACCTGCAAATAGCATTTCGGGGCTCATCCTTTTACTGATGGCCATGCATTCTGTCTTCTTGTAGTTTATGCTTAGTCCCTTCTTCTCGCTACATTCTGTAGGAGGTTTTGTCATTTCTTTTCCGTGTCTGCTATCAGCATTGTGTCACCTGCGTATCTTATGTTGTTAAGATTGTGGCTACCAGTGCTGAATCCCGGTAGAATTTCCAATACCCTCAGAATTTTCTCGCTGTATAGGTTGAATAGGTCCGGTGAGAAGACACATCATTGCTTTACGCCCCTTTCTATTTTTGCATATTCGCTGAACTCGTTCTCTATGCGATTGCATGCTTTTTGCTGCCAGTATACGTTCTTGATTATTCTAATACCTTTCCCGAATATATCAAGGTCACTGAGCTGTTCCAACAGATCCTTGTGGCGTACTCTGTCGAAGACCATTGTGTAGTCTATGAAACATAGGTACACGTTCTTCTGCATCTATATCGCTATTTCTGGTAACATTCTGAGCATGAATATCGCGTTCCTTGTTCCGGTGTTTTTAACGAACCTGCACTGTTCTGTTCTTGTCCCATCTGGCCCAATCCTGCTCTGCGCTCTATTCATCAGAATACGGATGATGAATTTTGCTCATCGCTCATTAGACTTTTCGGTGGAGTTTCCATTCGTTTGCACCTGCTTTCTTAGACTTTGCTATGAAGATCTGCTGAGATCTTCCGGTATATGTTGTAGATTTCATTTATTATTTTTGTGATCTTGTCTATGCTGTTCCATTACAATTCCGTCTGACCCTGCCGCTTCGTTTCTGTTCAATTTGACCAGTGCCACTTCTGCTTCGGTTTTCAGAGTTTCAGGTCCGTTGGTAGTTTTGTGTATTATTGGTTGTTCTCTTTCGTCGTGGAAGTGTTCTCCAAAAGATTTTTTTCCTTCTCTAATATGAGTGTTCAATTCTTTGATTTTAAACAGCCTATTGACAAGCATTTGTTTGTGCATATCTTCTTTCTTAGTTGTTCTCAATCTCTATTTCTGCACATTAACCACCCTCTTTTAGATCGCCTGCATTTGGTCCTTATTTCATTGTGTAATTTGCTGTATTCCGTTCCATATCTTGGAAGAGTTTTCTGTCTCTTTTGCATCATGTCGAGAATCTCATCGGTCATCCATTCGTTTTTTTTCTTCGTCCTGCCTCCTTTGGGATGATATCGTTTGCCGATGTCACTAAAGCGTCTCTTAGTGTGTCCCATTTCGAGTTCCCATTGTGTCCCTAGAAATCTTCTTTTTACATTGTCCATGTCTCGTGTTAAATCTTGCTAAACTCGAATCAATGGTCATTTATTGAAATGTTATGGCTGACTTTAACAGAATGCGTTACCAGAAAGTCTATATGTAAAGATGTCATTCTGTACGGATGACAGAGGACATCTCAATATTGTCTTCGAATTTTGGGAAATATGTTAGAAATGGTATACTGAGGTATGACTTGTATTAGAAATAAGGTTCTCCCTTTTTTACCAAATATTCGGTTGGGATAATGTAACATTGAATTTAATTTCATTTTTGTTAGAAAAAACAAAACAAAAAACAGTCTACTAATTTGAAGTGATGCACAAAGTCTGTTGGGTTGAGATCAAAATAAGGCAAAGAACCCCACTAGAGAATGTGGAGACATTGCTTACACAGGTCTGAGAAAAAACCAGGGTTCTACATAATATAATCTTACATAATATAAACACCTACAATAAGAAAATAAAACTAAAAAGCATGCGAAACTTTGTAAGTTAAAAAAAGTACTGTATGTATTTCTACATTGCAAAAATGGATTATTCTAACTTCACAAAGAAATATTGCTAGAACCTTTGACTCCTAGATATAGGATCTAGAAACCTTCACTTAGCAATTATATACCCGAGAAAGACCGAAGAATAAACCGATCGAAATATTTTCTCGAAATCCATAGCATTTTGGAGCGATTACCGTTTAACGTGATGATTAGGATAGATTTTGAGATACGGCTCGTTTTAGGTTTTAGTTTCAAACACTGAATTGAAAATGCAACAAAGCGTGTACATGACATTAAACATTCTTTCTCTAAAAAATCAACTGCATGAAGATAAAAGTGTGAAAAACTATCAAAAGTGTCCTAGTTAATTCGTCAAGCTAGTTTATCTCGTATGGTTTTAATTTGTATTCAGGTCGCCTTTATGTTTTCATTTAATCTAATAAAATATACGTGTAGCTATATTTCTCTTGAAGTGAGAAAAACACCCAAGAAGAAATTTGACTTAATAATATCTTAATTCATTTATCAAGAATAATGATGAAATGACTTTTTGACAGGCGGAGATATATAATTTCAAACAATCACATAAAGGATATTGATATGAAAACTGACGTCATCAGCTTGCATGAATGTCTACATATTAAGCGGAATATTATCTGCGCAGAATGAATAGAAATTCTTTGATAACTCTGAAATATAAAATTGTTGAGCGACAATCTATCTACATGACTATTAGCGTAAAAACAAATTTTCTCACCATCAGTGGAACCTCGCTTTAAAACTCACCTGAAAAAGAAAAGTAAAAAAATATTATAACTTAAACAGAAATTTGAGTCATGGAAAATAATAAATAAACATTGTTTTAAAATTCAGCAATTAGTGATTATAACTCACAAATTTTTTCTTTATTATAATTTTCATCATAAGTGAATACATTTTTTAATCAATAATTCCACAAGAATTAAAATAATCGATTGTTGTCAATTTTACGTTTTTGCAATTTAACTATTTGTTCTTTATTTTTGGATTAAGATATTTTAAAAATAAAAAAGCTTAATATTTTCTGATAAATTTGAAAAAGCAAAAACATTCCTATAATAAATATTTCAACAAAACCAGAAGTTGTGAAGTTTTTTTCCCGAATAATTTAAAACTCATTGATATCAGTTATTTTTATTATAAACTTTTCACTATGAACTTTTTTCTGAAGAATTGTCGAATAAACATCAGTAAGAGCAAGCAAATTGATCTTTTGAATTAAACTCATTTTCCAAACCTCCTTTCTTCATTATGTATTCTAAAAACTTCAGCCGCATTAAACTGATTGTTAGCAGCAGTTATTTTGTAATTTATAATATAATGTGACTATATATTTATCAGACACGCAACATGGTCTCATTGCTAAGTAATATATTCCTTTGTTATTGTAAAATGTGACATTTCTTGATGCCATTCGAAGCAAACATGTCAACTTTTACCATTATAACGGAATATCTAATTGCTATGTAATGTAATTAGATTTCTAA
Organism: Acanthosepion lycidas; assembly: GCA_963932145.1. Taxonomy (NCBI): domain Eukaryota; kingdom Metazoa; phylum Mollusca; class Cephalopoda; order Sepiida; family Sepiidae; genus Acanthosepion; species Acanthosepion lycidas. The sequence continues at coordinate 66,216,232 of OZ010592.1, read as the reverse complement.
TAGTTTTTTTTTCGTGTTACCTTTCTTTGGATATTTTTACCTTTAACAATTAAAGTTGGAGTCATGAGAGAAAAATTTGAAGAACTCATTTAACTAATAGGTTCTAAATGGAATCTTAGATTTCAAAACAACGGAAACGAATAAAATTAATTTCATAGATAGCATAGGACATAGAAAATGAAACCAAATTAATCACAAATGTTACTCTTAATAATTGAAACACGTGGAAATTATGTACAATCAGATGAAAATTATGTGCATCCAATTTTGTCATAATGTTTGAATAGACATATATGAAACAAAAAATTCAAATTAATAAAAACAAATAATTCCTACATAAAAGGTGCATAACTAGGTACCTCCAAAGATTCGCTCATTTTGAGCGTACATGATGAAAAAAATGACCCAAACTTAATAAAAAATGTTTATCGTCAAATGTTTATTATTAAGAGGAAAAACCAACGAATTTTTTTGATTACTAAATTGTATGTTGATACTTTAAAAAAACCTTCAAAATTTTGGTAAATTTTTGTTGCTGTTGTTTTTCTTCCTTCAGCGGTTGAGCATAAATTAGTATGGAGAATTTGAGCATTTTTGGGGGTGAAAAACACATTGATTTAGAAATTCTTACAAGAATCAGATAATAGTCGGATTTTAATAAAACTTTTAGGATTTATTCACAAATGAATTATTTTAGGAACGTTGATTTTTTAGAAAATCTTGGCTCCACTTATTTAATTTTGTGAAATTTCGAGAAATTTATTTTTGTAGAGTGTAATGTTTATATTAGTCCTTGTAGAATTTAAATTATGAATTTTTCCTTGTCAGACAGGGACCGACAGTTACAGAAAATCTGCTCTGAATTGTAAAATAAAAAATGCAATAAAACTAAGACATTATTTAATTAGATTATCGTAAAATAAGTACGGTAACTATAATAAACTTAAAATTTATTGGTAATTTTTCAACATTTCTTTAACAAGTGTCTTCGTAAAACTATAAAGCCAAACTATCTAAAATTCAATAAAATATTAGATTACTTAGAATATTTTCCCATTATTTTTAAAGATTACTCAGTAGTTAGAATTAACACACACACACACACACACACACACACACACATATATATATATATATATATATATATATATATATATATATATATATATATATAAAAGGCGTTCACATTGTACTAGTCAAGTAATTTTTAGTTATGTTCCCTTTACTTAAAAATGGTAAACAAACTATTGAAAATGTCAAAACCTCATAGAAATACCCACCACCGTGTTAAAAATGTTTTCTGTGATAAAAGTAAGCAATATTTGTTTTGATCCAGATTAATTAAACTTTAAATCTATTAATCTTTATCAAATAAAATTTCAGAAAAGTATATTTTATTTTTGAATGATTTTTTGATAAAGAAAATTATATTATATTATTATAGTTTTTTCAATATAGCCGATTTTACCAATTTTACTGATTTCAAAAACGAAAAAATTATTCCAATCAATTTTAACTCAGATTGAAATACGGCAAAGTATTTTGCTTATTATAATTATGAAATTTAATATATTAATTTGGAATTAAAACTAAAATAAAAGCTTCAAGAAAGATCTTTCATTTTTAAAATGCACTTTAAACCTTAGATATCGCTTTTATTTTAGGTACCTATATATAACTATATGTAATTAAACCTTCAGTATATATATATATATATATGTGTGTGTGTGCATATGTATATATATATATATATATATATATATATATATATGTATGTATGTGTGCGTGTGTATATATGTGTGTGTGTGTGTGTGTATACAGTGCAGTGCAGAAGATAAGATAATATTTAAAATTATAACGTAATATTTAAAAAGATATCACTTTTTCCATATGATCAACAAATCCTAATTAAACTATCTATCTTAAAAAAAAACATTTATGAAATAAATTACAACCAAAATTGAAAAGAATTTATCAAGGTTAATATAAATGTTAATTAAAAATTAAAAATTAAGATGTGCAAAAAGTAAGTGAACCCTTACACTTAATATTTGGTGACTGCTCCTTTTGTGGTTAAAATGTCAACCAGTCATTTTCTATAATTCTTAAGTGGTAGTGAGTGCTGATTTTTGACCATTCTTCTTGGCAAAACTCCCATAATTGCTCGATATTACTTGGTTTTCTTGCATACACTGCCTTCTTTTACTTGAATCCAATATTTCCAATTGGGTTTAAATCAGAACTTTGACTAGTCTGTTCCAAGACTTGAAATTTCCTTTTACGAACCTATTTTTTTGTAGGTTTCAACCTGGAAGGTAAAGCCTCTCTTCTCGACTTGTGCTTTTCACCCCAAGCAAGGTAGGAAGCCACTAGGACGCAAGGGGTTACAGAAAATTTAGAGCAAGATCAGATAGGAGTGATAGAAGAAAGGATGAGGGTAGTGGATAGATCAAGGCAACTGGAGATGTCGATTGACATTACACTTGAATAGCTGGAGACTATAGCTCAAAGGGAAACAGTAATAGGGAAGGGAGTTCCACAGGCGAGAGGTGCGAGACATGAAGCTATTGGAGTAGAAGAGACGGCTACATTTAGGAGTTTCGACAGTGAAGGGGTGAGAGCGGGATGCTAGCTTCGTATGGCGCTTGAACTCATGACGTCTGGGAACCAGCGAATGCAGCTCCTCGGAGCAATTTCCATGAAAGTATTTGTAGAACAGACAGAGGGAGGCGACGGCGCGTCTGTGAGAAAGTGACTGTAGACGAGACGCCAGAGCAGGGCCAACTACATTGCGTATCCGCCTCTGGAGCTTATCAAGAAACCCTAGGCAAACAGAAGGGTCACCAGACCATATATGGCAGCAATACTCCATGCAAGGGCGAATTGTTGATTTGTAGATCTGATTTGTAGATCGGGGAGAAAAACTTCCTGACGCGGCTCAGGGAGCCAACTTTCCTTGCGGTGGACGAAGCAATTGACTCAATGTATTTATTCCATCTCAGGTCAGCAGTCAACGTGAGACCGAGAAGCCGCAGAAAGTTGCTCTCGAGAAGTTGAGCGTCAAACATTCTAATGGAGGGAAGGGAAGGATCTCTGTGGTGATTGATAGAGAGCAGTTTTGTCTTAGAAATGTTGAAGTTGACCAGCCAATTCTTGCCCCAGTTCACAATCGATTGGAGGTCCTTTTCGAGACGCATTTCGAGGCGCGCATTTCTTCAAGACAATGGCTGGTATCCCGTCTCCACCACTAGCCTTGTTGGGGTCTAAATTGGAGATAACGCCCAGTACCAAAGATGGGGTTATGTTTAACCCACTCAATATGGCCTCAGTTCTAAGAGGGAAGTCGAGTTGAATGAAAATTTCCGAGCAAAGCATTCAGCCATGTCGGTAGAGGAGGTCAGGACTTCGAACTGGTTGAATAAAGGAGGTATAGAGGGTTTGCAATTAAAATAAAAATTAAAATATAAATAAAAAGACATATAAAGTATAGAATACTATAATTTAAAAAATAAAGCCTATTATTAAGCTATATATGTGTAATATAAGTATAGGCATAAAACTATTTTTGTCTAATATTATACTGGTAGTATACATGTACAAATCAATTTAGTCAGCGTGGGAAGCTCTTGCTGTATCGAACTCTTTGTCCGAAGGCAGAGAGTAACCCTGATGAGGCTATACCGAAGGGTAGTCTCGTACGGTAAGGTAGACAGATACCTGATCCTGCCTATGCGGGTTCTGCGGACAGTTTTTGCCCGAGCTCGCGGGCTCGGATTTACTCACATTAATTTTGAACTTGTGCCGCATCATACCTCGTGGGGAGGCAGGTAAATATTGTAATATGCTGTCTACGCTGGCAGCGTGACCTGTCAGCCTGGGAAGCTCTTGCCGTATCGAGCAGAGAGAAACCCGGACGAAGCTTTGACGAAGAGCAGAGTCTCGTCCTTTAGATCACACGTATGCGATCACACGTATGCGGGGTCTACACGTCCGTCACCCGTATGCGGGGTCTTCAAGCAATTTTTGCCCGAGAAAAACAGACCACTTTATGGGTCCATTGTAATAATTTATTTCATCAGAGGTCTCTGGTGAAATAAATTATTACAATGGAGCCTTAAAGAGGTCTGTTTTTCTTTAAATTATTAGCTCTGAATTTACATTGAGCTCTCAGGATTTCATCCTCCTTCGGACTACCCATACGGATTACCAAATTTTTCGTAACTTATATATATATATATATATATATATATATATATATATATATATGTGTGTATGTGTGTGTGTGTGTGTGTGTCTGTGTGTATATGTCTATGTGTATATATATATATATATATATATATATATATATATATATGCATGAGTGTGTGTCCATATATATATATATATATATATATATGTGTGTGTGTGTGAGTGTGTATGTCTCCGTGCGCGCGTGTGTTTATATATATATATGTATGTATGTGTGTGTGTTCCAAAAACTTTATGAAAATCAACCGAATTATACTGTTTTTAAGATTTTGTTTTTTATTACATTTTTTTTCTAGTTTGTGTTTTAAATTTTTGCACATCAGGACGAAATTTATGCATGAAGCTGTCCAAAATTCCTTCTGTTTGTATCCCTTTTGATCACATCTCTAGCCATTACCAGTAACGTTCATGTTATCACTGCTATAAATAAAGTTTTGTATGCGCTTAACTCTTGACATTTTAATCTAAATATGCTTATGTTTACACACGTGAAGTTATGTTTTGAAAGTAATTATTTAGCATTTTAAAAATATTAGCCTATGTTTAACGAAGGCTGTTTATTTCGATAGCTTCAAGTATTTTGAGCCTTTCTTCACTGAATTTATTTTCATATTATCTACTTATATTTCTCTTATATTACCAAATCTAATAACATTTAAATACATGAGCATATTCGTTTGAAAAATCGTTTTAACATATTCACCTCAATTTTTATCTCTAATATTAGACAATAATTGCCAAAAGCTATGTTGAATAAAATTCAATGACATTTCCTGTAAATATGTTATATTTATCTTCGTATGTTAAAGCATTAATCTGAATAAGATTTTATTTCAAAGTAAAACTCTGATTCGTTACCAGACAATTTCCTGCGCTTTCTCTATGCTTATTACTTATGATATTTAGTTTCTCGCTTTCGCGTAATAAACTGCTAAAGCCTTTGAGTCAAGAAACTTTAAAATAGTGATTGGTTTGTACTAAAATAATTATTTTCCTAACCCCTTTAATTATTTGAAAAATAGTTCGTTACGATATGGATTGTAAACAAAACACCTTACTCTGAAAGAAAGAAATTTATATTATTTTCTGTGAAATGTTCCAGTCAAATGTTTGATGAAATTACGAAAACATATTCTATCAAAAAATCAAAATATAGTCTTCAGTAAAATGCAGAGTCAGCATTTTGATACGCAATTGATTTTATAATGATTATTGATTACTTTTCTTTCTTTTAGTTATTTTTATATCTGACCGACTATGTTGCCGTTACTTCTTCAGAGCAAGATATTATTCTCTCTATTTATCAGTAATTAACTGCAATATAATCGCTTACACGTCCATCTTGCTCTACTTTTGTATCGAGCACTATTTTTTTTAAAATAATAACAAAAATACTAAAGAACTTTGGATTATTTACCTAACGAGTTCTTTCCTATTTTATATATATATTTTTCACACACACACACACACACACACACACACACACACATATATATATATATATATATATTATAATTATTTAAAAAAAAAATGATTCCTTCGCTACATAAGAGTTCCCATGTTTCAAAAACGAGAGCTGAAAACCTCAATATAATTATTAAAATTAAATTGAGTTAAAGTATCAAGCCCTGTTTCATCCTCAAACGAAAATTTAGTAATAACCAATCTTGAAATTTACGTATCTTTATAAGCATGTTCTATCGCAAAATTAATTACTATGGAAACGGCTGAGGCGACCATTTTGGTAAGGAGTCTAAGAGATAATTTTTCTCCACTTATCAGTCACCTTCGGAAAGATGTCAAGCTGAGGTATGGTGGGGGCATCCATTTCAAAGCGAATGGTGGCATTCATGTGCGCACATCGTCTGGACAGTCACAGCGAAAGATTACTTTTGGCACCATATGTCGTTAAGTGTCTAGAGAATTTTTTTATTTTTTATTTTATTTATTTATCCTTTTATTTATTTTTTTTCTAAATGGCTGTTTCGTACTTACACGCGTCGCACTGAGCTACAATTTGTTTTTTTGACGACTTCATAAAAGGTTTTTCTATCTTGTGATCAGCTATTAAACCTTTCAAGCTCTACTTCTGTTTAGAGGATTGTTTTTTAAAAATAAAAACAAAAATACTAAAGAACTCCGGATTATTTTCCTAGCGTGTTCTTTGCTATATATATATATATATATATATATATATATATATATATATATATATATATATATATATGTGTGTGTGTGTGTGTATGTGTGTGTGTGTGTGCATATATATATATATGTGTGCGCATATATATATATATATATATATATATATATATATATATATAATATTATATAGTATCACAGAATAAATAAATAGATCGAAAGAGAAACAATTTTGTGCTCATTTTTCCTCTTTATGGACCTAGGTAACCTTTCGGCCAGCACTTCTTCAGGGACCAATCGTTGGCAAAACTGATGTAACAAAATAGCTTTGCAAATATGTGTCTCAGTAAATAATTTAGACACGTTTTGTTTACTTATTTTCAATAGGATCCTTTCATATTTACGGACAATCTTCTTAGTATACTTGTTAAAGGAAGAGAGAAAATTACCTTGTTGCTACAAATTCATTTATTCTTATTAGCAAAATGTCATCATCAGGACTTTCTGAATGAAAATTTAACGTAAATATATAGAACACAAACATATATATATGTTGCGGGTCCAGTATAGATGCAGTGCCGGCCTACGAAAAGATGGCCTTGTGCCAGACACTACACACAACTACCAGACCCACAAACAAAGTAAAAAAAAAAGAAAAATATACAAACATATATAGCGTGATCTTTTCTTTCAAAATATCCCAATTTCCTAGGTGAGGAAAGAGGAATAAGGTCGCTTATCACGTGCACAAAAATGAGAAAAAGGATAGACAAGAGGAATGACTGAAGCAAGTCTGATAAAACACACAAATATAAAATTTATTATTCATGATTAACAAGTATTTAGTCTCGTGAGTGGAGACAATAGGTAGAATTACTGAAACTTAACGATAAGGCAGTAACAAAAAGTTCATCAGTAGGAAAGTTCTGGAAGGATGTCTGCTTGAATCATAATGAACGTGAATGCAACAAGGAATAGAAATACTCACTGCGAATTAGTGTAATGTGTGTGTAATGTGATATTTTTAAGCTACTGGTTCATAATGGTTAGAGTTCAAAGAAATATGAGAAGTTCTCATTCTTCGTGGTCGCAGGTTTCAAGTTCCCTGGTTATGTACGAAGGCAGGCTCGAACAAGAGGTTCGCCTCCGGACAAGAAAGTAGTCATCGGAAAAGGTGTGAGATGACCGTATTGTAGAGTTCTGGTAGTGAGTAGAGGAAAGCTCGAAAATTGTTCGCCTCAAGACGAAAGGGAAAAAGTATGATAACGACAGTGTATCTGTCTCTACTCGCATCAAGACGAGGAATTAGTCTTGGAAAGGCGACCGTGTTGTAGAACTCTGGTAGTGAGTAGAGGAAAGTTCGAAAGTTGTTCGCTTCAAGACGAAAAGTTAGTCTTGGGAAAAAATGTATGATAACGACAGTGTATCTGTCTCTACATTTCGCTTCAAGACGAAAAGTTAGTCTTGGGAAAAAATGTATGATAACGGCAGTGTATCTGTCTCTACATTTTCTAGCGGATATAGGAGGAAGGTTCAACATGTTTACATTAGGTCGAGGAATTAGTCTTGGAAAAAATGTATCGCCGACAGTGCTGCAGTCTCGACATATTCGAGTAGGAAACGGAGGAAAGGTCAGACGAGTCGTTTGCATTAAGACGAGATAAAAAAAAAACAATGTAAAAGTGTGCGGGGCTCAACGCTCTCTAGTTTGAAAACGGAGGATGGTTCGAACTGGTTGTTCGCAGAAAAGTATTGAACACACGACATGTTGAAGGTTTAAGATATTCCGGCTCGTTTATGGGTTAAGAGCACGGAATAAATGAGTTGTCCTCATAGCTTGAGAATTCGAGGAGCAACTGGTTGTCCGAAGAAAAATGCGCGGGAAAAAATTCAAATTGTGTTAAATATCAGCAGCAGTCAGCTCGCTTACTGGCGAAAACGTTTACTGCTATTATTAGCTGAAAGTGAGAGGAAGGGATGGAAAAACTCGCGCGCGCGTCGCAAAGGAGGTGGAAATACTGTGGTATTCCACACACACATATATATATATATTATCGTAATGGTACATTAAAGTGGTTTGTTTTTCATTACATATTAGCTCTGTCCTAACATTGAGCTCTCAGGATTTCATCCTCTTTGGATTTACCAATTCGGTTTACCAAGTTCCTTATAACTTAATTATATATATATATATATATATATATATATATATATATATATATATATATATATATATATATATATATATATATATATATATATAATACTGTATTCACGCTAAGAGATCTGAATCGAATTTAATGCCTATCAAGAACATTTGACCTAAGAAGAATTGATATGTGGTGATCCCATTGTGTTCACTCTAAGAGATACCAAAGTAAACTTTGTACGCTGGTATCATATCAAAGTCAAAAACTTAGATGACTCGAGGGAAAATCTAGAAAGTCTCTCGTAACCATCAGTGCGGATTCGGTCCTCAAATGTCAGTGGCCGCAACAACATAAACAGGAAGTGTAACCCGGACGAACTTAGGATATACAAGACAAATGTAAATCTTTCCCATCCCCTTCGTATTCTTGTAGCAAGATATAAGTCCCATTCGGACAACTTCTTCCCAAGAACTGTTGCTTTGTGGAACAAAATCCGGGCAGGATTTTTTCCCGATCACCATAATCTTGACCTATTCAAGTCTAGGGTTAACCATTATCTTTCCTATGTAGCCACATGAACTCCATTTCTTGTTTTTCTTACGCTAATACAACACCACACTGTAACATTCTATCGTGAGTGGCTCTTCAGCCTTATATTGGGTACAAATTAGTAAATCAAAACAGCAACTAAATGACAAGAAGTTATATAAACGTCCGACTTAAGTGGGGGAAAAGAGACTCCCTCACATCCTCGCGAAACGAATATCGAATGTCCGAAAAATGCCACCGAAACCGTATATGTATCACGGTCGACGTTAATTTAACGGAGTCTAGAAGTGAATATACAACAATTTTACGTATGAAAAATTCAGCCTAGTATTCCTGTATATTCATCACACGTTACTAACTATATGTATGTACGTATGTATGTATGTATGTAAGTAGGCATGTGTGCATCTGTTTGTGTGCATAAAAAAAAAGAAGCTGAAAATAGTTTATTTCTTTTTAATTAAGAATTTCGGATCATCTATCTTCCAGTATTTTCTCGAATTAAACTCTTACGGATGATTAATTGGAAAATAAAAGCCTATCCAAATAACGAGCTTTTCAGGTAAATCCCACCAAATTTACTATTTAAAGAGAATTAGAAAACACTCACAGTATTCTTTTCAAACAATAAACAGGTTTTGATCTTTCGATTTCATATTTTTCATTTGGGATTTTGTCATCAAACGCCACTCATTGAAGGTACCACTTATATAAAGGATCCATTTTCATGAATATCCATCTAAATCCGTCAATATATCTTTTTTATATGTATTCATGCGTATTCATTTTCGCCACATATATACATTGTTGAGATATATCTTTAACATTCTTCAACAAAACAAGTACTGGCAAACATCCCGTGCTTCAGTGAATATATATATATATATATATATATATATATATATATATATATATATATATATATATATATATCTTTGGACTCTACGGAGTCTTCTGACCTTGTCGGTCTTTTAATACTGTACAACCTGACCGCGCACCGTGAAATAGATATTAAGGACATCGGACTGTATAGAGATGACGGGCTCATAGTGAGGAGTTCTACTAATTTTAAAATAGAGAAAATTAGAAAGATTATATATAGTTAATTTAAAAATCTAAATTTGAAAACAACAGTCTGTACTAAATTAAAAAGGGTAAACTTCCTCGACGTAACTCTAGATTTAACAAACAACACATACTACCTTATAAAAAACCTAATACTATCCCCTTATATATACACCCGAAGTCAAACTACCCTCCATCCATAATTAAACATATACCCTCATCAATAGAGAATAGAATCAGCATTAACTCCGCTAATAAAGAAAATAGTGGATACAAAAATGCTAACATCAATTATAGAAACAATTGTACTAACCGAAAAAAAAAAAACAGGAAAAAAAATCATTTGGTATACCCCTCCGTTCAACCAAATGGTTAGTATTAAGCTAGGACAGAAATTCCTAGCTTTAATTGAAAAACACTTTCCTACCAATAGTAGACTTAGTAACATATTTAATAAAAACACCCTAAAACTAAGTTACAGCTGCACTGAAAATCTAGAAAGTATAATAAAAAAACACAATAATAAAATCCTGAATAAACCCCCATGCCAGAATAGTATTAATAAAAACCCTACACTTAAATTAGACAAAAATAGTGAAAAATTATGTGATTGTAGAAACCCAGAAGACTACCCATTGGAAAATAAATGCTGCATAAAATCTGTGGTAAACCAATGTACTATCTCATCCATTGAGAGTCCTAATACTAATATGATATACATTGGGTCTACGAAGAATGAATTTAAAGCCAGATGGGGGCAGCATAAGTGCTCCTTCAACAGCATACATAAAAGAAATCAGACATCTCTATCTAAATATTTTTGGCAATTGAAGGAAATGAATAAAACACCAAAAGTAAAATGGAAAATTATAAACAAAACTAGAACTTGTAAAACTTGGGATGACCCATGCCCTTTATGCCTACATGAAAAACTACACATTATTAAGTTTCTAAATAATAAAAATCTATTAAACAATAGACATGAGTTAACGGTTTTTTGCCGACATCATCAAATTTTCGCATTGAATAATTAGCATAAAAACAAACAATAAAATAATTTTTAAATTCCATAGTCTAAATAAATAGTTTAAATACCCTACAAAAAAAAAAGAAAGAAAAAGGGTAACTCTTTATGAAGTCGTCAAAAAAACAAATGTTAGCGAATTACGACAGTTTTTTTTATATACATAAAACACTTTCAGAAAAAAAACAGAAAAAAAATAAAATAAAAAAATAAATAAATCTCCATAGACACTTAAGCAGACTAGACGATGTCATCTTCCCCTTTAAATTTAGACACCCCAACCTTACCCTGACTTGACGTTCTGTGAATGTAACTGAGATATTGATACAAATTATTAAGCTTTACGCCCCTTTTCTTTAAACGATTGCTCTAGCCGTTACCATAGTAATTTTAATTTCAATAATGAATATGCTTATAAAACGCGTAAATTTCAGGAATAAGTTATTCAAAAAAAATTTCGCTTGAAGATGGAACAGAGTTAGTACTTTAATTCAATTTAATTCAAATAATTATATTGAAGTTTTCGGCTCTTGTTTTGAAACATGATAACTCTTATGTAGCGTTGGAATCATATTTTTAAATAATTATATATATATGTGTGTGTGTGTGTGTGTGTGTGCGCGCGCGTGAACTAATGAAAATTATCAATAGCTGAACCCTACACACAAGCTCTTGAAACCACAAATGTCATGGCATTTGTAGCAGATTATTATTTATTACTTCAAACGTTATTTTTAGTAGATGCCGGTATTTGAGTAGATGCTCCGTTTTTTAAATAGTATTTATTTCTTCTACTAGTCTGCGTACCCAAGAAAATTTACGAAAGAAAATGTGCTCTTCGGCAGGATTCGAACACTACTTCCTGCTTTGCAAATTGTTTTTATTAATTTTCTCGTGTTCGTAGGTTGGTAGACGAAATAAATGCTGTTTAAAAGTAAGAGGAACATCTACTCAAATACGTTAGCCACTAAAAATAACGTTTGCATTAATAATAATAATAATAATAATAATATATATATATATATATAGTTTGTGTTATTTCTTCCATGACGAGGTAAAAAATGCTTAATGGGGATTATTTTAGTTGGGTCCCTATTGAGATGAACAGCAGGCAAATGGCGTTCAGTGATATTTATACAACAACTTGGGTTTATTTCTTTGATTGCATCATTATTTGGATCGAGAATGCGCCACTCTCTTTAGAGCTTATTGTATTTTATTCCGACTTCGGTAATTTTATACATTTTAGAACAGTTGACAAATAAAGTTTAATCCTGAAAAGTTTAAAATCTTTATTTGAAAACGTTTTAAAAGTTGTACAACATTTTAGTCGCATTCTTCATTTGGCGGAAAAAGGTTATTTTAATCTCAAATTCACTCCTTCTTGGCAGTCAGCACCACCTATCATATCCCCAAATTACCCCAAATACCAATTCACCATCGATGATAACATTTTACTGCAATGTAGATCATAAAAGCTACAAATTACTTCTAACTCCAAGGACATTCAGTGATTTTTCCTTGCATTTGATCAGATCTGCCATTCTGCTTAGTATTCGAGAAAATTCTTCACTTAAATCAAAATAACGTGGTGTGCTCTTTGATGACCTTTGCTGATGTCAAATTATCTCCTTTAGCCTTTATCACGATTGAATGTCTTGTCGTCATAACAAAATTCGGTCAATGGGCTTAGTCGTAAACTAAAGCCTCCTCGTATAAACATGCATGAATACAATTTAAGTGTCAAATATATTAGCATATCTATGACTGCAGCTACATTTGAACAAATGAATATAAAAATTATTTAAAAAATGATGTAAAGCTGAATATAATTTGAATGAAATATAAATGGATTATCGATAAGAATTTCATTTTCATGTCAACATTTTGCTTAATATTTGTTATTTGGGTTTTGATTAAATAATAGCAATAATAATAAATCGATCACTCGGTATCTGTTTAATGGAATTCAAGCAGGGGATAATTTCATATTCTGTGTGACTGTAAAAAATAAGGAAGATCCTTCACTAAATTCTTGGCCTTTTATGCCAAAATAAAAGACACTACAGATGTTGCTATTTTCAAAAGAACCAAAACTTTCTTCAATGCAAAAGAATCGATTCTTCAAATCTAATGATGTTTGATCTTAAAGTCAACAAAACTATTTTTTTTAAAAATATACGCGTCAGAGCACATACGTATGAATATTAACATGTGTTTTAACTTTTAAACATTTTTCTCTGTGTGTGTGTGTATTTTCTTTATTGTAAGATTAAAGAAAACGTATCAATCTTTACACTGCATCGTAAAAAACAGCTGCAATCTTGTTTGTAATTTCTTTTTTATAAATTTATTATCATTATTGCTTGACAAAGGAAAATATATTATCCTATGTAACACATGTAAGTTTATATGAGTCAGCATTCAAACTTCTATCTTTTCTGGTCGCTACCTTCCCAACTTACTTTTCCTTTCTTTTCTCCCATTTTATTTCATATTTTCTGTTTTTGCATTTTCACCTACTTTCAATGATTTGGCGACGTGATTCCTTTTATGGAAGACGTAAACCCAAATGACACGTAATAAAGTGAATGACCAACAATGGTTAACTTGCAAAAACCGGAAGTAGAATTACATAAATATGTTGAACATGTGAGCCTTTGAATTACTACCCTAGCCTCTACTTAGAAAATTTCTAAGATGCAAGCAAGGATTAATTTTACTCTGTCCGTTGCCAACGCAACAACATCTGGCTATGTATACTATTGGCTATGCTTCTTTGATAATGTCTGCTAACAATTTCCGGTGACAATTCTCATATTGGATATGGTTGGTTAATTTATACAACCTCAGCTGATATCTGAAGGAGTGTTTTTGAATTCATTATTCATTAGTAAATATGCTATAGGACAAACACCGCCCTGTTAAGAATCTATACGGTAACGAGGCACTGAAATGCTATCGGCCCGACCAAGAAGGGATTCATGAAAAGTCTGAAGGTTGACCATTAGGTTAGATGTTTGGAAGAGAGAGATTTTCTGTAAACCGTTTTTAATATAATAATAATAATAATAATAATAATAATAATGATATTGATAAAAATGAGAAAATAGGTGAAAAGTACGAGAATTTTACATGTTTTTTTTTCAATAAATCTCAATATCACTAGTTCTAACTTTCAAATTTCAAATTCTTAACATGCTAGAGTTTCGTTACAATATATATAACTGTATTGTATTCGAGGATGTCTAGGTAATTCCTATTGCAGACGCTTGCTCAGGTGCATTTTGTGTTTGTTCAACAGTCACAGAGCTCACCTGTGGTTTGTACTACAACTATGATGAGGAGGCATTAGTTACAGTGTCGGGAAGAGAAGCGAGTTATCTAGCGTGAACAACAATCTGAACAAAGCCAGCACGCTCAAACCCTCTGTCACGATGACTTGTGACATTGTGTTAGCATAGCCATCGACAGCTACCCAATTTCACTTCAACCAGTGGTATGGTTTTCAGGCACTTCCCAAACGTGTGTGTGTATATATATATATATATATATATATATATATGTGTGTGTGTGTGTGTGTGTGTGTGTGTGTGTGTGTGTGTGTGTGTGTGTGTGTGTGATAGACTAGCTTGCTGGCTGGATATCAAGAGACAATAAGTAAAAATTTGAAAAGCCGGTAAGGACGGAATCCTTTAAAAATGCAATACATTAAACTATTAACTGTAAATGACTGGTATTTCCGTCATTTTAGTTGTATGTATAAATTATGAATGGCGAAAATTTCTGCAGCATTTAGTAGGTTAAAATTTTTTACGAAGCGGAAGAGCAGGAAAGCAAAAGATAAAAGTTACGATGAAATCGAAAATATTTCTGAATTTTTTATTCCTTTTCAAAAGGGAACATAATTTTCGATAATATCATGGACGCAAAACAAAGATTGTATAGCGCGAATGTGAAAATATAAATAAAATGTGGGTCATGATTTAATGATTAATCAACATTCATAAGCGCAAATGGCTTTCTGTTCCAGATTCTCGAAACTTCATATCTGCTCAGTTTCGAATACGAACGTAAATTAATATATGCATATATCCCAGTATATTTAATTCTTCTTCTTCTTCTTCCTCCCATGTTCTTTCAGGACGTTGGCGATCATGGTTCTCCACAATTATCTGTCGTTTGTACCTCTTAATAAAATTTGTCTTTTTTTTTATCTCTCCTAAACCCCTGTCTGTTTTAATTGAAGCTGTTTCTTTTGCTAACAATCATGCATTTTAGCTTCTTGCAATTGATGTTTTGTCTTTTGTTTTTTTCTTCTCGCTTTCCTTTACTAACTTCTGTACATATTCTTGTAGTTTCCTTCCTGTGTCTACTATCAACTGTGCCATTTGCATATATTATGTTGTTTGGCTTCCTTTGCTTTACGGCATAACCTCAATGGGTTATTTAATGCTGACAAAATTTTTAGTGCTGGTAATATTTCTTTTTCAAAAATGTATTGCTGGTATTTTTTTCCTTCAAAAATCTATTTCTGGTAACATTTTTTCAAAAATCTATTGCTGATAATATTTTTCTAAAGAAATGCATTGATGGTAATATGTTGTTATATATATGTAATATGTTGTAATAATTTTTCCTACAAAAATGTATTTCTGGTAATAATTATTCCCTCAAAAATTTATTGCAGGTATTACTAGCTATTTTTACACTACCCCAGCGTTTCGATCCCTGTTTGGGGGTCAACTTTTTGCCCACAGCTGGGACCCCAATAGGTGCTACCACCCCAGGCCAGGGTGGAACCGGGAACACCAGTAACTAAGAGGTGATTTTACACTCCTCAAACCTCCAATCAGAGACCTTGCTGTTGGATGTAGTTTAATGTTTTACCCAGGACGCGGATGTAGTTTATAGTCATACCCAGGACAATCTTATGTTTTAAGATTGTGGCCGTCATAAGGAATGTTTCTAGGATTTTAATTCTCTCAGAATCATCTAGCATCCTTTTTACACTGCTTTTTTTGTATATTTATTGAATTCATTTTATATCAATATGTAGGTGGTTTGTTACTAGTATAGATTCTGGATTATTCTAATAGCCTCTTCAAATATGGTTATCTAGCAGTTCCGACAATTCTTTGTGATGTACTTTATCTAACACTTTTGCATAATCTAGGAAACACAGGTACACGTCCTTCTGCATTTGCATTGCCCTTTCTGATATAATTCTGTGCATAAATATTGCCTTCCTTTCTTTAATGAACTCGCACTGTTTTTTACCCGTTTCCGGTCCGATTCTCCTGCGCCATCTATTCATCAAAATTCGGATGATAAGTTTTGTTATATGGTTCATTAAGCTGATTGTCCAATGATTTCACATGAGTTTGCACCTGGCTTCTTAGGCAATGCTTTGAAAATCAATCTTTTTAGGTCTTCCGATATACCACCCTTGTTGTATATTTGATTTATTATACCTGTAATCTTGTAAATGTTGAAACCATTTAAGGCTTCCAGCATCTCTATTACAATTCCGTCTAGTAGTGCTGCTCTGTTTCTGTTTAATTTGGCTAGTGCTGATTTCATTTAAGACTAAGATTAAATCTTCTATTCTCTGCATATGTACTTAACTTATTAGCATGTCCTAGGTAACAGAAAATGTTCACCGAAAACACCCAATCGATTAATATTGGTCCATTCTAAAGTCGAAGGTAGAACCTAAGTTTCCAGTAAGGGAAAAATATAAAAAAAAGAATGCGTTGTCTGTCTGACAGTAAGTGGATTTTGTAGAAAATTGCAACTGACTTGATTTTCGTTTGATGGGCACTCAATCGAAATCAGATCACAGATCTATTGTGATAATCCTGTCACTAACGATTTCTAAAGTATCCGTTTTTCAACAAAACAAAATAGAAAGGTTTATTTAATTCTTAGTTGTTTTTTTTTTTAGTCATCTTAATGTCTTCTTCTATGTGACATGGCCCTTCAGAACGTGGGCAATCATGGCTCTTCACAGTATCTTTTGTATCTTTAAATAATGTTTATCCCTTACTATTACCTACCAGTCCCAGTTCAGGTCACTCATTTACTCGTTAGTTGGTTACTGTTTCCCTCGGTCCCTCTTGCATTCAATGTTCCCTGAGTGTCAGATTCTTCAAGCCCTCTTCCCTCATTATGCATCCTAGAATGTTCAGCTGTATCTTCCTGGTCTAAGTGTTTTTTTTTTTTGGGTGGGAGGGTGCGTTCATGGTATTCTCGTCATGCTTCTGTAGAAACACCGCTCGGTTGCCGCAAGTCTTCTTCTCTGAGGAAAGTGTCCGGTATTCACTACCAAAGAGGAGGACTGATATCACACAGCCGTTCACCTTAAGAGGCAAACACAATTGTAGATATTTTCTAAACCATAATAATGCGGCATCAGTGAAAATTTCACTCACTTTTTTTCTTTTTCTACATACAATGTGTGAAAGAACTCATTAGCCGCCAACCAGGGGAAGTAACATAGTTTCGGTGGCTAAGGTGGCACTGTCATCCCTGGCGATACCAGCATCTTTTGTCACCGGGTAGGGTATTGTTTTCTATACGTGTCAGTCACTTGCAATTTCTTTTTACACGTATAACTGAGATTTTCAGCGTTGTGTTAAAATACAGAAAGCGCTCGCAGTGACCGTTAATAATGGCGTAGAATGGAAGAATCCTTGTTTTGCGAATGTGGTTTTATTTAATTTTATTTATTTGGGATCTTGACCGTATCATACACGATGCCTATTGTGCTGTGGTCTGGTTCCGGCCATCGATGACCAGCTTCAAAAGGAAGGAAACAATTTACCGTCCAAGGAATCCACGGTACCCGACCTCAATAGGTGGCACGTGACATGTCCATCCTTTTGCCACGCAGTCGGGTCGCAGCGATTCGTAACGATTATTTTTTATCGTTCGTGCGCCTCCTTCCTGTTCTACTACCATGGAACTATTAATTCTACTAGGATGACACACTTCTTTGAATCAGACCACGCTACAATATCAGGGTGTGCGTCCGTCTAAATGAGGTATACCGGAAATTGCAGAGGTGATCTATGATCAACTAACACCCTCCAATATTGGGCTCCACTCGGTAGTGTCATGTTGGGAGTTATTTGGGTGTTCCGGATCTTAGGTTTTCTGGCAGTTTCAGTCTGTTTGTTAATTGCTTCGCACTGTGTACTGACTAAGTCTATGCTGGAAAGTAGCAAAAAGTAATTTTTAATGATGAATGCAAAATGGAGTTACATTCTGACCCTAACCCTGACCGATGAGAGAAAGGAACAATACGAGATACACGAAAAAAAAAAAAACAAAAAAAAAAAACGGTAAAATTTTATGGCGGACACGTAACGGTGTGGATTTGAATAAAAAGCGACGGCGGAAGAGAATTTGGTAAAAGATAAATGGAATCCTATATTAATTTACTACGGTCTAATATTCTGCCAGACTACGAAGAGTGGAGAAGAAAAAACAAAACAAAAAAACTTTCAGCATTAAGATGCTCCTTGCCACACATCACGCGCCGCAGAATGGCTCTCGATTTTGGGATAAAATTAACAAAAGTAATTAATTTATAAATGTCGCCAAAACGTTTTTCAAGTCAGTGAATTTTTTCAACCTAATATTATTTCTTATAATCATTCTTATTTTTAGTGAGCACTTTTCAGAAGACAAATTTTTGACTTCACAGGTAAAACTGAAACCAGTTTATTGCACTGGCTACAGGCCAGTGTCTATTTTTTTTTTATCAGTCAGTGGTGTGCTTTTGAACATTATAATGAATCATTTTGGTTTTTGAATTATTTCCGGACTCAGTTTTATACCATTTATAAAATTTGGAGGGCGCTTTTC
Organism: Acanthosepion lycidas; assembly: GCA_963932145.1. NCBI lineage: Eukaryota > Metazoa > Mollusca > Cephalopoda > Sepiida > Sepiidae > Acanthosepion > Acanthosepion lycidas. Next base: position 66,197,182 of record OZ010592.1, on the reverse strand, counting down.
AAAATCAGGATTTTTATTCGGATTCAATGTTCAGGCAAATAAAATATTCTACTCTTCATAATTGAATTTAGAAATTTCATGATAATTTGAAATAATCATAAATGTTTTTGTTTTTATAGTTTTCTTTCTTTTTTTTTCTTGGCAAATTTTCAATGTTTGTGTCATTATGAGTTTTAAATAAAAATATTATGCGGGTTTGACACGCGGAAATTAGTTGCGGAAGATTCTAAATGTCCTACAATTAGGAATTGTATGGTAGAATCTTTGAATATATATAAGTAGAAAGAAAAATGAATTCCGTCATTTTAGATTTTGACAACTTCTTTGGAGTTCGAGTATAACAGCTAGTAATCAAAATTGAACCAGTTGAATTGGATCTTATTTATTATGTATTCTACGAGTGATGCGTGTAGAATGTCATCAACGGACAACAACAGAGAGAACATATGTAAATTCATTTGTCACAATCAAAGTAACGATAATTTCCACATGTAGAACGTTCTATTAATATAAGGTCGTCGATTATTTTAACAAGATGCACACAACCGTCCCTTTAAAATCTGAAAATTGTTTCGATAAATTATTTTTTTATTTAATCATTTTACTACCAAGCAAAGCGAGAAAGCTACTAATACGCAAAGGTTTACTGAGAGTGAATGAAACTGAAAAAAAAAGTTATTAAGAAGAAGAAGAACAATGAAAGAAGATTTTAGGAGACCGAATATGACGACAGGTGTTGCATTTAAGTTTTTGAGAATCGTAGTTGAGAAGAAAGCAAGAAACCGTAAGAGAGTTCCACATACAAGAAGTGCGATAGAAGAAATTATTATCATAGAATTTACAGTTAGATCTTGTAAAATGATGAGACCAAGTACTGGGCGTAAATTCGTAAAGTTGATGTACCAAAGTGGAAAGTTCATCATAAAAATTATCAAAAAAACATTTATAGAAAAGGCATTGGGAAGCTATGTTAAGGTGGTGTGAAAGTGAAATTTCTTCTTTATAGATTAATCATGAGATAATGTTTAGTATTCTTGGTATTCTCTTCTCGATTTTAATACAATATTTAAATTTGCTAACTGATATTGAAAAGGAAAAAAATGTCATTTTAGAAATATTAATGTTTTAAACCATGAATTTGACAGCTTTAATAAATTTTAGCATTTAAATTTCAAATCAATACACTGATTTTCCAATTTTGGCCAACTTCTTCGTCAAAACATTTGTCAATATCTTATTTTCATTTATATCCACAATATGCAATGAGATTATATCTCTAATTATCGTCTTTTTGTTGCTATTTTTATCTAATTAAGGCTAAAAAATCAAGTGATATTTTGTCCATTTGTATTTAGAAACTGGCTGATTTATAAACTTTCTTAGAAAAAATGAATGTAGAAACAATGGTAGCTGACGTTCCGGGCAAAGTATAATTAAAGACAATTTCTCTGTGTATGGGGGTACGAGAGAGAGAGAGAGAGAGAGAGGCAGACAGACAGGCAGACAGACAGACAGAGGAAAATGTTTGTTATATAAGTGTATATGCTCATATGCTGATATTCGTGTTTAAATTAGTTCCCTGGCGATGGTTGCAGATATAAAAGCGGTGTTTGCATATAATAATAGACGCTCACTAGAATATGATATAGTCTGTCATGCCGGAAAAAAAACACTTCTCAATGGTGCAAGATAGTGAGTAAATTCATATTTATCTTCTTCATTGTTCTTACACTCACACTTTGTATGTGTGATATTTAAAATTTTCTTTTTCTTTCCATCCTTGGGGCTCGCATCGGCAAAAATGATTTTCTATGAGTTAATTCGAATTTTTGTTTAATATAACAGTTTGAATCTAGTTTTTATAGTCGCCAGTGGCAGATACAACATGGTTCTTAGCAAAAACTTGTATTGATTTTTGCATTCTAGGTCAAGGTTCTGGGAGTTAAGCTGGGTTAACTAGTGTCCGATCCATTTGGTCACTGTCTACTGGAAATTCTAATATGATCCGAATGGCGCAATAATGGCCACCAGTGACCCAATAAATTATCTTACAGTTTTGTAGCTTTGTTCTTTGTATCAAAGTAAATTCTCTTCTTCTTTTTCGAAAGACTTTATGCCGTGCTGCATTACTTTTTTACCGATTTCTTGTCCTCAAAATTGGAAAAGACGCAACTAATAATTTCACAGTAATTTCAGGTAATAACATCTCACTAACTTATTTGTCGACAATTTGTATTAATCTATCTTTATTTATTTTTTATGAATATAAATCAAAACTTTATTTAGTTCATAAGATTGAAGATGATTGAATTTACGAAATTTGAAAATACAATATAGCAATGAACATTACATACAAGAAAAGTTTTAGAAGTTATTATAATGGTAATCAGCACATTCCAGAATGAGTTAGAAAAATATATTTGTCTAACTTGACTCTCAATAAATGCTCCTTTAAACCAGTGACTTTAGTGATTCAGTCGCATTTTTTAGTGCAAAGTCAGCTAAATGTAGATTGCTATGTATTTGTTATATTATTATGAGTACATTTATTATACTCGACAGTGTATATATTTGTTATGTATTTTATGATAGGCACATTTAGGACATTGATTGTCTAAATTACTTTTTCTTTTTTACACTTGTACTTTTTCTCTATTTTTTCAGTTTTCAATTTGTTTGAGATAACAGTGTTTATGCATAAGCTCAGAATATTAATGTGATATATATTGAATATATGTCATATATTTCACAATTAGGCTACACAGTTTTATATTCAATGCTTTTAAAAGTGATTCTATCAAAAACAAACGAAACCTACTGACAATATTCAATCACACAAAATGTCTGTAGCACATCCCCAAGAAAAGGTATTGATGGATTACAGCGATTCGTTTAGCGACGTTGAATCAAGATGGACTGGAGACAAACGCGTTTACTTTTTTAAAAATGTCAGAATTATCGAACATCTTGGACACTCCTCTCAACTCTACGCATAAACAACATACGAAGCACCAAGTCTCCAGGACCAAACTGTCACTTCAAATAATGCTAAATGGTGTCTAACACCATTTAGATGCTTTTGTTGTTGTTGTTCTAGTTGTACATAGATACTGGTACTTGAAACAGACCAGGAACACTCAAGTAAAACTGTTAATTCAGACTAAGATAATATTAGCCAATTTTTGCTTCCAGCTGTAATTTTAGTACTTATCGCGGATTCGAGTGTAAACAACATTGGGACGAGCTGAAGTTAGAGCTAGAGTAATATCGTAACGAGCATTATGGTTGTTTCTAGTTAGTGGAGGGCCCTATAAGTATTCCGTCAAATCTTACAATATCTTTTTAAGTTGAAGAACATTAGTTTTCAAATTTAATGTTCGAAAATCAAAGAACAGAAAGCTACTTGCAAGCATTTCTGTGCCGTTTATGGAATATATAATCTCTGGAGAAAATTGACTGATGTCAACAGAAAACATTAAAACAACTATTGTATTTTAGAAACTATGAATAGACATTAAAAGTGATAATTTATCTTATCACACACCTTATATATATATATATATATATATATATATATATATGTGTGTGTGTGTGTGTGTGTGTGTGTGTGTGTGTGTGTGTGTGTGTGTGTGTGTGTGTGTGTGTGTGTATGCATAACATAACTTTATTTTGGTGCGAGGGAGAATAATAGATGTGCGATCCCGTTACAAAACCATAACTCAAACAATTCATTTTATGAAATAACGATTTTTCAAATGATACGTAATAAACGCTAGGAATAATTTTTGATTATTAAATAAAATAACTTTTATTTTTATATGGTAACTCTTTTCAGGATGTTACCGATCATGATTCTCCACACTTTCGTTTTTTTTTTTTTACTTTTAATATATCTTACCTTTAACATCCTCCATTTTGTCACTGTGGTCCTTGTTCTTTCAACCAATTACTCAGACTCGTTAAGCAGACCACTTTCTGTTTCTTTTTAAAATTTCACTATATTATGTGAGCGTGTATTCTCCAAGACTTTCCTCCTCATTATGTTTTGTAAAATCTTTAGCCGTCTAATTTTGATTATTACCAGTATTTTTAGATTTTAATTTCCCCTGAATTACGTCGTTTAATAAATTGTATTCTCGGCATTCGTTGGTAGAACATCTTTTGTCACTTCAAGTCTTTTCTTCATATGTTAGGAAATTGTTCTACATTTACTAAAATATATAATTTTTTAAGCATTTCAGCCCAAGCAAGACGGGAGTGCCACTAGCACGCAAAGGGGTTACAGAGAGTGGGAGCGAGAGTAAAGTGGCGGGATAGAGGAAATGATGAAGAGAAGGACAGGGAATAAATCAAGGCAACTGGAGATGTCTGTTGACATTACATTTGAATAGTTCAAGATTATAGCTATCAGGGAAACAAATAATAGGAAAGGAATTCCACAGACAGGAGGTGCGAGACACGAAGCTATTGGAGTTGAAGAGACGGCTACATTTAACTGCCTCGGCAGTGAAAGGGTGGGGCCGAGATGGCAGCCTAGTTGCATGTTTAAATTCATACAGTCTGGCGAAAGTAGTTCGTCGGAGTGGTTACCGTGAAAGTATTTGTAGAAAAGAGAGAGGAAGGCGACGGCACGTCTATGAGAGAGCGACTGTAGACGAGATGCCAGAATATTAGTTATTAAATGGCAGTCCAGTATACTTAAATTTTTCTGTCGGTATTTTACGATCTCTTAATATTTTACTCAGTTTCTGAAAGGCATCTTCCGTACGCACACTTTCACACGCACGCGCACACACACACACACACACACACACACACACACACACACACACACACACATATATATATAAAATAAAGACGCTAATGGCCAGAGTTGAATTAGACTAGAAAACAGTAGTATTAAAAAAGTGCTCAATACACATATAAACAGATCAAAAATTAACATGTCGAATTTTTAAGTATAGAAAATTAGTAAAACAGCCGATTCAGCTACCTTGGTTCCCACTTTTCGGTATTTTCAAGCGATTTCGGTCAATTGATTTCTTAACGATGGTGTACTGAGGGTATGACATTAAAAAGCGTTGGTACAATCATAAGTTATCTTTTAAGCTAGAAAGTCTCAGAAATTCTACTGAACTAGCCAGCCATGTGCGGAAATTAAAGGAGCAAAAGAAAAAAAAGATTCGATTGTAGACTGGAAAATTTTTCAAAAAGGAAAATTTTACAACAATCAGCCACAACTGCAACCTTTGTCAACAAGAGAAATTAGCTATAATAACATTTACAGACCAAAACAACCTTTTGAATCAGAGATCGGAAATTATGACCCGTTGTATCTTTTATAATACTAAAACTTTGTGAACTTTGCTTGCTTGCTTGTGTGCTTGCCACCGTGCACACGAAGTCATATATAGAAAGCAGAGGAAAGAATGATGTAAATTTATTATCGTGTAGGAAGGAGGAGAGAAAGAAATGGTGTGACAATGAATTGACAATGAGGCGTTCGTCTCAGATGATGATCTAATTTACAACCAGATTGTGGATATAAATGGTTTAAATACTAAACTTCTGTGAATCGCGCTTGCGTGGTGTGTCGTCCGTTTGGCGCATGTTCAAGTTTCTTTACACCTTTCTCTTTTCACCGCTCTCTCTCTTTCCACCTCTCATTCTTTCCACCTTTCCGTGATTACATGTGTAGTTACTTATATTTCAACTTTCTTTAAACAAACAAAATTTTAGATATTTAAAAAATATTTTTGCCATATTTAAAGATATTTTCAAGTGAATCGTTTCTTCTTTTTACAATACTAAAACTCTGTGAACTTCGTTTGCCTGCTTGTTTGCTTATATATTTTAAAGTTTATTACAATCTGAAGACTCACGACTATATTTAAAAGAATTTCAATTTGTTTTTTTTATACATATATAGATGCAGAATTTCTGAAGTATGGATGTAAAATTCAATAAATCTATTCTTAAAATTTTACATGTTTATAAGAGATGTCCCCACTTATAGAAAAAAAAAGTTGTAGAGGTATCTAATTTTAAGTGAATAAGATTTAAAAATACGAGTTGTTTATACAGTAAGCATTTTTATTTCAAATTTCTTCAAACAGACAATATGTAATGTTGAAATCAACTTCAATATTTTATAAGCTGAACTGTCAGTGACCCAACGGGTCATGGCTACTCTAGTACAAATTAAACAGTCCCTTTTGAGTTTATTTGAATTGCGATAAAAAGAACGTATACATATTTCATTTAATCCCCCACCAATACATTTCCAATACTCTTGATTTCTCCTCCTCCTTCTCACCTTCTACCACAAAACGCCGTGCGCTTAATAATTTATTTATTTTTTAAGGAATATAGCGTTCATAATTTTTTAAAAATAAAGCGTTCGGAAATCAATTGACCGAAATCGCCTGAAGATACCGAAAGGTTGAAACCAAGGCAGCGAAATCGGCTGAATCCCTAATTTTCTATACTATCTATGTTATCGACTAAAGTAGCTACATTCTTGCATTTTTTCCAATTCCTTATCTATTTTCATTATCTTTTTGGAACGTTAAAAGTGAACATTAGTTTTATTTTATTTCTACTGATTTTTTAACATAGAGTGAAAATTTCTCTATTTAGATAATTCAGTATTTCCTTTAATTTCTCCGATGATTCTGACATTAGTAAAATATCGTTAATAATTCATAGATGCTTTAAATGTAAATATATTCACACCCATTTTGTCATAAAATATCTGCTTTTTCGTATGTATTAGGTAAATAGTTGTGCTATGTCTTTGAGGAAATCTATTCCATTTTTCAAAAGATCACTACGCCATCTTGAGCCAATGTTTTTTTGTCGTTTCATATCTTGAAGCACAAAGCTTATCTCATCTGTATTTATCGAAGTGAATATTAGTATTATTTTTATTTTCTAAGAATACTGATTTGCTGAGTATTGATCCGTTATTGTAAACATCTTACGCCTATATTCTGGTAACGCCCTCGTTTCTGCCTTACATGTTGGTGTTTATATGGTTTGTGGATTGAACATGTTTTAATGCTTTTCCAATTTGTTCTAGTTTCTTTTATTATTTTCAAATTCATCTTTCTTGTGTAGCTCATCGTTTTCCTGATTAGTTTGTTTAACTCTGCCTTTCTTTACTTTCTTTTCTCTAATAATTTACTACCATGCATCTTTTCTTTTATATTAGTCGTAAAATTAATTCTGGCTTTTTTTACTTTCTTCCCTCTAATGATTTAATATCATGCATCATTTCTTACTTTTCTCCTTTTATAGCCCGCGTGCACAGAACATACGGCTATATTCATGAGTGTTTGTCTCTGTGTATTAGAAAAGTCACATTTACAAGATATGTAAACTACTGTTTTAATTTCAGAATTTTAAAAATTTAATCTGCATAAAAACTACTTCTGAATTAAATGTAATCAAATAATTTATTCTATTTTAAATAAAAATGCTCAAGCATTTTATAACTAAGTGTTCAAATTTTCTAACTAGTTAATCTAGTCTGTTTAACTACAAAGTTTATCTTAAAATTCGTAGAAACACTGTAAACATTGTTAACTAAGAGTTATTTAATGCGCTACAAATCAGAATCAATGGGAAAGTACTGAAACTGCTACAAATTAGTAAAAGATAGTATATATATATATATATATATATATATATATATATATATATATATATATATATATATATTCGAGAATAATTTCTGTGTCAGTATTTACTATTTTATAAAATATATAAATAGTAGATTGTTAAAGTTTTTGCATGAGATCCATATATACATAACAGTAACTTGTATGTGTTTTGAAATAATTCATTATTCGATGCAAAATGAAGTAGTTTATTAATGTGGCTGAGTGGAAATTATTGTCGGTCACTTATAGCTAATTCACTTTTTTAACATTATTTAGAAACAAAGGCTTTATATGCCTCTTATCTTCCTTAGAATATTTTCGAAATATTCCCTAGTAAATTTTAATCAAGCACCATGCGAATGTAAAGAAATCTGTTCAGAGGATTGACGACATATTCCGGATGAGATTTGTGCGGGAAGCTCATTTAATGAAACTCTTTCTCCAAACTTGAACGTTCCTCGCCGGATGCACATGTCGAAAACATAGGATGCTGATATTTACTTAGGAACATCAGTGAATAAACGACTATAATATAAAGGATAAATAACAGGAAACCCGGCGTTCTGAATACATAATCAATAAGTAAAGAGAAAATACTGTCAAGAAGAATGCATCACTTCAGATATTTAAATAACAGAGTTACAGTAACATTTAGCCTGAAATGGAAAGCTACGTCATTTTACACGGGAAAAACTTTTCATCTGTTATTACACGTAAAAAGTCAACTAAGTCTATTATGAGCGCTAAAATATGATTGAATTTAAATTCATACGTAAATAATTGTTAGCAGTTATCAGAATAACACGATTCTTTTTAGCATTGCATATATATGTTCAGTTACATTCAGTAGAAAAATGATTGTTCAAAGATATTTATGTAATTGTTTAAATGTTACTTCCTTTCTTGATAGGAAATGCAAATCTCACCTATTTTGAAACGAAATTTTAGCAAATAATGCCCGTTGCGTCTAAACTATTATTTTCAGTATGGAAAATTTCTTTAAACTTTAAACTTCTTTAAACTTCCTTTACCTTAATTAAATTAGAACCTACGTTTGTAAGTTTATGATTAATTTCCCAAGTTACTTTAAAAAGCTATCTAGACTAAATGAAATTGTACGTTGCATATCTGAATACAAAATTCCAATTTCTCTTTAAATCATCACTCTTCGAAACATTGAATTTCTTCAAAACAAAGAGTTATCTGCAACGTTTAAATCAGGAATACAATGAATATATCATCTAAATATTTAATTATGTGACCTTTTGTGTCATTGTTTCTTCTGTCATGTTAAAACAAATAGGGTATATAAAATTAACATCTGCTGCACACGTTAGCAAGCATGTGACGTATGCACTACGCCAGAGTTCCGCTGCCTGCTTAAACTGCATGTTAAGATTAAAATTATTAGACAGAGCTCTCAAATACTACACTGATCCTAGGTCGAAGAAACGACATTTTGATCCGAGTCTCAGAGCGCTCAAATATTATGATTCCAGACAGAAAAAAAAAACGTAAATAGTCTTGTCATTTTATGGGTACTAGTTAGAATATTTTTTTAAATGTTTATCAGACTCAAAATTATTTTCAGTTTTTTTTATAAATCATTTTATTTCTTTTAATTAGATCATGCTCACGCACTTGAGATAAGATAATAATTTATCAATAATAGATCATTACATCATATATATTGTATTATTGATAGATTCTATGTCAGTAAATCATCTTGCTGGAATTGTTGGTGGGTAAAGTTTAAAGAAAACTACATTTTCGTAAAATAGGTTCAAGTGTTCTATATAAATTTATCTCATGTCTACAGCTTCTATAAGTTTTATTAACTTATAGAAGCTGTACATTTTGTGAAATGAGGCGTGAGTGGAGACTATTCTTTACTTGGAGATTGTAACCTATTAGAAGATAAGACTGAATAAAGTAGAAAGCAGTAAACAAATTGCAATTGAATACGAAGGTAAAGATAAAAAAAGAGTTTCATTTTGATTATGTTTCTTTTAACTTAAATATTATGCTTAAGAAAAACGGAAGGTACATTTTTGTGTTTGGAAACACTATTCCAAAACTGATGGCCATTTTATTGACTGTATGAAGTTAGAATAAAATCATATTCATATAAACCCACTCGTTTTTCTCCAATTGAAAGGATTCTTGAATCCATCTACTTGCAACTGATATTCTTTAAATATCAAATAATATATTAATCATCTATGCAATTAGTATGTTTATGCAAAAACCGTTATCAAGACAAAGTGTTGAATCTTTCTCGTGATACTGATTGTAAAACATTTGCCCAATTCACCTTGCTCGAGAGAATAAAAACAGAAGAAAAATTAAGATCAGTCAGTTCAATTTTGACAGTGAGAATCTATTTTTTTTATTTCTTTCCGTTATTACATTTTTCTAAATTCAAGAAAATTTTCTTTCAGTGCTTTTGCATAGTTTTCTCAGAGTACACACTATAAAGCATTATATGTGAAGGTGTTCAATATTGACATCACTGAAGAAGATAATTCATTCACTCGCGACCCAACCTCACTAATTTCTTCATCAATAGGCTTAGGAATTTCTTATCTTTACGAATTCGTACTACTAAATCGAATACTGGCTTCCACCCAAGATTTAGTAGAGACATTAAGTGATTTTCACTTTTGTCTCACCCCTTCATACGGAAGCAATCCAAAAGTACAAGTTAAACTGATTAATCGCAAATTAATTTAAGAAATCTGAAATCTGATAGGAACAACAGTATTAATGAACATGCAATATTTATAAGAGAGATTTGTTTTAACAAGGTTACTTTGTAAAAAGTCCAATCAGTGACCTTGCTTTATCTGTGATTGTCTCCCACCTTATTTTATGTTAATAAACTTTCGTTTATAAAGATGACTACTTACAAAAACAAATATAAAAATATTTGCTACCACAGAGAGCATAATGTCAGGGACATAAAACACTTTCTATTTTTTTTAGTTAAGAAACAAAATTTTGGCTATTAAACAAAAACTGAAACAAAATTCATTAAATTTTGGGGAAATCATCTTTTAATTTTTAATCTTTTACACATTGAATAGCTCCAACAATTACTGTAATCCTTAATGTTCATTGATATTTGAAGTATCAATTACCTACTGAAAAAATTCCTTTCAGGTTTCTTGTGAACATAACAGAGTGCCTCCATTAACGTTTGCATAAAATAGCTCTTTAATCCATCTTAGGGGGTATTACAGTCATCATCTTCATCGTATCCATTCTCTCCCCCAGTTATGAATTAAATAGTAGGACGGTTATCTAGAAAAATTATTATTATTCTAAATGTGTTAATGTAATATTCACTCGCCATAAATATTATTCTTACAATCCAAAATAGGTTTAGACATTAAATAACTCATAAAGGGTTGATAAGCCGTAAAAACATCAATCAAGCAATTTTCTCCCTGGTCTTTTGAGATTTATTGATATTTTGTTGCATTTTGTTCGACAATTACATCTTCACAATCATCAATCTCATTATGATATTGCCGGTTGTTATAGATGCATGCAAATTATTAATAATTTTCAACACGTTGCATCTTTAAACTGGTTTAATGGTCGCCATTGGACTTAGAATGTCTTAAATCCTTAAAACCAAAGCAGTTTCGACTTTTTCCAGTGTCGATTCTTTATTCATTTATGACTGATTTCATTTTACTCAGAATAAAGAGATTCTCTGAAAATCTTCATGTGCCATTAGTATTTTTAAAGGTCTGGAATTTTGCACACTATAAATGACTTAATTGGATCAACTACAGCGTCATCAAGGCTGATAAATTTATGAAAAACATGGCGACCTACTAAAATAGCATGGTGACCTAAATAAGCAAAGAAAGGTATTACAAATATACATGATTTGTTTTAATATTTGACTCAAATAGACGAGTGCTCCGAATAGTCAGTGATCCAATTAAACGCAGCAGATAGAGAGATAAAAAATATGATGAAATGGGATAAACAATTAAAATCATATCGGCAAAGATATACAGCATATGACAACAAGAATATTTACCTTGGACAGGTATGATGTCTCGGTTTACTATGCAACCTCTTTAGAATAATTAAAAAAAACAAACAATGCTAATATCAAAATGCAGCGTGGAATTATGCTTAATTTCCTTATTCTCACTTGTGTTAAGTAACTTTTTGAACCCATAAAAATAAATACTTGCCATATTATAAAAGTTAACAATTTTCCATGCATGCTTTTATGTGCACACATACACACGTTTTATATATATATATATATATATATATATATATATATATATATATATGAAACGATTTTTATTCAGCATTATTTCTTATTACTATAAACGTCATTTATATTTTTTTAATAATTACACGTATTTGTGTTGCTATTCCTGTATTCTTTTTGTTTTTTCTTAAACAGTGAAAGACGTAGCCTAATTTGAGAAGCCATACTAAAGAGAATTGTACCTCTGACAGGGATCAAAATTGCGCCCTTTTTTCCCCATCGGAGAAATCATTTTTAGTGAAAGTGTACCACTACCAGTTTGGATACGAAGATCAGCCTGACTGAGAATAGTTTTAATTACCGAAAAATTGAATTAAAAGAAAGCGTATTTTTTGCTGGTACCTCTGCTAGGTTCAATTTCGTATCCGTGAACATCATAACCACTTATATATAAAATATATAGAAAAAATTAAAATGGTATTATTTTTATCATCATCATCATCATTATGTGAAAAAAATAATCGTTATCAAAGTATGACATATAAATGTATTTGATTTATTCTTCCATCTAAGTCGTTATTTTATGAAGTTAACATATTTAAATTTGTTTCTTCCTTAAAAAAATTACGTCATTTCTTTTTGTTTTTGCTATCCTCTTCCACCCGCAATGATGAAGAAAGCATTACCTCGCATCATCACCAGCGTGACAAGCTGCAAGAGCCACTTCGTTTCGCGGGGCTCGTCCCTTAATTGAGATGCCATCCCGCCAATCCTTCGAAGGAACACCATCCAACACAAAATTCTCCAATGCCACTGGAGTAAAAATAAATCTATTCGCCAGATAAATATTGTGCACTAATGAATGTGCATATGCATTTCCATTTTCTTCTGTAGTATTTCCTGGAGTCAAGAAGTAGAGTCCAGCCGTTCCATATTAGGACATTTTGCCCCAAATTAACTGTGGCTTGGTGTGTTCATCATAAATGGTATACTTTTCATCAAATCTCTTACAAGGGGATCTTTTGTTTCTTTTATGCATAAAAAACCGTTGTAGAGTAGATTAATCTGAAAACATTAATTTTGCTCTAGGCCTCAACTGTCCATGTTTCATGTTTCTTAGCAAATGCCAAACACATGGATTTTATAGCTGCAATTAGCCGTGATTTACAAGTCGGTTTGCAGGATTTCAGAACAAACTGAAATCTCAGACTACGTGAAACCGTCATAGAAGCAGAGCAGCCCGTATCTTTTTATAAGTAATCGCGGGGATCATGTTAGAGTTGCACTTCACAACAATGCACGTCATCTCTAGCACGGGTTTTCCTTGGACGTCCAATTTTCCCATGTCGAGAAATGTCCACTGAATTTTGGAAATCCCCGATAGCAGTGTGCACAGCTGTTTTGTCACAAGCTACTTTTAGACTAATTTCACCTTAAGAATAGCTTATATCGCGTAGCACCAAAAGTTGGGCTCTTCATGCAGATGAAAGTGAGGTTTTCTTTTTCCCCATATTCTAAGATTAATTCACTATACAAATACTATCACAATGACTGCTAATTTACCAATAATTAAAATTTCTTAACCACAAAATTATGTACGAATAATAGCTGATGCAATAACAAAAAGCTATTGCATCATGCAATGTAATATTAAAAAATAACCTTACTACCGCTAAGGGGTTATTAAAATTTTCTCAATGATTGTGTATATATATATATATATACACACACATACAGCCTTATTTCTCTTTCAAACTATGCAACAATGTGCGCAGATCAATGAGTGTACATACTCATGTATCAGCACCACGACATCAACGCAACAAGTGATAAGCTTGCTTGCAAAACCTGTAGCTTAGGTTGTAGGTCACTCGGTGGACTAATGAATCCCTAAAAACAGCGGCAAGGATATCAACAATAAAGTAATAGAAGTGATCGTACTCGGACACGAGTTGATATTCCACTATCTCTCTCTTTCACGATAGATAGGTAATGTGTGTGTGTTTAACTTACACACACACACACATACACATATATATATATATATATATATATATATATATATATGTGTAAATACTGCATGGTAATAAAATAACTTTTATTTTACATATTTCAAATTGAAAAGTTACTGATAAGCAAACTCGTTTTGTCAGAATCTAAATTGAGTAACATAGATTTGAAGAGACTTGAATAAAGTCTGAATTCCAACCAACTAAAAAGTGGAAACCAAAATAATTGAAATACTTAAATCGTATGGCCATTGTCACAAGGAGAAAAATGTAACTTTTTTCCCCTTCTACAAAAAATACAAATAAATGATTTTAAGAGAATTATAACTTTCTATTATAAATAATTCCAACGTACCATGATAGTTAAAAAAAAGCTCAAAGATATTCATAAACTATTTATATCATAAAATCTATATTTTCTAAACACTAATATACAGTGACGTCCTAAAAGTCCTAGTATAGTTTCGTGTTGGACACTTATTACCTCGACGAACTACAATTCGACATTGCATTTATTCTACAAGATCTTCAAAGCGTTTATTAACCATTCATTTCTGGTTGAATTTCTGGGATGAGTCGCTATTATTATTTACATTATGTGCACGCGGACTATTGTCCTCTTCATCGTTATTTTCACAACGCTTCAGCCTTTGAGCCTTCAGGCTTGTTTGTCGGTTCGGGTAATCTTCAGGGAATTTCGAACTGAGCCCTTTATTTAATCTACAGCAACAACACTAATCAGCAAGCAGGTTTGGTTTAAGGCTCCAAATTCTCCACGCTGATTAAAGCGTCGGTTCGTGAATTTGGTGACATATTAATTGTGAGTTAAATCCCTGGGCCGGGCAGTTGTTGGGCTCAGTGGAAAAGGAGAGAACATGAACTGTATAGTACTAAATAAGATATCCCTGGACATGGGCAGCGGAGCGATAACAATCTACCTTTCTAAATTAAATAAAGGGTTCAGTTTGAATTTTCCTGATCGACAAGCACCTGACGAAACGGGAAAACAACAGAAATGATGACAATAATCTTGGTGTAAATAATGTAAATAGCTATACCTTTTTAATAGTTGTCCTCTGCAAAATGCTCATCACTTGCAGGGTATGAATGCGGATGTGACTTGTTAGTGATGCTACTGTGAATAATTCTAGCATCCCTGTAATTCGAATAAATTTAAATGTTTCCCATCTATCTGGCACCCACTATCATTCATTCAAATTACGATAATTCACTCGGTTTGTTGTGAGTAGGCTAGTTCACACTGATGTCAATACAGCTGAGATGTAGTTTTGGTTATTTCTATGATTTCAAAATACCGTGGCACCACTCGCTATTACCTTTATTTACTGCTAGTTACCACATGACTTTTCAAATATAAGTTTAGTTACCAAGGCTAAAATAATATAGCCATAATAGCACATTCTTTTTATTTTGATAAATATTTGAGATTTCCTCCAAATTCTATTAAATTGTTACAATTCATAGTACGACAAGAATACATTAAAAACAACAACTTCGCAATCGTATCTTAAACATAATATTAAATAACAACGAAGAAACCCAATGTTATTCATGCATAGTTTATGAACAAAAAAAGGATACGGTACAAATGCCGATGACATTTGTTAAGCTTTTCGGGATTGCGAGTTTTCGCGAAAGTTGTTAACGACAGTGTTCTCCGGACAAATAATTTTAATTGTAATTGCAACATTTTTTAAGTCATCTCTAATCTTCTTTATTTTCAGACAGCTAACTGTTAATTGTTCTTACATTGTTAATATTATATTCATATCTTGTGTATGTTTGTTTTCAATGTAAGATTATAGCAATCTATGCAAAATAATGAAAACGTTATAACTATATGTATATGAGGTTCTCTGACGAGTTTGTTACGCGCTATGTGTTAGTGGTGGTATGTAATATGTTTTTAAATCCTAATGTATCTGAAATTGATAGCACCTTGCATTAACAAACAAAGCTCGCCATGCAAGATTTTATAAACTTCTTTTCTGTTGCTGGGAACAAGACAAATTATGTCAAGGCTTCAAAGATACAATCACCGGAAGAAGAAAAGTCGGACTTCTCAAGATACCTGATTATTGATCTGATTCTTAGCAAGTAAAATTGTCGCGGCGGCCCTTTTCTTCTGAACAGATTAGTATCAAATGTTGCCATTGATAACTTCCTTGAGAGCCAGTGTGCTTGATTTAATCGTGACAGAACCGACAATTTTTATTGGAAGACACATCCATAAAAAAAACAAAAAAACAAAGACACTCGATATTACAATTGACATTGTCTAATAGGGGCTCTTGAAAATCCTGGACAAATTTGGTTGCCCAATATTTTGTTTTAATGTGGTTATTCTAGTTTTTGGGGCGGTCAATTTAAATACGGAAGCGATACTCGAAATTTTCTTCAATCGCAAACAGAGTTAACCAAAACACATTTTCCTACACCATTTCCGGTATTGTTTAGCATGAAGTTGAAGCAGAATACACAGAATAGATTAATGGCAAATATAACAAAAGTCAATTCAAATTAAACCTTAGCTGTAATTGCAGATGCCAAACATGTTAATATTAACGTTCTTTGAAAATGCAAAAAGATAAGAAATTTAATTGAGTACCTTAATGTAAACTAAAACTCCCCTCTTTCTGCACACAAAAACGTTTACAGCTGTTTCTTGGTCTTTACAGTTTTCAGTTCTACCAATTATTAAAAACCCCAAACTTTCTAAATATTCGTTTTCTTTTGATAATTTGCCAATTAACAAAAGAAAATAGTTGAAAAAGATAATCTTTAAATACACATAATTTTTTTTTATAATCATCGTTATTTTTGTATTTGTCTGGTCTAATTTTCTTTAAAACAAACTCTTTTTTTGATAACATTTTCTGGGAAACTAAATAGTCTTCGCAAGTTTTAGAACTCCACTTCAAATTATTTTCTTTATCTTCAACGTTGAAAACAATTTGATACACCCATATTTCTCGTATCTACAAAGATCATTAAGATTAAAAGCGGATTACTTAATGGTTTCTCCTTTAATATCTATAAAAACAAAACAAAGAAAAACATTTAAACAGGTCTCTCATTTGCATGGTTTTCTATTCGAATGGATGTTTTTCATTCATTTTTGTTTCCCTAAACAGAAGAAATATAATACTTTGCCTTATAAACTAGCTCTTAAACAGTGAAAAACACAACAATTTATATCAACGTTTTTGCGCAAACATGCTGAAGAATTAGACACTTTTTTACAACCACTAAGAAAGTGAAGTGAATTCCAAACGAATGTCAACGACTTGTTTAGAAGTTACATTCATGTGATTTTCACATTTTTTCATTTTCCTTGTGTAATTGTGTTTACGTTATACGCAGTATCCAAGAAGTATAACTCTTTGCCACCTTTTATAGACTTGCCAAATGAAATTAAAATTGTATGAATGTTTTTTCTTTCTTTTCAGATTAGGTCGTAATTCAACTTGGCATAACTTTTCTACTAATTTTCTTCATGGATTTCCACAATACAAATTATATCATAAAAAATCTAAATAACATCGTTGGTTGATGTGGAACTTTGTCGGGAATAACAGAAACTAATTATGGTTATTTGAGAAGCCATTTGCTCGTAATGATGTCAGGACCAGAATAAAAGTTAATTTTGAATATTTCATTTGTGAAAACTTGAAGCATTCCGGAAATAGACGTCAATAAATGAGTAAGATTGAAGAGAATGCTATAGGGCCGCGACCACAGATCACATTATTCAAGAAAAACATAGATTGTCAGTAGGAGAAATCTTAATCAGAGTCAAGCTGTCTGCCTTCGTGATGGAAGGCGTGATTAAAATGTCAGTCAAATGAAATGCAAGCGATTGATAACTGTTGCGCATATCAGGAATTAAATAGTAGCAACAGCATCAACAACAGCAAACAGTAAAACTGAGATAACAGTTAAGTAGGGTAAAATGGGAGAAAGGCATTTTACTGCACCAAACAAGTTCCAGTATATTTAATTGTTAATAATTTTAAATATAAAACTTGGAGAAATTACATTAACAAAAACAATTTGTTATTCTAAAATGACATGAAGTCGAAGTAGTGATTTTCCAAGCGTAGCTTAGATGTGGTACAAGGCCGAACATGAAGTCGAAGTAATGCGGGTGTAATTTGCTGAAAGTTACTAAGGAAATTCAACTTTTCCACAGCCAAATAGGTAAAAAGTAAAAAAATGGCACTTACCCATAGTACATGTTATTAGCTTCATAAACTTCGTAGAAAAAAGATACTCTTTATAAGGAAATAAAATATGCATGAGAACATTTTGATAAAATATAAATATTATTTATATATAATTGTAATTAGTCGAGAAGCACATTTATAATATAAATATTATAAGTTTAGCTAGTAAATGATAAGGTTTTAGTGCATTTCTATTTTGTGAATTGTAACATTATGAAAACCAATAATTCCATTCAACAATTTGCACAACCATGTACACTTTATAAGACGTTTACAACAGAATTAAAAATAATTCCATAATACCTTCATCATCGTCAGAACCTGAATTTTTGCCTATTCTCTCAATGAAAGCCCTTGGCTTGAATACTCATTGTACTCCTTCTTTTACACCCTCTACCTTTATAATAATCAGATCACACTGAACACAGAGTACTGCTGCCATATCTGAGATGGATCTTCCCAGTTCCCATTTACCAAACTTAGAGTTCAAAAGCTTTTAAGCGGCCTTGTGGGCGATTATTTCCCATCCTACAACTCCTTTACTTACAGATGAAACATCGCAAACCGTTTGCTACTCTATCGTTATTTCTATGGAAATATTCTGATGAGGTATATTTCTTCGTGCCAACAGTTCTAATTTTCATAGCTAGGATTACGTACACAATTAAAACAAACGCACCCCATTCCCCTTCGTATTCCATCAATTGATTGTTAATGTAATATCCACTCGCCTAAAAAATAGGAAAAGAAAGAATTATTCTTACCAAAATTTGTTTCGTTTTAAATAATACAATGAAATTTGATAAACCGTAAATTAAAACAAATCAAACAATCAATTTTATATTATTTACTTAAAACATTTAGATTCTTTAAGGCCAAGTTGAAGAACTTATTCCAGTGGATATAGCACCGGAGAATAGCGAAAAGAAAAGTGGATTTATCCCCTATTCTGATTAATATATATATATATATATATATATATATATATATATATATATATATATATATATATATATATATATATATATATAATACTAAAAAAAGAAAAAAACAGTAAGATATATAATCCAGTGTTCTTATTGATATTTTTATTTTTACAAAACAGTGCTCAATATAAATTCACAGAGCATAAATATTCACTGATTTAAAAATATGGTTAAATCGCTAGACAGGAATTACCATGTTTCAAAATCAGAAACTAAAAACTTCAAATTCAAATAGATAATTAAATTAAAAGCATTAGTTCTGTTTCATCTACAAGCGAATTTTGGAATAACTTATTTTGATATTTACTGAGTTTTAAAAGCACATACATTCATAATTTTTGTTTCCAAGGATACAGAGAAATCAAAAGATATATAAAGAATTTAAATGCATGAACTTAAAAATTACGGTAAGCACTAAATTAAAAAAGCTAACTTCCTTGATATAACATTAGATTTAATGAAAAATGTATACATACCTTATAAAAAACCCAATACTAATCCTTTATATATACACCCTAAATCTAATCATCCTCCATCTATAATCAAGTATATACCTTTATCTATCGAAAAAAGAATAACTAAAAATTCAGCAAATGAGAAGATTTTCAATGAACATATTAATTTCTATAATAAAGCTCTTAAAGATAATGGCTACAAAAGCCCAAAACTAACATAAAAAATGAATATGTAAAGCATAGGAAAAACAAAAGCAGAAAAATAATTTTGTATACACCCCCATACTACCAAATGGTAAAAAATAAATTAGGACAAAATTCCTTGCATTAATCGTTAAACATTTTCCTAAAGATAGTAAACTCAGTACTATTTTTAATAAAAATACACTAAAATTAAGTTACAGCTGTACTGAAAACTTAGAGAAAATTATTAAGAAACATAATGCCAATATCTTGAATAAACACTGAGACAAAAAACCAAAGAAATTTAGACAGTATAAAAATAAAAAAAGATGAAGATAAACAAAAATTATGTAACTGCAGAAATCCTCATAACTGTCCTCTACAAAATAAATGTTGCACGGAATCATTAGTATACTAATGCAGTATCTCATCTATTGAAGATCCCGACAGCATAAAAGTCTATATAGGTTGCACAAGCGATGAGTTCAAGAAAAGATTCAATCAACATCAAAGTTCATTTAGGATAAATAAAAACCAAAATCAGACGTCCCTATCGAAATATTTTTGGCACTCAAAAGAAACCAATAAAACTCCCACGGTAAAATGAAAATTAATAAGAAAAGCTAGAATGTGTAGGTCATTAAATGACCCATGTCCTTTGTGCATTCATGAGAAAATATATATTACTAGGTTTATAAAAAATAAAAATTTACTGAATCATAGACATGAAATAGCTATTCTTTGCCGATATTGTCAAAATTTTTCTTTAAATAATATTAAAAAAAGAAAAAAAAGCGTAGCTGGTAATATACATACTTATATTTGATATGTAAAAATAATTTTTAAATAATTTAATTAATTCTATTACATTTGCTTTAAAAAGGAATATTATCTATTAGTAATTAAATGTAAAAATAATAACATATTTTAAAATTTTAGTTCAATACAACGTATTCTAATCCAAACACCCCTTTTAGAAAGAATCTGTATGTATACAAGTACGAATTTAATGAATAAAATGCCGAAAAATTTTTTTGCCGTAGATAAAAAAAAAAACAGACGACATGCGTTGAACGGATGTCATAATTCGTTGGAAAAGATACCCCTACCCTACCTAGACTTAACCTCTTTTCAAACGTAACTCATAATTGACACAATACTAGTTAATAAAAGAGAATACGTTATCACCCCTGTCTAAATGATTAGATTTCTCTGTATCATTGGAAACAAAAATTATGAATGTATGTGCTTTTAAAACTCAGTAAATATCAAAATAAGTTATTCCAAAATTCGCTTGAAGATGAAACAGAATTAATGCTTTTGATTTAATTATATAATTGAATTTGAAGTTTTTAGTTTCTGATTTTGAAACATGGTAATTCCTGTCTAGCGATTTAAACATATTTTTAAATCAGTGAATTTATATATATATATATATATATATATATATATATATATATATATATATATATGAATAAAGAAAAAAGGAAAACTAATCTTAGCCTTTTGTCTTTATACATATTGTCCTCTTACAGATATATTCTATCTGAAATTTTAACACACACACACACACACACACATATATATATATTATAGAACACGTATACACTGATTAAAAATTCACGATTGTAGTATTCGATGACTTTCACTTGAGTTCATCTTCTCAATGTTCTAGCATTTTTCTCGGCATTCTATCTGGCTTGTTTTGTCTTACTGTAGCTACTACTAAAGCTTTGGTGTCATTTATCATGAAATTTATTAATGACTGCTATATGGTACTTATTTCTATGCTAGACTTACTAAAGACGCTATCATAGCCTTCAAACAATTTCTCCTCTCGCACTTCTCGCTTGTGGAACTCCCTTCCGGCTTTATGCTTTCCAGCCAACTTTAATCTGCAAAAATTTAAAGGCAATGTCAATCACTATCTACTGTTCCCCTGATTACTCTCTTCTCTTTCTGCTCATTATCAATGTTTCTGTTCCTAAATCTTTCACATATTGTAACATCTTCGGATTTAGTAGCATCACTGCTTTGCTTGGGGTCATTCCAATTAATATATATATATATATATATATATATATATATATATATATATATATATAGGTAAGTAGGTAACTCTCCCATCCCCAAAAAAGCGATACCTAAGGTTTAAAATACATTTTAAAAGTGAAAAATCTTTCTCGAAGCTTTTATTTTACTTTTAATTTCAAGCTAATTGACTACATTTAATATTTAGAATATATAAAATACTTTTCAGTATTTCAAACCGAATTTAAATTAATTGGAATGCTTTTATAAATCGTTAAAATTGCTAAAAATCAGTCATATCCGCAATTCTCTTATTAAAATATATTTAAAAAATAATGTACATTTTTCTAAAACTTTTTAGATTAGGTTATTTAAAGTTTAATTAATCTGATTTGAAACAAAAATAACTTTCAGCTTAAAGTCTCCCAGTAAAGTATTTTTAAACAGAAGTGTTTTTTTTTTATGAGGTGTTGACAACACTCTCGATAGACTTCTGTTTGGGGATTTCTTCTACAGGGAACATACCTGTAGAAATTATTTGAATATATCGTAAGCACCTTTTTATTTAATTCTTAACAAGCCAGTAATTTTCAAATTTTAAGAAATTATTTTCAATAATCTAATATTTTATTGAATTTAAGGTACTTGGGATTTAAATTTACTGTAATTACTACTCTTGTTTTCTGATAATGTCATGTATGAATGTTCGTATTTACAAAAGTTGACACGTTTATACACACAAATTCACAATTCTTTTTAGAATACTGAGCGTCGCTGAATTGTCGTAAGCATTTCCATTTATGGTAAGTAAATAAAGTTTTTATATATTAGCAATGATATTGCTAATATATAAAAACTTTATTTACTTAACCATTACAAATTAATACAGAACTTTATGAATTATTGTAATGTATTTTTTTTAATGAAAACAATTCCTGTTAAAATTCATTGAAAAAAATTTAATCAAAATTTTGAATGTTCTAAGAAGGATTTAAAAAGTATAATTTAAGAATAAAAAATCCTTTGACATTTCCTTTTAATAATAACAAAGATTTTGATGATAATACCTCGTTATTATTAAATTTGGGGCATTTTTCTAAGATCATGTATGCTCATTTTATATATATGTATATATAAAATAGAAATAATATATGTTTATATAATCAAAATTATATTGTGACGAAATCTCTATAGTTTTTAATCAGCATTCAATTTCTGACTATTTCTTTAAGAGAAATCCTCACAATTGTTTTTTTTTGCTTTAGTTAATCATATTTATACATCATTAAATAATTATCATAAATTAGTGATTAACTTCAAAGAACTTTTATGATATCGACAGAGGAAAGCTTTTAGCGTGGAACCCTGCACAAAAGTTAAGAAGAGAAAAAACTGTTTATTTCTCTCGAACTCGCCATTTTTATTTATATTTACTTGATAGGCTAACAGGAAATAGCCTTGATACAACATCTTCAATTGCTGTGAGAATATATCGTGTTGGAGAGTTGGTCTCTTGGAACTTTATACGTCTTGATTCTTGATTAATTGGTACCATAAAAACATTAAAGAGAAAGTTTTCAACGATTTCTTGTTTACGTGATTAACAAAATTACTGCTCATTGGTATTGATTGTTTATTAGAAAGCAGACTCGATTGAAACCAAACCCTTTTATACACGCAAATTTAGTAAAATATTATTGAATATTTTGCTTACGTCTACCAATTTTCACCCATTGCTTAAAGAACTACTTCCATAGATATTAAATTACAGTGATTAAAATTTAAAATCGTTTCCCACAGTTACCAAATATAGTATCTTTCTTTAACAGAAGTAAAGTTGAAACGTGTATTTTACTGAACTTTGTTCCATGTACACCAACAAAATACGTTTTTCCGGTGATGAATCTTAACAATATGCAAAATAAACTTTCATTAAGAAAATATTGAAACGGAATTTGGGCGCAGGTTACACTGAATAGCAATTTGGTTGAGAATATAAGATGCTATAAGCTACAAAAATCTCACCTTCTTTCAACGGTTATTATCACGGTCGAAAAATATCAGAAAACTTGAAAAACACACTAGCATGAATCTAGAATTCCAAGATTGATTGTCAAAAGGATTTAAAAAAAAATATCATTAGATGGAAGAACATGGTAGATTCATTCCTCAACTAACGGGGCATAAATTTCCATTTATCAAGTCTTCTGTCTTCAGTAAAGAATGTATCATGTAGTTATTGCAAATTTTAAAGTAATTGACTGGCAAAAGACGGTTTTACACTAGACTGAGTTTTATTTTCTGCTTTTTTTTAAATAAGAAATATGCTGAATTTTGCTCTGATTACAAATCTGCAAACATTGTTTGCCTGTAATTTGCACCGTAGTTCAATCACGATCATAAAGCAGAAACATTTATTCCAGTAATTTCAAACAAATATTTTCCTTTTATAAATTTCGAAAAAAATCAGTCTCCTACGTTATTTTGCAAGCATTTAATGGGCAGAGAATATCTGAAGCTGGAATCTCATTACACGCTGGGAATTACGGCGCATTTTCCATTCCTTGTTACGCGCTTAGTTTCCGGATGTTCAAATCTTTTATCTGATTTCCAAATCTAGGCTGTCGATAATCTATAGTTTACTAAATACGAAGTTATTATGATTTTATAAAAATAATTTCGTACAAGCTTTTAAATGTAATCAAAATTTGATTAAGAGAAATTCATTTTGTTAATATATTGATCGTTATCCATGGCTTTTTTCGGATTAGAATATCTGAAAATTTAATAAATATATTATATGCCAGTGAATTCCGACTAGAAAACTCATCTTAGGCTTTATATAAAAATTTTTGGTCATTGTACCCTCCAGCCTTCTTTTATCGCCTCATGAAGATTAGAAGCCGCTGATTATACACTCAATTTGTCCACCATCTAAGTACATTTGGTTGAAGGCGCCAAAATTGCACTATATGTTTGTCAAAAAGACACATAGCCTCTTGGATTAAAGCGTTGGTTAGAATATATCTGGTTCACTACCAGTTGTAATTTCAAAAAAGTTATAGTTCAAAAAAACTTCTTTAGTTCAACAATATTCAGTAAAAAAAACAAAAAGTTTAATAAATTCTATTGTTATTCTGGTGTTTTTTACATCTTCGGAGGACCTTTGACATTGGTCGCAATGAAAGTCGAGGACGTCATATTCCCTGGCTCAATGAAAGAAAGGTATAAGTAACACAGGGAAAATATTTTGGAAAGTATTAATTGATACGAGTTATCTCCCTTAAACTTAAAAAACGTTATGGGAACAACCTACGCCCATGAATTGAAGGCTGGGGTGGGGGCGCAACAACCGAACAGTTGTGATTGTAACAACCAAGATAATTATGCTTATCCGAATATAAAGCCATTAATATTAATAAAATATATCACTATTGTTTGTAATCGTGTGATTTTTTATTAATGTCTTTCACTTATATTCATCGTATAACAGATTTGAAAATGATATCCGAATGAGCAAGTACTGATGTTTTTTTTATCAAAAAAGATATCTATCAATTACCATAATATGAAATCAGATTATCAATACAATTTGAAAATCAGAATATTTAATTGACAAAGTAAATCACAAACAACTAATGATGAAAATATGAATTTATAAACCATTAAAAAAACGAAGTTTCATTTGATACCACTTATAATCTTTTCAGGAATTGGATTTTGTGAGTAGGATTGCATTTAGCGCTGTTAGAATAAAATGTATAATTTTTCTGATATTTACAATCATTATTAGCAAAGAATTCCTGCTCTTTATCCTTTCATCTTCAAATGGTACAGAATTTTACAAGCATTGAAGAAATCTGGTTAGCTAACATCATTTATTACTTTATGTGTGTAAGGTATAAAAAAGATAAAAACAGCGACCGCGAGTTAAATAACAGTTTAGTAGTGTCATTTAGGAAATGTCATTATTTTAAAGAATATAGTAAACAGTATTTTATAGAAAATATCCAAGTTCATTTTAATATTTAAATTTTTCTTCAACAAAAATGAAAATTACACGATCATTAAAGGTCACAATATTTTTCTTCAGACTTTCACACTCAGTATAAAAATCATAAAATTGTCTTGATTTTCAAATTTTATTAATCTTGTAAATTTATACTAAACTATTAGAATTAACGGTAGAAAATATTCACTACAAAATAATCTAATAATGTTAAATCTTACGTCGAGAGTCTTTTCCAGGTTTTAATTTGAATTTTAAAAGGAATTTTCAGCTAATATGTAAAAAATTGATAAATTTTGCAACGATAATTCGTTTTCTCTTTCAGTCCATATGTTTAGTAAAAAATAATTAATAATATTCCATTTCCTCTTCTTTTTAAGAAAAGGAAATGGAATAAGAGAGAATGTTTCCCGCTCTTATTGCGAACATTGTCAAAGGTGCATAGAAAAACAAGACTCGTAACTACGACGTGAAATTTAAAAAGAACAACAAATGTTTATTACAAAACATTAATAAAACATAACAAAATACAATATTTTACAAGACAAGCTAGCACAAAAAATTCCTTTAAAGCGTCTTTTGTGAGGCATATAACATATAAAAAATATAAAAATTACCTTGAAAGATTTGAAACAATCTTGAAAAAAAAAAAAAAGGAAACACTTTGAAAAGGTAATACAAACTTTGAATAAGGTGGAAATTAATCTCTGAAAAAAAAAAAAGAGGAATACTCACCTATTAGAAAGGTGAAAAAAATAAGAGAGCGAAAGTAACTTCGGTAATTTCAAAACACTGGCGTCACAGAAACTTTTACAATTTATATTTTATAGTATACGGTTCTATTAACAGGTTTCAGTTCCTATATGCAATTTCTGCTGCCAACTGAGAAAGTTGGCAGCAGAAATTGCTTCCCCTTCTTGATCTTTATCATTCTGCTTTCGGGATGAAATTTTTGTGTCACTTCGTCTTCACTCTTAGTCGAAAAGGTTTATTACCTTTTTTATATAGCCAATTATAAATATAGAAATTTTTACACACAAATATAATAATCTTTCATAAACCGTCTGGCTTTCTTTAAATTACACTTCCCTAAAATGTATAAGACAAACCTAGACGATTAAAGTATTTTTTTATTTTTTTTTTATTTACGCTTTTTTAATTAATTATTATTTTTAATTATTTCGTATTATTAACTAATATTTTTTTAAAGTATGTATTTAAATATTATTAAATTTTCTAATATAACTTTAAACTAAGTTTAGTTCATCCGTAAAAGTATCTTAACACTTAGGTCTCGACAAATTTCTAAATACTTCTCTTGGATTTTATTAGTAAATTCTAATGTTTCTTTTTGCCCCGTGAAAATACATTTTTTTTCAAGTGTCAAAATTTCAATTTCTAGTGTATCATGGTAATAAAACTATTTGTGAAAGTTATTCCCTTTTCAGGAAACCATTCAAATTCAAATTTCAATGTCTAATTAAAATAATAATAATAATGTCCAATATATACAATTATATGCACAAAATATCTATATCTGCTGAGTAGTTCACGATATGGATCCACTCTATTTGCAACAGAAATTCATACTAAATCGAAAAAAAAACAAAACAAACTTTTGTAGTAATGTACGGTCACATATTCGACATATTTTATAGTTAGGAAGTCCTACCTAGTATATATGATAAAACAAAAGTACCCGACTTTATTTGAAGAAAATCTGTTGGTTTTTTTTACAGTTTGTGCCAAAATTTAAACAAATCACAGAGATCGTATACGAATATATTAATTATGCCGAATTAAGGGCTTAAATAAAGTTTTTATTCGCGAAATAAGTAATAATAATAAATTTCTGTACATATAAGTGTATATATTGGATATTATTATTATTATCTCAATTTGACATTTGAATTAAAATTTGAATGGAAAGTTCTTTGAATTTTTAATGTTAAATTTGTTTTTTTTTTATATATATGAGACTGGAATTTTGTCCTGTTACTCTTTTTCTGACAATATTATTTTCAATATTGTCTTCTTTTTTTTTTATAATTCCATATTCATTAAATCATTATTTTTTTTTATAAAAGTGCATTGAATTTCAATTATCTATTGAATGTTGTTAACTAAAATTTTAAACAAAATCATAAACTTAATTTAATTTTAAGCGACAAAAGCTAAAATATTTTTTATTATCGCACAAGTTTAATTCAATGAAAATGTATTGTATATTCTTGAAAAAATGTCAAAATTCTTCTGGAACTAACACAGTTTATAAGAAAAGACATGATTTCCTGATATATGTTTGTTGTAAAGAAAAGGGTATTGTTCATTATTTCACAACAGTAGCATCGCATTAGTTAAAAATAGATATCTTAATATAAAATATTTATAAATAATACCCAAATTCTTCTAAATAACAGGGGATTTGGCACAAACAAATTGTAATGAATCAATAATCTTCTAAAGACAATTTCTAAAAACAATATCTATTTTAGAGACCAAAGTATAACACCTGCAAGCGTTTAAAGAACACAATATCACTTTTGAAGTATCCATAAATTTTCGCAGAGTTTTAGCTTGTCATAGAATTTTGGAATCTGGTTCTTTTCAAAATATTTTACGTAAACAATCAGCATATTCCGATATATTGATGATGCTTTATTAGTAAACCTACGCAAAACAATATTACTTGATCTTGAAAATAAACTAAATAACATAGAATTTACTTATGAAGCAGAAACAAACAATAAAGAGTTTTTCGTATTAAACTGTATCGATAATGACCTAAAAGTGCCTCTGGTAAATCCACTCATAAAAATGATCTCAAATTTCTATTCAGACCATAACGATAAAATCAATTCCGGAATAATTATCGGATGCTATAATATTATTAGAATTTGTAGCTCTCGATTACACAATGAGAAATACATTGAAAATACTTTTAAGGTCTTCTAATATCCTAATTATTTCATATTTATTGCTAAGAAGAAAGTTCATCAAATTCATGTAAATAGAAGAATGAATGATATAAATAATCTCAATAAAACTAGACTCATAAAATGTCTTATCGATGACGATAACAACAACAACTGAAAAGAATTATATATAAAAATGTGTTATCAAATCAATAAGAGATGAAAAATAAACAAGGGCGATCACATTAGATATTTCAAAGGCTTTTGACAAGGTGTGGCATAAAGGATTACTGCACAAGCTTTCTCGCTATGGAATCACTGGAAGAGTCTTCTCAAGTCCCTCCTCTCTGGTAGGTCCCTGAAGGTAGTTGCTAACGGCCAGTTCTCCGAGACCCCAGCAATAAACACAGGGGCACCCCAGAATTCGCTTCTCGGTGAAACCCTCTTTCAACTTTACATAAATGATATACAAACAAGATCATTTGTGAATATTCATGCTGATGATACAACGGTATACGTAGTACCTCCCAAACTCTAGATGACCAGAGCTTGGCACCTCTAACAGCTCAGCGGGGAAAAAACTGGCTGATGATCACATTCAATCCCTCGAAAACCAAACTAGTGACATTCTATCATCGCCAAAACTTTCACCAGTCGCGATTAACAGTTGATTAACGGGGAGGACTCGTGACTTGAGCGCCTATTGAGACTTAAACTCAACCCAGACGTCAAGTAGAACTCGTACATACGATCTATCGCTAAAGATGCAGGAAAAATGATTGGTTCCTGAACGTACATACAATCCATCGCTAATGATTGGTTCCTTGTACCGCCTCAGTAAGTACCAGACTCCTCGCGCTATCCTCCAGCTTTACAAGAGCAGGGTCAAACTGAAAATGAAGTACTACTGCTACATGTGACCAGTCTTCATTTTCCAGTCTCGATAGAGTCCAAAAGTGTCTCCGCGTCTTTGAGGGTGACAAATTATTTCTCACTCTACAATCCCTTTCTTAAAAGACAAAACATCGCGAGCTTCTCCCTTCTCTATCGCTATTTCCAAAGTGGAAAGTGTACAGACGGACCACATTCTTTTGTTCTTCCATTTATTACGTTCAAGTCTAAGACCCGCCACGCGACGCACATTGTAGCGAACCATCCTCATTCTCTTCGTATCCCATTGGTTACATATAAATTCCATTCGAGCAGCTTCTTCCCACGGTCCGCTGGTCTGTGAAACTGAATCCCAACACCATACATCTCCAATCACTACAATTTTAACCTGTTCAAGTTTAGGGTTAACTGTTATCTTCTCCACATAATACCCGCATAAACTATGCCTCTTACTCTAACTCGAGTGGCTCCTGGGCCCTGTACAGGTTGAATATCATTGTAAAAAATAAAAAACAAAAACACCTATAGCCTGCAATAAATGTCACCCTCAAAAAATAGATCAGGGAAACTTCGAGGAATTTAAATAAAAGATTATATGAACACTAAAAAAGGGATCTTTTCACAAACAACACACTTAACGCATTAGTCATTCGTCGTAATGCATCTGACCATAATTTCAACTTGAAACTCTATTATTCTTTGAGTTACATTTACTTGCATTTAACTTTAAGAAATGAATTGATTTTAATAATGTATTATGATTTCTTTTGCGGATGAAACATTCCTAATTGGATATTGACTTCATTCTTTTGCACCCTAGTTTTGCATAATTAGAGAAAATATATAAACAATAACCTGAAGTATTTGTTATGATCTCGTTATAGATATGAAATTAAACTGTCAATGAAAAGTGTACTTTCATTCATGTTAGAAGAAATAATACACAAATGTTGATGTTTTATATAATCTGATTTTTGCATACATATTTAATGTCATTCTTGATTAGTGTAGATCTTTTCACAATCAGTTAATAATGCATTTCGATCAATTAAAATATTCAATAGTAGATAATGAACACTTAATTATATGAATAACGACACAATTTGCCATTCATGGCCTTTTTGAACAAGAGACGTGAAGATTCTTTAATGCCTCCATTATTTAACTTTTCTTCGACGGTAAAATGTTGATAGACGTTTTGGATATTGAGAAACTCGTCGTAATACATTATCATCAAAACGAAAAGTTTAACAACACAGAAATGGCATTCAAATATTTTAAGAACCGTTTATATAATGTGCTTATGCTATTTTAATGAAAAATATAACCCCTTTTCAAAATCACTATTTTACACACATCTATAAAAGCAGGATGTGTGTGTGAGTGTGTAACGAATGCACGGCCGCAATTTTCGACGCATTTGCACCAAAATTTACATGCACGTGCTCCAAGTTAGCGGGAAGGCCAAGACTGACTTTGCATTTCCCAACTCCCATCGATAGTGGAAATAATCGATTTTTTCATGCTTCTACGGCAGTTTTCATGTAGTTTGCAGCCATTTTCTACTGGCCAGAGTGAGACCCTATAGCTGGCTGCCACGAATAGGCAGGAAGATTCTATTGGCCAGCGTTAGAGCCAACAGCTGACTGACACGAATGTTAATTAGCATGCTAGTATGCAAAAAAATCGATAGCCGCATTCATCATAAGTGGGAAAAATTTAAATCCGCATGGCAATTTACTCCAATTGGCTCATTCGCTTGCTTAAATTCAACGCTGATTCTGATTCCGCACAACTGGGTTGAGTGTGAAAAAGTATTTGTTGTTAACATTCTTTTTTCATTCGGTTTTTACAGTTACGAGTCCTTTTTTTTTTAAAGCTGATCGTTTTGTGTTCATTTTGTTTAGTTCTTTTTTCGTAACAGATTTAATGTTTAGTATAGAGCTTAGAAAAAATTGGCAGTGTGAGATAGGCAAGAAGTAAGGCATGTAGCATCATCGGCACGGAAAAGGGCACTGCTTTAAAAGCAAGGAAGGGCAAAAATATTTTAAGTCAAGTAATAGCGATTGTTGGATGAGTCGTAGGATTTTTGAATCAAGCACGGGCAACGCTGGGCCATGCTGCTAGTTTATTCATAAGTAAATAAATTTTGAGCATTTCCTTTGTGATGGAAGGATATATTATTATGGAATTCCCCCACCCACTCCACTAAGTGAGTGGCCGTCGAAAACCAGAGACGATCACATTTTATTGCCATTATTTCTGTATGAATTTCTGGTATGAGTTGTTATTTACATTTAGGGGATTAATGCGGTGGTTCGTGAATCTTGTGACATCGACATTGGTAGTTCAATCCTTGAGCAGTGTAGCAGAGACTGATTGAAAACAGAACAAACAATAACTGAACGGTACTAAATAAAAACAAGACGATATATTTTCCTAGACATAGACAACGTGACGAGAATAACCTAAAGGGTTCAGTTCAAAATTCTTTGAAGGTTACCCAGTTTGACAAACACTTGAAATAAACCAGAGAACACATCCGAAACATTGTGATAACAACTAAGATCAGCACATGTTATTTATTCCTGAAAAAAAAATCAACAACTTAGACAAAAATGACGGGTTAAATTCAGAGCTCAATTCACCAAATGTTAATTTTGCTTCACGCAAACTCGGAAAGTGCCTAAATGCAAGATTAATCTTGCATTTTGAATAGATCTTGTTAAGTTTGTGTGTGTGTGTGTGTGTGTGTGTGTGTGTATTGTTTATTGTGGAAAGTTCTAATAATGCCTTTTTTATTAAAATTATTTAAGTATCCATCGAGTCAGTGAGATTGTTACTTGTAGGTTTTATTTTATAGTAAAATGTATTATTAAAATTTCCAAATTCGAATCGATTGACGACAGTTTCCTCTCGCAATTTTATCACCAAACTTAAATGACCTAAATCTGTAACACATATTGTAAACATTTAATTTTTCGTACAAATGATACGTGCACTAACAATTAATTCATTGTGAATGTTTTAAATTGCAGATTGGCCTCGTAGTGCCTGTAGTTTTTGTTAGCTGATTTGAATCTATGCAAGAAAAACATCATTGGCACGGAACATTAAATTTATCAGATCCTAAAGCATTGCAAGCGGACTTTGATGCTAGATAAGAAAATTAGCTCGATTTATGTAATTCTAATTTACGTGTTTTTAAATGAAATCCATATTTTGCTAAGAGCTTATTTTTCCAAATAATATTTAGATTTACAATCTGTTGTATTTTTCCGTATGATAATTCCCCATCTTTCTGCACACACACACATACACAAAACAAACACAAACATTTCCAGTTATGTTTAGATAATTTAGGGAAAGCTTAATTTTATAAAACATCGCTCTTTTACCAGGAAGCAAAATTGAAAACAAATTTATATTCTGCTTATCTAAAGGAGCTAAATAAAATGTGTGCGTACAGACACTTCTTTTGTGAATAAACAGAAAGATAACAAATGGCCTTTAATTGGACTGGCCAGAATATATAGCATCTATTTTGAAAGCTAAGGCTCAGACAATTTGCCCAATCATTTCGCGTAAAAGTTCACACCTACGGGCAATAAATTTATACTAAGAAAATCAAGCTAATAAAATTAAGCAAATTTATTAGGTTGGTGCAAAAATAATATCGTTTTTTGACGTTAAAAAATACGTCAAAAAACGATATTATTTTTGCACCCACCTAATATATATTTAATTAGGATAAAAAGACTTTCGCGGTTACGCACATATACACATTCAGTCACATACGCTTTCCACGCATTTAAATAACCTTAATACACATTGTGAATTTGTACTTGTGATTATTTTATTATTTATTTTATTTTACATTACAAATTTGTTAATATCAAAGACTTATATAAATACTAAATGACCAAATAATAGATTCTTCCAGGATCGTTTCCAACAAATGACAACTTAACAAACAATAAAAAATATTGCAAACACTCGAAACCGACGAATGGACTTTCCACTCTTTCCACTATTTAGACACGTACCTAACCCCCCCCCTCACTAATAAAACTAATAAATTGCAAGATATTTACATTCGACCAAAAACAACACTTTTTCCTGTCATTTTGGGATTTTTACAGATTTCTACAGTTTCTAGGTATTTCTTTGTACTTTTATTTCCTTTGAAAATAATTACTAAAACTAAAATTTCCCAACGTAATCAGTCATCACGTGATACACGCTTGGGCAATCATGTCTTTTTCGATTCATGACTGACAAGGCAGAAGTTTTTCCTGCGGTAGGTTGTCATTTCTTTCTGTAGTAGACTGGTTGTCAACCAAGGCAATAGGACCCACTCTGTCCTGCTATTCAACCCATAGCTGGTGAGAGAAAAGGTGGATTCATACTTTTACCACGGATATAATGAATGTAACGAACCCAACTGGAATTCGAACTCGGCTTTCCGATTTCTCATATCCATTACAACACAGAGCCCATCCTCCCAACGTAATACTTCAACTAACATTTAGAAATGTAGTCAATAAAAATTATAACTTATATAAATTTATAAACACGCACGCGGTTAATGCCCTTACGTGTCGAAACCGTTGCGTGAATGAGTGCATACTTGTGTCCACACACATACGCTTGCAAATAAGAACTGTGAACAGAAACTAATTATCGAATGTTTGACTAATCTTTATGTCAAATTATATTGACGTTCTTTTAATTTTAGTCATAGGAAAAATGTTTTCAGTAGGCTAACTTAAAAATTCAATTATAGTTTTATTAAGTTATTATTTTATCTTATGAAACTGTAACATGACTGACAATATATAAAATATTAAGAAGAAATACGCACATCTGAGTGCAAGTAACACTATTCCCATACGTGGAAATAGTTAACAAGGAAATCAAATATGCTACTTATTCTACTTTTAGAATCAGTAGCATATATTATAGTCTAAATTAAATAGTAGTTTCGTTGTCTAAACTTTATACTGATTGATTTCGCTGTCATTCATATTTTCCAGATTTGCTTTCTTTATTTCTTGTCTGTTATAATAAATAAATCAAAAGGGAATCCATGAGAATTTTCTGTAGACAATCCTGAAGACGATCAACTAAAAGTGATTTTTAGTTTTTGTCTTTTCGTTTCAAAAGCATGAAACGTTACAAATGTAAAATCTTTTATGACATATCAAATTTATTTTCTAATGTTTGTATATTTTAACGAAAACTGTTAAAAATGGCTGGGATTAAGTTAATGAAAATAGACTAGTATCTGTCTATATTTTTGAGATGAGGTATTATGCACATTATTTACATTGCTCGGATAATCAGCCACATCTTTGTTGCCATTTTTATCACAACAATTTATCACAAGGCTCCAGCCTTCTTCAGGTGGTTGGAATGTCGAACTGAACCCTTTATTTTGCTCGCTGGGGGGGTAGACTGTTCTAATGGATTTCCTGTTATTTCCTGTTAATTTTCCTCTCCAAATTCACCACCGCCTTAACCAGGTATTGAACTCACACTCTTTGGGTCTTGTCACTTAGATCTAACGCCTTTATCCACTGTGCCATGTGTCCTTGAGTACATTTGTGTATGAATTTCTGGGTATTATAAACGTAATGTCTTCAGCATCATTTTTTTTACCAGTGCTCATATTATAATTTTTGCTGTTATCATTACATTTTTTTATAAGTGCTCATATTGCAATTTGCGTTTTCTCTGGCACTCGTTATTACTGGTTCCCATATTGTATTCATTTCTATGCTTGGTCGGCTCAGGAGATTTTTTGTGGCCTAGCATATATGCTGATTACTTAAGTTTACGAATTTCCCAATGATGTTCTATGCCTATGAAATCATACCTGTTTAAGGCGTTGGAGAACTTGGAGAGGAGAATTAACAGGAGATAACTGATATGGCACGTGGTACTAGAAGTATATCCCAGGGAGCGAAATAAAGCGTTCAGTTCGACATTCCAACCACCTGAAAAAGGCCAGAGCGTACAACGGCCGAAACGTTGTGATAAATATGACAAAGATAAGGATGATAGTCCGAACAATGTAAATAGTGAAAATAGACTAATAAAAATGAAACCGGCTATTATATAAAGGAAAGGCTAGAAACAGAAATATATAAGTTCTTTGTATACTGCGATATTTTCGAAACATCATTCTTTAAATTGGTCAGTTTCAATAATTATGCTCTTCTTTGTAGATATATATCTATAAGCAAAAAACTTTTTAAAGCTAAACGAATTTAAGAGAAAAATCTTATAAAAATTCTGGTAATGATAATGACTTTAACTATTCCTCTAAATAGTTTTAATTGCTCCACCTTGAATATAAAGAAGATTCTGTTTGGAAATATAATACGTCTTTGTGAGTGACAATAGCATTTCCATTAATTTAATAATGAAATAATAATTAAATAAGGTGATCATCACATAGTAAATTACCATTCCACTCGTCAGTTTTTGAAATCAAATAAATGAGTGGTTTTGAATTTTAATAAAAACACATTCACATACGCTATAATATTTTGCAAAAAAACTAATCTTCTGCCCAAAAGGATGTTAATAAAAAATATGTAAATAACCTAATAATAATTCGGAGAATTAAGAATATTAATAATGGGGAAGTTGTAGTGATGCCAACAAATATAGTTTTCATTTCTGATCAAAAGTTCCTTAGTCAGTTTCACATCCGTTTTATTCCACACAGCCAGGCACACATCAGAATAATCAGTTTCTCGACATCTATATCAATAGTTTTGAATGGAAAACTAGATGTTTTAAATTTTTATACTCTATATCAACATAATTTCGTACATCAGTATTTCTAAATGAGCATCATACATTTTAGTAACATTTAGTAACAGCCTAATTTCAGTTTGTTTACCACTTTTTTGTTGCTCTCTGTTACAGTTAACGTAATAAATGATGTCGATTGAGTCTTAACTAATCCCAGTAAAAAAAGTACGGTCAATAATTAACAACTTGAAACAGTGAAACAATTCAAATACTTTGGAGCAATCGTCGACCAAGACGTATCCAAGCCAGACGTCAATGCAAGAATTGCATTGACTGCAATCTCGATGATACAAATTGAAACCGATCTAGAGAAACAAAAACTCACCCTAAAAATATTATTGCAGTCTTGTCGGTTCGCCTGTATGTATGCCTGTCATGGGCTCAACAGCAAGATTGAAATTGCAGAGATTAGATACTTCAAACGAGGTGCGTAAAAATGTGAGGCATTAGATAAATGGTTATAAAGACGTGTTGACCACTATAAAAGGAAGCTGAAGTGGTATGGCACACCTAACCAGATTGCGAAGAGGCGCCTCCATAACCACCCTAGAGAGAACGGTACAAAGAGGAAAGGGAAATCTAAGGAAAAAGAAGTTCAGGCAACGTCGTCCAATGAACCGGCGAAAATTTTGTGCTAGCTAGCAAGTGGAGGCTTCTTGCTGAGCAAACCACCATATAGCGTTTCTAAGACCCTGGAAAGTTATGGGAGAGAAGGAGGGAGAAATTACTATCAAGTGAATTTTATATAATTTGAATGTTTAGTTTTGTTCAGATTTTGAAATATAAAATGTTTTGCAAATTTCTGCTCGATCTTTGTCAATGATTTAACACTACTGTGGTGAACAAAAAAGGGAGATAATTGAGACATTTGGAAGAAGCATGGCACGTGAAACAATCTACCCCGGTAGACGAAATAAAGTCTTCAGTTGGAAACTTCAATCACCTGAAGAAGGTCGGAGCGAACAACGGCCGAAACGTGGTGAATATGGCAATAAAGATGAGGACAACAGTCTGAACAATGTAAATAATGTGAATTATTACAATTCGTTTTTTTTTAATTTTTTACAATTATAACAGAAAATAAAATCGAATAGGACGAACAACCAAATTTTGATATTATCATCCAAAACAAACATGAAGTAACAATCAATCTATTTGCAATGGAAGAAATAGAAAACATTGCACAACAAAGATTGAACTATCGTGTAATAACCAATTTTTCTCTTTTTGCCTTTCTGAGATACTTGTGATTTTTGCATCTGTTGACGAAATTTGAAATCGTTATTTGCGCTCCCATAATAAAAATGCACGTTCACTTTAAGCTCTTTCGGACATTTACACTTTGTTTCGTTGCGACCATTCTAGGCACAAGTAAGTATCACTTGTGTTCAGATACAATTACTGATTTTACTGAAATGTTCCAAGCATTATCTGTTTTCAATAATTTTTTTAAATAAATTGCAAAAAGAGATTAATCTTATGAACAAATGTCATGTTTGCCTAATTAGTTTAAATGATATCAAATCTATACGCCTTTGACGCTGATATTAATCACTGTCTGTGGGCCTAACAAATTTGACATGGTGTAATAGTGAGCTTCATTCGAAAATGTTACTGATTTGATCAAGACATATCAACCTGCAATGTTATAACAACAACAATGAATC
Organism: Acanthosepion lycidas; assembly: GCA_963932145.1. NCBI lineage: Eukaryota > Metazoa > Mollusca > Cephalopoda > Sepiida > Sepiidae > Acanthosepion > Acanthosepion lycidas. The sequence goes on along the minus strand of OZ010592.1, from coordinate 66,159,057 downwards.
CACAAGGGATTGTTGTTAAGGTTTTAATCAGCAACACTTTGAAAACTTGTTTATTATTGGTGCTGATTGGGGCAAATTTAATTTCAACTTTTGTGAAGTGCGTTCGATTATTGTAATAAAGTTATTTTCTAAAATGAATTAAGATAACATATTTCACAAATTTAATCTTTTGTTTTACTCAATCTTTGATCTTGACTCAATTATTCTGCTTGAGTAACAAAAAACACGCATGTATTTTTGTTACTCAAGTTACTTAAATCAAAGATTCTAAATCAGTGAAAACAAACTTCATTTTTTTAAGGAGACAAACAGACAAAAACAGCAAAAACTTACAAAAACGTTTTTCAAATTTGAAGTCGAAACTGATGAAAAATTTCAAATAGTATTTCCGTTTGTTTAGAAAATATTAAAATAACATGATTTGTAGTTTGGCCAACTTAGTATTAAAGCAATATTTATTGCTGAAAATAATGTATAATAATGCTGGACTTGAATGGAATGGATACAAGATGATATAAGTACAGACAAATAAAGGGGAAATTATAAATATCATTTCGTATGACTCTTAAATATTACAGACAAAAGGTAAGATAAATTCATTTGAATACAATAGATTTTTATGAGATTACACCTTTAGAAAGAAATCTTATTAGTGAAGTTCATCCATTTTCTAATTTTATATATATATATATATATATATATATATATATATATATATATAAGAGTGAACATTGAAGTCAATACTTAGAGGCGACAAGCGGTTTCGTGCTAGACACAATCTTCAGGGCATGTGTGTTATTTTTTCTCGGTTATTTATATATACGGGTCAGTGGTGCATTGTGGGTAGTCTATTTTGGCGGTTATTTTGCCGGAAGTCGTTTATTTGTTTATTTATTTATTTGGGTTAGATTATTTTGCTTGTTTTTATTTATTTTTTAAAATTTTTATTTCTTATCTTATATATTTATTTATTTTTATTTTAATCAGTGTTTTATTAACGTAGTAAAAATTTGTTTGCTTATTTAATAGTTTTGTTTTGGTTTGGGAAGATAAAGCTATTTATTCAATTTTGGAGTTAATTGCTGTAGTTTATTCTAAATACTATTTTGGAGGGAACAGTTTTTAATTTGTTTATAAATAAATTTGTATTGATTATCGTTACTTGTTTTTTTTTTCTAACGATTAATTTATTAGGATCGGTTTGTTAGTTTATTTATTTATTTGGATTAATTTAGATTAATCTATTTTACTTGTTTTTATTATTTATTTATTATACTCAATATTTTTATTTACTCTTTTCTGTTTTCAGTTTTTAAGAACGTAGTATTTTTATCGTTATATAACAGTTATAGCTATGTATATACACACATCTTCCAATCACCCGCCTTCTATAATCAAACAGATAACAAAATGGATTAACCGCAGGCTTTCCGATAATTCCTCCTATGAATCCATATATAACAAAGCTAAGAAAGACTACTTTTCAACCCCAAAATTCAATAGTTTTAATTATCTTCCAAAACCAAAACAAAACTATTAAATAAGGGATACAAACAAATTTTTACTACGTTAATAAAACACCGATTAAAATTAAAATAAATAAATATATAAGATAAGAAATAAAAAAATAAATAAAAACAAGCAAAATAATCTAACCCAAATAAATAAATAAACGACTTCCGGCAAAATAACTTGTATATATGAATAACCGAAAAAAAAAACAACACTCGTGACCTGACGTCTAGCATGAAACAGCCTGTCGCCTCTAAGTGCTGACTTCAATGCTCACTTTATATATTTACATATACTCTATCTCTGATATTGAGCACTTTATCCTATGAATATGACACACCTTAAGAGTATATTTCTTCATATATATATATATATATATATATATATATAGATAGATAGATAGATAGATAGATAATATTAGTGGTAAATATACATATATACAAAATCCACAGGTACATATACACACATGTATATTTTTTTAATAAAAAATTCCGAGAGGATAGAATCCAGGTAGAACTCAATGTCCAGGAGAGAGTAAGGATATAATAAAAAGGCTTAAACACTAATATTCCATGGTCATAATTTATTCCATTGGAATCGTAAATACAATCCAATTCATCACACCTACAAATTCAAAAAGAAAACGGAAAAGAACAACTCCGGAAATAATCCGGAGTAAATTTTTCCATCTCCATCCGAATCGGTTGGAATAAAAGCGGTTTAACTGGAAGTATACCAAGGAGAGCTCAACTTATAATGGTAAGGAGCAATATTGAACGTTATATAGGGAATCACATAAATCAAACAATTATATGATAATTATCTGATATTATCAGGTTAAAATTCGGTTTATTAATACGTGTTAGGTTACTAACAAGATGCGAGTGAAACAAATCTGGAAAAATTCGATTATATATATATATATATATATATATATATATATATATATATATATATATATAAGTTAGTTTTATATACATAATATCCAACGACGATAGCATGACTCGGAGTTTCATGCAGCTGGTGTAATCTTTAGGTGTATATACAATCTGATCGTTAATTCGCGTTCTCGTGCTGATGACTCAAAATTTGGTGTTAAAACTTGTTTATTTAATTATTGTTGATTAAAATATTGGAATTAACTCATAATAATTTATACTGCATGAACCTCCGAGTCGTTCTATCGACGTTGGATATTATATATATATTCATTAATATATACTTCTAGCTCTGTTTCATAACATTGAGCACTGTATTTATAACACCTGTAAAAGGAATATATTTATATACGTACGTTAAATTTTTCGTGCGGTTATGTTTTTTCATACACATATCTATTTATTTATATATATGTATGTGCGTGCGTGTGAAAACGTTTTATGATAAAAGGCCCAAAAAAGAATGTGTTGCTCTTAGCAGTCGGTAAAAATGGTTGTTCCGTCTGGGAGCACCTATTCATAAAATGAACAAAATGCCGCTTTCTTTCATTGTCAGTATACTAAAACAAACTTGACAAAAACACTAGCTACTCACCCATAAATCATAAAAAAAGTGAGCATAAAGACAGCATATATTGAAATCTGCTATAACAGCAAGAAATCAGAACTGACTAGATGCCAGGCAAATAGTTCTCGGAATCCGGAACATAACAACAGACTAGGATCATTCGCCAACCGTTACTACCAAAGCCCAAAGGTAGAAACAAAAATTTACCAACTGAAAATGGACAACTCTTTCTGAGGGAGATGTGGTTATGAGTTGATAAGATAAGGAACCTCTTTGAAGCTCCTTAAACTTGACCTTTCAAAGTAGCAACGACTATTGTTATCGAAAACCAGATCAAATACCACGTATTGTGGATGCTATTACCGCAGAAGACATATCTGATGAAACTTAATGCTAATAAAGATATATCTGGAGTACAGCATTCTCGGAGATCTTATAAAAATAGACACTTCAGAAGATGCGTAGCGTTTTCTAAGAAGAATATTTACTACAATTGCAAGATTATTGGTATTCCAATCGCAAATGTTCAAATGAGCTCCACTATTTAATTCCCCAATTACAGGTATGAAACGCCATCCCACTTCCAGTCGAATCACCCTAATTTCCTCCGTGTCCCAATAGCAAGAAGAAAGTTCATTTTTTCACCAACAACTAACATTTTGTGGAACAGACTCCCGTGTGAGTGCTTCTCTGAACACTGCAATCTTAAGCTCTTCAAGTTAAAGGTTAATCGTATTCTATCCTTCTTATCCTCATAATCTTCCAACCACCTTCTCTTTCATTCACATTATGCACCTCATTTATGCAAATTATGATTATACACCTCACCTCATTCAGGATTATCATTTTAGCAGTGAACTCCTATCTTAAGTGGATTTCGAGCCTTGCATTTGGTATAAAAATAACAAAAAAATGCACCTTAAGCTGCTTTTACTGTATTACCATGTTCAGTCCCAGGGGTATAGTGCAAATTAATAAGGGCAAAGCATACTGTGAATCCATCAAAAGAAACGCTGACTTTCTCAGGTCTTATCCATCATGTTTTCGGTAAATAGCTTACCGAAAACATGATGGATAAGACCTAACTGAAGGTAACGTGTTTTCTATTTCCAATTATTTTTTCTGTAAGAAAGAACACCTGATTGTACTTTCAATGGTTGTGTAGAGGACCGTGGGGGTTTACGAGTTTTTGAATGAATTAGAAACACGCGCGTTTATTCCTGCTAGAAGGTTCAACTACATGGCGGACTCAAGTTGAGTCCAATCGAAGATGTAAAGAAAACAAACAAGACCGATATGTAAACAGATATATGTATTAAACAACAAATTTACAAGTGACAAAGAAATCAACATTTGTGTTTGTCCGTGAACGTAAAGAGTTTGCATTTTGGTGAATGTTCGTACGTATGTATATGTGTGTTTCATGGCTTTTCCCACAAGTGGGAAAAAACGCGGATACACCCTATATATAAATAATTTGAAAGGAAATTTAATTTTCTAACTCTAAATGAAACACTGAAGAAGTGCATAGTGAATTAGAGAAATTGAGATCTATAAGTGCAATAGATTCCATAGACGCTTTATCATTGTTCATGAGTCATATATATTTATTTGAAAGTCGACAATATTGCGTTAAACAGGAAACAGAGTGACACATTCCAATCTTGAAAAAAATTTATAAAGAATGCTTCAAAGGTGCAAACTCTTGCAAATGCTTTCGGCTATTTTATTATTTACACTACTCGAGTGAAGTGTATTTTCATGAACAGAAAAACACGAACCGACGCAAAATTTTTCTTCAATGACTCGTTTCTATACTCATAAATACTTGATTACTTTTACTAAAAGTTAATCTGTTTTGTCACCGAAATGCCTTATTCGGAAAATAATTTATGTTTTAAGAATTTGCAGATCAGTAACTTTATGTGCAAACAGAAGACTTTATATTATGATATGGCATCCTTTTATTAAAGCAATTCTATTCGTGATAACAATGTTTTAAAAACATTTAACTGGTCGTAAAGTTGCTTTCATCGTTTACTCCAAGAAATTACATAGAATATAAAACTCCTATATTTTACGGCCAATAAACAACAAGGTAACAGACGCCTACAAATAAATTCTATTAAAATCAGTTTATACGAAAAAAACTTTACAATTCTGTATAAAACACGGCTCCAAAATTAGATAAGTGGTCAAATTTAGCTTTATCTTCTTTTTCTGTGAAGATTATTTCTTCGTGTTGGTTATAAACTTGTATTGTAAATTGTGAACATGACATTCGGATTTTATTCTTCCACCTAAAATACAGGTAGACTGCTCCCACAAATATCTGTTAGGCGAAATATTAAAAAAGTATATACACTTTTCAACATGTATTTCATTACCTCATCATTAACCGAGTTGGTCATATTCTGCTGCTGTTTGGAATTCTAACAGACAAAACAACATTTAATCAAAAACAATCAGCAATTGAAAGTGACTTCTTTCTTATAATTTCTCAAAATTTGCATTACATTTTTCCTTGAGAGAATTCTCTAATTTACTGAGGCTCTGATTTTTCTTGGAGAGCATAATTCCCTGAATCAGTTGCCTTTATTTTGTCAAATTTTGAAACGTAGACATTATGTTCATTAAATGTCTCTGAATCAAATATATAAGGTTTCACTTAATAATTTAGATTTCATTCAACATTCATTACTGTCTGTATCCAAGGCAAAATTGTTGCAACCAACTACATTAACCTAACATAAAAGTGTAAATGATCCCTGCTCACACATACGCCCAGCAGCTACAATTGCAAGATTTTCCAAACACACTTGACGCATCTTTCATGAAAGTGTTTGTGTGTTCGTAGATTAGGTCATAAGCAATGTTTTTACCCTTGGAAAATATCGCAATAAAGGCCAGGGTTTAATCTCGCTTTGATCGTTGTAAATCAGATACAGTAGAGAAATAAGAAAATCTATTGTCATTTTTGTTTCTTTTAATCATTGCAGATGTTAGTATCCTGTCTATATACAGCTGTGCGTTAATTATGTATTTTGTTCGTTCTTGATAGAATGCTGGGTTCGTATTGAGTCACTAATTGCTCTTCAATAAATGTAAGTAAAAACTCTGCGACGAATTTGTCTGTATTCATGAGAAATATGTTTCTTCGGAAGCTCATAATTCTGATGTTATATGCGCCTTTCTGACCAGAAAGCCATAGAATTGACTGGGTAGACGATACTGGTCCTCTATTGATTATACTAATAGCAAAATTAGTGTTCGATAAAGAAAGAATTCTGTTTATATTCCCAGACCACAACCGCTTAGAGATCAGCGCATTTTAGCCATTTGCTTTGAAAAATGATGCCACGAACAAGGAAAGCGTTTAAACGATATTGGTTTCAAAAGCCATTTCTTGTATCAATGTCTATCGTTACTGATTTAAGATTAACTAGTTAATGTATGGTGCGTATTACGGATTTATTTTATATTCAATAATATCTAATTGGATATAATTGGCGCTAAATTTCGCCAATAAAACTTAACTTGCTAGAAAAAGTTGTTATTTTAATACATTATATGCCGACATGGAAGATAAGTTCACTAACTGTAATTAAGTATCCAGACACCGTGGTTCGGAAACATTGACTAATTTTAAGAAAATATTTGCATTTCATAACTGATTCCACCAAAAGATTTTAAATGAGTTTGTCGAAACATTTTGAATGTGTGTAATATTAAATGAAAATCAAACAATATTTTAGCGTAGCTGCAGTTAAGTCCTTATCTCAATAAATGTAATTCTTCTAACGCAATCAAAATTGTTTTATTGAAAATTCCTAATAACACTGAGAACACTAAAATTAAATCTTTAATACAAATACAAGAGTTTTATTGTTCATTAACCATTATTGTCCTGATCTTATCTACCAGTGGTTTATTCTTATATCAATTAATAGTTGTGCCATATTTAACAAAACAACCCCTGATTGAGATTAAATGAGTCTCTACAATTTAAAAATAAATGCTTACACGCGTTTTCTCCCTTTAATAAATAATCTTTATTAACTGAATTTGAAAAAAAAAGTAGTCAAAAGCACTTCATTTATTACGGTACACACGGGACATGAGAGAAACAATTTTTAATTTGATGTGGCTTTCATGCCAAAGAAAAATAATAGGAGTGAAATAAATACGCATTTTTTTGTTTCATGTTTACCATTTAAATTTTAACTGAGATATCTTAGAATTGTCAGACATCACTTAGCCAATATTATTATCAACGTGTTCATAATTAGTTTCTAAATCTAAAAAGCAAAAGACCAGCTTCATGACCGACGTGGCTAATTAGAATGTTAGACGATTGCGTTGAGCCATTCATTTGATTTTTTTTTCTTTGACTCATATACCAACCACTAGCATCAAGCTTAAATTTACAACTAGCTCAGGTGTCGAGTCGGCACAAATGATTGGTTCCTATAAGTATACACTTTGTACATGCAGTGAATAACATTTTAAATCAGTATCTGTCTATATTTCTGAGATGAGGCATTATTTACATTATTCGGACTATTGTCCTCATCTTTGTTGCCATATTTATTACAACGTTTCGGCCGTTGTACGCTCCGGCCTTCGTCAGGTGGTTGGAATGTCGAACTGAACCCTTTATTTCGCTCACTGGGGTAGACTGTTCTAGTTCCACGGGCCATGTTTAATGGATGTCTGTTATCAGTTATCACACTCTTTGGGTCCTGTTTGAATAAAGGCGTTAGTTAGATCCAGTGACAGGGCCCAATGAGTTTGAGTTCAATACCAGGCTAAGGCAGTGGATAACTTTCAGAGGAAAATTAACAGGAGATAATAAATATGGCGACAAAGATGAGGACAATAGTCCGAATAATGTAAATAATAATTTAAATTCTCAAAACACAAAACAAATCCACTTGTTCGTATGTGTTATTTCTCATATTTGTAAATACAGAATAAACACTGTGTCAAGTGCAATAAAACATGGTTGAAAACTGAGAAACAAAATTAAGTTGATTTTGAAAATAAAATAAAAATATTACTGATTAATCTCGACATACTCCAAAAAGAATAGTTTTTGATGTCGTTTTCTGACCAAGATAAAACAAGAGAAAAGATAATACATAAGGGATTTTCATAGTATTTTGAATTATCTAAAAGCCCATTGATGATTGACGAATCAACTACATCGTTAATCAATTTTGTAGCAAAATTTTAAAGGATAAAATATAAGCATTTTCAGTCAGTGTCCGTACCTTTTAAGAATTTTCATGAAAACGATAATCTGATCGTAGTGACGGCTGCATTAAAACAATCATTTTCGTACAAAGACTGGTGTATTAGAGAGTACATGGCATAATTGAATTTGAATCTTTTTCAACCGGCCAGAAACCGGCCCGCTGAATTTTAAAGCTGTTTCTGGGAACCTTTCAGATAAAAAGGAGTCGTTTGACTCCTTGCCACACACTCTTCTAAGCCTCTCATAACTTTGACAAATATCATGTTAGACGGAACAAAAAAATTAGTCACGTGCAGTGTAATCAAGCGATTCCAATATCAACTGCATTCAAATAATTTATTATTCGACAAGTATTTCTACAAGTAATGTTGGAACTGCTTTTCCTTATACCAGTCAGGCTTCCTTCGTAAAGTTAATAGAAACTCTAATATTGAACTTACTACTTGTAACATAGCGATATTTTTTCATATGTCTAGTGTTTGAGCAATTGTGTTTTGCCGTGATTGTTCCCGAGATTGATAGTGGATCGTTTTCCCATTGTTTTCAATTACGGAAAAACTAAACTACAACACGACAGACTCATGAACATCCCACATTGCAAAGAGAATTAAGAGCAAATATAACTTGAATGAGACTGGAAATTCAAACACATCGAGAGAAGCACTAGTGACATCAACGAATGAGATTATCCCATGGAAAACGAGACAAAAGAAAAAAGTGGGTAACAGATTAAATTTTTGAGATGATAAAAAGGGGAAAACAAACAATAACAAGGAAAGATGAAGATTATAGAACAGTAAACCCACAAAATTGAAACAAAATACAAGCAGGCTGAAGAGGAATGACTTAATGAAAAGGTGTGAGGAAATAAAAAGAATGAACGTTATGGAGATAAGACAAGTATGTATAAAAGAATTAACAGGAGAAAAAAGTTGAGCTCATCAACAGTTGGCATAAAATCAAAAGTCGGAACATTCATAATAAAAAGGAAGAAATACTCCAAATATGGAACGAATATGTTGCAGAACTAATCACGAGAAGACCTGCTATACACAAAAATATAGAAGGGCCTGAAATAAGATCGGCAGTGGAAAAGAATTTTTCCTAACATCTTCGCCCAATACAAATTCACCTAAGATTCACTCAAGGGAGAGGGAAAATGAATCAAGTTTTTGTATGGCTGCAAGAGGAGTAAGTCGGTAAAGATTATGATGGCATGTAAAATAGATAACAGTTGACAATAGACTTGACGAGGTTAATGTCGTACTGATCGGGGAGTCATCTTCTTGGGAACTTGTTTCACAAAGTAATAGTTGCTGTGAAAAAGTTGAGTGGAACTTCCTTCCTACTACGGCAAGAGAAAAGACGAAGGGAATGAGGAGGATTCGATCCTGTGTACATAGCATAGGGTGCTAGCCATGGAGGAGGAGGTCTGGACTGGTGGAAGTAAGGAATGCAGCACGTCTGAACATTTGCTATGAATATAGCGATAGGCTTGTGACGTAATGTTAAAAATAATTCATTGCTCTCAAGGCCACGTAAACGCTTTTAAACTGGAAGACGAGGACCGGGTAGCTCAAGCCCAATTATAGCAGCAATAGTCCATTTTGAATCTGATCTGTCTCTTGTAAAGAGTGCATCGTAAAAAGAGCCAAGTATTTTCTGGAGCAGTACAATGAACCGATCATGTTTGCAGCATCTTCAGCGATGGATTTCATATATGAGTTCCATTTGAGGTCTGGGACGAACATGAGTCCTAGAAGACATTCAAGGCAACAAGGTTCATTGAGATAATAATCGCACATCATCACTGAAGTAAATTTGGGGTCTGCTCGGTGATCATAGAGCTTGGTTTTGGAGATACTGAATGTTACAAGCCAGCCCCTCCCACACCACATTGAGCTGCTACAGATAGATCATCTAGGATCTGGTCATCTAAGTTTTTGGTGTCATACGCATAAACTGTGGTACAAAGCAGCAGGTCCAGATCTGATTGTAATAAAAATGCTCTCAGACATACGATTTTAGCATCGATATGATAAAGAAAATAATAAATGAAATATATGAAACGTGTGGCATACTGAAAGATCTTAGCAGATCCATTTTTGTAGCGCTACCTAAGAAACCAGGTTCAAAAAAATACGATCGCCATGGGACAATCGACTTAATTAGCTACGTAGCGAAGCTGATCATCGGAATTCTGACGAATGCTTTATTAGAAAAATTAGACTGGAAATAGGACAAGGACAGTGTGGGTTTGTTGAAGACAGTGGAATAAGAAATGCTATATTTATGATCGAAATGTTTTCATCGAGAACAATACAAGTGCAGAATTGTTTATACTTACGTTGCATATATTAAACAAAGTATTTGATAACGTATAGCAAAAGGACCAGTTTGAATTGTTAGGAAAACGTGATTGATATGCGATGGATGTTAGGATAATCGTGAGCTTATACTAGGAGTAAATTGCCTGCTGATTATAAGTATTTACTAAGCTTTATATATTTTATTTTAAGCATCCCTAAAAAACCAAATGGGAATCATCTAATGAGGACCGAATTTACTACAGTCGTAATGGCATAAATTAATTGAAAAAAAAAAGAGAGACGAAGCAGAATACCCCCCTCCTTAGATTTTTTTTGGGGGGGAGTTAATATTGTGTCCATTGTTTGTTGAAAAATTGCAGGAGTAACTTTTATTCCGAATGGTAGTCTGTTGAACTTGTACAACCCTTTGTGCGTATTAATGCAAAGGATTTTCGAACTCTCTTGTACTGGAATTTGTAGATAAGCCTCACTAAGATCTATTTTTGAAAATATCTTATCGCCGTTGAGCTTTGTAAATACCTCCTCAGGGCTCGGTAGTGGGTAATGGTGGTCCTTTATTGCCTTGTTGAGTCCCGTCGAAAAATCTGCGCATACGCGAATTTCTCCTGACTTCTTTTTACGTAAACCACCGGCGCAGCCCACTCACTAAACTCTGTTTTAGATAAAATCCCAGTTTGTTCAAGTCTCGCCAATTCTTTGTCTATTTTTTCTATAGTAGCAAAAGGTACATTTCGCTTCTTTCTGAAAATTGGTTGGACGTTTTCTTTTAATTCTATTTTGGCCTTAAATTTGTTGCATCGTCCCAACCCACTTGAAAATACCTCAGGAAATTGCTTGTATAATTCTTCCTTCAATTTTATGGTATCTGATGGTTCAACCTCTAACTTTTTGCAAAACGAGTTGATAGGTAGGTCCCAAACGTTGAACTTCTGCATCCAGTCGATACCTACCAGATTTTCAGTATCTTTCATGACGTATATCTTAAGTTTTTTTTTGTTTTGCCGTGAAATTTAACATTCACTATTATTTCTCCCTCAAATTTTATTCGTTTGCCTGTAACCGACTTGTCGATTTTTTGAGTGTGTAACATGGTAGGTCTGTTGAGTTTTTTTCCATGTCTGTAAGTTGATTATCGTGAGGTCGGAACCCGAATCCAGTTGTAATTTAATCTTTTTGTTTAAAATTTCCAGTTCTACATATTTCCTTACATTGGTGTTGTCATCATTATTTATCCTTGTAGCTCTTATTCTATTAGTATCTTTTCTATTTCTACATTGGGATGCCTTGTGGCATTTTTTTCCACATTCATGACAGTTTTTATATCTGAAGCGGCAATCCTTGTTCCAATGTAATCCACCACATAGATAACATGCTGATGGAGGGGGCTTATATTTGTTTCGATATCCGCCATAATTTGTCCTGTATGTTGTATTTTTTCTCTTATCATAATATTTTATTTTTCTTTCCGGGAGGGTGAGAATCTTTTTTCATTGTCGTAAAATTTTAGTTTTCTTTCCGGGGAGGGTGAAGAACGTAGACTTTTATTTAACTTACGTATATGAGAAACAGCTGATTCTTCAATGTCCCTTGCGTCTTTCTTTATGCTTAAACATCTCTGGCAATCTTCCGATAATTGCTGTAATGTTAGACCCGGTTCATTTTGTAATTTTGCAAGCATTCTTCTACGCATTTCGCTATCTTTTGTAGAAACTAGCCCTTGAACAAAAATGAGACATTTAAAATTGTCCGGTGTTAATTCCGCTAGTTTGAAGTTGTCACAGTGTTTATTTACGGTTGCGGCAAACGTGGAATAATCCTCATTATCGCCCTTTACCAGGTTAAGGCATTTCCACCTCCTATGGAAGAGTGATGTTTTGGGGCTGAAGAGTTCTTTAAGACATGTCACTGCTTCGTCAAATTTTAATTCGTTCGTCTTTTTTGGCAAGATATAATCCACGAACTTTGTATATTCTTCAGTTCCTAATTTTCTAAGCAAAAGACGTAGCTTTTTTGCTTCTGTCCAATTTTGACAGTCTATGTTAAAGATGTCTTCATGTCTTCTGAAGTAATCTCCAAAATTTTTGTCCTCATCTAGAGAATATTTGAAAATCTCTATGGTATTACACACTGCGTCTTGCGAAAATGTTGCTTCTTTTTCCATATCTAATTGCTTACTTCCCGCTACTTTCAATATTAGTTCCTGGAGCTCTGTTTGTCTATCTTGATTTTCTTTTTGCGTTTGTAATATTTGCTTTTGCCATTTTTCTTGTAGCTGTAACTGTTGATCATTTTGGTATTTCTGCATTTGTAATTGTTGCTCATTTTGGTGCTTTATCAGTTCTACCAACATATTTTAAAAATCTTCCATAATAACTCAATTTTATGTATTTTTACTCCTCGAAATTGTTTGTCGCTAATTTGTTGTTGAACGACGAGGGAAGGATTTTTCTTCTGTTGATTAGTTTTTCCGCATGTGTTTGCCAAGTTGTTTGTTGTTAGACGTACAAAAAGTTTTTCTTTCCGTGTGAGTTTCGAATCCTCGTTCGTCAAGTTGTTGTAGGTTATCCGCGTGAGTTTCGAATCTTCGTTCGCCAAGTTGTGGATTCCGCGTGAAAAATCGGTCTCCAATAAATGACAAACGCAAGTATTTAAGCTAAGAAATTAAATGTATTTACACAAAATACAAAAGGTAATGCTGTTAGTAATATCCAGGAACGCCGGTTAGTATTAATCAAAGATCGCTATATACAGTGTCGAAGTAAACTTCTTTAGAGTCGGGCGTCCTTGTAACTGACTTCTAACGTCAACTCAATCACAGTGTCTATGTACTTTCCACTCTGTTTCTTCTACCTGTTCCTCTACTATCAGACTTTATGACTGACTGACTGTGGCTATTTTATGGCAGCAGGACGAGTCCATTTATATCAGAAAAGGGTGGACCCCATAATAGAATGTATTGTTTTCAGTATATCTAAGAGAAAGCAGTCGATGTTGATAAACAAATTTCCGTCAGGAATTTCCCTTGTGTGTGTGATATTTAGAATCTAAATGTACAAAGAATTATTGCTGTTTTTTTTTTTTTTTAGAAAGAAAAGATTAAATACTAGATTCGAGAATAGAACACGACCCAACTTATTAGCAATTACTTCTGTGATATTTATATTGTAAAAGTAAAATTGACGTCGGTCTGAAACTAGTGAAATGCACCAAGGAATCAGTATTTCAAGTTTTGCTCCTTTAGGAAATTAACTTTTTTTTCTAAGCCTGAATTCTCAGGCTAATTTTGATTGAATGGATATTATTATAAAGATTCGGAAGGAGAGTTGATTCCTTTAAATAAAAGGGTGGGGGAAGCTAATTTCTTTTGAAAGAAAACGAATATGAGAAGTGCGACGTGACAAAATAAGTATTCGCACTTCAAAATCAAATGATGAAAGAGACGAGATTTTTTTGCGTGTAATTATGACAAATTGATGCTTCATGACAAAATGTTCTAAGAATAGCTATTCCGCAAGCCAGAATCATTGATTCATCAATGGGAATTACAATACATTTGCTGACGACTTTTCTTCTAGTTGTATAATTGAAATTTTATATAATACGATTTGACTTAAAGCCATTTGATACCTACTTAAGAAAAAGGATGTGATTCAAGTAATTTGAAGCGTTGATGGCTCTCGTACAGTCCAGACTCTTACGTATAAAATAACGTAAATCGCATAAATTTTCTGTCTAGAATATTACATCCAGTAATTGATGCCTTCATGCAAATATGTCTCTAAAATCACGAATTATTTCGAAATATTTTTTAAATATTAGGTCAGTAAATAAAGTAAAATGCACATATTTTGCACAGGTTACAAAATAATGTTATTTCGTCAAAAAAATAAGGTATAGAATAGTCACTATTGCTGTTTATGACGTGAATACAAATCATCCATTATGCAGCGCTACAAAACTCAGTTACCTGTCTTTGGCTTAGTTATAATGTAGATGTCAATAGGCAAGAAAGGTGTCACGTGAAACTGGCTCAAGAGGCAAAATGTAATTCGCTTTACCAGTACACGTGTACGCCAGTCTGGCATTTCTCTTGCTTTTATAGCATAGACAAGTCAATTTCTAAGTAACACCTTGATTCAATTTAAATATCTGCTAATGTCTATCTTTTTAGCTACCGGAAAATATATGTTGTCACATGTTCTGCAAATATGTTTGTAAACTGTTTTCTCTCAAACAATTACATATACCTTTTTTCATCCATTAACTAAGTGTTACTACATCACGCATATATTAATGCTATATTGGAATGATGAAATATACTTATCTCCACCAGCCGACCCAATAATGCTTTTGCGATAGTATACTGTTGGTTTCTAATTGAAGAATATTTTAATACTGTTTTAACGTCGCTGTAATTTCAACAGGCTTATGTTCCATGATAAAATAAATAGTAGTGAGAGAGTGATAAGTTCTGCAGAACATCTTAAACCAACAGTTTTTCTCAGGTCATTCCACAAAGTTTAGTAAATTCAATTCTAGCTGCTTTTTAGCTGATTTTATCAGCCGCACTTTTACACTTGCGTTCAGTACAATTTAAGAAGTGATATTCTTATTTACACTATTTACAATTTTCTGACTGAACAGTCTGAACATTGTAAATAGTGTAAATAATTACAATCTTAGAAATATAGATAGTGATAATCTTGTTCGAATTGAACAGTTGCCAGTCAATAGTACCTCAGTTTGTTTCGCTAACAGGAAAAGATAACTTTTCTTTTGATCAGTGGTGGCATCCTTGTCTATCGAACTTCTTTTGCATGTTGTACAGAGACGCAATATTAATTATGATGATGATGATTTATGTCCAACTATGCATGCATTCAAAGACACGTCCAAACCATGCATGAATTCAAAGACATGCACGTATCTAAACAGTGATTTCGATTGTTATTCATCAGTCGCTACCTTTGCTATCTTGTTCCCCCATCTGTCGCACACCAAAGGTCACAATTTTTCTTCCACTTAAATCGGTCTTGGACAAGTCGCAGAGCTTGGAACCAGGTGGGGTTTCTTTTTGTCAGTTCTTCTTAGTACGTCATATAATTTTCGGACAGCACCACCAAACCGTCAGTCAATACAACACTGATTTTACGATTTTAAAGAATTCTCCGATTGTAGGCAATTATCTTAAAAGGATAGGGTTGCGTATTTCTCGACTGTTTAACTTCGCTTCTCCGGTCTTGTGCAATTTATCTTGATCCAGCTTCAACGACAATCTATTTCGAGTTTTCCACTGTTTCTAATTCTCTCTAATGTGGTGAATTGCTCATAAGTTGCCGTGTGATTAATGATTTCATTCTCGAACTCCTCGTCGATTCAGTGCACTGATCCATATTTTCAAATCATACAGCAGACATATTTATCAGCTGCTTACTTAAAGGAGTGCAAAACTGGTAAATGCGAAATCTAAATGATGCTCTATCATGAATTGAAAAAATTAAGAAATTTTACGCTTGGAACACAACTTTCTCTAATGTTAGAGAATACTCTTACCAATTTGATATTACAGTTATGTGAAAAAGTTTGAAGGATTTTTCATAGAGGTATTGTTTGGGATGTAGCATAATTTTCAAGAAAAACACTACGAAATATCCAGAAGTATTAATTTTTAATTAGTATGTTACATCTTAATTTTAGTTTAATTTTTGACGCAACTACACAAATCGCCATTCTACGATTATTATATAAAATTAAAAAGACAAAATTCTATTGAAAAATGAATCAGAGCTAACAAAGCTTCATCTCATAAACATTCAATATCACATAATTATTACTACTACAAGTGGACGTAAAAACAACATCAACTGTGATGTCAGCCATTCAGGGAAAGAACGAAGAATAAACTGTTTAGAAAAAAATTTGTTTAGATTTCATCTTTTGTCAACCTTAAAATTTGCATAAACCTAGCAGTATAGTGGTCATCACTGAAAAAACAAAAACAAAACAAAACAAATACAGGCTTCCCAAAGTAAAAGAGATACAAATTCGAGTTCTATCGACAGCTTGTTCTTTATTTCCGATCTGCGCTGTTGACTAACGATCTGAGTCATTTCGATAAAAAGCAACTAAAATTTGGGGAAAGAAAATACTCGTCAAAAATCACGATCTCCAGAAATAAACAAAATTTCTTTTTCGGATCACATTTGGCAGAATATCAACCTACTTCCGGAGAGTTTCTTTGTAATGAACCGATCGAAATATTTCGTTGGAGGTGCCATACTAATTGATAAAAAGAAATGGAAATCATTTTTTTTTTCTTTGACATGTCGAGATTTATGTTCAAATACGCGTGCGCGCACACACACATTATATATATATATATATATATATATATATATATATATATATATATATATATATATATATATATATATATATATATATATATATATATCACTTCCGTTGCTTAAACACTGTTGTATTCAAAAAAAGAAATCTAATGAATGAAGAATATTTTTTTAAAAATACATGTAAATTATTTACACCTATTTTTTTTTCTTGCTGGTGTTTCTGATTTTATAATTTTGTCTTAAACCTAATCGCAAATGTCTCATGTTTTAAATTATCAGTATTAGAAAAGAAAATTTTATTCAGGTTAATTTTTAGTAAGTCAATAAAAATGAACTTCTACGGCATATCATCACATTGAATTTTTAGAAGATCATACTTATCACCCGAAGTACGTAGAAAGCGGCAGGAAAATAAAAACGCCCACAAAATTTAAC
This sequence comes from Acanthosepion lycidas, assembly GCA_963932145.1. Classification (NCBI taxonomy): domain Eukaryota; kingdom Metazoa; phylum Mollusca; class Cephalopoda; order Sepiida; family Sepiidae; genus Acanthosepion; species Acanthosepion lycidas. Next base: position 66,141,667 of record OZ010592.1, on the reverse strand, counting down.
TGGAACTGCCTCAACCATCAGAAAAATGGCGAGTTCCTTAATACAGAAGAAAAAGAAACAATACAAAAAGTTTACCCATGGCAAAAAGTAGCAGTTTATCAATCAACCATATTCTATAAAATCTTGAAAAAAGAAAGTTTTAAAAGTGTTCTGGAGAAATAAGTTGTTTCTATTCTCAATAATATAATACTTCCATTTTTATGGAACTATAACATTCAAATGATTTTTAAACAATGATAATACTCTTCATTGCGAATATCAATTGACCAACTATAGTTGTTATTAGTCAACCACTTTTATTGAAGTTATTTACGGTGGAGTAATGGATAGCGGATCGGATTGAGGACCCGAGTTCGAATTCCAGTCGAATCCATTACTTTCACTTATGGGCTTGGGAAATGTATGTATTATCTTCTCCCACCCCCCCCAAAGCTATTGGTAAATAGCAGGACAAATCCGGTTCTATAGCCTTGGGTGGTAACTGGTCTACCGCAGAATAGAAATGGCAACCTACCGCGAGAAAAAAAATTGCCTCGTCGCCTAAGCGTGTATCACGCATGCCACATTACTGACTGATCATAAATTTTGCAATACAAAGAAGCTACAATGCTCTGCCATTTGCAACCGAGTCTAAGCTAGAGAGTGTTTATATTCATATTTATGTCGTTTCTTTAACGACAACTATTGTACACTATCTTCATATAGACCATTCAAATAATTTCACCACATTGCCCCTTTGCTAATTTTGACACTTCAATAAATTCATGAATATTATAGAATATAGGAATATTATAAAACAGAAGAATATTATAGGTCTAAAAGTTCTGGAGCTTTGTTTATATGCTTTGATCTACAAAGTCGCGTGTATACAAGCCACTGGAAATGGTAATTCAGACGGTTTATCAACATCATTATGAACTGCTGGTGAGACAACCTCAGAAGATATATTTAGTTAATCAATTCTAAGTTCAAACGATTGTTGTCACATCGACGGGACCTGTTGTAAAGAGTCTGTTGTTGGGAGATACAAGCTGTTTAATAGACTGTCTCCTTTCAATTCTCGACTATTTGGTAAGTGAACACGAGAGTATTGTACATTTGCCTTAATGAGATCTACCTCATCAACAAATGGAGGATATTTATTCTGACAGATATTTCTCTTCACGAAAACTGAAACTAAGGAACAGATTATCTTAATACAGATCAGCATTGATAGTAGAATTGCTGCTCGTGTAGTATGTATTTAAGAGCAGTACACAGGAAAGATATTATTGAATGGCAATAGAACAGGCTTCCAGATAATCATTTTGTATCTCTCTACTTTGTCATTTCCAGTATGACTGTAGGCACTAATTGCAATTTATTTTGAGAAAAGCCACTATTTTAGTTATCCAGGTATCACAAGAGATCAAAGAAGAAACTTGATTTGAACGAAAATAACTAAGTTTGCGGAAAATTGAGAACAAACTGCTTAAACTTTAATAACTGCAGCTAACGACATATTCCTTTTAGGAAATGCCAACGGAAATCACGAGTACCTAACATATATGAGTCACTTAACAGATATGAGTGTGCTTTAATGATAGAAAAGGCCCCTTTAAAATATACGGATAGCCATGCGAAGGACATTGTCACTTGGTCAGGTTGATAATATCTTAGATCACTTTTCTAATACGACAATTATTTCAAACAAGATTAATACTTTCTAGTGCCTGTGCAAGGTTTTATGAGAACGAAAGAAAATGATGATGCATCTTTGTGACACCTGGATGACGTATGACTGACTGCATATAGAGAGTTCAATTCTGCAGGATGTATTCAGAATATTCTTTTTGACAGAACTATAGTATATATGTAGAATTACTTGAATTAAAAATAGGCCTCTTGTCTCGAGTTAAGTGGCGGCTATTGCGAAAGCTGATGCATCAGTTTGAACAGTAAATGGAATAATCTCACCAACAGGAGTCTTAATTAAATCATTTTTAGTGTTTCATGTCATTCGTTTTCACTGCTTTTCAATGACAACTCAGAAAATGTATTCAAAGGTGTAATTTTGTGAGAAAAGTAGATTATTTACTAGACATAATAACATGCTAACTACTATGTACAATGATGAGACGGTAAATCTAGAAGATGAAGAAGTCTATCGGGATCTGTCCGTGGTTTATTATATGAAATATGGTGGTCTAAGAGATAAATAAATGTTAAAATATATGTGTTTAAGTTGGAAGATTATCAGCTTTTGTTGCATTTTCCTGACCCATTTGGCTACTGTCAGATATTGTAATATTATCTAAGAATACAAAACAGTCTGGCGAATTATGTTTAGAATTAGAACTTGTTCATTTTTACTTGAAAAAAAGAGGGGGATTACTGTGAATAATTCTAAAAGGCAATTATTTGATTTGATATAGTTCGCTCTCATCAACTTCGAAAGCAGTGTAAAGACGACATGCTTCACATACTGGAACCTGATAGTAGTTTCTGCAAAGATTAATAGTACTATACCCATTAGCCTGGGAAATCTCACTGACCATTTCGTCAATTATTGATGCGTTATTTACCTATATTGGGATGGAGAGTGGTCAAAAAGATCCATCCTATTGAATTATTATTATAGTCGCGATATAGTAACGGAGGATCAGGTGATCCACGTGCTGTTACTCTGAAGGATTGATACGAATTGATGAGGTAACATAGATTTCGATAAGTTCAACTTTCTCAAGAATTATCCTGTCAGACTTATAAATCCACTAGTTTCCCATTCATCAAGATAGATACTGATGAATATTTTTTCTTATAATGCAAACTGTTTAAAAATATTTAATTCTGCTAGACATTCGTTTTATAGATTTTTTTTCCGTTTGGAAGTGAAAATGAATTACCACGAATTCCAACGTGTTCTCTATAGATAAAACATCGAATTTCAAAACATTTCTTTTCTATCAGATATCTTTTCTGATTCTGTAGGATAAACGCAATATTTGGTCAAGTAAACAATGAGCATAACTTTAATAGTGAAATCTAATATAGCGGGGCAGCCTAGCTAGTCATTGTTTTGTCTAAAATTTTATATCTTAGACTATCTAGCCAGCTACAAAATATGAACTATATTTATAGAGATGAGACGTAGTTACTATGACTGGTAAGAAAATATTTCTCAGTGGACTGATGTGCCCGATCAATAAGGTCATAAGTTTTTACACACACACACACACACACACACACACACACACACACACACATATATATATATATATATATATATATATATAGTGTGTGTGTGAGATCATTTTGATAATAATGATGTATACAGCATTTAATTCAATAGTGCACTTGTATAATAAATTTCAAAGTTTCGTGTGAGAGTTTTGAGATTTCAAAGTTTTGAAAGAAGAGTTCATAAATAGAAAGAAAGAATGACATTCAGCTGGAATTTGCCAGACAATAAAGCACATCTCTTAAGTCACAGTTTATGCAGAAGATTGAGTGGCGGAGGTTTCATGGACGACTAACCGCCATTGGTTGTCCGAATAAAATCCAATTTATGCTTTTCTAAAAATGAATCAAACACATACTGATTAGTTGAAAGTTATTGAAATCATATAAACATTGTTGTAGTAATTTCAATGATCCTATCAAGTCACATTTAAGGTTTGATCCAACTTTTGCGAATATTCTTTTTGAGTGTCGATGTGTTTCTTTCGAACGTGCCTCCACAAAATCTTACATCTTGAATAAAAATAATTTGGAAACAATTTAATTAGAAATTTAATAGACTTTGATTGCTTCCGTGATTCGTGTTTGAATCTCATAACATTTTACTTGATACACTATTTGTTTACTTAAAAGAGGGAAATGTTACGCGCCACCGAATAAATATGCGAGAAATTTAATAACGACAACATATCTGAAGCAATATCAACGAGAAACGCAGTCACAGCATTGTCAGATTGTACTTTATGGGAATTAGATCAGTCATTCACAATTGGATTTGCACGCTAAGGTTTCAGAAGCAAAGAGATGTCAGATACCGATATTCCATGGATCATGGCTTCTTGCTACCAACTAAATCGTCATCGTTGTGCATCGAATTCATACGAGTCGCCGGAGAGGAAGTCTGATTTTGAAATCAGAGAAAATAACGGTCCATTTGCTGTAGTGGATATTACTTCACTTTTATTCATTTATCGGTGATTTTGTTGGGTGCTACCTGAAGAACAGTAATTACGTATAACCTGCTATTTTCCAGTATTCACTCTTATAGACCGAAGTGCGTGATATTTATTAAATCCTTTCCAGAAAATTGTGTAAAGATATCAAACATTTGTAAATTTAAAGCATGTATTTAAAACTAAAAATGCAGATTGCAAAATCGATATCAATGAGAAACTTTGGAATTAGATTTGATCGGAGTTTAAAGACAAGTTTGGGAGTTTTAACATCAGTTTGGATTATCAGAACTGATGTTAAACCTCACAAACTACGTTCATTTGGTATCTAATATATTTTCTGTTAAAATGACAATACTGAAATATATGATTTAGAAATATTTTATAAACTAAAAATATTTCGATGTTAAGAAGAAAGTGAAAAACTGATGACTTTCAAACAGCAATAATTAAATATCGATATTTACTAATGTTAACCTAGACTGACACAAGGACATAATAATCGAGAAACCAACTGTGATACAGTCTGTTAGTATACTAGACAAGTTGATACATTATCGCTGTATAGTTGAAATTTACATGTTGAGTAGAAGATAGCAAAAATAACCGAGTGAAATGTATTGCAATCGCCAACTCAGATTAACTTGAGTAACTATCTACCTTTTAAATATATTAAAAAAAACGAAAAAAAACAAAAACAAAAAAATGCATATAACTTATGTATTGAACATACCAAGAAAAAATTTCCACCTCTTAATTTATTAATTTACAAAATACTTTCACTGATTACAAATTGAGTAGCCTAAATTCCGGCCTAAATATACGCAATTCAGTTCTGGCTTCGTTTTAAAGTTAACAAAAACGTTTACAATTACTACTATAACCATTGTTTGAACTTATCACTCCTTCCTCTTTCATTGTCTCTATTTCCGTCTTTCCTCCCATACCCCTCACTTTTAGGAGGCTTGCAAATGGCGGGTCTAAACCCTTGACCGTTGTTCTTTAAAAAAAATTCAGATCGAGCCATCACTTTAACACCTCAACAATCCTTCACCAAATTGCTATTAACAAACACTATTGTTTCACTCTGTCACCCTTTTGCCTTTCCTATCTTTTCTTTATCCTTATACGTCCCCTCTTAAAATTTACTTTTTTCTCTCAAACAAATAGAAAAAAGGAAGTGACGTTCCACATGCGGCCTGCTTACAAACAAAATTTATTATAACCATTCTGGTTCTCACCAGTTGAGTGCAACTAAATGCACGAAAACGAAGTTGCATCTTTGTAGTGAGCAAGTTGTTTTTTCTATATGAAAAAATTATAATGAATACCTAATATATATATATATATATATATATATATATATATATATATATATATATATATATATAGGTGATATGCGCAAATGAGATCGAGTTTTGAAAATACCTTTTTCCTGTATAACGTTAAAGTGAAATTATGTGCATGGTTTTGTGGTCTGTTTAATGGCGCTCAATCTCGAAAAAAGTTTTGGCGGGTGGGGTGGTAGGGACAGAAAAATCTTGTTTTAATGTATTGTATATGTAATGGTGACGATCAGATATAATTTCAGGGTCGTCTGAAACAGGTGTGGTACTTGTAATATGGTGTGCAATGTTATGATTATGGATTTGCATTTTGTACATGGATATATTTATTTATAGTTGGAAAATAATCTATTAGTTTGGAATAGATAATTGCCGTCCCTCCGTTTTCGGACGACGAGTATCTTGGTTGTTATTGAACAGCGGTGTATATTTCAATATTTATGTTATATTTATTTGTTATATTTATTTATGTTCTTCAAAATAACGTGTGGTGGAGTAAATTTGTACGAATGATGGAGGCTCGTATAATTAGACGCAGCGGATATCTACACATGAAGACGTCGTATATTCCTATTTGCTGAGACGCACAGTGTTATCCCCAGGTGCGAATAAACGAATTGTACAGTTAACTTGTCGTTAGGCTTTCTTCTGCGAACTGCTAAAGCAGAAAAATATTGTTTATATATATATATATATATATATATATATATATATATATATATATATATATATATATATATATGAGTGATATTTTGTTTCCATTTATCTTAAAACCTCATTATTCAAATGTATCCATGGTATTCTCAGCATCCTTCCGCAGAACCACATTTCTGTTGCCTAAAATCTCTTCTTCATCTGTGAGAAAATTGTCCATTATTCACTGCCATATAAAAGGATTGATATTACATAATAGACCCATACCCTTTTCTTTGCTTCTAACAAGATTCTCATGTTTCTTAATACTTTGCCTAACATTTGAAAGGTATCCAATGCAACCCCGGATTTCGGCGTTACATTTTTCGTCCTCTATTTTTTTCCTAGATATCTAAATTTTTGTATTTGTTTGATTTTGGTGTCTCCACAATTCGTATGTTGGAGTTTTTCTTTTGCAGACAACTATATAATATCCTATCTTCTTATAGTTGATATTTAGTCTTTTCTTTTTGCTTTCCTATACTACATTTTGTAGGGGTTCCTGTTGTTTCCTCTTCGTGTTTGCTATCAATACGTTGTCATCTGCATATCTTAAATTGTTAAGACTGTGGCCACCAATATTGAATCCTGGTAGGACTTCCAATTCTCTTATTTTCTCACTGTAAAGGTTGAATAGGTCCGGTGAGAAGACACAACGTTGTCTTACACCACTTCAATTTTTTTTTTAAATTAGTGAACACACTCATTTACATATTAATGCCAAATTTATGATAAATGCTTTTATTATATACAAACAAAAAGCTGATTTTTTTCATTAGTTTATAAATTTAATTTTTTATCAAAAGTGAAGTGACTTTCACTTTTTAAAGAGATCAAGGCTATTTGTAGGATATAAATCTGGAAAATAGTTTTCTGTGATTTTTACAATGAAAAGTCTTCAATGAAAAATACATTTTAGCATGACGAATGAAATATTGAAAATATTTGTTTATTGACAAACACAAAATGCACAAAGTTTGAAGTAGAAATAGGTTTTATAACACAAGAAAATATCTTAAGCACATGATGCTTATATGATAGATAATTCATGGTGTCTCATAATTCTGTGAAATGAAGCAGACTGACAGATTACAGATATGAAAAGATATTTTTTGTCTTTCCATTCCATTTCCTAATTATTCTTTAATATGAAAATCTGATCTCATTTTTAGGCTTATATCGAAATGACAAGCCACAAATAACTAATTGTATTTGTTTAGGGAAATAAATAAATTTATGTTCGTCTCAACATAGATACAAAGTCAAAATTTATGTTTTAATGTTCCTAATTGAAACTGCTTTGCATTTTTTTTAATATCCATTAACTAAAATGAAATTTTCTGCATAAATGTTCATTAATTTCTGGTTTTAATTAAAGTGATCAATATTTATCAGAAATCAATTTGAGCCTTGCTAATTTTAATATAAATTTTTGTATGAGAAAATAAAAATTTGTAGCTGAAGTTTGTCATCCTAGAACATCTAGTAGATTTTTCTGAATGTCTTCAACTAATTCTTCATGTCATGTGATTCTTGACACACAACAACGAAGATGATCCAATTTTGTCATTCAAAAATAGATTATATTTGATTATCAATTAATGCTCATTTTGTGTTTTACCTGACTTTAACGTTTTTTATGAATTAATATTTCCTTTCCTTTTCATTCCTCAATCTCTCTTAGATATCTATATTTGAAAGATTTAAATATTTATTTCTTACAAATATTATAAACAACTTAAAAAATTTTGTTTTTCTGTAGAAAAAACATGATACAATTTTTCTCTTTTAGATTAATGACTTTGTTTAGTTGTTTAATTTTTAAGTGTATCCAGAACAAAATAATCAAAGAAAACTTTCTTGCAAGCAAATGAATTATAAATTTTCTTTTCAAATTTTGAGGTATCAGGGATTTTTCTTCTATTTTGTAATTAGAATATTTATTAGAATAACAAATAGAAGAGGGACTTGCATGTTTTCTTGGGGCTGACACACTCTGTAATATAAAGATTGTGTATTTAGCATTCAATAAGATGAATAGATACATGCTTGATATCTAAAAATGATGGTTCTTATTGTTTTTGTTGACAGATGCTCAGATACAAATAGAATGAAATTTTATGCTTTGCATGTAAACAATGATTTACAATTGAGCATGTGAACACATTTAGGACAATACATAACAATTCACTGAATACAAATGACTTTCTGTTATACCTGTTTTTAGAAGAGGAATAAATAAATAACACCAGGCCAAATAGCATTTGAATATCGAGATGGTTAAAAATACAGTTCAAATATTTATGTTTATCTATGTTATACCAAAACTATTTTCTTCTTAATCCTTTAAACAAACCCCAAATGTCCCCTGCAGATGAGTAAGACTTCCTTAAAAGAGGCACCTCCTTAAATGACTCAATATTTACCTATTCCTCAACCAATTAAAATATTAATACTTATTTTCACAAAATAATTCATCAAGGATTGATACAATCTAACACAAACACCAAATTTACACTTCATAGAGATGTCATTGGTTTTGTTAATCTCAAAAGTTCAATTTAATTTTTTTGTTTTTTTAATTTCTGCTTAATTTTTAAATTTTAAAGCTACGTGTACTTGTATATGAGAAGCACAGGGAAAATTTAAGAAATATTGTAAACAAACAGTGTGTGAATTATATTTCAACATATTATTGTACAGACGGATAGAGAAATTTGAAAATAGCTAGTCCCGGTATTAAAAATATTGATATTGAAATAATAATGATAATGTTTGTTATAACGCACTTCGTAGCGCTTATAATATAAGTAATGCTTCGGCAACTTGTCGTGACGCATACATTAATTAGTCTGGAGACTGACACTAAATAGCTTCCTTCTCTTACCTCTGAACTAGATTTCTTTATTTTAACTTATGGACTAGTTCATATAATAAGCATTTTTATAAATATTTTATTTTTTATCAGTATTAGTGTCTCCCCCTCCCCTTTCTGGAGAATTCGCCAACGCAATTGACTTTGTAGCGCGTTTCTGTCTCGGATCCACTTCCCGTTATTCAGTAAGCTTTCTTTTTCTGGAACTTATCCTTGTAAGTTCCAAGACTTGTTGTGGTGCTTGCACATCTAAAGCATCATATAGTATTTTTATTGTTTCTTTCATCGATTAACATTCTTTTCAGCTGATTATGGTGTCCTTTATGCTCAAATATTTTCCCTTTTACCACGTAAATCAATTTCCTGATTCTTGCTGATGTTATGTCGTCTTCCCACGTTTCATTTCCATCCCTTATACAAAAACACATTATCGCCGTCCTTGAAACTTTTGGTGTTGTTTCTGTTACCCGTTCGTTTTTTTTGGGTTTTTTTTTTCGATTTGATAATAACTTTTCAAACACTGATTTTAATTTTCTAGCAAACATTAATTCCGCCAGCGACATGCCTGATGGTGTATTGGGGTTAGGTGCTACACGGTAAACTGTCAGAAAATTTTGAAGTCCTTCTTCATTTACTTTCTCAAGACTTGTCTTCAACACTCTTTTGAACGTACCCACAAACCGCCCCGCTTATTCGTTCAACCTTTGGTAATACAGCGGGGTCGTAATATGTTCCATGGAGAACATCTTAGAAAAGTCATTGAATTCTTTACCCGTGAATTTTTTCGTCAAACGCCCTTTTGACAGTTATCATTCCAATTCTATTTTACTCCTTTTCAGTGAAGCTCTCAAACTATGCATGTTATATTTGATAGTAATTAGTCAGTCCTACTAAAGTTAGTAACTTAGTCACGTTTATTGGTGGAGGCATATTTTTTATTGTACTTGCCCTTGGCGTATCTGGTTCACGACCATTTTTATCAATAATTTGACCAAAGTATTTAATTTTCGGCAAAAACAATTCGTATTTTTCCTCACCGAGCTTGAATCCGTACTCTTAGCTTTTCCAATATTGTTTTCACGTGCCCAACATGTTGTTCTTTAGATATAATTTTCCAGATATGCCACTGCGAAATCGCAAACCGCAAGCATGGTAGTCATAGCTTGTTGAAAAATAGCTGGTGCCGCCTTTATACCAAAAGGAAGTCGGTTAAACTTATATAATCCTCTATGCATATTTATGATCGTTAATTCTAAACATTCATTTTTAATCTGAATTTGTAAATATGCTTCAGAGAGATCCAGCTTTGAAAATTTTCTCCCGCAGTTTAACATTGAAAAAATTTCCTCGAGATTCGGTAATGGGAAGTTATGTATTTCTAAACAACAATTCTAAATCTTGGTGAGAAATCCGCGCAAACATGAATTTTATTTTTTTTCTTTACATACACCGCTGGGGCAGCTTATTTTGAACGGTTAATTTTTCTATTACACCAATTCTTTCGAGTCTGACCAACTTTGCGTTGACTTGTTCCTTTGCTGCAAATGGTACGCTCCGTTTCGACTTAAATATTGGCGTCAAACCTTTTTTTTTTTTTACTTGAAAATCCGCCTTGAATTTTGAACAGCGAATCAGTTTATTCTAACCTTTTTCACGTTCTTTGTTGACGATACCAACATACGTGACAAAATTTTCGTCCTCTTTTTTGGTTATATTCATGTACCTTCAACGAGCATTAAACAGAGAGCTCTTGTCATTAAAGATTTTCGTTAGAATGTGAACCGTATCTTCAAACCTGATTTCACCTGTTTTTTTACGGTAATATGTGGTTGCAGTATTTTCCATACTCTATCGGCGCTATTTTCCTCAACAACAATCTCGTTTTTCTCATCTTCCTAGCCACTGCATTCCTGGTTAAATATTTGTTCATATCTACGAAAATACGCAGAAAAAGTTAGTACCTCATTAGGTTTGTATACAAATTTTGAAATAGTGTTTTTGGACAGCGTCTGGCGTAAGAGACGTTGAAGAACTTTTTTTTTCTTCACAATTATATCCAACAACTGCCTTTTTGTCGTTCTAGCAATTTGATTATGTTGCTGTTTCTGTTACCGAATTTCAACTATCGAAGCCAAAATTTGTTCCATATTTGCAAGAATATGTTGTTTTTTCCTACACACAAGAGAATTTTTTTCTTCTACACAAGAAATTTTTTAAACCATTTTGTCGTAACCCGTATCTTTGTTCCAAAAGCAACAAATATTCTTCCGTATTTGTTCATTCAATATGAGTTTCCAAAATCCTTGTAACTCCAGCTACAACTCGTATGAGTTCCTGAATCCTCGTTACTTTTAGAAGCCGTAAGAATTCCGAATCGTCGTTATAAATCGACTGATTCGAATCCTTCGTCGTCAAAGTTATAACGCGCTTATAATAGAGGTAATACTTCGGCAACTTGCCATGACGCTTTTATTAATTAGTTTGAAGACTGACTCGAAACGGCTAGTATTTACCAAACCTTTCCACAATGCAGGATGTGGCAAAAAGCTGGTTTGTATGTGGGGCGATTCTGAGCCTGTAAGCTCGGGAAAAAATTCCCCGTATACACCGCATAGATGGGGTCGGGTTTGTCTACCTTCCCAAACACGACTCTGCGCATCGGCATAGATTTCAACAAATTATTCGCGAGCCCGGCAGCAAACTGCCTGAGTCGAGCTGATTCTTCTTCTACTTTTGACCTGGAACTACTTATTTATAGTTATGGACTAGTTTATATAGTCACCCAGTCACTATTTACTCCACAACAATGTTAAAGAAAATTAATGGTTGAAAAGAATACTTGAAAATCTTACCTTCTTATATTATGGTATTTTTACAATATTGTATTTTTAATTAATGGCGCTAAGCTTATATTCAGTATTTTTTTGCCAGGATAAAAATAACCAAATTCGAAAATTTGTGGAAATTGTTAAAATAAGAGTATTAAATTTGTGTCAAACTGCTTTTGAGATTTGAAAGATTGTTGTGAATTAATAATGACTAGCAGGACCTGTGCAAGTTATATATTCATATTTACTATTTTTTTTATGCTGCACTGTACTTTTCAAGTCATGACCATTCCTAGAGAGTTATAAGAAAAATGGCATCACTTAAAAACATACGGAACTGATCAATAAGCCATAAAACATGATTTAACCCCACACTGCAAAAAAAACCCCCAAAAAACTGCCTTTATCTAGGATGAACCCCAATCTATCTGTGTTGCATTCTTTTTCTGGGTTTAATAGGATTAGTGTTTTCAAATAATAAAATGTACATTATTTTTAATTTTAATTTAATAATATTTTTTTATTTTGCCCATGAATTCTTTTAATCTTTTTAGTTTTATTTAGTGTTCAAGTCTTGGTTTGGATATATTCATATCTTATGGACATGTTACTTAGAAGATTAAGTACAGATGTGGGTTAGGGACAAACCAAACATGGCACATAACATACATAGATACACACTTATTAATTGCAGCTGAAAATTACAGAAGAGTTTTTGCACCTTTTGAGGCAGGTGAAAAAAAATAATTCTATAAACCAGATTTGAATTCAAAGAGATTTAAAAAAAATAACCAAGTGTGAAAAGCTGCAAATTTGACAGTAACAAATTCTTTACAATCAAGGTCAGACTATTGAGACTGCATAACTGATTTATGCAATTAATTTCATCCTTATTTCCTAGTAATATTTAATAGCACTTAGAAATGTTTCATTTACTTAACTCCAACTAATTTTATAGACATGACCATCTCTTCACTAATGTTTAGTCATGACATTTTGGTTAAACATAAATGTCATTACACAATTGCCTGGCAATAATGATAATGAATATCAATTATATTTTAGAATATCACAAGTCATGTATTGTTTGAATATAAAACTGAATGCTAAACAAAGTTCATCCATATCTTGCTTACTTCATGTAATTAAATAATTAATGGGATGCTGCACTCTGCAAGATTAAAATACTGCACTGATCAGACTCATTGCTTTTTTTTTTTTTTTTTTTTTTGAACAACCATAATAATGATGTTTTAGAATGATGTTTTTGGCTACACTCATACTGTAATCTAAGAAGTATCAGAGTATCCAAAAGGGATACCAAAGATACCATTGTCAAAAGTTTGTTGAAACAATAATTTTAATAGAATGAAAAATTCAAATGATAAGAGCATTCGTAACTTAAATTTATCAGAGAAAGATACAAGAATCAAAAGTTTTTCAGGAACATCACTGTTTTCTTTTGTGATTAGAAAGAGTATATGAAATAATCTTTTTTTTTTCTTTTTTTCTTTTTTTTTTAAGCGTTTCCTCCCAAGCAAGGCGGAGAGCCACTAGGACGCAAGGGGTTACAGAAGATTTGGAGCAAGATCAGATAGGAGTGATAGAGGAAAGGATGAGGAGAAGGATAGTGGATAGATCAAGGCAACTGGAGATGTCGATTGACATTACATTTGAATGGTTGGAGATTATAGCTCTCAGGGAAACTGGTGTAGGGAAGGGAGTTCCACAGGCGAGAAGTGCGAGATATGAAGCTACTGGAGTAGAAGAGACGGCTACATTTAGGAGTTTCAACAGTGAAAGGTTGAGAGTGGGATCCCAACCTCATAGGGCACTTGAATTCATGAAGTCTGGGAACCAGCGAATGCAGCTCATCGGAGCAATTACCACAAAAGTATTTGTAAAAAAGACAGAGAGGTTACTGCACGTCTGTGAGAGAGCAACTGTAGACGAGATGCCAGATCAGGGCCAGTTATATTGCATATCTGCCTCTGGATCTTATCAAGAACCCTGAGGCAAACAGAAGGGGCTCCAGACGATATATGGCAGCAATACTCCATGCAAGGGCGAATTGTTGATTTGTAGACCTGAAGGATTGATTCCAAGGAGAAAAATTTCCTGGCACGGCACAGGGAGCCAACTTTCCTTGCGGTGGATGAAGCAATTGACTCAATGTATTTGTTCCATCTCAGGTCCTATCAAAACTTATATATTTACAAATAAGCAATTATTAAGTATAACAGAGAGGTCATTTATATTCATATGCTCATAAAACCAAGTCATTAAACAAGATTGTACACTATTTTCTTGCCATTTAGATTGCAATGAGGCCAGAGACTCTACCAAACAGCAACCAATTGTCTCATCTTAATAATACCTATGCACATATGTATACAGATATAACACTTATATATATGCATTAATGAATACATTTTAATAAAAGTGAATATTATAAAAACTGTTTAAAAAAAAGTTACTAAAGATTTAGTAATTTGACTTCATACAGACACCTACATGTATATACTGTTGTTCCTGATCATATGTAAATGTACATATTTATACATATTGTATATGTTTATTTATCTTTTTCCAAATGTTCCTTTTAATGCAATTGTAAACAATTGTACATTATATACAATTGTTGTCTGTCTTAATTCATGCTTGTAAGGAAATTTTCACTTGTGTTTTCTTCTACATTAAATGTGTAAAGTAAACAGATAAAATTATTTTACATTTATTTATTCTATAATTATTCAGAAATCAGGTTGGCAAAAACATTCCGATTATATTTGGTCATATTTCATGATATTTATTCATATCTCAAGATCAAAAGAATAAATTATTTTAAAAAGAAAATTTTATACTCTCAAAGATTTTGATTTTTTTTTTTTTTTTTTTTTTTTTTTTTTTTGTAAAACTGAAATAAAGCTAGAGTCAGACTGAGAGATTTTTTTACCCATAATGCACTAAAAGAAACTTGGTTTTAATTATAGAAAACAACTAAATAAAAAAAGACAGAAAAAACAGTTTTTGCTTTAAATTTTAATCTTATCATCTTGCTGCCTCTAAATAGCAGCCTCCATTCCAAGGTCCGCAGTGGACCGTGTATTGATTGCTTCTGCCTGAATAAAATCTGTTTTTGCTATTATTTCTCTCTTGTTAGACCAGAATTTCTTCTCTTTGGTGACAAATACCAAATCAATTTCTGAAAATTATTCATTTTATTTTTATGAAATATTTAAATTTTCTCTTTGTATTGTTCTACTAAGTTTAGTTGAATTTCTTAGCAATATTACTGTGATAAATTTATCATCAGTTCAACGCAGCTTGAGTTCATAAAATCATTTCTAGTTCTGTAGGAACAACTGAATTTCTTGTTCTTAATGCAGCAATCAGCTGATGAATTCTTCAGCCTTCCTCAAATATTGTGGTAAGAAACATCAAAAACAGAAACATGTTTAATTGCCCAAACAAAATGTGAATGTCTCTTCTCAAACTTCAAACTATTATTAAAATCATTTTGAAGATGATTTTTTGGCAAATTCATCATAACTTTTGAAAGACTAAACTTGAAAATGTTTTTTAAAATGGAAAAATTGGTTTTGCCTTATCATAGTAATTATAAACAAAGAGTTTGGTGATATCTGTAATGAAAAAAATGTTAATTTCTTTTTATATATCTTGTTCATAAAGGAATAAAATAGAACTTTATAATTTAGTGTTATTAGTCATTAAAACTAATGATTCAAATTAGTTATATATCAATAAATAGGAGGCAAACTAATATACGAAAAACTGTATCCTTCATTTCAGAAATGTTTTATTTTGCAGAAAGTGCCTCAGTTATCTCAGGAGATAAATGTTGTCAAACATTGACAAAAATAATCTAAAAAGCTAACTAACAGCTCATGCTGACTAAAAAAAGTTGTACTGCTAACTGTATAAAATTAACTAATCTCATCTGTCATAGGTGAAAAAACAAACTATAAAAGGAATCTTCTTCTTATATTTTCTTTTACTAATTTACTTTAATAAGTTGAAGTTTATCATTAAATTTATTTTAAAAGGTTTTATGTTAAATATTAATGAAAGTTTTTACATTACTGCAACAATTAATAAACAGCACATGTAAAATTCTGAGTGAATGTATGATTATGAAGTAATAATCTAAGCCTGAGTGAGGTCATATGACATGGTTCATGAAAATATGGAGCAATAACCTCAAGATATATAACATTAAAATTATTTTAAAATCATCATTTTTGATGATGATTTTAATATGTTGATTACAGTAACAGCAATAAAACTTATTTTTGTTTTAATCAGAAAATAAATTATAAATACACCTTGAATATTTTCATTTTTTTTTTCCTTGATTGTCTTGTCTATTTCTGGAAGACTGAGTGGTGTTTATTAAAAGATGTTACCAGTAAAATAAAACCAAAGAAATAAAAAGAAGTTAAATTGAAAATTTGCCTTTGACAATTTTCATTATCATTTTTTCTTGAAAGAAATTTAGATTTTTCAAATTTATTTCTTCAGAAGATGGCATGTATAAATTTCCTCTTTTATATTGATTTATAATCAAAAGATTTATAATCAAAAGATTTCTTCATAAACAAAAAATACATATGTGTCTGTATTTGGGATTTTTGCCATTTATAGTTGTTTTCTGAGAAAAATTGCAACTGGAATTTCTGAAAGAAAATTCTGTTGTTTATCTTGCTTGTATGTTTTATGCTTAAACAATTTTTATTCCAACTCCAGTTTCAAGCTGTTGTTCTTTCTCTGAGTTTTGAAGGTTATAATGAGGAAATAGAAAAATTTTGCAAGGAAATTTCAATAAAAATTCATGAATGATGAAATTCATGCCTATTTAAAAAAATCTATCTTATCTTTGTCATTAAAGGTTTTTGAAAATAAACTTGAACTTCAAAAAATGAATATAAGAAAGAATTAATGATATAGTGTTTGTGAAAAAAAAAAACTTTAAAGATTATTATAAATTAACATTTGATAAAATGAACAAATTAGATTCAGACACATTAAAACATTCTATTTATTATCAGTTTCAGAAAACATAAAAAGCTCTCTCTATTGAAAATTATTAATAAGATTCAATATCCTCACTGAGTGGATAACAATATAAAATAAAATTTAATTAACTTATAATTTACAGAGAAAGATAAAAAGTACAACTATGTAAAACAAAATCTGCAAAGTTTCAGCTTTTTAGTATCTATAGTTATTAGAAATGTTATGCCCTTCAATTAACAGGCATTTAAATAGAATTAAGTATTTTTCTGTTAAATATTCACTCATCTTTTGTATAATATTAGGTTGGTGCAAAAATAATGACGTAATAATGTCGTTTTTTGACTTTAAAAATACGCCAAAAAACAACATTATTACGTCATTATTTTTGCACCAACCTAATACTACATATACACAGTGTGATAGGTGAATTGTCTTCATTTTATATTTTTAATTTTCGTGCATGTTTTGTTTGTTTTTGATTTTGTCAACTGCGCAATATATTAGGGTTAGTTGGGTGTGGTCTGTGAGAAAAAGAGCACCAATGATGCAATTCACTCTGCCAGAGATTTGGGAACAGAATGATGTACTGCTTGGCATATGCACTGGAAGATTCAATATGAACATTTCAGGGTGATTGGGTGTTAATATGAGAACAGTGCAGACAATTCAAAAAGAGTTGGATGAGTCTAATGACAATTATGATGGCACAGCAGCTTGGAAAACTCACTCTGATTATTCTGATAAAAAAGACTTCCCAAATTTGTTGATGAGGGCCTCAGACACAACACAAAGACCTACACCAAGTGCCTTGAGGAGGTAGTGCTGCCCTGGGTCAAGAGGGTGGCTATTGGATGACACTTATGTCTGGCAAAAGGATTCTGCACCATGCCATAAAAGCAGGAGAACCCAGTCATGGCTGTCAGACAATTTCTGTGACCACATCAACCCCTTACATCTGGTCATCTAATTCCTCAGACTGCAACCTCCTTGATCATTATGTGTGGGAAGAAGTTGAGAGAGAAACTAACAAAACTCCTTGTAACACCAAAGATGAACTGAAGACAATGATTATAGCAGCATTCACCAACTTAAACCAGGAGACCACCCAGAAGAGTTGCAGGAGATTCCAAAGTCATCTGGATTGAAGACAATGGCAATTTTATTGAATAAATTCACTTTAGTATTTCAAGATATTTTTGTGTAATTTCGATAAATATATCTGTTAAAATGAAATATCAGTATTATTTTCATCTTTGCCAAATTTCCACGACAATTTATCCATCACACCCTGTACACCATTTATAAATATAAAACAACATAGTGACCAGTCCAAGTTTGATTTGAAGAAATCCTTTTGTGACAATTTCCTGTCATACAAAAACTGTCCTCAAAGATGAAAAAAAAAAAAAATAATAATTGTAAATTCACCTAAACAATTTCTGTGTTTTAAATCTTTTATTTGCACTTTATCTGTTTTCCTCTTTTCTTTTCCTTTGTGGACAAGTTGAATATTTTGACAAGGCCACATCCCCACCTGTCACAACTTTCTACAACATAAGGGAAACAAAAATTTCTATTTCTTCTTAAGTTTATTTACTCATCATTAGTTTTTTCTTTTATATAAAAAATTAAAACATACATAATCACAAGAAATAAAAAAAAACTCATTTAACTTACACAAAAGGGACATTTTGTTTTAATTAAACTTGTTTAGAAAAGATAGAAATTAATTGATAATTGCAGATTTTTCCAATAAATGGAAATATTTTTGCCTAAAGGGCATTTGTGAAATAATGTTAACTATACTCATATCATATTGACAGAAATATATGGCAATAAACAAAATTTAAATAATATAAAATGTAAATAATATAAAATAAATATAATATAAAATGTAAATAATCTTGCAACATAAATGAAAAATGATTTGCTATTATTTGACAGGCAAAGATTTTTTTTTTAATTTTATTCATTTTTCATTCTGCTGTTTTTTTTTTATTTTTGCTCTTGTTGAATTTCATATTCTAATTTAAACTATTTTGTATTATTTCTTAAATCAATATTTCCTGGTTAAAATTTTATTAAATTGTGCAGTAAAATAATACCTAAATTGTTAAAATTAAACAATTTAGGTATTATTTTACTGTACAATTTTAATCTACAAAATTTAAAGCTTAAATATTATAATGAGAAAAATAATCTCAATTTAGTAAATAAATTTGAAAGAAAGACAAAACTAATTTAGAGTAGCAAAGATTTTTGTGTGTATTGCAGCATGGGAAATTGTGACCGTCAAGAAGATAATGACAACAGATGAGAAAATTTAACACAAATGTCATTGCTATCATGGGAACATTATCTTTTAAAATTGCTATCATGGGAACATTATCTTTTAACATTGCTATCAGGTTTTACAATAATATTCATTATGATCAAGAATACACAGCAATTATCTCAAGAGTTCATGTTAATTTTAATCTCAATAAAACAGAATATCAAATAATTTAATCTATTAAGGTATTTCCAAAAATTACTTATGTTACCCTTGTATTTTAAATAGCAAGTTATCCATAAATAATGTCCAAAAAAGAACAAATTAAATTATATTTTTGTAATTTTAAAATATTTAAATAATAATGAATGTTAGCATGCATTTGTACAGTTTTAAACAAGTTATTAACTTGATCATTTTAAAGATGCAAATGACTCTGAAAATATATAAGACATGAGTTTACAAAAGATCATAATCTGCTGATGCAATCTGAAAATATTTCTGGTGCTTACATCTTTAATGAATGAAAATTATGAATATGATTTGAAGATTGATCAATTTGATTTTATAGTTTAACAACCGTTTGTGGGTCATGTAAAGCTGAAACATTTTGGATTGTAAGAATAATTCTTTTTTTTATGTGATATTGCTTCAGCGGTTTTTTTTGGAGATAATGATTTTTCCAGATACAAGTCTTACTATTTAACCCAATTTGTTTAATTTATTCTCAAAGGGTATTTGTATGTAAGTAAATGTAACTCAACAGGAATTCAAAATAGGCTCCCATTCAGAGTTGTTAATCATTACACCACCCACACATCCAGATAATTTGTAGAACAGCAAATAAAAAAGTAAACTAGATCTGAATGAAAAATAAGTTTCAGAATTTTAAAACTTAAAAAAAAAATCTTTTTCAGTTTTTATAAGAAACCTGCTACAAATAAAAATCATTCTTATTGAAAAACAAATCTTCTACAATTTGTTGAGTGTTACAATGAAGGAAAAGACATTCAAATGATGATGTTTGAAGATGAGGAACTTAGTAGGAGAAGTGAATGAAAACATTCATTAATAAACAAAACATTATTTTATTTAATAACCGGAGTTATGAATGTTTGGTAATTGAACTTACAATGTAATTTAATTTTGTTTTATGTAAAAATAACTGACAATTATGATCTCTTTATATTTATATCTCTCTGTAAAAATGAAACTATTCAGTGAAATGTGTCAAAATTTAAAGAATTTTATTCAAGTTCAAAGCTGAATACACATTTTAAGAAATGCTCAAAATTGCAGTATATATATATATATATATATATATATATATATATATATATATATATATAAACAAATGTCCAAAATTCCCTCATATGGGAAATAGCCTATTTCGGCAGACAATTATGTCATTTTTCTGTCGTATCAACCCCGATGATGATGTTGGTCATCTGTCTTATGAAAACTATATGGTTCAACACCTTCTTCTATAAACACACAAATATTAACATTGGACAATATTTTCTAAAGTTAATAAATAAACACTTTGAAAAAAATAACCCTCTAAGTAAGATCTTGAGAAGGAAAAAGATTATGATTAGCTACTCTTGTACCAACAACATGTATACAATTATTAATTCACTCAATAACCATATTTTAAGAAATTTCTATGGCACCAATAACAAATTTCCTATTGGACCCTCCAGTAGTTGTAGATCTAAAGAGAATTGTCCAGTAAAGGGCAAATGCAAATCTACCAGGGTTATATATCAAGCAACCATTTTCACTAAGAAAATATGGAAAATAATAATGTTTACATAGAGATTCCTGCGGGGAAATGAAAACAGAGATTTTCTACCTATAGGCACACATTTTCTAAAACTAAACTAAAACACAAAACAGATCTTTCAAAAAAAAAAAAAATTGGGAATTGGAGGAGAAAGGTTTGACCCCACAGATAGTTTGGAAAGTTATAGGTTCTGCATGAACTCTTAATAGTGATAGAGTTAGGCATGATATATGTTTAGAAGAAAAAATCAAAATAATAAAATACAGTAATCAAAGCCAACTATTGAATCAGGGGAATGAATTAGTGTTAAAATGTAGACATAAAAACAAATTCAAATTTCCATAATATAGTTTTACCTTAATTAGCTACCATATTCCTATAATATAGTTTTACTTTAATTAGCTACCCAAAATCACTCCCTTCTAACTCTTCAAATGTCAACAGAAAAAACAAAAACAATTCTAATCTCCATATTGAAATCCTCACTTCTAAAATCTTTTTATATTATATTAATTATAATTTAGAAAATTTCCCCTACCTTGAATATTTTCCTAACTCTCTTTCTGTTAATCCCTTACATCCTTTTATCAATATTTTTAAAATTTATTTTTGGCTTCTTTTTTTTTTTAATTTTAAATTAAAAATTCATTTTTTTCACATAACCTTAAATTAATGTCATAAGGTTAGTATTCAGGTTTATTTTAACAAAACTTTCCCCTTTAAGACAGATACCTTCCACCCTCCCCTGACCCATGGCTCATGCCTTTTGTCTGACTGAAACATTGAAATGTATAATTTCTTTTTTCAGCAAGTTGGATTTGGGTTGATTTGTTAGCTTTCACAGTTAAATTCTACTTTATGCCTCATCTAACTTTATAGACATGAACTTATTCCACACTGGGCCTGATAAGACAGACAAATGACATCGTCATCTGCTGAAATAGGCTATTCCCCATATGAAGTAATTTTGGATTTATTTGTTTATTAATTATATTGTTCTGTAATAATAAATACATCGGGCTCATTTTTATGGATCAGTTTTAATATTTTATATTACTAGGATCCACTTGGATTATATACCAATGGAGTTTATACTTATTAAACCCAGGTTTACAAACTAATATCTACTAAAGATATTAGTTTGTAACCCTGGCTTTTGATGCTTTTGTGATCATCGGACAAACTGGTTTATTTTTTAAAAAAGGATCTATTTATGCTTATTTGTGTTTGATTATATATGTGTAGTGGAGTGGGGTTAGAAACTAATATCCATACAACTGAATATGTTAGCTCTATCACAGATATTGAGCACTTTCGACTAAGTACTGTGCATATATATATATATATATATATATATATATATATATATATATATATATATATATATATATGTTTGTGTGCAAATATATAGAAAAATAGGAAAGAACCGTTAGTTTAATAATCCGAAGTTCTTTAGTATTTTTGTTTTATTATTAAAAAACAGTGCTCAATGCACAAGTAGAGCCTATATTATAATTATTTAAAAAAATATGATTCCATCACTACATAAGAGTTCTCATGTTTCAAAAACAGAAGCTAAATACTTCAATTTAATTATAGAAATTAAATTAAATGAAAGTACCTAATTCTGTTTCATCTTCAAGTGAATTTTGGAATAATAAATTTTGAAATTTAATTTTATAAGCATATACATTCGTAATATTAATTTTTATGGAAACGGAGAAACCCAATCATTTTAATAAGGGGCGGTAGGGTTTTCACTGACAACTATTTCAAATTAAAAATTCATTTTTTTTTCACATAACCTTAACAACCGGACTTTGAGGAAAACCCTACTACTAGAATAATTAACTCAACCCGACCCGACATCGGAAAAATTAACAAAAGAATCCTAGAAAGGGTTACTAGGCAAATTAAAGACTACGTTGGATTAACACTCTGGATTAATACCAAAGAAGTCATAATTGGTTTACCAGTATTAACAACAAGCCTAATTGCACCCTAATACAGTTCGATATTGTGGATTATTATCAGTCAATATCAAGAGATCTATTCACGACTGCCCTAGAGTTTGCTACTCTATATTCTTACCTAAGAGAAGAAGAAATGAACATAATTTTTAATGCAAAAAAATCTATCCTCATTCACAATGTGGACCAATGGATTAAAAACACTAAAGACCATTTTGACATTGCCACGGGATATTTAGACTCTGCAGAGTCTTCTGACCTTGTTGGTCCATTTATACTATTCACCCTAACCTTGCACCGTGAATTAGACATTAAGGGCATAAGGCTATACAGGGATGACGAGCTCATGGTAGTGGGGAGTTCCACAAATTTTGAAATAGATAAAATTAGAAAGATAATACATAATGGATTCTGAAAACTAAATTTTAAAACTACAGTTAACACAAAATTGAAAAGGGTAAACTTCCTTGACATAACTTTAGATTTAATGAACAAAACAGAAAACCTAACACTAATCCCTTGTATGTACACCGCAGGTAAAACCATCCTTCATCCACAATTAAGTATATACCCTCATCAATAGAGAAAAGAGTCAGCATGAACTCCGCAAATGAAGAAATATTCCAAAAACAGCAATTTTTACAACACAGCTCTAAAAAATAGCGGATACAAAAACGCTAACATCAGTTATAAAAAACAGTAGTACTAACCAGAAGAAAAACAGAAAAAATAAAAATCATTTGGTATACCCCACCCCCGTTCAACCAAATGGTTAGTTAGGACAAAATTCCTAGCTTTAATTGAAAAACACTTTCCTACTGATAGCAAACTTAGCAAAATCTTTAATAAAAACATTTTGAAATTAAGTTACAGCTGCATTGAAAATTTAGAAAGAATCATAAAAAAACATAATAAAATCCTGGGAAAATACGCATGCTAAAATCAAATTAATAAAATCCCTAAATTAAAATTAGACAAAAATAATTAAAATTTATGTGAATGTAGAAACCTCGAAGACTGCCCGTTCGATAATAAATGCTGCATATAATCTGTGGTATATCAATGCACAATCCCATCCATTGAGAATGCAAACATTGAAATGATATATATAGGATCTACGAAGAATGAATTTAAAATTAAGTGAAGACAACACTAAAGCTCCTTCAATAATATTAGAAATAGATATCAGACATCCCTATCTGAATATTTTTGGCATTTAAAAGAAACGAATATGACACCAAAAGTAAAATGGAAAATAATAAATAGAACAAGAACTTGTAAACCCTGGGATGGCCCATGCCCTTTATGCCTACATGAAAAACTACACATTATTAAGTTTCTAAAAAATGAAAATTTATTAAATCAAAGACATGAGATAACGGTTTTTTGCTGACACTGACAAATATTCGCCTTAAATAATTAGCTTAAATTTTTTCTAAATTTCAAAGTCTATAAACAAGTTCAATTAAAGCAATACGTTTAAAAACTTAACCCAGTCATAAAAAAACCTTTATGAAGTTCAAACTGTAGTTCAATACGACGTATTCATATACAAACAACCCTTTTAGAAAAAAATCTTTAAGTATAAATATACAAATTTAACGGCGTAACAAAAAAATGCCAAAAACTCTGTCATTGAAATAGACAAGACGATATGAGTTGAACGGATGTCATCATTCGTTTGAAAATAGGCACCCTGGCCATACCTTGACTTAACCTCTTTTCGAAAGTAACTAATATTTTGATACAGTAGTTGCCAGTGTAAATGTAAACCCTACCACCCTTTATTAAAAAAGATTGGGTTTGTCCGTTTCCATAGAAATTAATATTACGAGTGTATATGTTTATAAAGCTCTGTAAATTTCAAAATTTGTTATTCCAAAATTCGCTTCATCTAAATTTTTATTTTGTGTATTGTCTTTTATTATTTTCCCCAACCCATACCCCTTTCCTTTTTTACACTAGAACTGAATAATCATTTAAGACCGGCTGGGTGAATATTTTTCTTCTAACTTCTTTTAACTACTGACCGACCTGCTTCGTCGGCCATTTGGCCGACGAAGCAGGTCGGTCAGTAGTTAAAAAGGATCTTCTTGGGCCTGCTGCTAATGCAGACCCACAGGATAAAACAAAGTCAAATAAAAGGGGAAAGGCTACTCTTAAAAATCCTTCAGAAAAGATCAATGTGCTGGAGTCAACTAGCTTTGAAAATAAACAGACTATGCCGGTCTCAAGC
Source organism: Acanthosepion lycidas (assembly GCA_963932145.1). Classification (NCBI taxonomy): domain Eukaryota; kingdom Metazoa; phylum Mollusca; class Cephalopoda; order Sepiida; family Sepiidae; genus Acanthosepion; species Acanthosepion lycidas. The sequence continues at coordinate 66,116,452 of OZ010592.1, read as the reverse complement.
AAAACCTGTGATGTGAAGATGCCGAAGGAGGCTCAAGATAAGGCAATAGCCGGGGAATCGCCCACTTGTTGGAAGTCCCCACCGAGTTGCATCGTGAATATCACAGAGTTCTTTGAAAAGGCGAAGGGCTACACTCATCTTGTAAAAGAAGATGGGCTCCTTGAAGATGTCCAAGAACTAAAGGTATTCGAAAAGAGAAGTGTGTCTGTCTTCGTGGTAGACAAGCGTACGCGCAAAATTTGTCGCTCCACGAAAGACATAGTGATCAAATCACTTTTGTCTCTAGGTATTAAACACCAAAGAGTTATCAAGGGTTCCGGTTTTTTCATGTGGGACGTACTGCTGCCCACAGCCGAAGATTGCCTCCAAATGGCAAAAAAAAAAAAAAAAGTTAATAACAAAGGACCTCATTTGAGGCCCCTCCTCTAGTAACGGGAGAGCATATGGCTGCATTTTTTATGAATCATGGCCAAATTTTAGGGGTTCTTTCCCACAACCTGAACGGGGATGTACTTTTGATATAATACTCGATCGCTTGGCCTTCGTCTCCATCCCAAACTGTTTGGATTTTTGCGGCCGGAAAATGCCGGTCATCGTGACCGGTAGAAAACCTATTTGCTGGAGATGTGGAGAGACTGGTCACCTCTCCTCCTCCTAACCAGGGATGAAGGCCCCTGGAGTTCCGGTCACTGGCGACCAAAATCCTCCTCTGGCCGAGACTGTTAAATCCGCGGCGCCTGTAATGGGCCTATCTGCGACACGGACCGGTGAGGACAATCCCTCGTTTGGGTCTTCACCCATATTCCCCCAAACTGACGCCTCTCACAAGTGTGGATAAAGAGAAGGAAGAGGGGAAATGGCGTGTCGTGGATAGGGGCAGAGGGAAGAACCGAACAACGGGGTCTCTGTCCCAGCATGACCCCAGGGATAAAAACACCTACAGTCCCATTCACTCCACAAGCTCTGATGGCGACGCCTCGGCGTCTTATGACAAAACTGCATTCAACACCAAGAAAATGAATGAACCGAGCCGGCAGAAAATATTGGACCTCAAAAAATTGAAGGAGAAGTGGACGCAAAGCGGGCGAAGAACCAAAAGTCGCTGTGGGCGCCTTGCTCCTCATCCTCTGCTCCGTCTTCCCCTTCGTTAACCAAAAAATCATTTGCAAAACCACCTTCACCCAAATCATTGTGAAATTCACTGACCAAACAAAAATCACAAACAGAGAGCCCTTCAACTAAGCCTTCCCCTTTCAAGATCACATCTGGCAACACACCCACATGCACTCCCATAAGCACACCTACTCTTATACCTTCAAAATCTCCTCAAAAGAAGAGACACAGAAGCCCCGAGTTGGAGGTCGCAGCAGATAGGAGAAAAAAGAAAATGAAGCCGCCAGGGGAAGACGTCTGCTGCGTATCCGGGGAAGAGGCAGAAAGGGTTTTCGGGCAATCGAGAAACCCTAAACAATTAAAGATCTTATGGAATTTTCAGCACATCAATGGTAAGGACGTCGAAGTGCCAGAAAATTTCAGAGAAACAAAATGTGTCCTGACTCGTTCCATCTGGCCCGGGTACGCGGGAGATCTGGGGCATGATAGAGGAGGCAAATGCGTCTCTGAAATTGGTGCCCCCAGCGGCCTACTTACTTCACCCATCCCTGTATAGAGCCCTTAAATTAACGTATCCTGCGGACATCGGCGGCTTGTCTCATGATGATACCGTCGAAATTGCGTCTTGAGATGGCGTCTGGATCAATGAGACGGGAGTCGATGTCGTCACCCCGGCCATGGAGGACAACTCTAATTGGTTTGATAATGTCACTCTGGTTGGTAAATGTGAATGCCCGAAGTCGGAGGTCGGAGTCTCAAAGGGTGAGGCCTTCTTGCGACCTTCAGCGCTTAGGGGTGAATATATGTTGTGTGCAAGAGACTCGTTTTTCCTCTCGCGATTATGAAGGCATTCTGTCTAAGAAGTTTTCTCTTTATTCAGCATGTTTTGATGGACGCTCGAGGGGTGTCTCTTGGTTGGTGAGCAAGTTTTGAAGGTTGCGTGTGCGCTTGTCTTCACAGACCTGGTGGGCAGACTTTGCGTGCTGGATGTTACCATAAGGCTCTGCGTCTCATTGGGGTTTATGGGCCCAATATTCAGACTGTGTGACATAGAGAGAGAGAGAGAGAGAGAGAGAGAGAGAGAGACGACTGAGGTGGATTAGGTAATCAACGGTGCTAAAGAATTAGGATGAAGGTGCTAATTACTTGGGTAGAAGGAATTCCGGAGTAATTCCAGAAATAAGTTTGTTTTTTTTCCTCTTGTTTTTTTTCCTCTTAATAATTTTTTCTGGGGTTGAGTTATTAGTTAATTACATGTAATAATTCCAAAGTGATTAAGAGACGGATTCGTTAAAGTAAAGTTTGTGATAAATGGCAAATTGGATTTTTGGGTGGTCTGAATAGCAGAATTCAACCAGACGGGATAAGTGGTTTTGGCAAAATTTAAGTATACGTTGTCTGCGGAAGATCCAGCAGGAGGTCCGAATCCGATTTTAGTGCCTCTTGAAAACTGGTTGCCCGCGGTGATCCGAAGATTAGGCGGAAACACATGGTGGTCCAGGCGATTTGCATATTGAAATTCGGGGGCGGTGCCTAAAGATGGCATAGCTCCGCATCTCTATATATAAGCTGCTCGCACGCTTGAGTTAGTCAGATGAGTTTGGAGTTCGGAGATCAGAACGAGGAAGAGGCGGCTTTTTGGAATTTGCTGGTCTGGTCTGTTGGCTGCCCTGTGTCAAGAAGACCGATCCGAACCAAGAGATCGAAATAGAACCCGTACGAATCCAGATAACTTCGTCAACAAGGCTGCGAGAAAGCAGACTGCTATATCGTAGGGTGCAGACGAAGATCTACGAATTACTTCCCTTAGATCAGCCGAAATTGTTTAGGCAGAAATTTTCCTACTCTCTCTCTGTGACTTTCCGACCCAAACGAGTGAATCTCGTTACGACATTTTGTACTCCTCTAAATTCTTCGATAGAGACATAAAAAACAGTGGCCTAAATAGGGCTCTTTGTACAGGAACAGGAGTTGCTGTTTTTTTTTCTCTTTTTCATGTGTTTGCGGCTACGACAAGAAACTTTTGCTGCATGAATAGTGATTTCCTTTCAGCGAAATACCCAGCCATTTCCTCCCCTTCCCACCGGATCGTTCTGGGGAGATCGATACGCTGCTGTTCGGATCAAGAATTCACAACGTGACGAATAGTGATGGTTTCTTTCAGTTCACCGGAGGAAGATCGGGTGGATTTCTTATTCGGCCAGAACCACCGGGGAGACAGGACAGAACTGCAACAGGCAGGGTTATTACGTTAGAATTGGTGCCTTGTGCCAGGGTTCCAACCCGTGGATTTGCCAGGGACACGGAGAGAGAAGAGCGAAATTCCCTGTACAAAAAATAAAGGACTGAAAGCTAAGTACGACCAAAAAGACTGTAGTTACAAACTATCGGTCGGAAAGGCTCGGGAAAAGAAAAAAAAAAAAGAAAAAATAGAGAAGGGAGAGGAAGAAGAGAGAACAAGAAAACGAAGAGCAGAGAAAGGTAAGTCACCTTTTTGGTCCTCGGCTCGCTTGTCGCACGCAAGTCTGCCAGTGTACAGTTGTTGTGTTCGATTTCTCCAACATTGCATGCTGTTGAAGTGTCGATAGTGTGTGAGGCGAGTTTTCCTTTTCTGTTGTCTCTTGCTGAATAGGGGGAAGGTAGTAGTGATCGGGCGTTAGAATGAGGGTAGCAGGTTCGGATATTACAGACGACTACGGAGAAGCGGAAGTTCCCGAAATTACAATGGGGTTCCGCAGACTAATCGGAGGCATGAGACTGTCCTCGTTTAGGGGCGACCCAACAGAGCTGCAGGAATGGATACTGTCGATCCAAAAGAAACAAGTCGTATATGACTTGTCACACCAGGAGATAGTCCTACTGGCAGCGGCCGGTTCAGTGTCCAAATATGTCGTAGGGCTATATAGGGAGAACCTTGCCCTAACTTGGACAGAGCTGAAGTCTGCCCTGGTCCGACAGTACGCCAGTGAGCGCACGGCTATTGAGACAGTTAGGAAGTTGTTCAAACTCCGACAGGGAGATAAGGAAGCCATGACGGATCTGGGAGAAAGAATAGCGGGATTAGCGGCACTGGCTTTCCCGGAGCTGGCGACCCGAAACAGTGGTCCGATACAGGCCCTGTTAGCCGACGTATATATGGATGCGTTGAGTGATAGGGAGCTGCGGGGTGACGTCCTGAAGGATGGACCGAGCACCCTGGCCGCGGCCATTGAAGCAGCTCGCAACAGTGAACGACTTTGGGACAGAATAAGGGGCAGTGTAGCCAGGGACCTCAGGGGGACCAAGATAATGAAAAGGAGCAGGTTCGGACACGGGACCCGGAAGAAGAAGTAGAGGAAAATTGGGAATTGGAGGCAGATCCGAATAAACGAGAATGGGACTTGCGGTATGGATTCTATAAATTCACGCCAGGCCGGTATGGGCTAGTGTGCTGGACGTGTAAATACGCTGGGCACAGGGCTCGGGACTGTTCAATCAATTGGGGGAGGAGACCCCAGGTCTCTGGGACCCAATTGTACGAACTGTGGTGAATACAGGCACAATGCTCGGTGGTGTACGGCGGCAGGGGACCGTAAATTAGGCGTTAAGCGAACTAATGCGCTGTTACCACCCACCAGGAAAGCAAAGAGCCCGGAAAACGCCGCTGGGTCACCCGTGAAGGAGTAGGAGGCAGGGTGGCCCGAGTCCAAGCAAGACCTCTGAAATTTTGGACGTGTGGAGTGGTTGGTCATTTTTCGCCCGATTGTCCGCGGAGAAGATGCTACCATTGTGGGGGCAGGCCACATGAGGCGAGCCTGCCCCAACAGGGGAGGGAGTCCCCCAGGACGAACCGGCCGGGATAGGAATGAAATGGAGGTACAGAGGGATACAGCGGAAGGGCGCTATCATCCAAACCCCATCCCAGCCAGAAGGACCCCCAGACGAGAAATGGGACCCCGAAGAAATAAGGAACCCCCGTTGCTGGCCCTCGCTCCTCGGTGGTCCTGAAGGGAGGCGAATAGGAAAGATGGAAGGGAGGTCCGAGTGTACAATTTGCTGAAGAAGGGACCGGATCTCGCCTGCAATGTCTTGCAGGAAGTTTAGGGCCCTGGTTGATACTGGAACATCAGTATCACTGGTTAGTTCGAGGACCTACAGACAGTTAGGGAGATGGGGAAAGTTGAGGCCAGTAGATTTATCCATAAGCCAGGCCGATAGCAGTAAGATGAGGAGAGAGGGCATGACATGGCTGCCTTTTCAATTAGCAAGGACTAGAGGTATCATGAAAATGTATGTGGCACCTGAATGTGGGGCGAGTTGATTCTGGGGAGTGGCTGGCTTAAACAGCACAAGGCCCAGATCCATTTCGACCCAACTACCCTGACCTAGATACCGCTAGGAGAAGACAATTATGAGCAACTACCTGTAGGCAGATATAGAGTTGCCCCCTAGAACCACTGTTCGCCGTCCTGTACGCTGTGCAGAAGTTGGATTATTATTTGAAGGCGAAATTATAGTAGAGGGAGCCCTGAATGACGGCTTGTATCAGGTAACCCCCACGGATGGGTATGATAATAATGAGGGAGAAGTGACAGTATGTAGTTCATTAGTGAAAGGATCAAGGACCGTACCCCTGCTTCTGACTAATTCGGCTAATAAAACCGTCAGAATAAAGTGAGGAGAAGAGTTAGCACAGGCTTGCCCCGTAAGGGAAGTCGAACAGGTGAGGATAAGAAACGAAGATAGGTCTCGAAATAAGACAGAGATTGGCGAATTAAGGGACGAGGACATAACAGTCCCTGAATGTTATAGAAGAGAATTAAGGGGTTTGCTAAGTAGAAACCGGGAGGTAATAGCAATGACAGATAAGGAGCTAGGACAGACAGAGACAGTGGAGATGAGGATAGACACCGGTGACCACCCACCTATCAAATTAAGGCCATATAGAACCCCAATCTACAAAAGGAAATTAGTAGAGGAGGCAGTGAATAAGATGATGGACTCGGGGATAATTGAGAGATCCAAATCTCCCAGGAGCTTCCCTATCGTGATAGTTTAAAAGAAAGGTGGAGGGCACAGGTTTTGTGTTGATTTTCGCCAGCTGAACGCGATTACAAAACCGTTAGCAGTGCCCCTCCCCCTGATGAATGACATTTTGGCTCTCTTAGGGAAATCTAAGTGTTTTTCCACCTTGGATTTGAGATCGGGTTATTGGCAGGTGGCCCTGAACAAGGAGGACCAAGAAAAGACCGCGTGTCACATGGGTCTTTTCAATTTTAGGGTTATGCCGTTTGGGTTGGCAAATGTCCCGGGTGTGTTTAGTCAGCTCATGTCCATAGTGTTGAATGGCATGGAGACGATATCATGGTGTTTTCGAAATCGCTTGAGGATTTTTGAACACCTACAGCGGATGTTCAACCGCCTAAGGAGTCATGGCTTGAAGCTGTCAAAATGCCAGTTTTTAAGAGAGGAGACAAAATACCTAGGGTTCGTGATAAATAAGGACGGGATAAAGACCGACCTAGACAAGGTAGAGGTAATAAGGGCGATGCCCGCGCCGAAAACTGTAAGGGAGATTATAGGAGCCATAGGATATTATAGGAGGTTCATACCCACATTTAGTCGCTTGGCGTGTCCTCTGATAGCCCTGACAAAGAAATACGCCAGGTTTAGGTGGACGGAGGATTGCCAGCGTGCATTTGAGGCTTTATAGGACCAGCGGACTGCTGTGCCCTTGTTAGCTTACCCAGACTTAGGTAAGCCTATGGGGCTATACACTGATGCTAGTGATAGGTGCATCGGAGCAGTACTCACGCAACCATGCCCTGATAAGGATGGACCTGTGCCGGGTGTGCCTGAAGAGTTACCAATCTATTTCCTTTCTCATCGGCTTTCCGAGAGCCAACAAAGATGGCCGGTGATCGAGAAGGAGGCGTTCGCCATCCTGTACGCTGTGCAGAAGTTGGATTATTATTTGAGTGGGGCAGTATTCACCATTAAGACAGACCACCAACCTCTCGAACAAAAAGATCCAATAATGGGCGCTGAAGCTAAGTGGGTACAACTGTAAAATAGAGTACCTAGCGGGGAGGGATAACACCTGTGCTGATTTGCTATCGAGGATACCGAAACAGTTGGAAACGGAGTCCATCAAGTTAGAGCCAGGTGTGGACGATAAGGCCTTCCAGATCAATGTAATTAACTCACACGGGTTGGAAAGGAGACCTAATTGGGAAGATCAGGAGGCGGGTGAAAAAGAGACCATTACGGACCATCACTGGATAGATATTGTTAGGCAAAGTCAAGGGGATAGTGACATAACAGCCATTAGATCCAGGGTAAAGGCAGGAAATACCTCCAAATATATATTGCAGGGTGATGTGTTGTATTACCTTTCAGGGAAAGATGAGGAGATGAGCTTGAAGATGGTGATACCCGAAAAGGTGAGGTCTGAGATCTTAGATCATTGCCATAAAAAGTTAGGACACATGGGGATTGACAAGACATATGGGTTGATAATGAGGAATTACTATTGGCCCAAGTTGTTTAATGATGTTGTGGATTATGTAAAGAAATGTGTAACGTGCCAAGTGCAGAGTAGAGGAAGTAAGGCTGCACCGGTTTTAGAGACAGATATTCCCTACTACCCATTTCAGAAAATGAGTTTAGACATTTCAGGCCCTTATGGGCCAACTAATAGAGGGAATTGTTACATATTAAGTTTTGTGGATTGGCTGACAGGTTAGCCTGAAGCATTCGCCATACCTGATAAGAAGGCGCGAACGGTATCAGAGATAATACTTGGCGAGATATTTCCCAGGTATGGGGCTCCCGAACAGTTGGTTACTGATAACGGTTCGGAAAATGTGAATCGGGTTATGAGGGAGACGTTGGGAGAACTAAATATTCAACACATAACCACCTCCCCATACCATCCCCAGAGTAACGCTAAGGTGGAGAGATTCTGTAAGACTCTTGCTGGTGTGCTGGCGAAATTAGCAGAACATAATAGGGAGAATTGGGATCTGTTTTTAACCCAGGCCTTGGCAGCTGTGAGATTCTCGGTGAACGAAACGACCAAGTTTTCCCCTTACTATTTGGTATATGGCCGGGACGTGGTCTTACCCATAGACAACCTATTAAGGCCTAGGAGGAAATACTTAGGGGAGGACCATCATAGGATAATTTTAGAGCAGCAGCACAAAATCTTTACACAGGTGAGGAGAAGAATTCGAAGAGCCCAGAAAAAGCGAAATGATAGGATGAATAAGAATAGAGAAGAGGTTTTCTTCCAAATAGGTGACCCGGTGTATTATAAAATACACCTGAGAGACGGTAAACTGGACCAGAGGTGGAGCCCCTACTATAGAATAGTAGAATAGACAGACCCAGTGTCCTTTGTGATATGGGATCAACTGACCGGGAAAGTGAAAAGAGTACACGCGAATGACATAAAGTTAGCTGAGATAGAAGACTGGGAAGGGGGGGCATAAAGACAAAACAGAAAAAACTGAGGAACCAGAACCACTAGGAAGTAATAGTGAAGCTAGCGAAGAGGTCGAAATTAGTGCCACTACCTTTCAAAGGCTAAGGGAGATAACTCGACCCCCGGTTGGACACCCTGAGGAAGAGAATATTAAACCTAGTGATAGCGGAGAAGACGGATCGAGCGATTGGGATTCTGACGACGAGATTCCGTTAGCTCAATTATGTAATCAATGGCAGTCCGAACAGGCGCCTGATAATGAGGAGGAGCTGCCAACGAAGCGACGATTGCGATGAGCAGCGCCTTTCGAGTCGGCCGATTAAATAGAAAATCTGTGCAGAGGTTGTGTTGAATGAGTGACAGTCTGGGGTCGATTGTGCAGTTGTCGTCGGCGTTACGCAGGCCGCGTAGAAGGGCCCCTGCGCGGACTCGGCGCTGGCGGTGGTGTGGGTTGGTTCTGGATGTGTCACTCCACAATGCAGCCGTCTGATGAAAAAAAAATATAAAGAAATAAAGAAATAAATAATTATGTAAGATAGACTATTCTCTCCGTCTCTTTCAGACATGGACGAGAGAAGGCACTGGGCGCTGATGATACTGATTTTGGCTGCTAATGCATGGGAGCACAGTGAAAATACCGTGTTTAAGAAGACGAGCGAGGTGATCATAACTAGATCAAAGTGGTGATAATTTTTACAGCCGTATGAATTGCTACTAACCCAGTTAAGGGTCGAGGTAGATAAGTTAGAAACAGCCAGGACACCGGAGAGTATTCACAAGGTCTAAACTACTTGTTGTACTCCTTAACACAGGATACTTAATACTTGGAAGGAGATTATTTAAAGGGAATTAAGTTGTTGAGAACTAGACAAAAGAGGGCAGTATTACCTATAATAGGTGTGTTATTTGGCATCGTGTCTGAGGATGAGATAAGGTTGATCAAGAGGACGCTGACGCAGTTAGAGCCGAGCCTGCAATCGATGACCCAGGTAGTTAAGGAAAGCGTATCAATACTCAATGTTACTAGGTTAGAAGTGGCTAAGAACAGAGAGAGTATTAATTGGTTAATTGCTTACCTACATGATCTTAGGCAGGAGCTGGCAAATGTAACCACAACTATAACAACTGAGTACCAGGAGCTGGAGGGTTTCTTGCTAAAGCATCTCCAGTTGTTAGCTATAGTGAATAGGGTGCGCCAAACCAGTCATACGTTAACAGTGAACATGTGAGAGCACAGTTGGATATGCTGTCTATGGGACACCTATCCCCGAGCATAATAACCCCAGAACGACTAAGGGCGGTACTGCTGGAAATACAGTCCAAACTCCCCCATCATCTTGGCTTGTCGGCGGAAAATATGGAAATGGAAATATTATAGTGCCTTGGGATGTGTTACCCTGTTGGAAAGAAGTAAATAGCTAGTACTGGTGTCAGTTCCCCTATTAAACCGAGACAACACTTTCGAAGTTTACCAGGTATTAAATCTGCCTCTTCCTTACCCAAAACCAACCCCAAGGTTAGAGGCAGTGGGTAGGTACAAAGTAGATACAGAATTCCTCGCTCTAAACATAGTCAGGACAAAATTTATGTTACTGACAAGGGAAGAAGCAAAGAGGTGCGAGAATAATGCTCTGGGCACATGCGCGTATGCAAGTCCCATTTATGTAATAGGTAGCCAAGAATTGTGTGTGATAGATTTATTTAGAAAAAATAAGAAAGGAATCAGAGACCATTGCCAGGTAGAGATACTGACTGATATAATGCTACCCGCAGCTGTTAGCATTGCAGACGGGATCTGGGCAGTGGCCACTCAGGGTGAAATGGAGCTCTCTAAGGTCTCCGAGAACAAGGTGACAACGACAATGAGTGTTATTCACTCCTTGACCATTTTAGCCTTACCCCTTGGCTGTGGTGCACATGGGCTGACCCTATTATTACGCCCCTACTCTCAAGCAGAGAAATTCGAAGGGAATGAGGCGTTGTTGAAATTGGTAGGATCAAATGAAACTGGATGGGCTGAATTATGGGATCCAATTACGAAAGAGTTCCCCGAGGTGGATTTAGTAATCAACAGTGCTAAAGAATTAGGATGAAGGTGCTAATTACTTAGGTAGAAGGAATTCCGGAGTAATTCCAGAAATAAGTTTATTTTTTTTCCTCTTAATAATTTTTTCTGGGGTTGAGTTATTAGTTAATTACATGTAATAATTCCAAAGTGATTAAGAGACGGATTCGTTAAAGTAAAGTTTGTGATAAATGGCAAATTGGATTTTTGGGTGGTCTGAATAGCAGAATTCAACCAGACGGGATAAGTGGTTTTGGCAAAATTTAAGTATACGTTGTCTGCGGAAGATCCAGCAGGAGGTCCGAATCCGATTTTAGTGCCTCTTGAAAACTGGTTGCCCGCGGTGATCCGAAGATTAGGCGGAAACACATGGTGGTCCAGGCGATTTGCATATTGAAATTCGGGGGCGGTGCCTAAAGATGGCATAGCTCCGCATCTCTATATATAAGCTGCTCGCACGCTTGAGTTAGTCAGATGAGTTTGGAGTTCGGAGATCAGAACGAGGAAGAGGCGGCTTTTTGGAATTTGCTGGTCTGGTCTGTTGGCTGCCCTGTGTCAAGAAGACCGATCCGAACCAAGAGATCGAAATAGAACCCGTACGAATCCAGATAACTTCGTCAACAAGGCTGCGAGAAAGCAGACTGCTATATCGTAGGGTGCAGACGAAGATCTACGAATTACTTCCCTTAGATCAGCCGAAATTGTTTAGGCAGAAATTTTCCTACTCTCTCTCTGTGACTTTCCGACCCAAACGAGTGAATCTCGTTACGACATTTTGTACTCCTCTAAATTCTTCGGTAGAGACATAAAAAACAGTGGCCTAAATAGGGCTCTTTGTACAGGAACAGGAGTTGCTGTTTTTTTTCTCTTTTTCATGTGTTTGCGGCTACGACAAGAAACTTTTGCTGCATGAATAGTGATTTCCTTTCAGCGAAATACCCAGCCATTTCCTCCCCTTCCCACCGGATCGTTCTGGGGAGATCGATACGCTGCTGTTCGGATCAAGAATTCACAACGTGACGAATAGTGATGGTTTCTTTCAGTTCACCGGAGGAAGATCGGGTGGATTTCTTATTCGGCCAGAACCACCGGGGAGACAGGACAGAACTGCAACAGGCAGGGTTATTACGTTAGAATTGGTGCCTTGTGCCAGGGTTCCAACCCGTGGATTTGCCAGGGACACGGAGAGAGAAGAGCGAAATTCCCTGTACAAAAAATAAAGGACTGAAAGCTAAGTACGACCAAAAAGACTGTAGTTACAAACTATCGGTCGGAAAGGCTCGGGAAAAGAAAAAAAAAAAAAGAAAAAATAGAGAAGGGAGAGGAAGAAGAGAGAACAAGAAAACGAAGAGCAGAGAAAGGTAAGTCACCTTTTTGGTCCTCGGCTCGCTTGTCGCACGCAAGTCTGCCAGTGTACAGTTGTTGTGTTCGATTTCTCCAACATTGCATGCTGTTGAAGTGTCGATAGTGTGTGAGGCGAGTTTTCCTTTTCTGTTGTCTCTTGTTGAATAGGGGGAAGGTAATAGTGATCAGGCGTTAGAATGAGTGTAGCAGGTTCCTTCAGTTCACCGGAGGAAGATCGAGTGGATTTCTTTTTCGGCCAGAACCACCGGGGAGGCAGGACAGAAATGCAGCAGGCAGGGTTATTACGTTAGAACTGAGCGGCCTGCTTTGTTTCGGCAGATCGAGCCGTTTATGATGACATCCCGTCGGGTAGTTTTAGCGGGGGATTGGCATGTCATCCTTGACCCCGACATAGATCGTATAGGGTCAAATTCAAATTCGGCTTGTGAGAAAAGAGTTGATCGGGCAGTTAAATTGCGTGATAGTAGGAAAGTAGCCTTAGCTAATGCAGAGTTGGCCTCCTTGCTTATCAAGATGAATCAAGCTCTGGTAGTTAGGGCTAGCTTAAAAAGAATTTACTCAGAGGCGACGAATATTCCCGCAGAATTGCGTGCAGAGGAAAGTAGAAATGCATCACGGCGGCATATCGCGTGCGTCACATTGCCGGATAAGTGGACTACAAACTCGGGCATATGTGAGGCTTTTCGGGATTACTTTCGGGATCTTTTTTTTCCCGAGATCTATTTAGCCGACTTTTCCTGCCTTGAGGCAGCTGAAACGGCTGGGTACGAAGGTTCCATCACAGAGTCGGAAATCTGGGAAGCGTTGAAATAGGTTGCCCTGGGTAAATCTCCGGGATTAGATGGCCTTCCCTCCGAAGTCTACTTGAGGCAGTCGCCCCGTTTTGTTCCCTTGCATGAACTGATTTTCAAAAACTGGATGAAGCAGGGGTCTATGCCTCAACGCTTCACCAGGGGTGTGATCAAGTTGCTGCGTAAGGACAAGAACGGTGGGGCTGGGTTAGGTAATTTTCGCTCTTTAACCATGTTAAACACTGAGATTTTGGCGAAGATCTTAGCCAACCGTTTGCAGCTTGTCCTGTCTAGTCTCATTGGCTCCAAACAGACTTGTGCTGTGAAGGGTAGGACTATTCAGGACAACCTTCATATGGTTCGCTTGATCATACAGAAAGTCGACAGTGAAGCCGCGCTGATCAATTTGGATCAGTCCAAGGCCTTTGATAGGGTTGACCATCGATTCCTGGAGGCTGTTCTCTCGGCTGCCAGTTTCGGGTCGGACTTTCGCTTCTAGACCCGTCTTCTCTATGCGACTCCCGGTGCGCTTGTGGAAGTGAACGGGAAAAGATCGGAACCTTTCATATTGTCTCGATCTATTCGTCAAGATTGTCCGCTTTCGCTTATGCTTTACGTTTTTGCGTTGGAACCTTTCCTACGCAAGTTAAAGGCAAATCCGGTCCTACGCGGAATTTCCCTACCTGGTGCTACCACCTCGGCCAGGTATTCTGCCTATGCTGACGACGTTTCGGTTCTTGTGTCGAGCAGAGCCGAGATTAACGAAGTCAGCAAAGAAATCAGCTAAGTTTAGAATTAAGACAGAAGAAGACCGCCCTTTTCTCCAATCCCTTTTTTGGCTTTGTGCCACATTTTGTACAAAATCGTACGAATAAATATCTATTCCAAAATTCGCTTGAGGATGAAGCAGAACTAGGTACTTTAATTTAATTTCTATAATTAAATTGAAGTTTTTAGCTTGTTTTTGAAACATGAGAACTCTTATGCAGAGATGGAATCATATTATTAAAAAAATAATTATATATATATAATTATTTTTTCGAAAATTATAACATGAGTATGTTATAAAATCAGTACAAAAATAGCCATTTTCTTTCAATACTTCTGGTGTCTTTCAAGTGATGGTATTGAATATAGAATAAAGGGTTTTAAAAGGTTCAAATCAATCAAACATCCCTCTCTAGGGGAAACGCTGTTACATAAGCTGGAATGACCAATCAAAATACAAGTATATGAGAATTCAAAAAACTTGACAACAAACTTTTAGGTTATAATAATTATTTAATGCTTTAATGTTGGGGTTAGACTAAAATAGAATCCATTCTAACTAATAAATATTAAATTATACTATAAAATTAAAAATTAACAATTTTAAATTTAATCTATATTAAGTTTAAAATTATAAAATTATTTAAAGAAGAAACTGAGGAAAAATACATGTTTTTCTATTTATTTTGTTTTTATTGAAATTAATTTGGAATAAACGTTAAGATCTAATGCTGCTCTGAACTCCGCGACAACTTGGATCCATCTGAAGCAAAAAATGGGCAAGGGAGGATGAAATCTTGCAAAAAAACTATACATACACAATCAGATTATAATACACAGACACGCAGACATATTTAAGTATATAAACACGCAAAAAGGCGACGAGACAGTAAATATCTCCACGACCCTTAAAAAAACAAAACAAAAAAACAAAAAACGACAAGATACATATACAATGAAAGGTATACACAAATGACCATACACACAGACCCCGACAAAGACACGCACATACACAGTCATACATTAACAAAGACACGCCGATACACCCACCAAGAAATATTCAAGTTTGAAAGTGTTATTAAACGAATTCTAACTTATTAAAATCTAACTTATTCAGGCAAAGATACATAGATAAAAATGGCTGAATAGATAAAATTCAACAAGGGCAGAACAGAAAAGTTCATTAAAAAACCATCAAGAGTATAGTGAATAAGTTTAAAAAAGTAGAAAGGAAAACTGGGTCAGGAGGTTACAACAGGAAGAGGGATTATCATTTCAACTTAGAGCTAAAGAGATCAATTAGAAAAGATCCAACTCAAGACGTTTGGCATGTGAGAGAGGAGTTTCAGCTAAGACAGTCTAAAGAGCAGTGAAAAAAGACTTGAAAATAAAATAACACGTGAAACCTGTGAGGCGCCTTGTTACTCCAGGACAGAAAGTTAGAAGGTTACAGAGGGTGAAGATCATCTTGAATGTTGGAAAATATTCCTGGAATAATATAAAGACATTTTTATGTTTATACTTTCTTTTTATAGATACAAATATTTAAGTAAATGCTCTGTTTATAATAAACAGTATTAATAACATTTACTGGCCTGAATATCCGAGGAATTTTCATAGAAAATATTCGTTCTCGGACAGAATGTATAAACATAAAAATGTCCTAAAATAATTTTTGGACTTTGTCCATTTCATAATGTGTAACGTCATTTGTTTACATTTGGATATGCTTTGAGCAGATATGAATGTACGTGAGAGATTCATGGAAGATAAACAGAGAATTTACTTAAATATTTGTATCCATAAAAAGAATTTTTTATGTTTACATAAAAATTTATTTCATTTTCATAATTAATATATATATATAGCCTGATGAACATGTCATTTTCATTTATGATCTATTTCATCACAGTTCTTTTGTTAAGCTTGGAGAGTAATTATACATTCTTATTTCTCAAAGTAGAGTCCAACAGTGTTATAAAAACATCAGAAAATTCCAGTAAGATATCTTTAATCATTTCTAAGATACAATGGTTCAAAGCTTAATCTAACATTTGGACAATTTTGCTGTTACACAATTTGAACAATTTTGCTGTTACATTCGGTACAGACAAATTCCCTTTGTTTTACTGTGCTAAATGGTCTTTTTTGCCAGAGAAATTTGTGCATAGCATAAAAATAGGATTAGTAAAATTGTCATAAAGCAGTTTGATTAGTTTAAACAGTTTTTACAATATTATTTATGTGTGTTAGATTTTCAAAATATACAAGAAATAGTCAAAAAAATAATGCCTCTCATTATTTACAACTAATTTAATTATAGCAGCACATAAAGCATATCAAAATAAACTTTCAGGATTCAAAATCTTGTTGTCAACATTTTGTATTCATTCTCAATTGTGATCCTTCACCTTTGAATTCATGCATGTATATCCTTTTTCTCCTGGAAGGATTTGGCTGATTTCTTAGCCACATATAAAGTAACTCTTTAACCTCTGTTCTCTAAGCGCCTCTTTCATTGGCCACTCAAAATAAAAGTGACTATGCAAGGTCATGACTGCAGGAGCACTTAGCTGTCATCTTCTTCTTTATGGAATTTACCAGCATTCTAGGAAGACACTTTGCATAGACACTTGAGTTGCCAAAAGACTACATAACCAAATGTAGGCAATACCATGACTCACCAGAATGATTTTAAAGTGTTTTGCAATGATGATTATTCTCTCAGCTGTAATGAGGAAATAAGCCTGTTCCAGTTAATCCTTATTCCAACCTGCAACTCACCAGTCATTGCAGGACCAGTTACTAAAGTCAGTTTTCCTTTCTCTTTAGTATTGTCATTAACTAACTCAAATTCTTACTGTGCTTATACTACATGCAGTTTTTCCATAAATATCCACTAACCTCCGGTGAATATTTACAACACTTTCTTCATTTAAAAACAGAAATTATATGACGACTATTGAGTCAGAAGAGTAGCTTTGAAAGAAGATTAAAAATAGGAAAAGATAAGTTTTTCTCTCAGGATTTCTAGACATTCTATCCTTTATAACTAAATAAAATCCCTAGGCATGACTAACACTTAAAAAAATGTTAATCCGAAAATACGCTTTTAAGTAGGCGCCCAAGGGGGTAGTCAGTGATGTTTTGATTTGGTTCATCAGGGAGTTTCGGGTCTTTCAACATCATACTCTCCATCAACAAATCGTCCCAATCAGGGGAGATCAACCCCTGATTCCCCCTTCCATTCAAACGTTAACAGCTACTCTGGCCTTTTTAAAGAATAAGAGGAAGAAAGATCACATATTCCGCACATCCGATTGGATGTTTGTAACAACCAATCCGCTGCGCGAAATATCTTTTAACTGGCCGGCGGTGGGGACTGGCTTTTCTTTTCTTATTTCGGTGGATAGCAGTTTCGATGGATAACTGAGGAGGTAATCTTAATGTTACTAAATCTTACCCTTTTCCTTAAGTATTGTAAGGTTTAATTATTTGCCGTTTTAATTTTATTTGTACTTTTTTTTTCTTTTCTTTTGGCGGGGATAATTGAACTCAACCCTATTATCACATTTTATCGTTTAGCCTGTTTCTTAACTTTAAATAGATGTATTCGCAAAATTAAGATAATAATTGTCCATAAACATGGCGTATATATATATATATATATATATATATATATATATATATATATATATATATATATATATATATATTTCCCGTACGTACAAAAATGAAATTAAAAATAAAATAAAATAAAATAAAAGTACAATAAGCACTATAATATTCCTTAACATTGATTTAAACTATATACAAATTTGAAGTCGCTAAATATAATAGACGACGAAATGATCTTGGAGTTTATCAAGTATTAACGAAGCTTCATATTATATTTATATATATGTATCGCTTAAAACCGATGACAAACTAATAAAATAAAAATAATATACAGTGTAACCCGGATATAAGAGAGTTGTCGGGACCGGAGAAGAAGTCTCTTATATCCGGGTTTCTCTTATACCTGGGTTTCTCTTATATCCGGTTTTGGTCTAATTTATATACATTAACACAGGCTCTAATTTGGGACCAGAGAAAATCTCTCTTATATCTGGGTTTCTCTTATATCCGGGTATCTTATATCCGGGTTACACTACAAACGATATATGGCAATGGTCGATAGAAAAAACACTATAAATACACTATATACGCGTTACGATTCCGATTTAAAATATACAAAAAGCGAAATGTTCGTATAAATGTAAAAAAAAAAAAAAATAGACAAAAGGTCTTACGTTCGCATAAAAAAATATAGACAAAAGGTCTTACGTTCGAATAAAAAAAAATATGAGAATGATGGGCAAAATGTCTTACGAGATGTGTCGCGCCGAAACCACTAAAGTAACTTAAAAATGTACCGCGTTTAACACGGGTTTAAAAACAACATATTTACAAATAATACAATTTACAAATTGACGAGATGTATTCGTTGGCTGTACTTCTACAATTCAATTCGTGTATTTACCCACATACACACACATACACAAAAAAAAAATAATAAAAATGTTTATTGCCATGTTGCAATTTAAAAATATTTACAAATTTACCCGGATTGATAATTATTTGTTACATTGATGTCCAAGAGCTATCACGCTTAATCCATAACCATTTTGCTGTCCTTTCTGCTGTATTAGTTATGGTCTGGATCGCCTTTCTTTTGTTAGCACCTACTACGCCAATATTAGAGCTTTGCATAGGGACCTTGCAGCAAAACCCCTGCACCCACCTCGATTGGCAAACAGCTTGATTTCCACCTGTTGTTTTTGCAGCTCGCTAATAGTTCGTCATATTTTAACATCTTCCGTTCGTGGGCTTCTTCTGCATGCTCTTCCCAAGGCAATGTCAGTTCCCACATTATTACTTTCTTAATATTGTTAGAGAAGAATACTAAATCTGGGCGTAAAGATGTTTGCACGATGTGGTCAGGGAATTTTAGTCTTTTTCCTAAGTCGACCCTTAATTCCCAGTCTGTTGCCAGTGACAGAGTATTTGCTATGTTCTTGTCCTTTTTAGGGGGTTTCTCACCAGCTCTACGAAACTCTATGGCTCTGTGTTTAAAGTATTGTTGCTGATGGCCATACTAATTATCTTTGCTATATCTTTTAAGATTTCATCATGCCTCCATCTATACCGGCCTTCCGTTAGTGCTGTCTTACAGCTACTTAGAATAGATTATATAAACAAAGGTCAAAATTGCTTACTTCCCTTTTATAAAAGCTGTGATGGAAATATTAAGAGCATAAAATGGCTTTATTTTGGATAACTAATTAATATTTTAAAAGCCATTAACCAAACAATTGTTTCAAGATCCCAAAAGACAGGCTTGGAAAGGAATAACAAAGCATGGTTGTTTGAAATATTTTAGTATTAAAGCTGAATATGCAAATAAGTTTTCTCCATAAAGAAAATCTAGCAAGAAATATGGCATATGCTGACAGATGGAAATATTAACACTATTTATTTGATGTCATACTTTTATATATTTACACACACACACACACACACACAAACATAAAATGGTAAGGTCAACCACTATTTGGTAACAAGAAAAATTTAAATATCTTGCATCATTTTTTGTGAATGCAAATAATCTTTCATATTTATAAAAGAACAATTTTGTGGGTAGGTTCTTAATAAAATAAAATTTGAAAACTTAATACTTTTCCTTCACATTACCTTTGTGAATAAATAAAGGTTACAAAATAAAATATTCACATTTATCTTGATAAAGTTCCTCAAGGAATGAAATGCTTTGAAATAGAAAACTTATCCTTTTGTCATTTCTTTATTTATATTGTTTTTACAGATATATTTTATTTATAACTGAATTTTTACACATTCATATTTCTTATTACTGCAATTTTGTGGATATCCTTTTTTGAATAGAGATATCTCTTCTTTAAAGAGTGAAATTAAAGTCTACTGGCCTAGAGATCAAAAGTCTTATTAAAGAAAATGTGCTTCCTCACAGGTGAAGCTGTATTACTATTTTAATCTGGAAAATCAAATACTAAGTGAGGTAATTGACCTTTGCTTTGCTGTGATAGCATCTTATGACTTGGTGGTAAAGCACACTTGACTAAGTGGTTTCCCAGATTAAAAAGACAAAAAACTGTAAAAACATTTATCATTTACACTATTTACATTATTCGAACTATTGTCCTCATCTTTGTTACCATATTTATTATAATATTTCGGTTGTTGTACGCTCTGCCCTTTGGTTGGAATATCAAACTAAACCCTTTATTTTTCTCACTGGGGTAAACTGTTCTTGTTCCATGTGCCATGTTTAATGGATGTCAGCTGTCAGTTATCTCCTGTTAATTCTCCTCTCGAAGTTCTCCACTGCCTTAACCAGGTACTGAACTCACACTCTTTGGGTCCTATCACTGGATCTAATTATCATCTTTATCCACTGTGCCATGTGTCCTTGAGGACATCTGTGTATGAATTTCTGGGTATTATGAACCTAATGTTATCAGCAACAATTTTTACCAGTGCTCATATTGCAATTTTTCTCTGGCACTCCTTATTACTGGTTTCCATATTGTATTCATTTCTATGCTTAGTCAGCTCAGGAGATTTTTGTGACCTAGCATATGTCCTGATTCCTTAAGTTTACAAATTTTCGAATGGTGTTCTTTGTATATGATCCCACGGTGACCTCCCATTTCTCTCGATATGTGGTCAGCCGAGCCTGATTTTTCCACTTCCCCTTGTGTTACAGCTTTCCAGTGTTATTGAAGCCTTACCTTAAGTGGGGCAGCCTGTCTCCCCTTTATATTTCTTTGCGCAGCTGCACAGGATAGCGTACACACAGTCTTTAGTCATGTTCTCCTCTATGGGGAGGGGGTCTTACTTTCTGTGAAGTGTTGTCCAGCTTTTGGAGGTTGTCCTGATGTTATATGGACCGCAGATCCTTTGTATGATGATAACACCTCAAATTGATTGAAGAGGGGAAGAATAGAGACTATACACTTATTTGGCCTCAGGGTTTCACACTGGAAATACATGAATGAACACCACCTATGAGTGATATGGTACTACAAATACTGCAGTATTATGATACTGTTAATCAGAGCAGCATTTTTAAGTGCTTCCAAAGATTTCAGGCACCTAATAATCAGTCAGGAGCAGAAGCCAACAAACAGCCAATCACAATAGAAATCACAACCAATAGTTAGTCTGGTTACCAAAGAATTCAGTTAAATCATTGTAGCCCTGGTAGAAAAAAGAAAGAGAGAACCAATAAACCATATCCTGAACAAGGGACAAGGGATAAGCCTTGACTCCTGTTCAATAGACATGTAAGGAGTGCAAGCTGGATGATAGGTGAGCCTATCTACTCCTATTAACAAAAAAAGCACATAAAATATGAAAAAATTCATATTAAGTGATGACTTATAAGTTCTGATGTCTACTAACAACAAAAATCAGGATGGCAAAATTTAATTCACTCTTCACATCATGTAACAAGTTTGATAATTAATAGCAATGGAGAAAATAAAGGATATCTCTCTCAGTAAACAGTAAAATTAAAGGTAGCTAGCTACCAATAATAGTACTTCACTTAAATTCAACGTACCAAAGAGGAAAGCTCATCAGAACAATTACCATGAAAGTATTTATAGAAAAAGGTACACACAAGCTATATTATGGTGGTGAGAAAGTGACTAAAGCAGAGATGCCAGGTCAGGACTGATAACAATGCAGATTCTTCTTTGGGTTTTGTCAAAAATCTCTAGATACATAGCAGAAGTACCAGACAAAATGTTGCAACAATATTCAATATATAGACAATTTAGCTTTTCCTCAGAAATGATGTATAAGCAAACAGTTCAGTTCTAAATCCATTTGGAAATATATGGTGGGAATTTCTTTTTTAAATTTCTGATGAGAAGCCCCCATCCACCAAAAAATATCTATTAGCCATCGTTCAGGAAATTTGAAATCACTTTGATAAAGGATATTGCTTTCAATTAGTGAAACCTATTCCTGTAAGAATTAAGGGTGTCAAAAAACTCAAGGAAGGGTAACTAAGTATTAATTCTAATATTTTTGTCAATGACTCCTGTAATTTTCTTTTGTTCAATATTGGATTATTCCATAATATTTCTCTCTTTGTAGCTTGGAAAAAATTATGCTATTAATTGAAATAATTTAATCCAGTATTTTTAGGCATATTTTATGAAGCCAGAATGTTTAGTCATTAAATAAAAAAGGTTTTGCAATTTGTCTGTGATAAAAACTCATACTCTAAGTATGCTAATTCTATAATTTTTCCCAGGAACTGTAATAAAAAATATCATTGACAGATTTATTCAGAACTCATTTAATTGTATATTTTTATACATTTGGCATTATATGAATGGACAGAAAGTGAAGTATCTTGACTTGAAATCAATTTTCTTTTGAGAAGTATCTGAATCATTTCATCTAGCAGTCACAGAATAAGGTTGACATAATCAATATTCATGAAGAGATTACATTTTAAAGAAACTTATATTGATGGCAGGTTAAAATCTCACTTGTATATCCTGAATTAATGCATTGTGTGTCACATTATCATTTAATTAAAATTAATAACTACAAACAGAGCATTCTCACTGAAAAATAATGTTAAACAATTTTAAGTTACTGGAACTTTAAATTAATTTCACTTCTGTAATATGACAAGTCTCCAGCACTCTTGGTCTCTCTCTACCAACCCCAATGTCCATGTTATGTTTAATCATCTGTAAGAAGGATGTTGGTAAGATTGGTTGAAAACCCATTTAGTTGAATTGGTCCAGTTAGAGAGTTCCCAAAAACAATCTGAAGCATAAATAGGTCATTTGTTTGAGAGCTTAGCAAGTGTCAGAGTATTTTATATTACAATTATTCACTTCTGATATTGATTCTCAAATAAGATTAACAGTTGGTTGGGTCTATGGCTAATCGACCTATGGCCAATCAGCTTAAAGTCAATGATATGGATAATTAAGTCATCACATGGAAGAATGATTTGAAACCTTCAGTTGGAATTGATTAGCATTTCTTCAACTCTGGACTTTACTCAATATTTTGAACTGGTATTTCAGCAAGATCCTGACTTCACTATTTGAAGTCAGGGCAATTTTTAGTGATTCTTAGCTCAGATTTGTGTAGATCTTATGTGTAAAAATAATTCTCCTCTCTTCCTTTTCTCTTCCACTGTTAATTATTCTTAATGAAATGAGACACACTTAAATGACCTTTAGTTTGCTTTCACAACCTTCAGCTGACACTGAGCTTTGTGACTGATAGCTTGAATAAACAATCATCTACACTAATTTTGAACTTCACCAAATGTTGATTATGTTAGCATCTGTTTAATGTATTTTCCTAATTATGTAAACCATTACTTTTTTCACCTACATACAGCTTATGTACTAATAAAATCGATTCTACTTACATGGTCAAAATTATTTTACCTGTTTTGGACTGGACTTGTTTTTAAATTCTATATTCTTAAAGTTGCAATTGACTATCAATCTTTGATACACTAACATTTCCCACATTGCATTTGTCCTATCGTAATAATAAGCAACTTTAAATATATAAAGTAGGATAGAATATAAATGACATTTGATAATTGTCGTCTTTTATCTTTTGTAAGTCATAGGACATTGGTTGTAGTCTGATTTGGAGAAAGATGAGCTCTTTCATGTTTACTGTGCCTAAGACATGTTATACATGAAAGAATATCTACCAAAATATGTGGAGAAAGCTGGTCAGATATGCAGCAACCCTACAACCACATCTGGTTGTGGTACTCATGATGATGATGAGAGGAACACAAGTGCAACACTATATCTATTATAAGAACAAGAGCAGTAAAAGATGCAGCAATTGTTTATCATAAAATTCCACATGATCTAATAAAAGCAAAAGCTTTCCTACCTATTTCATTTAAAATATGTACTCTTTTTTAGCCAAATTTTTTATTTGCCAATTAAAATGTATAAGTCAAAAAGTACAAGCTTATTTAAAAAATTTAATGTGTTGATATAGTTAAAGTACTCAGTTGCAACAAAAAATTGTAGGACATTTCATTAGCTGATATTTGAAAGCATGATTTTTTATTTCACATGTAACTGAAATTTAAATACATATCCTGAAAGTTGACATTTTAAATCCACATTCTTCTATATGACATATATTGTGAGTTTTAAATCATTTTATATTAAAAGTAAAAAAAGTACATTTTCATGATCTGATTATCTAATTTCCACAAAATCAAAAACATTATATATGAATGGAGGTTGTGTCATGGTGGGGAGAAATGCTCATAAGTAGTTAGCTAGGTTGTAAAGGGGAAATTTTGATCTGGAAGATTGAGAAAGCTCCGGCTGGCCTGCATTCATTGATGGGGAACTAAATGAAACCAATTCATGTCACATGACATTGCAGAGATACTCCACATATCTCATAAGCATTGTAGCATTTGAAACCCACTTTAATAAACAACTCACTATGAGGTTTTTAATGGACCACATTTGCATATGTTATCCCCCTGGTCAAAGCCAAGAAAAATGCATGTAGAGAATATGATGCTGTGTACCTGATGAGATTGGAATGGCATTGTGTATTACTATCTCCTTCAATATCAAATATTGAATTCAAACAAATACTATTCACAATTGGACCAATTAAAGCAGCAATCAACGAAAAGTATTAAGACTTGGCGAATTAGAAGGGTGTCATCTTACTTCAGGATAATGTCAGATCTTGTGTCTTTTCAGACCTGGCAGAAATTAGTACAGCTTGGATGGGATACCCTATTACACGTAACACCCTCACCTGTCCTTGCATCTTCAAATGACCACTTCTTTCTATCCCTATAAAATTCTCTTAATTGGAATAACTTCATTTCTCTGGAAGCCTGTAAAAACAACTTAGAGTCATCACCCAAAAGATGACAAGCATTAGGAGGATGGAATCATGAAGTTACCTCAAAGATGATGAAAGGTAGTAGAACAAAATGTCATATGCTGTCGAATAAATGCCAAAATATGTTCTTTGAAATTCATTTAAACAGTTTTTCTGACCCAATGCATAAAGAAAATTTAATTTTTAAACTAGAAAGAAGTTGTATTTTTTCAGTTTTTTTGACACTATTGGATTGTGGGAATTCGACTGTGAATATATCACATCCACTTTATGCATATTACTATTTCTTTTTACAATTCTTTTATAATCAGTTTGGGAATGATTAATATTGAAATCTCTCAGCATTACATTTCCATATATATTGTATATATGATGACGATAATGGTAAATTCTAGTGGGGAGATGCCAAGCAAACCTTTCCAGCTTTTAGAGGTATGTACTCACCTCTGGTCTTGGTTGCTCGACTATGTGTTTTTGTATTCATTAACAGTGGTCCAAATAGGGATTTGGATGACTTGAATGAAGGAAGTCTACTGCAATTTGCCTCTTCCTCACATAATTTTGTTGCCTACTTTAAGCATCAATAAAGTCGAAAGAGAGCGAGATAGCCTTCATTGAAATTTTCTAAAGGTGAATAAATGTATCTTGATTGGGACGTTTGAATGGAGCTAACTTAAAGTGGAGTCTTGAAGAGATTAGTTAGAGATTTTGCACTTCTGAGAAAAACCTGTCTGCCCAGGATAGTTAAGGTAGAATTTGTTTTCCTTTTGTTAGTTTAGCTGTGGAATGTATGCTCATAGGTCCTTTTTATTTTGTTAGTTTATGCATTTTAAAATTTCACTTCTTTTGTTTTTCTTTAGCTTAAAAGAATGTGTTGGGTCTGTATGGTTACTAATGCATCTTATTGTAAATATAGGTACCTCCACGAGATCGCTAAAAAAAGAGCATATCATGATGAAAAAGACGCCAAACGTGACAAAAACAAAATTACATCGTCTAATTGTTTATGTTATTATTAAGGAGAAAAATCAAAGTATTTTGGGGGTATTTTTTTTACATTTTTTTTCCCTAGCACGTCCAAAATTTTCGTCAAAAATCTTTTTTTTTTTTTGAGTCAGCAAACATTTTTTTTTCCATTTTATAAAAAAAAAAAATGAAAATCACAGTTTGAAATTCTTTTAAATATCAATTATCATTTTTTCGAAACTTATTTGAAGAAAATCAGAAATTATAATGTTCATTTAAAATATTTTGAACCAAGCTTAACTTAGCTTCTGTGCCGAAAAGATGTAATTTGAAAATAAAACAAAGCAGGTCAAGCTTTCGCGTCACTTGACAGGTGATGAATAACATATTGACGGATTCCGTGAGGATAATTTGTTCTACGGAAGGAGAAAAGTGAAACTATTTACATTTAAGTGAACAAATTATTTACCTGAAAGTTTTCCTTAAAAATAACAATATTTTTAAGGAAAACTTTCAGCGCTCCAATTTTTTTTTGTTTTTTGTACTTAGCTTTACTTTTCCGATGCTTTATGGAAAATATATTATAAAGAAATTAAAATAAGACTGTTAAGAGTGAGATTAAATTTCATAAGTTATCTAATTAATTTATAGGTACCTTTCTTATGAAATGTTATCAGAAGTGTACATAAAACTCTATAATTTTATGTACGTTTACTACATTTTACTGTGTTATTTGCATTTCCATTCATTTTATTATTAATTTTGATATTTCATTTATAGAAAAATGTCATAACTGAGATTAATATAAAAATAAGATCATATAAATTTCATAAGATGATACTGATACTTTTAGGTACCCTTCTCAGTTGAAACTCAAAAATCAAATTAACTTCTCCGCACGTGTTTCGCAAAAGTAAAGGCCTTAACAACGGAGAACAATGCTTAACTCAAATAACGCAACTTAATTGTATTCTGTTTGGCGTACTTTATAATTACAGCCCGATTATAAATACAGACTTAGATTTCTTAATTACTGCGGGTCTTCTGACAGTCAAAACGATACAATTTACAACGCGCTAAAAAACATCTATCTCATAAGGACACTTACGAAAGTGGATGCGGCTTTTAACTAATTTTATAATATTTCAACAACTTAAATGTAAACATCTATTATAATTATTATTATAAATAATTGTATTAAAAATTCATTTTTCATCTAAAAAATTTTTTGCTTTCGGGAAACATTGTCCATATTCATAAAAACAACTAAAAGCAAATAAAAGCATTTGAAATTAAATAATATCATTGTTTTATTGAGTTTTGTATGTTACAATTCAGAGCTGATTTTCAGGTGGTGGGGGTTCCAATTAAAAAAAAAACAAAAAACAAAAAAACATGATTTGCATTCCTCAAAGCCTTGTGTTTTTAACTATTGTAATCACTAAAGTGGACTCGATCGAATTTCAAGAGTTTTCATAAATTTAGTTATGGGGTGGGTAATAAATATAAAAAAATATTTCTGCCATGAATCGATTATTTGTGAATAGTTTCTGAAAGGTTCATTAACATCAGACAATTATTTTTATTTTTGCAAGATTTTCCAAACTAATGTGTCATACAAAAAAAAAAGTACTAAAAATTGTACATGTTATTTTACTAGTTCCGGTGATACAAAGAGAAACAAGGTCTTTTGAATGAAAATTTAGAATTTCTAAAAAGAAGAAAATTTAAAAAAAAATAATTAAATTAACTTTGGCCTTTCCTCTTCATAATAACATAAACATTTAGACGATAAAATTTTGTTTTCGTCAAGTTTGGCGTCTTTTTCATCATGCTATCTCGTGGGGGTATATAATTCTAACCTATTAGTAACTATTTGTAATAATACTAACAACATTCATAGCCAGAGAGTGACCGTCTTATCCAGCGACATATCTTTGAACAACCCCTTTTTTCAATTTAATAAGCTAAAAGTAAATTTGGCCCATAAGTACCAATTCAAAAACCTTCCAAATTCACAACTAAACGATAAAGGTTTTGAACTTACAAAAAAAAAAAAAAAAAAAAAATGTCGTTGGATACACCTAATTCCTGTTTAGCGACATGAAACGGGTAAATTTCAACTGCCACGAATGTTTCGGTTAAAACTTCTCCGTTACCAGTTTTTAATATCTTTAAAAGATTTCTCGTTGCTATTTTTATCTTCAAGGTTTTCTATCGATAGCGTCGAGTTGAAATACTTTGCTTCTGTTTTACTTCTTTCTAGACATGTGATATCATTCCTTATGAAAAAAATGTTCAACCCCATTCAAATACACAAATATTTCGGCAATTCACCAAGAATTCATGTTTTTTTTGTTTGTTTTTTTTTTAAGAATCTTACCTTCGTCAGTGTATCACATTGTACGCTGATTTCTTTCGATCGAATCCAGTCAGATAAAAATAGAATATTTTTTTATGAATGGAAATGACAAAATATGGCATAAAATCGACAGATTAAGGAAAGTGGAAGGCGTTGGTCCTTACTGTTCTTTTATCAGCTCGTCGCATTTACTGATCCAACGATACTTCATTGTTTCTTTCGCCATAATATCACGTTTATTCTGCATTTTTCATGCAACAATCCTCTGAAAGTCGCATTTTCTCCACGGAAATTTTAATTCCCAGATTTATAATTTCATGTCGGGAGGGGAATAAAACAAATATTTCATATATTGCAATTTAAACATTATCCCCGGTATGATTTAAATACAGCGAAATATATTTACATAGGAAATCTCTACGAGATCGCTAAAAAAAGGAAAGATCAAAGTATTTTGGGGATATTTTTTTACATTTTTTAATAGTTCCTAACATGTCCGAAATTTTCGTTAAAAATCATGTTTTTTTTTGAATCAGCAAAATTGACAGATAATTGATCATGGCAACCATTTTTTCCATTTTATATAAAAAAATGAAAATCAATTTTCATTTTTTTCAAAATTTATTTTAAGAAAATCAGAAATCATAATGTTTATTTAAAATATTTTGAACTATTTTTGCAAGATTTTCCAAATTAATGTGTCATACAAAAAAAAAGCGTGCTAAAAAGTGTATATGTTATTTTACTAGTTCAAGTGATACAAAGAGAAACAAGGATTTTTAAATGAAAATTCAGATTGTCCTAAAAAGAAGGAAATTTTTTTTAAATAATTAAAATAAACTTTGATCTTTCCTCTTCATAATGACAAACATTTAGACGATAAAATTCGTTTTCGTCAAGTTTGGCGTCTTTTTCATCATGCTATGCTCTTTTTGTAGCGATCTCGTGGAGGTACCTAGATATAAAATGTCTTCTTCAAATCACAGAACATTTAAGGATATGCAGAAACTGGGGGAATTGTGATTTGGATGCGGTAGTAAAAGGTATAAGTCAATATTTACCCTATTCAGTATGGGGAAAAACAATATTTTAACTCTCAAAAGAGGAAATATTTTAAATGCAAGAAAGGTCAGTGAAAAAAGCTAGTCCCACAAAACAAAAATAAAATCAAGATACAATCGATCTGGCACTAAACTGGGATATAAACGCGATCATTTGTGAAACAGAAATTAACGCTAGTTTTCCGTTGTTTTTGATAAGTGAAAAACAATAATCTGCCAAAAGCACAAAAAACGACGTATATATTCAGATGTCACTGTAGAAAAAGTAAGAGTTTTATACATGAAGAAATGTTATTTACAAGTATTGTAGAAGTTTAAACTTATAACGGTCTAAGTCATATGAAGAGCATCTGCCTGGAGGTAAACGTCCACACGTGTAATAAAGCAGCCTCTTATCTATATACCTGAATAAAGTAAAGATAATTTGGTTACACTCGAAAGAAACGTTGTTTATATGTAAGTAGTTCACTAGTGATTATTATAATTGTCTACAGGATGTAAGTGTACACGAACCGACTGTAGAAATTTTTAGAGTAGTAACAAAGTTTAGGATAAGCGTTGGAGCAACTGCTCTCTGACAAGCGAAGAGAAGTGACAGTCATTTTGCTTGACGGCACAGAAAGAAAGATAATGCATCCATGTCATTTGGCAACAGGCGAAGGAAAAGGAGTTTGTTTCCTTCCCACCAACATAGAGGTACTGTTAAACGGGGATAAATTTCTGCCATAACTGATATCTCGGTACAAGTAACTCCTTAAATAGGGATTCAAACTTATTTTTTTGTATTTACACCTCTGAAAAGCAGGAAAAAAAGAAATCAAGCAGAAGAAATTGAACTAATCACTAGAAAGAAAGAGAATGTTCTATAGTCGTAGCTGAAAGACAGTGGTTTTTAATATAATAGGTTTTCTAAATATCAGAATCATGAAAGTTCACTGTAGAAATCTAAGAAGGGCGGTACTAAAATGGAAGAAATTATATTGTTAAATTTGTACATGGACCATGTCTCGGGCGTGCCAGGTGGAACACATAATATGATGAATGTTTAAGCCACTTCACTCGTTGTTCAGAGGTTGTTACAGTTTGAGTCAGTTTATTTGGCAATTTCGTTGTAGAAACTGAGTAAACACACTAAATATCAAGAAAACCAGGTTTAAAACTGAACATTGACACTAAATTGACCATCTTTAATGTCAGTTGATATACGAAAAAATTGCTTTTTGTGATGTGTCAATAAAATGCTGAACCGGGAATTTGAGAATGATGACATG
The DNA here is from genome assembly GCA_963932145.1 of Acanthosepion lycidas. Lineage (NCBI taxonomy): Eukaryota > Metazoa > Mollusca > Cephalopoda > Sepiida > Sepiidae > Acanthosepion > Acanthosepion lycidas. The sequence continues at coordinate 66,086,257 of OZ010592.1, read as the reverse complement.
CCCTTTTCATAAATGAACAATTCACCTCATTTTTATTCCTGCATATACATTGACAATTTATCTAACCAATCATTCTGGTACACGGCTTTTAAAGAGGATTTAAATCTGCGATGAAGTCTATTCACCGTGTTGTCCACATTAAAGTTCTAATTTTCTCGCTACCGAACTTTAAGAATTGCTCATTTATGTCTGCAACGACACTTTCTAAGTGCAGTCTTCCTTCAGGGTGCAGTTGATCATAGGTCTCCTTAGGAACGTGTTTTTTATTTACTACCCTCCATCTTTTCTGTCATCAATTTACAGTCTTGTTAGGTAGGTTACTCGCTCTTCCATTTTACTCTATCCCACTTTCCTTCAGTATCTCTTTTCTCATTATATGTCCAGAATTTTTAACTGTCTCTTCATTATTCACTTTTTTGTTTCCATTTTCCTTAAAATTTCCTCGTTGCTCACTTTGTGTGTTTCGATAAATTCTTCTGTCTTTGTGTCATGATTCTGTAGAATCACATCTGTTACCTCAAGTCTCTTCCTCATCTATGAGGAAATTGGTTAGCATTCAGAACAATTGGTATAGGAGTTCAACACTTTGTTTCTAAAGAAATTTTCCTGATTCTTAATCATTTTTATCTTTGGAAGGCATCTTTCGCTATTCTAATGCACCTTCAGATTTCGGCGTCAAATTTTCTTTTATCTGCTACAGCATTTGCCAGATATTTAAATTTCTGTATTTACTTGATTTTCACAATTCGCAGCTCGTGATGGAGATGTCAAAATGAAGCAAGTAACGACAGCAGGAACTCCAAAACGAAGTAGATCCTAACATAAGATTTTGTCGTAGTACACGTTGTAATGTCAGATAAAGAAAGAGGCTCGGCCTAGCGCAACAAGCAAGCCACACACGTCAGCAGATAAGAAAACCAGAAGCCATTAAAATGAGGTAGAAATCCGGTAATAATTAGAATGTGGGTGAAGTGCCCACCTTGAAATATAACGGAGCTAGTTTGATAGTGTCGCGCACAATTTTCCCTGACAAAGGACATAAAGCACTTTTCAAAAATAAATGTGACTTCATGCGGCGTCCAATAAATTTGTTCGGTAAGAGCTTCATGAAAGCCTTCGCACCTGTATGAGAAATTCTGCAAAGTGGGAAAATCTTTTTATCTGCCAGTGATGATATCATACACACAATATTACTGTGAGGTATACGAATTTTCGTAAAATTTTAGGGATGTGGAATGGTTGCCAAGCAACTTCTGTAATTTGGTGTCTTTCATTGTTCTTCGACGTAAGAGAATCCAGTGGGTAAATATTGTTGCCCCGGGTCATAACGTTTTCAGGAATGTTGATTCCTTCTACAAATAGAAATATGAAAAGTGAAGAACAGTAGCTAATCGAAATGTCAGATCTTCATTGAGTAATAATTACCAGAAGTGAAACGAAATGCGCCAAATAAAGGCTTGCGATCTATCGAAATGGGTGACCTTACAGAAATTTGATAAAGTGACGACCTACTGAATGAACTATCAGAAGTTACTGTCCAATAGTTGGGCCAGTTGACCCTGACGATACGAGTTGGGCTACTGCGTTTGGTGAAGTACGTTTTTTTTTGACAAGCTTAAGTTTACTTTTGAACAGTTAAGGTTTTTACATTTTTATTTGTTGAAACTTTCAATTTTTCAGTTTTCTTTGTTCTTATTTTTTGCATATTTCTTTGTACTACGTTTTTTTTGTTTTCATTTCTTTCTTGTTTATTTTTTTTAACCTCACCCTGTTTTTAGTTTACCGTTTTCGTATTTCTTTGTTTTAGTTCTTACGTATTTATTCGCTTTATTTTTCCACGTTTTCATTTTATTTGGTTGTTTACAATTTTTTCTTTTGCATTATATGTCTGCATTTCAAAGTCATATATAGAAAGAGGCAAAGTTTTATTGTTCAGTTTTAGTTGTTCATGAGCGAAAATTCTAATTCACCGCCGGTGCAAACGGAAAACACGACACTAGCAAAAAAAAAAAAACAGGCCTGATCCGAGAGCGGACCAAAGAAAAAAGATGCTACGTATTATGAAGAACGGCGTTGAAAATACGAACAGTACTTGCAAGAAAACGAGTTCCTCACAATACTCGAGGCTCTGGAAGCTGTTAATGCCAAAATAATCTCCCTAGTAACCTCTGATGTGAAGAGTCGTAGACTTATTGGAGTTAGAAAAGACACAATAATGGAGGAGACTTTAAAAAGCCTCAAAATTACTCCTAGAATTTTGGCAAGGAAAAGCAGTGCCATGTGGGACCTTCTTCTGGGATCGGAAGAGGAGGCGAAACAGCTTGCCGGAAGTATTCTGTCAACATCAGCTGCAGACAGAATACTTGGGAACCAGGAAGACGAAAGTGAATGTGCACGGAGTACCGGTAGACGTCTGCAAAGACCGGATAGGAGCTTTTTTTCGCAAAATTTGGCCAAGTGGATGAAGTTAGTGCAGCGAAAAACAAAAATTGCATTGCAACTGGAGATGTCATTCTGCAGGTGGTGCTCACGCGACAGAACTTCCAGGACATTCCAAACATACTTACATGCCGCGACAAGAGAATGCTTGTGGTGGTTGAAGGGAGGAGGCCCTGCTGTTGGTCATGTGGTGCTGCAGGGCATATGGCAAAGGCGTGCCCTCAGAAAAACCCGACAACAAATGCACCTCCAGCAACAGCAACACCAGCAGTTCCAATAGAAAAAGAAAAGGACACTCAAGGTATATGGACTGAAGTGAAGAGGAGGGCAAAGGTGACAAGGTCACCCTCTCAACAACTAGTTATGAAACCAGACCAAGCAGCACGGCAGAAGCGGTGTTAGGAGGTCAAGAAACAGCAGTAACAACAACAACAACAACAGCAACAGAGATCCCCATAATCACCAAAGCAACCATAAAATCAAGTGGAAAAAAAGCAGCAACGACCGGAAGTAAAGCAGCAGCGACCAGAAGAAGAAATGGTGGTAATGCCTCTAGCTCGCCCTTCTTTTCTGAAGTGGTCTTGAGAAGAGGAGGAGGAACTGGAAAGACCAGTAGAGAAACGTGCTGGGCGAAGTAGGGCGAAGAAGAACGTGGCAAAAACCAGGTCCCTCTCTGTACCAAGTTCACCGAAAGAAACAACAGAACAATCGATAAAAGCTAGAAGCCTCCCCCCTCACCTACACGAGCTCCATCTCCCTCTCCTTCCATTTCCTCTGCGAGTTTAATGTCCACTCTTTCACTTCTTCCCCACCCCACTCCGCCAGGGAGAAGAAAAAGAAGAAAAAATACCTCCCGACCCAGAGACGATATGTAAGTGAAGCAGATTTCCGGCCTGTATGTGAGTAGGTTCTTTTCTCACTTTTCTAGGTTTTTTTTCAGGCCTAGAAGATGTCTGCTAAGATAGCCAGTTTGAATGCGAATGGCTTGAGGGATCGGGGTAAGGCTGCTCGCCTACTCCGTAATCTCGTTCGGCGTGGATGTCGCCGCGATTCAAAAAATCCACTTTGCAACGTCGATGCTTGTGTGCTGTCTAACGACGTTGTCGTCTATTCAGCATATGGGAACCGACAGGCCAGAGGAGTCTCTTTGCTGGTTAGTCGTACTCTTGATGCGAAGGTGGACTTTGAGCATACCGATGCCAAGGGCCGGTTGATCGTGGCCGATATTGCCGTGAAAAGTGGTTCGTTCCGGGTCGTTGCGGTTTATGTGCCCAACAACCGGGAGGAGCCGGTTTCGTTTATTCGGCAGTTGGGTCCGTTCCTGGTGGATTCAACGCGCCTAGATTTAATGGGGGATTGGAAATGCCATCCTGGACCCCAAGTTAGATAGAGGGCGGGAGCTAGCGGGAAGACGGGCGATCGTAGCCTGGTTGATCTGATCGAAGAGTTTGGTCTCGTCGATAGATACCGGGTCGATCACCCCGGGGGGAAAATGTGGACGTGGCTCAGAATTGGCCTTCTAACCGGGTGGTTAGCTACCTGGACAGAATGTTAGTTAGAGGAGCCGATGTGGACTTGTTAGATTGTCCCACTTTCCACTGGGTAGGCTATTCAGATCACAAACTCCTTTGTGCCCGGTGGCGTTAGATCGTATGCCTAGAATGGCTGGTTACTGTCTTTACTGGACAGGCGGGACTTCCAGAAATAGCTAACTAGCTTAGTGCAGCGGGAGTTAGTGGGGGAGGTTATCGGGAATAAGTGGTGGGAGAGACTTAAGGATAAGATTAAGTCCTTCACCACTGATTTCAGCAAACGGCTCGCCCTAGATAGAGCTGAAAAGGTGAAGACACTTAAGGCTAGTTTTTCCCGGGCAGTGGCTGAGGGGGATCACCTAGAGATAGCCTTAGGTAAGGAGGCCCTGGAGCGTTTAACTAGCGAGTGCTACATGGGCCAGATAATTAGACATAGGTTAAGCAAGATGTCTTCTAAAGCGGTGAATATAAGGAAGAGATCAATCGAGGGTCCGATCGGCACATTCGTGAAGTCGAAACCGGGAGGGACACACTCTTCGGACCACTGACGACATATGCGAGGCATTTCGGCGGCATTTCGAGAGCCGGTTTACCAAGGAGCCTGGTCTCCGTAATGAGGAGTTTCGTAGCTATTTGCCTGACTTTCCTCGGCTTTCGCCGACTGAAGCGACTTCGCTGCATTGAAGTAGGTCCACAGAAGCAAGTCGCCCGGTCTGGATGGTTTGCCCTATGAATTGTAGTTGAGGCTGCTGCATATCTTTGTCCAGATTTTGACAGTGATGTTCAACAACTGGTTTCGGCAGGGTCCATCCCCCAACTGGGTGTGATCAAGCTGTTGCAAAAGGGCAAAGGTGTTGGGGTTGATTGCAGGCCCATAACTCTGCTAAACACAGAGTTAAAGATTTTGGCCAAGATCCTGCAGGAGCGTTTGCAATCAGTTGCCGAGTATCTGTTGGGTCCTAAGCAGACTGGGCCGAACAATTCAGAGCAACCTGCATCTGATCCGAACGATCATAGAGAGTGTAAAAGACGACGATGCAGACCGCGCTGATCAATTTAGATCAGTCCAAGGTATTTGATAGGGTTGACCATTGCTACGTTGCTGTTGTCCTGCAGGCCGCCAGATTCGAACCCGACTTCTGTCGCTGGATTAGCCTCCTGTATCGCTCCCCCACTGCTGTGGTACAGGTGAACGGGAAGCTGTCGGGCGCTTTTTCGCTGTCCAGATAGGTTCGTCAGGGTTGTCCACTGTCGCCCCATCTTTATGCTTTGGCGTTGGAGCCTCTCCTTCGCCGGTTCAGGGACAGGGCGTGCAGTCCGGCCCTACGTGGAATCGTCGTTCATAGAGGGGCTCGTACGTTTCCTTGCTTGTTCCCGGCTGCCTCTTTGGTTATGGTCCAAGTTGAGATTCCAAACCTCCCCAGTTTGTTTCGGCCCCTTTTTATGTCGACTGGGTCAGCTTTTTATTTCCCATATCCGTATATTTTTCTCCTTTCCCATTCCCTTAGCGGGAGAGCCTCTTGATTTTGTCCAAGGAGCAGAATACAACGGCCTCTCTTTTTTGAGGTTTGGGCGGGCCCTACTAACATCAGTTATGTTTAGTTCACTTTGTGTATATGTTTAGATTGTTTTGGGGTTCATTCCCTCCACTCTCATTCTATTCATCCATAAATTTTTAAGTATATATTTTATAATCATTAGATTTTTATGGCTTGGGCGCGTTTTGTAGGTTCCCCTTGAGAAAATGCGGTATTATGGTGTATTGGGGGTTGAATGATGACGGACGAGTTTTTTTTATGGTGAATGTGGAAATTGTAATGTGTGAATCGGTCGTGAATCAGATTAGCTAGTTATAAGATAGTGATGACCAGCCTCAACCCCTCCCCATTTTGGCCTTGTGCCGCAATTGTATTTTAAATACAATAAATAATCGTTACTGTCCAATAGTGTCGCATCTGGATTCTGTGGATTAAAACCTTTCAAGAGAAATATAAATATTTAGTTTATTATTTAAGCATTAAAATTAATTATTTATGTAAAAAATGCAATAATTTTCCTAACTCAAGAAAACACAAGAACGCTCAAAAATTATTCATGTAAAAAATGCAATAATTTTCCTAACTTAAGAAAACACAACGGAAGTCAAGATGGCTACAACTGGAGGAAAAAGAGAAATGAAGAGAAAAGATTAAGGAGTGAATGTAATGTGAAGAAAAAAAAACAGCGAAAAGGACAAATAACCACGACATTCTACACATACGAACAGACGGACGCACGCACATACACTATGAAAAAAATTTGCACCAATTAAAAACGAATACAAAGAAAATCGAGAAGTATGAGTAGTCAGTTACTGATACCCCTGACAAGTGATTCACGGAGGGTCCGCCTACAAAATTCTGTAGTCGGGATGCTGACGGTAACACCAATTAGCTAAGTGACAAACCTTTTATTTGTATTAATTCTCTCTCTCTCTCTCTCTCTCTCATATATATATATATATATATATATATATATATATATATATATATATATATATATTGCAGAGTAGCATCCAATTGATGAGGTGTTTGCCGTTAAACATACTTCAGTACTCAAAACAATATGTAACAATTTCACCGCATTGAACAAAATCGTCTTTGTCTTTAAAGGTTATCAACAGTGTGTGACAAAGAGAAATGTTTCGATTATGTTAGTGACAATAACGACAGATGGGATAAATCGTCATAAAAAACTTAACCATGTCCCAGAATTAACTTTTTTCATGGAAAACTGAGGAATGGCGCATGAATGTGAATAATGACTTCAATTCTGTTAGGAGAGTGAAATTGCCAAAAGGCTTAATATGACTTCCACCAAAATATGACCTCGAATTTCTCAAACACTTCACAAGATTCCTTACTACTACGAATTTTTCAAGACGTTCAAAAACAAGCTGAACATGCGAACATAAAGAATATCCAGATAGTATTTAATTTAAGCGTTAGCTCGTCTACTCCCGGTTGGTAATTTAGTATGACCTTCAAGCTAAACTATAAAAAAGAGTAGACATTAGCTAATGCATCCAAAGCATCACCATCTGTTATACGAAAACTCGATACCGGTACAGACTGAAAAAAAAATAATGACATTAATGTCAACTAATTTCTTTAAGGAACCTCGTCTCCTAGAGAAACTAACGCAAGTAAATACTGCAGAAATATATGGCGTACAAAACTATCGTCATCATAATGCTAACCAAAAGTTGCTGGTGGCGTAAAAATTGCGAATGTATTTAGGAGCTGTGACAACTTCTGTGATTCGAAATAATCTTTGCCTTAAGCCTATCAAAGCGTCAGTTGGATGGAAGATTAATTATTAAATCCGGGACCTCAGTGGAAAAAAAGAAATGAATCTGTCAGAGAAAATTTCTATAGTTGGAAAATAATGCCTTTAACTTCGCAACCAATATCAGTCTGTGCTAAATTCTAACAAATGGTAAGCTAAGATTTCCAATAGACATATACCGTTGGCAGACGATTCCAAGTTCAACAAGAAAGTATTGGAGATGCGAAAAGAATGAAGGATACTAAATTATGATGGACTGAGAAATCTTAACTTTTTAGAACAATCAATACTTTTTATCGCTGTAATTAGCAAGATGGCGGAGAAGATTACTTACCAACCAAAGCAACGAAAGAACAAATTTGATTGAAGTATAACATATCACGTGATGAGCATTAGGAGGAAAACTAAGAAGAGAAATTGTCACTTGTATCGAATGATATTTTTGTACATGACGAAAAGAAGGCATATTTGCTCTAAGTTTCTTGTGACTGAAGTAATAAACGTGTGTGTGTGGATGAGCACTTTAACGTGGAGTAGTGATTAGCAAACCTGTCTAGCAAGATCAATTGCGAGCAGTGAGTTCGAACTTCACTGGGTGCTTCATACTTGCTACCTTGTGCCACGTTTAAGCTAATTACTATATACGAAGGGAATTATTTTATGACACTATTTGTTTAAGCATAAATATTGTCGGCTAGACAGGCAATGAACATTTTTTTCATATATAAATGGCCGACGATATGTGAAAAGCATCTGCCTGGATGCAGATGTCCATACGTGTAATAAAGCTGTACACTTGAATAAGGTAAAGAGAAGTTAGTTACACGCGAAAGAAATATATCATTTATTTACATGGAGATACTTCTGTTTACTACAAGACGCCATTATAATCATTTTCTATGTGATGTAAGTGTATAAACATATAAAATCAGACGTAGAAATGTCTTTCAGTAGTGATGAGTTCCCTTTCTTCGTATGAGTGTTGGGGATAACTGTTCGCTGAAAGGGAAACGAGAGAAAACATCAATAATATTTTCACAGTAGCGTGCAGAAGTGTGGGGGGCAGAGGGTGCGACGGTTCCGAGAATCATATCAGGAGTCCATCCAATTTGAATAAAGTGTTTATTTCATGTTTCATCTGTTTTTACATATTTAAAATGTCTTCCTTTATTATATTTCTCGGTACTTCTCGCCCCATACTCGAGCCTTAGGCGCATACGATCAAGGAGTTGGATCCGGACATCGCCAAATGTCTGCACGTCATTGTGTCTGGTGCAGAGAGGAACATGATGCATTTTTGTGGTGTGATAGCAAAGAAGGAAAGACTGATGAAGTGTGACTGTCTTTCTTTTGCCAAGGGAGGATAATTGATATTGATACACTGGAATAAAAATATTTGGTCAAGATTACTTTTTGGAATTACCTCTTCATCTGGATTGTCCCAACATCTTACAGTTTCTGCAAGGAATACCCAAGACTGCTGTTCATGAAGATTACATTCTAGTCTTAATGTGAATGACATACCCAGTCAGATACAAAATGACCTCATGATTTCTTCTGCTTTGTCTATAATACTTCAAATGCATTACTAAGAATATTATTATAGCTTATAACCAACAACCAATCAAATTATCTCTTCACCTTCAAAAAGTAATTTTTTGCAATGACTTCAAGAATTAACAAAGAAAATTTGTTTTTTAGAACCATGAATTATTTAAAAAATATTCCCAGATTATGTAGGATAATAGCAAGTAACTTTAAATAATTTTCCATCATGTAATGCTTAATGACATAATGATTATTAATATTTAACAGTAATTCCTAATGAAAAGAATGAATGGTTCCATGACACATTGTCTAGCCTAGAGGCAAGATAATTTTTTTATTGCTTGATTGAGAGGGTATTCAGACTAGAAAGATAAAGAGGCACTTTATTCTGCTAGTCAGTAGGAATTTCTCAATTTGCCTGGCCTTGAGGTTGGTGAGGTAGGCCATTTTTTTCTCTGCTGACAGAAGTGCCCCATGCCATCAGACTTATGGTAGTGCTGAATGAGACATCTCCTGTGCATAAAAATAAGATAAATTGATGCAACTCCATGAAAGAGCAGAGTACCATAATAAACACTGGAAAATATATATAAAGATTTACACATTAAGTGTTAAAACTTAAAATCTGGGCAAACTAATCTCAATCACAGAAGACCATTCAAAACACATTCACTATATTTGACTTAGTCTGGTAGAAGACAACAGAATGGAAGCATCCAGCAAGTATCAAACTGATTGATTAGTATCATGAAGGTAAGATTAGCTTGCAAACCATTGTTTTCTTGTGAACAATATTGAATAGATTGTAGTGAAGTTACTTCCAAATTTAATAATCTGAAAAATAATTGGAGAAAAAATCTGTCAAATCCATTCACTTAATTTGGAAAATCTAATAAAATTGCTTGCATTTTAACTTTTCTTTGGATTATGAAAATTTTCATTTGTTCTGAAATCCTGAGGCAAAAGAGAAAATATTAAACAATTTCATGCTTGTTTTTGTAAATATTTAAGCCTCTTTAATATCACTGATTTTATAAGCTAAATATTTTGCAGTGTCATGTGACATGAGCAGATGAATTTCTGCAAGGATGCTTATCTTTAGCTTTGAAGCTGATCCAAATTTGATAAAATGTAATTTTAACTAAACGGCTCCCATTTCCTTTTATGTTTCATGAATTTATAAAACTGTGAAAACAAAAGAAAAGCAATGATTGCATTTTCATTATTAAAAGTGAGAAATGTTTAATTCAGAGATTAAGAGAAGATCCATTCAGCAAGAGGCAATAAGGAGAAAAGTCTTATAAATGACCAAATCAAAAAATTTATTAGACTAAGGAAAGCTTATTTTGTAGGGAATTATAGAAGCAGATATAAAAACAAGAAAAAAGATTTGTGTTTCAATCTTGAGTATACTGGGGTATTGTATCAATAAAATCTTTAAAAATCAACTCCAATAAAAATAATTATGCATGTATTGGCATGTATCATTTTCCATAAGAGTCTGGAAATATTTTTTATTATCCACTTAGAGCTTAAGTTTCTACTTTGAGATTTCACAAAAAAATAGATTTGTTTTAAAAAATGTAAGTAAATTATAAAATTTAAAACTAATGAAAAGAGATGTAATATTTATTACTCCTGTTATATTGTTTTTATATATGCTAACTTAAACTGCTAATTACATATGATCACCAAAGTTAAGCAATTTTGAGCTTAGTCAGTACCTTGATGGATGACCACTGCTGTAATCTTGGATGTGCAGGTGGTGTACTAGATAATGGATTGAAATTGTTAATTGGAGAGCTGAGTTCCAATTTCTGTTGGGTTCATTATATTCACTTATGTGCAAAATTGGAAAGGTATGAATCCACCTATTCTCCCCCACCAACTATGAGTTAATTAGTAGGACGTATCACTAAATCATTATCTGAAAAGAATAAAAATTATCATAATCTAAAAATGTTTTCTGGCTTTAAATAACCTACAAAGGGTTGATAAGCTGTAGAAAATGAATTAATCAACATAAAACCAATAAGATCTTTTAGCAATTATAGGTAAGTAAAAAAATAATACTTAAATGTTCCTTCTGTCCAAAACTTTTATGCAAAAGGGGGCAAATAAGCAATCAAGAACCTAATAATATTTTGAAATATAAATTTCTTATAAATAGAAAATGTATTGTTAACAATAGAGAAGAAATGGAGTGTCTGATTTGTGAGTGAAAGTCTAAATATTGTTATGATAATTGAATACTAAACACGTGATAATATCTTGAATAATGAATTGAAATTAGATGGATACAGTAGTCACAGGAAAAGGGGTGGTTGCATTATATATACCAAAGATAGATTAAAATTATTTATTATTAAAAATACAAGCAAATCTCAGGCTGAAATTCTGGGGGTGAAGCTTAATGCATTAATAGCCCATCAAATTCTCCTGGCGAAGAGGAATTTCTCCACCAAATTCAAAGTTGCAAAGAAAATAAAGTAATATTACTGATGAGAGAATTTCAACCACAGAAATATTGACTAGAATTTACTAGATTCTGATCCCTGCTTTAAAAGACTTCCAGATATCATTCAAGATCTGTTTTTAACTCAACATAAAAAAGAATCCACAAGAGGATATATCATCTTAGATCTGGTATTAAGATTCAATCCATGCATCGTTAGAAACACTTGTAAATGAGCAATTTGTCACAAGCAATAATTGCATTGTACATTTTGAATTGGTTGTAAATCAGGTACTTTTAGAATGGAAGGAAGAAAGATTTCAATACAGAAAAGGCAATTTTTATGGAAAGAGGAGATTTCTCTTCAATACAGACTAGACATTTTTGTGTAGTGAAGGCATGGGAGTTGAAGAGAACTGGTTATAATTTAAAAGTAAAGTAAAATAATGGAGGCTATAAAATTGTTTGTTCCAGAACATTGGCTTAAGAAAAGTCAATGTCCTGGAATAAAGATATAGTTACTGCTTGTAAAAACAGGGTGAGATGGTGGAAAATATGCAAGAGAACAAAAATTCTGGAAGATTACAATAAATACAAGCATTCTGGCCTTCTTCAGGTGGTTGCAAGGTTGGAGCGTACAATGGCCAAAATATTGTAATAAATATAGCGACAAAGATAAGGACAATAGTCTGAATAATGTAAATAGTGTACATAATGCCTCATCTCAGAAATATAGACAAATACATGCATGTCTTTAAATCATATGATGATAAATGATAAAAAAATCAAAGAAAAACTGGAAAGAAAAATAGCTAAAAATATAAAATCTGATTGAAATTGTGTTTTATAAATATACCAAAAGTGAACTCAAAGTAAAGGCAAAAAAATTGGTTCAATAGAAGATACTGAGGATAGATTCATGGATATGATGATCATGAGACAACAAACTTTCTAAATTACTTCTTTGCATAGGTTTTCCACAGAGGAAAATATAAATATCTCTGAAGTCAAAGATATTCAGTAGAGATTTAGAGGAAGACTTGAAAGATTGGATACTAAATGACAATAGCTTGGAAAAAATTAAATCTAAACCCAGAAAAGTCTACTGAAGTGGGTGCAATCTCTCTAAAAGTATTAAAAATTGAAAATGAAATTGATACCACTGCTGAGTATATTTAAAAGAATTTGAACAATGATGTTCTTCCAGTTGATTGGATATTAGCAAATGTTATACCCATTTACAAAAAGGGAGTGAAAAAAGTCCTCTAACATCAATTGTATATAAAGTAGATTCATACTAGATTCTATTATGGCCCACTTAAAGAAATTAATGATGATACTAGATACTTGGTATGGATTTATCCCCAGTTGTAGTTGTACATCAAATTTGCTAATATTCTTGGGAGAATCTGAGATGAGGCATTATTTACACTATTTACTTTATTCGAACTATTGTCCTCATCTTTGTTGCCATATTTATCACGATGTTTCAGCTGTTGTATGCTCCGGCCTTGTTCAGGTTGGAATGTTGAACTGAACTGAGCTGTTCTAGTTCCACGTGCCATGTCTATGGATGTCAGTTTTCAGTTATCTCCTGTTAGGTTCTCCTAAGAATACACTATTTACATTGCCAAATTTATCACAACATTTTGGCCATTGTATGCTCTGGCCTTCTTCAGGTGGTTGGAATGTCAAACTGAACCATTTATTTATGGGTAGACTGTTCCATGTCTAATGGATGTCAGTTATCAGTTATCTCCTGTTAATTCCCCTCTCCAAGTTCTTCACTGCCAGGTATTGAACGCACACTCTTTGGGTCCTGTCACTTGGATTTGACTAACACATTTATCCACTGTGTCCTTGAGGACATCTGTGTATGAATTTCTGGGTATTATAAACTGCAAGTGTAGTGATGGACAAATCAGGTTATACAAGAAAGCTGGGAGACCTCATTAGTACTATTAGTAGCTACAGCAAAGTAAAAGAGGATCCTTCAATGAAAATGGAACGCAAACTGTCACAGATACTAATCAAGAACAAGGATCACTTTGCACCTAAGACATATAGGCAGTTGTCACAGCATTACACCAAGCTACCTCACATATATGGTCTCCCTAAGATTCAGAAAGACGGTATTCTGCTCAGGCCGATTATTAGTTGTCAAGGCTCTGTGTGCCAGCCTCTGAGTCACTTCCTTGTAGATATAATTGACCCATTGATTGGAAAGTCACCTTCATATGTCTGAAACTTCACCCACTTCGTAGAAATAATCAAAGATGCTCCCATCCTATCCAACCAGATGGTGAGCTTGGATGTGGTGGGTTTGTTCACCAAGAGACCCACGGGGGAGGCACTCTCAGTAGAGACAGATTAGCCTCTGACTCATCCCTAGAAGAATGGACCAGTATTCCTTTCTGTACACAAACAACACACTTTGGAATGAGATCACACATATATCAACAGGATGAGGGCTTAGCAATGGGCTCACTATTATCATCAGCAATGGTGAATATATACATAGGATACTTTGAGGAAATGGCATTTGAATTTATATCTCTAAAACCAACTATATGGTTAAGGTATGTAGATAACACCTTCATACTCTGGTCACACCAGGAAGATGTTCAGGTTCTACTGAGCCATGTGAACTCAATAAGACCTTCAATACAGTTTATGATGGAGAAAGATAGTTACAACACACTCCCATTCCTGGATATTTTAATATCTCAAACAGAGCATGGGTTCAAGACATCCATATACTGTAAACAGACATTCACTGAACAGTACCTCAATTTCAACTGCCACCATCCATACAACATAAAGAAAGAGATCCTCTGCTGCTTACAACACAGAGCAAAAGTCATAAGTGGTGACCCAGAGACATTAGATAAAGAATTGGTCAGTATAAGTAGTACCCTAAAACGTAACAACTACACTGGGCACATGGCAGCAGGCCCAATAGATAGATGGGTACAACAAGATAGGAAGACAACAACACTCAGAAAACAGTCTGCCTGCCTTATATGAAGGGGTTATCAGAAAAAATACAAAGGATCTGCAGTCCATATAATATCAGGACAACCTTCAAAAGCTGGACAACACTTTGCAGATATCTCTCCTGAGTAAGACTCCCCATAGAGGAGAACTTGACTAAAGACTCTGTGTATGCCATCCCGTGCAGCTGCAGAAAGAAATATAAAGGGGAGACAGGCTGTCCCCTTAAGGTAAGGCTTCAAGAAGACCAGAAAGCTGTTACATGAGGGGAAGTGGAAAAATCAGGCATGGCTGACCACATATGGAGAGAAAAGGGAGATCACTGCCCTCTGTGGGATCAGGTTGAAATCATAGACAAAGAACATCATTGAAAAATTTGTAAACTTAAGGAATCAGCACATATGTGAGACCACAAAAATCTCCTGAGCTGACCAAGCATAGAAATGAATACAATATGGGAACCAGTAATAAGGAGTTCCAGAGAAAAGTGATAACAACAATAAAAATTGCAATATGAGCTCTGGTAAAAAAATGGTTACTGAAGACATTAGGTTTATAATACCCAGTAATTCAAACACAGATGTCTTCAAGGGCACATAGCACAGTGACAGGACCCAAAGAGTGTGAGTTCAATACCTGGTTAAGGCAGTGAAGAACTTGGAGAGGTGAATTAACTGACATATATTAGACATAGAACAGTCTACCCATAAATAAAGGGTTCAGTTTGACATTCCAACCACCTGAAGAAGGCCAGAGCATACAATGGCCAAAATGCTGTGATAAATATGGCAATGTAAATAGTGTATTCTTAGGAGAACTGACTGATTACATTAAACAAAGCCATCTAGTTGATGTTTATTTGAATTTCAGTTAAAGCATTTGACTTTTCCCCCATCATAGATTGGGAAAGAAAATCAAAGCACATGGAATAAATGGTAAGATTGGATAGTGGATATATTCATGGCACAATAAAAGACAGGGTAGGGGTAAGGAGTCAAATTTGTTACATGTTAAATCTCGAGTACACCAGGGGAGTCCATTCTTAAACCCATACTATATGCAATTTATATAAATGATACCAATAATGTTGTTAGCATAACACCACCAAATTTGCTGGTGATATTTTGATGTCCTTAGACATGTTTAAACACTACAAGAAGATCTGTACACTCTGTATTCATGGAGTATATAAACTGGTAACTGTTATTAAACAAAGAAAAATGCAAGTGTATTGACTTTGGGTATATGAGTTCAGAGTTCATATGCATCAGTTATTAAAGCCATCCTATGACACTGCTGAATCAGTAAAGAGAAAGAATTCCAATAAGCTGAAAATATCATGCTACTGTATAAGTCCTTAGTCAGAATCATACTTGAATATGCCTGGTTGGTCAAAGTATCAAGAAAATTGGAGCAGTGTAAAGAATAGCAACCAAAATGATTGATAGATTTTACAATATATGTATCAGAAGAGGTTGAATCTTTGCAGTGTTCTTTCACTGGAAGATAGAAGAGTTTGTAGTGGTCTGACTTTCCATATCTTGAATGATTTTACTGATGTAGATTATTAAAAAAATTCTACAAACTGAGAGACAATACTATTCATTCGAGTGGACACAGCAAAACAATATTCAATCACCTTAATAAATCTAATACACTATCATTACTTTTTAAAGAGAGTTGTAAATGGTTGGAACAAACTAACTGAAGAAGCAGTAAGCACAAAGACAGTCAAAAAATTGAAACAAAGTTTAGAAAAGACAAGAAAATCAAAGGGAAGTGGGGGTTGTACATAAATTGGAGGTGGGGACTATACATATGTTGGAAGACCTCCTCCTCTTGTAAACCTTTTACAGTATATTTACAGCATGAATCTTGCATTTGCTATTGGATGAGATGAGAAAACATTCTTTAATTTTGTCAACAGATGAAATTCAATTGCAGTCTTTTTTCACATTTGTTAATGCAAATGAAAATCCTGCTTGATTCATGATATATATAGGAGTTTATGTATAAGAACAAAAGAGAAATAAACAAAATATATAAATACTAGCTTAATTCTTTTGGTTGTTGTTAGAATCTGTATATGGAAATCTATTACTCTTATTCAATTGTTCAGAACTTCTTAGAAGCAAATTGTTGTTAAGGGATATGTTTTTTATATCTTAAGACATTTGAGATCACTTTTGGATATCTCATACCAAGATTAAAGTAATTTTGATATGAGAAATACAAAAGTGATCTCAAAATCATATTCATATAAACATAAAAATAAAAGTGAATAACAATCTGACAACATTATTAGCTCTATACAATATTTTGGTGCTGTTGGAATCAAATAGTTTGGCACTTCATATCAAAGCTATATCAAAGAATTATTGATTTCATTGTCATTTCAGATTATGTTTTGCTTATGTATTTGTTTGTTTTTTTCAACTTCCACCTATATTTGATCCATAAAAAGCAAAATAAAATTATGAAAATCATAGTTTTTTTTATCCACATTGTCCTTTATAGAGAAATTTTCAAATTTTCAATCAATTTCATATACATTGCAAGCCTATTGATAGTTCCATGGCAAATGTTCAGATGAGCTTCATTCTTTATTGCTATCAGTTCAGGCAGTTGAAGCCAAAATATGCCTTGCTACATCCACAGTATTAAATCAACCTCATTCCCTACATATTCCACTCAGAAAGCTTCTTTCCAAGAATTGCTACTTTGTGGAACAGACTCCCAAACAGATTCTTCTCTAAACAATACAATCTTAACCTCTTCAAGTCTATGGTCAATCATTATCTATCCACTATATACTCATATCCTTCCACTTCTGTTCATGGCACACACCTCACTCAGTTTTCCAACTGAATGACTTTTCATAATTTCAGTAAAGTTATTTCAACTTTTCATTGTGGGAAATCAGTTAAAAACAACAGAACTTTCCCTTTACAAAGAAACCTTGGCGTGTATGATATTCCTGTGTGATATTTTACTTCATCACAAGGTAAAGAAAATCTAAAATTTATTCACAAAGTTTGTTTTAAGAACTATCATTTTCATTCAAGAGAGTCAAGAAGAAAGTTTACATTTAGTAAAATTCTGTACTCAACAGAAGTGAGAAAGGAATATTCGAAATGAACAAAACAAGTGAAATTTTTACACATAAATAATCATATCTGCAAGTGGGAAATGATTCATAGAAATCAATTATTATTCAAATTCAGTTGAACAAATACTAGTCTGGCTGATGCTTACTTTTCTGAGCATAAACAAAATTTTTAAAAAATTGATAAGAAATTTACATAAGACTTTTAATAAATGTTCTTTTCATAAGGTTACAATTTGCAACAAGCCTCTCTAAATGCTGGCAATAATTTTTATCAAATGTAAATGACTTACCATAACGAATCTTTTCACTTGCACAAAATGTCAATGTATACAATCCAAAACGTATTATCCAAAAATGGATATTCATAGCTCCAAGAAATTGACTCTGTGGAAGAAAAAATAGAAGAAATCAGCATCTAGCATATTTATTTATATGCAATAAATTAATACAGAATGAAATATGAAATTGCATTAAACATGGAATATTGATATTTCTTCATTGTCTAGCAAGTTCTAAAATCTTCATGAACATTTAACATGGACACACCTGCAAATAATATATAAAACTGTCTGGATAAAATCCCATTTTATATTGAATATGCATAAAAAGACTTAACTTCTATATTACATACCATGTGCTAATAGAAAACAGTATTCTGCTTGCTTCCCTTCCCTTTCAAATATACAGAGAATGAGGGTGGATGGCTATTCTAATGACATAGGTATTGTTATGTGTTGATAATTGTAACAAAGGAAAAAAAAAAATGATTTACCACAACACAGAGCTAAATCGCAAACAAATATTTAATTTACTAAAGCACTACATAAAAATATATACAAGTTAAACAGAAGTTTAAGTTGTAAGTTAAGTTGTAGCTTACAAAAAAACAGAAAAGACAGAGTTACTGGCGAAGTGTTACAAGGGAGAAGGAAAGGGAGTCAAGTCTTATTACCATTTTAGGGCTAGCGAAGTAATCTAAGTGCTATATTTGGAAATCCACAAAGGTGTGTAAATATTAATTTTTTAGTTTGGTCAATGAAAATTAGTCAAAATTCTATTTACCAAATTTGTTCCATGAAATTCTCTTTTGGGATTTTGTTGGTCAGCAACATTTTATAGAGATTCTTTCGGATGGATATAATAGTCCTCGAATCAAAAGCCGGAGTTGATAACAACAGAAATTTCCTTTCATCAACTGACAACCCTTTTCCAAAATCTCATTTTTATAGGGGCTAACACCTAATTTGCATATTTCTAGATGTTTCTCGAATCATCTAGATTTTTCTCGAATATACTAGAATGATCTAGAATCTTCCAAACATTCTATTTCTAATTTCTCTATTTTACAACTACTTCATGAATTAAAACTTTTTGTAATAACAAGTAGGACTCAGTGGAATCCCTTATTATAGAAATGCATCCTCGTAACAGTATTCATAGCTGGCATAAAGCATGATCTTGAACAAAAAAATCAACATCCTTTATGAAGTGTTTCAAGAAGTAGGATTCAAGATAAATGTTTTTAAAATAAAACTATAATCTAGAATTGGAATGAAAGTAGTGATGGTATTTACACTAAATCAATCATGCAAATTTACGATGTGGAATTAGTAAAGACTAAACACTTCAAATATCTTAAATTAATATAGGAGATAATTATATTGAATATAGAATAGGCTGTGCTAGGGACTGTTTTGTCTAAAATCCAAAGTTGCTACAATACCAAGATATTAACCTAAAAACTAAAGACTTTAATATGGATGCCATGCCTGGTGCCCAATGCCTTCAGAAATATCTGTCAGCCGTATAAAATCACTTTCTCAGACCGATGGTCAAAAATGGCCTGAAGCAATTGTAGTATGTAGGCATCAGGGAGGAACATCTTTGTTGAACGTCGTGGACTGGCTCTGCAGAATCACAAAGAACGGGTACCAAATAACAGAAACAACATGACTAGAAGACTTTCAACAGCAGCAACAGCTAAAATGGATAGCACATATAACTCAAAGAGAATAAGGACAATTAAGATGTTGACATTCCACACTACTTTAAAGAAATGAAAGGAAGGAAAACTCTATCAATACTGAATGTGAGAAACATATTTTAAGAGAAAGATTTGCAGTACTGAAAGCAGTACTGGCTGCTTGTCAATGAATGCTAAATGTTTCCTTATACAGAAACAGCTAATATTATCATTACTACTGAACATATTTCAGTATTTTTCAACATCTATATATTAATTATTTCACACTTAAGATAACTTTTAGAGGCAATGTATAATTTACTCTCTATAAACTATCATTTACATTATTCAGACTGTTATCCTCATTGCCTTATTCACAACATTTCGGTTGTTGTATGCTTTGGCCTTCTTCAGGTGTCTTAGCAACCGTTTTTTACCAATGCTCATATTGCAATTTTTCCATTGTTATTATTGCATATTTTTTACCAGAACTTATATTGCAATTTTTGTGTTGTTATTCATTGCTTTTTACTCTACAACTGGTTCCTTCATTTCTGTGCTTGGTTAGTTCAGGAGATTTTTGTGGTTTAGCATATGTGCTGATTCCTTAAGTTAGTGATTTCTTTTAATTTTGTATAAAATTATTCCTTTATTTACCTTTAGGTGAATTTATAAAATTAGAATTAAGTTTTATTAAAAATAACAAGATTACAATTTTTGCAAGATTAGATTAAATTCAGGTTAAGAATAGAAACTGCATTTCATTTATTTAAAGAATGCAGTTGTGTTTAATTAACAACAAATTACATTTTTAATTATGTTGTGTTTACTTGAATGCTTATATTATTTTGGTAGAGTTGATTAATTTATCATTTTAATCAAAAAGTGTCTCAGTAAATATGATCAAATTTAACAAAAATCTATAATTTTCTTATAATGCAAGCACGGTTCTGATTTTTTTCAATTATCTAAGGTGGATTGAATGAAAAATAATTAGCAAATGTTGAAAGTGGATCAAATAATGAAAAATAATGATGGTTGTGAAGCAGATAAAGTCATTCGTAAAAAAAAGAAAAATTTATCAGGATAAGTTTTTAAATTTTAGTGAAATCCCTCAGTGGGGAAATGCTGAGAGAGGGTAAAGGAATAAAAACTTTGTAGATAAATGAGTTATGAATCCAAGAAGCAACACAATTATTTCAGCCCAACTATGGCAATCAACAGAACGAGAAAGAGAATACACTATCTTAAAGTTTCAAGAGATTAGAAAATTGCAACAGATTTCTGGTTGTGACCAAGGGTAAGATTTCCCGTCTAAGGTCTGGTAAATTTTCCCAGTTAGAAAGATTACTGTATAAGTAGAAGTAGTAACTTCAATGGAAAAAGCAAAAAGGCTGCTTTTAATAAGATAACAAAATATGTCATGTGACACTCATAAGTCACATGATACATGATCAGCAAAATAAAAATGATCATAAGAAAGGCAGGTGTTTTTTTTTCTTTTCTTCTCCTCCTCCCTCCCTCTAACAGTAGCCATGATGGTAAGTTTGTTACTCTTATTCCAAAAAAATAGAGGAAATTTAATTTTACTATGGCATAATTCATAATTTTTCCAAAGTCTATTTTTTTATTTTACAGGAAGTAACTTTTTATATAATGATTTCCTAAGTGTAGCTAAGATTTGACACAAGGCTGAAAATATCAGTCACCCAACTAAGTCTTTTATATGAATTTATTATAGTTTACAGTTTTCCTCATTTCAACTGAATGTCTTTTTAGTAGTATAAAATATAAACTCTGTCCATGGGTCTTTTTTATTGATAGAGATTTTAAGAGAAATAACTAATAAGCCCATATACAAGGATTTTAAATCAAGTTTTTTTTTCTTTTGGTTTTCTTAATGAAATAAGCTTAACCAACTGCTAAAAATAAAAAAAAAATTACTCTTTTCAGTTCTGTACTGGAATTCTTCAGCTGTTAGCAAACAATTTGAATTAGTTTATAAGTGCAAAAAGAAAATTCTATCAAAAAATATTTTAGGGATTTAATGAAGCTAATAATGAAATTCTAATGAGATTGGGGTAACAGTTGCCAGTTAAGAGTAGCTCAGTTTTCCAAAATATAAAATAAATTAAAATAAAGAATGCATTTAATAAATAAATAAAGACAATTTAGAAACAAAAAGCAAAAACTAAAATAGAAAGTGGCCATCATTGCAACTTTTGGAAGGGACCAAACACAATTAGTTCAGTTGCTCTTTTTCTAGACAATTCATTTAAAAAGGCTAAGAAAGAAATTTCCTTTTTGTCTCTTATAAAGATTGGATGGTGAAAAATATATCTTAGTCAAATATAGGAGCAGTTGCCTCTTACATGCTATTTTTTAAATGTTCCAAATCAGTGACATGTTCAGAAAACTATTGAATTTCTAACTCTGCAAATAAATTCATACCAAAAGTAATGATAGTTATTTTGCTTCTAACTTCAAACACTGTTGTTTATCTACTATAAGTAAATTAGACTTATCAGATTTTGTCTTATACACTTTCTATAAATCTAAATTATCATTATTATTTTTTGACTGTTTGCCAAGCTAACAAATTGATAAATATGATTCATGGTTTTCCACATAACTTTCATAACAAAATGCTCATTTTCTGGCAATAAAGGTGGGAAATAATTGGAAGCAAATTATTATTTCATTTTTATTTTTATTTTTCAATGATAACATATTTTATGGAAATGTTTTACTGATTATTTATATTCAAAAGCCAGAGTTTATTGGATTCTAAATTTGGTGTTTCTCACAGTCCAATGTTTTACCAGAAAATAGAATGTTCTGAGTAAAAATTAAAATAGAAAGGTTTTTGTTTTTTACTTGTAAGCTACAATTTGTTTTAATATTTGAAGATAAAGAATTTTCATTATTCTGTATGTATGGCTTTATTCATGATTAATATTTTTCAATGCATTTCAGAAATTTGCTTGATTAGAACTTTTGAAGGTCTCATGAAGCAAATTTCTGTAATGTAGTTCTAATCAAAAGGGTAATCATTAATTATAGGTTCTATATATCTGTTTTATAAATACAATTGGATGAGGGACAGACACAGGTCATTAGATTTATGTTGCATTTTTCTGTACAATCAAATTTGGAAATGTATTTATTTTAATTCAGTCTGTAATGAGAGCAAGGAAAAGAAATATTTATTTCTCCTGTTGTGATATAACAACACTGAAGCTCATGGACAGGACAAAACAGAATGGCTGAAAGAAAAAGGAATCACAAACATGCTTTGTCCTCAGAGAAATTTTTATATATACTACAACTTTCACAAAACCACATATATACACATGTCCCATGTGGAAAACTACACCTAGCATATATATCTATATAACATATATATCTACAACACAAAGCAAAGTATAAGGAGGAACAAAAAGGAAAGATATAATTTGGAGATATTCCTGATCTGGAAAATCCATTTTTACAACTCCAGATTTAGACAAGCTGGATTCATCTATATCCCAAAGGGAAACAGCATCATATACTTGTAAGCTGGGGAGCAGAATTAGCTTCAGCCTGGGCCAAAGGCCCAAGGATAGAAGAAAGCAACCTTCTAGTTTGGTTGCTATTCACAAACTGAAAATCAACATTGACATAATGAAGCAATCGTTCTTTGACCATGGGACTTATCTTCCACCAAAGGGAGATAAGCTCCTTCTGTATTCATACAAGTCTCTTTCAAGAACAATAAATATTTGTATTTATAAATTTGAATCTATTTCATATTCTGCATTATAACTGGCAATGCTAAGAGATTTTATTCCTTTTCATACAAATGTTGAAGGTCAATTGAAGACATCAGTTACATGAAATGAACAAAAGTTCATACTCCAAAAGTAAAAACTGATTTTGGTAATTAATTTACAGTATTGCTGTTTCTTTGTACTTGTGAATGCTTATTTCTTTAGATGACTAAACTTTGTCATTTTGGAGAAACAATATCAGATAAATATTATTCTTGTACTGACGAAACTGAACCAACTTTAGAAACTTGAAGAATTATTTGGTACCAAATAACTAACAGTAAAAATGAGATATAATCATTTCTTTTACACTTTCATCCCCTACTCCGCCATGTTTTTTCCTGCGACTATTTTATTTTTCTGATTACTTTTTCCTGTTCCTTATTTCCTGTGCATCATGTTCAGAACATCAAACATACATTTTAAAACATTTCCTGTTTTTCTTTATCACTCTGATGGTGGTTGATGAAATACTTAATGCACACATCACAACAAAATTGATTCCAGTCAACCACAGTGTTTGGGAAATTGGAAATTTCTAAATCCTTTCTTAGTATTTCCACAGATGGTCCTCAGCCTTTTCCAAATTCTTATTGTCTTCCAGCGAGCTTTACCTCTTTCCTACAATGGCTGTTGCAAACAATGCAGTCCATACTGACTGCTTGGGGTGCGAAAGTGTAATAGCTCCCTTGATTTTTGTTAACTATTATAGTTTCTGCTTTTACCACCTAAATTTAACATTATGATAGAATTAAGGCATTTGGACAATGACAGATCATAAGGTCCTTATTTTTATGATATTTTGTTCATGTTAAGTGAATGATGGACACAAAGGAAAGATGCAAATGTATGTCTCTCAGGAAATATTTACAACTATAAAATATAAAAGAAAGATCTATAATCAGAATATGTAAAGCAGCCTGGTGTGTGTGTATGTGTGTGTGTCTGGATAATAATAATAATAACAGTTTTGAAGAATTAAAAATGAAATATTTTATATGCATGATGGAGTGTTGAAAAGTTTTCAATATGACCAAGAAGAGATTTGTAAGTAATTCTAATGTTTGGATATTTAGTCAGATTTTGAGAAGTAGATCTGTCTGAGAACATTTCTGTATTTCCTCATCTATATTTATGCTGGTAAAGCAGGTTGCTATTTACATTTTTTGGTATAATGTATACTGAAATATTTCAACCCATTTTTACAAATTGAAATGCATATAAAACTTTGCTAGAGAATATTTATTTCATATTTTATTTCATTTCTAAACAGAAACATTATGTTAGTAAAATTTTGATAATACAAAACTAAATCTTTCATAAATAAAAAAAAAATGTTTATTAACTTCTGGACTGTCAAATTAAAGTTGCCTGTGAGGGTATGTGGTTTTTCAGGGATTCTGAAAAAAACATTCGGTTTTCATCGCCTGAATTTGCAAGGGATTCTACTTTCCTTTCTTGGGGTCAGGCATTCATGTAACTTCCTGTCATCCACTTGTCTTGTGTTGTCTTAAGTTCAGCTGAGATGATTTTCTGGTTTATGTTGGCACAGCTATTGACATCATTTAAAGTTCAATCCTGCACTTGATGGCTATAAGGTTAACTTCTAGGTCAACCCATTGAGGTACCTTACTCTTTGTTATTTCTTGCAGTGAGTAAAGTACATTTGGGTAACCACAGATCAACTCCTCATCATAATTGATTCAGACATCTGGTATTTTCTACCTTAAATCACACACTGCATGTGTATTTATTAGTTTTATATATATATATATATATATATATATATATATATATATATATATATATATATATATGTATATGTAAGAAAGAGATGCATGCACATTAATTATTAAGTAAAATAAATTTACATTCATTGAAATGAAAACATGAGTAAATCTCACCTGATCTTAAAGCAGATTAAGGATTAGGCTCAGTTCAGATTATCAGATTAAGCAGAAATTTTGGTTATATTTCATAATTCAAGCATTTAATTTTTTTATTGATTTCTTTAGTTCAATCAGAATTGAGTGAATTTCATTTGGCTACATTTGTGCATAAGACAGGAAACTGAGTTGTTGTTCATGTTACAAGAAGGAATATAAATATATATATATATATATATATATATATCGAGAGATAGATATATCACAGGCATGTTGTTAAGAATGATTGCAAAGGACATAGAAAAAGCTCTCCAAGTTAAACAATATCAACTGGAAAAATAAAAACAAATAAAATTGGTGAAAAATGGAAGGAAATTTCCGTAAAAAAGAAATAAAATTTGCTAAGCATAAACACTGATTGGCAACTTAAAAAAGATCTTTGGAAACAAAATTATCAAAACAATTCTTCACCCAGATATGATATTCTCAAATGCCACCAGGAAACTGCTAATATACAATCTGACAATGCCTGGTGGGGAAAGTAGAAAGGAGTATTGGTTGGGGATTGAGTTTCATACAACTAGCTCACAAGAAGAAATGTGTAAATATCAGGAATTAATCAAGAAATGCAAAAACAAAGGCTGTCAATTTTGGTGCCAAGCCATAGACGTTGAGTACAGAGGGATTTGTAGGCAAATCTTTAAGAACAGAATTAAATAATAGTGGAATAAAAGGAACAAAAAAAAGAAAAAGAAAATAATAACCTCCAGATTAGAAATGATCTCTGTACATTAAACAATTTGGTGAATAAACTAAATAACACATTGATCTGAACATGCGCAACACAAACAAGTAAGAAGGTTTAATTATATTATTTAGTTATTTATTTTATCAAATAAAATAATTAAATATTCATAAACATGTTTTTTCACCATGATAAGGTTGCTAACTTCATATAATAAGCGAACTCAATCAAAACAAAATATAAACATAATAATTGCATTTTTTTAATGCAGGAATATTAGAATTAATTGCTTATTATTATTCTTACATATTCATTATTTTATATCTATAAATAATATGAAAATTAACAAATACTTAAAGGAAACAACAAGACGACAGGTCAACTTACCTGCCAAGAGACATACCTGCCAAAGAAAACTTGGCGGGAAAATTTCAATTACATTGAATATGTAAATGAGGACCACAGAAATTGTAAAACCAATTTTCATTGGCTGAAATCCCAAAAGACTCAAACCAATAGAAGCTTGGAGCAAAGTTTGTCATATTGTTATTATTATTATTATTATTATTATTATCATCATCATCATCATCCTACCCCTCCATCAACAAAAATTGTATGTTGGTGGATAGAGAAATTGCAATATTATGGTGTCTTTTGAAACACTGTGCAGTGTAAATGAAAATGTTTGAAAACTTGTCACTGAAAAGGAAAGTATTCAAGCAGATGGATCAGTGATTATGTCTAGCTAAATTAGGAAGAGGACAATGAAGACCAAACCTCCCCTACCCCATCTTAGGTCATGAACCACATTTGACTATTTTGTGCAATAAATATTATAATTAATTGGGAATTTCATGGAGAATTTGTGGTATTATGGTGACTGTATTGAGACTGTTATGTAAATATTTGATATTTTTGGTGAATGGAATATTATTGAATGATTGGGACTAGCTAAGTTAAATGATAATACATTTGATAATCCCAGTCCTCCCAATCTCCAATTTTGGCCAGGTGCCATATTTACTATATATATATATATATATATATATATATATATATATATATATATATGACAAACTGGAAAATTTCTTGTGACACGTTTCACCTGTTACGATTTCATTGGACTGGGCTTTTGTTGATGTTATCAACAAAGCCCAGTCACGTTTCATGCACATGTGTAGATAACACATGTGCATGAAACGTGAGATGCAGGTAGTTTCAAAATTTGAAGAATATTTTTTTGTTTCAATCTAACCAAATTCCGTATTCTTTTTCCTTTTCTCTTTATCACTTCTTTCATTATCTCACACTGTGACAAAATATAAAACCTAGCAAGAAATGGTGATATATTGTAGGAGCCTGGACACAAATTTAATATGTTCACATTCGCAGTTTAGACAAATAAATATTAGTTGAAAATACAACAGTACTCCACCAAGATAACTAAAGCAAAAACTAAAAATTCCAGAAGCTCTCTATGTAAGAGAATCGTTGCCAAAAATAAATAAAATCAACTACGTGTATAACAATAAAGTTCTTAAATGTTTATAGCAGCAAAATCTTTAAAAATTCTAAATTAGAATTGTTAAAAACGACAATTTAAAAAACTTTTAAACCTATAAAAAAATATAAGAAAAAATAGACAATATGTTACTGTTCTTGTACTTACGTGGTGTTATGCGAGTTTTGATGGGGTGGACGCGGCAGAAAATACGTTTTTCTTTAAGCATCTGCTTAAAGTCAATATAAGAACGAAAATGAAATGACTTTCTTGATTGGAATTTGGTGAAAGGTTTTTTGAAACGCGTTTTTGTCGCGTGAAAGGCGATAATCATTTTGACGTTGTTTTTTTAGTTGAATTTTAGTCTTTCAATTTTTAGTTGAAATTTAGTCTTTGAATTGATCGATAGCAACACATCCATATTAGGTTATAGTAGAGTTTGTCATTTATTTTTGTTTGTCATTTATTTAAACTTAGCTAGAGTATATATAAAAAATATTATTCCTCCACAAATTCGAGCTCTTGTGCCAGACACGAAACTTAATTGGTAGAAACAGCAAGTCACAATAATAGGTGCAAAATTACAGAACAAGACAACCACTCTGTAAAACCTTAAAAGGAAAAACATTTATTTTACAATATTACAGTGTAACCCGGATATAAGAGAGTTGTTGGGACCGGAGAAGAAGTATCTTATATCCGGGTTTCTCTTATATCCGGGTTTGGTCTATTTTATATACATTAACACAGGCTCTAATTTGGGACCAGAGAAAATCTCTCTTATATCTGGTTTCTCTTATATCCGGGTTACACTGTACATAAAAAGATAGAAGGTTGCACAAAAATTTCCTTTTGTGAGCCTATTACGGCAGGATAACAATTTTCTGAGGTTACAAAAAGAGGATTACCATCAGATATAAGGAAAAAGTGTTACAGATTTTAGAAAAAGGCACAGATTCAAAGACAAAAAGAAATGGAAGAAAAGGGAAAAGCTTTGAGGCAGAAAATACAAACATGCACCCACCTCACTTCTTAATTGAATACTCAAACGGGATCTCTCAGCTCAAAGGTTTTCCGTGTTTTCATAGTTTGTTTTGTCAAGGGCTTTTTGAAGTATTGGCACAGAAAGGAATGTTCTGTTCCGGGGGTAGAATATGCTTTGAATCTGCCTGGGTTGATTTATGAGCGCCGTGGCTGGACTACTCCTCTTCTTTGAAGTGTAGGCACTAAGGCTTATTCCTCAACCGTTAAGAGCTTTCATGTCAACGGCTCATTCTTTCTGAGCCGATCCGCTAAATAGGAGTCCTTTTATTCAACAAAGGAGCGTCATACCGGCTCAATTCAAGTTTTCACAAGGGTTTGAAATTGTCTCTCATTTGTCAGTAAATTAGACACCTTACCTTTACATGAATTCAAAAAATTAATCCGAAACAAATCAAATAATATTGGCGGTATCAACCGCTTGATCCACAAAGGCCATAAAAATGTAACAGTTTTTACACGAACTGCCTGGCATTCGTAAACATACACTTCTCTCAAAAAAACGTGCATTGAAAGAAAACAACTGAGATGATTATACATTTTTTAAAATAACAAAATATTTTTTATATACGCTCACAAGCCATTTATCCTTTTCTTTCTTTAACTTTCCCTTTCCTCCTCCTCCTTAAGCGACAAAAGATCATTACAGTTCTCTAGTATGTGCGGGATAACTTTGAATTTCGAGTGTGTTCGTATCTGTTTACGCGTGCCAGGTTGTGTGGATGTGTATTTATGTATTTATTCCCACATTTTATCAGTCTACTATTTCTGCAATATTTAGTACTGGGGGAGGGTTTAATACAAACGTTGCTTAGTTTTGTAAGTAGTGTTTTTTTTTTCACTGTAAATATACATTGGGCAATTTTAAATGTTTTTCCTTCCTGCCCAACACCCATAAAATTGTTCGTATGTGAAAAATTCATAGAGAAATTACGGTATGATGGTGCCTGTAGTCCGAATTATGTAAATATGTAAATGTGTCATTTTGGTGTTTGGAAAAATATTTGTACTATTGGGTCAGTGATTGTGACAAGCTAGTAGAGTAGACGGAAGGAGCAAACATACTTCAAATTTTCAATTTAATAAAAATAAATAGCCAATAAAATCAGCTCCCGCCAGTAAGTAAATAGTACAGGCCCCTGGTTCCTACAAAAGACCATAAAAACGAAACTATTAATTCCACCCGTCAGAAGGACTGAAAGCAGTAAAGAGACACGAGTCAACCTCCGGTGTCTTGTCTTTCTCATCAAAGTAACAGTGGACTCCCTTTGATCTTGTCTCCCAACTCCACTTTCTCTCTTCCTCACTGAAAGACTATTCATGTTCATTTCCTTACAGTCAAAAAGGAATTTCTAACTTTAATTTCATGATAAGTAATTACAGATAAATTTGTGTATCCTATGTTTTAAATGTCCTTTTATTTGAACACACAACAATCTTTTCTCTCATTCTTTTTTTATTCAAACGGTGACCCATGGAATCTTTTCCCAACAAGCTAAGTTAAAAGATAGGGTATTGATGACGATCCTTTCTCATCCCCACTATTGGTCTTGTGCCTTGTTTATATTTTTTCATGCAATAAATATTTATAAGAGAGACCGAGAAGATGGCTGGAAGGTGATCGCTCCTAGTTTGGTAACGCGGGAGAAATGGTACCATATTTTTCGAGGCCTGAAACCCTCAATGACATCAGAATGAAGTTTCCTGGCACACGTCAGGGGTGTTTGAAAAGTGTGGTTTGATTTGTTTTACGGCGTATCAACCTCAATGAGTTATTTCATGCTGACAAAATTTTTATTACTGATAATATTTTTCTAAAAAAAATGTATTGCTGGTAATTTTTTTTCAAAAATGTATAGCAAGTAATTTTTTTTTTCAAAAATGTATTGCTAGTAATAATTTTTTCCTTAAAAAATTTATTGCTGGTAATAATTTTCAACAAAGTATTTCTCGTATCAAAACCTATCTTTGCACTTTCATAGTGCTCAGACTCCAGTTTGGAGGTTAAGTATTTGCCCATAGCTGGGACCCTAACAGGTGATACCACTCCGGGTCAGGGTGGACCTGGGTACACCAGCAATTAAGAGGTGGTTCCACACTCCTCAAAACCTCCTGACCAGAGGCCTTGCTGTCGGACGTAGTTTATCATCTTACCCAGGATGTGGATGTAGTTTATCGTCATACCCAGGACGATTATTAGTTGATCATTGACAATATAACTTACGTAGAAAAAAAAGTAGAAAATACAAAATGCAAAAAAACACTCCTGAAATTAACCCTTTTGGGGCTCCAAGCTCGTCGAAGGTTACTGCGTAGTACGGCACCGCACAGGTCATGCAGATACACGATGTACTGACAATGTAAGGTCAGTTTAAATATAATTTAAAAAATACGGATGGCCATAAAATAGTGCTGAAAAACATGGCAGAGGCCACAACGGGACCCAGAACCCCCCCCCCCCACTGGTCGAGGGCTTCGGGATTTTCGTACCAGCCATGTTCATAGGGATAGATTGTTTAAGGCTCTGTTATTGCTTGCTCTGTTTTCCACTCTGTCTGAATCTGTACTAATCGGACCAAGGATTGAACTCACAATTACTATGCCATCAAATAACAGTTTAAACAACACTGAAGATGAAGATATTCTGTCAAAGTTTCAAATGATTGATTGAAGTTGATTAAATAATCATTGATTTTGTTAGTAACTCAACAAATGTTAAAGCTGTTTAATAGTTTAACAAATCATATCAACTAATGTGATGTTTTACCATTTAAAAATGTTATTTAAAACATGTATTTGAAAAAAAAAAATCCTGTATATAAGTACACTACGTCTTGCGAGTGAATTTATAGATAATAATGTAGGTTTTGCTAATTTAAAAGATTACACTTGTATTGATTGACTGATATTACAAGTATTCATCATCGTCGTCATCATCTGTCCCGTGGCCGGGTGTGGTCGTAGGGTCTTTGTCTATCGTATCTTTGACAAAAAGGAGATATAGCGGAGCCCATCCCTCTCCAGGTTGTTACAAGAATTACATAATTCATAATTCTTATTCATTAGATTACAATCCAATATAATGTTTTTGTAATGTGTTTTCTGGATTTTTCATGCATTAATATAAAATTGTTTATATTAGTCAGTAATATAAATAATTAAAAAAACTAATTAATAAAAAACTAAAAAAGGGTAATAAATAAAGGAATAAATATTTTAATCATCTAGGTTTGCCTAATGAGGACACTTTTTTTTTAGCGAAGTGTATTTTAAAGAAATCCAGATTGTTTATGAAAAATTGTTATTTGTCTGTAAAATTTTCTATTTGTAGAATTGGCCGTAAAAGAACCGCCAAAAAATATTTCGGTCAGAAACAATCCAGTTTCTAATTCATTTTTTTAAAATAAAAAAAAAAATTCAAATAAAAAAAGTATGCGCTTACGCCCACATAAATTTTAAAGGTAAGGCTTGCTCAATTGTTATATAAAAAGGACTGAATAATTTTCAAAAGGTAATCAATTTTTCAAAGAAACGAATCAAATTTCAAAGAAGGGAATCAAGTTTAAAAGAAAGCAATTAAACCTTTTTCCACCATAAGGCACGGTAATTGTCGAGAATGAACTAATAATGAGATTTTTCAACCAACTCAAAGGACGAAATGACAGGAAAATTTCTTCCTAAAAGCAGAATGATAAGGACTCAGAAGGAAAAGCAAATTTTGGCTACCACCTTAGAATCATAAGAAAGATAAAAGAACTGAAACCTGTTAATTCTTAAGCCTCCGTGACACCAATTCTGTGATTTTTTTTTACGTTTTTCTATTAGGTGAAAGCACTTTTATTATAAAGACTATATATAAAGATTATAGAGACTACTTTCTACATTATTCAAAGTTTATATTATCTTGTCAAAGTTTTTTCTCTATTTTTCGAAGATTGTTTTGTAACTTTTAAGATCATTTTTTAAATATTTTTTGATCTGTTATCCCGCCTCACAGAAGGGACGCGAAAGGAAATTTTGTACAAGCCTATTTTGTAAAATACTGTAATTTGTTATATTGTTTTAATGTTTTATTATTTTGTAATGTTTGTTCCTTTTAAATTGCACGTAGTAGTTTCGAGACTCGCATGCGTCTTTGTTAATGTTCGGGGTAATGTTTCCCATTCCACCCTACCAAAAGATTCTTTTAAATAAATTATCGTAAATTATCTCAGTTCTAATAAAAAGAGAAAGGAGTCAGTTTCAAAGGAATATAAATTAATTTACATCCCCGACAAGCACACACACATTTAGTACCATCAAACAAAAATGGATGCCTTCTGCAATGAAAACAAAAAATCGCTACTCCCTGTTTAAAATATTTGCCAGAAACGAAATTTTCAGGACTTATTCAGTAATGAATATTTTATTGACTAGGTTATTTAAAAAAAAAAAAATTATGGAAATATTTTTGGGCAGGGGTATATTGCACACTCCCTTTACGATATAACGTGTACTTTTTAATTTGTGTGTGGTGGGGGTCGTTCAACTTTTTTACATTTAAAAAGAAAGACTTGAAGATAAAAGATTTCAATATCGAGTGTGAACAAACAGAAAATGTCGGCGCGATAAGTCGATAGACTAAAAATGCTTAATAAAAAGTTCACATACAGGAAATGAATTTGTCTGAGATGAGGTTAACGTACACTATTGTCCTCATCTTTGTCGCCATGTTTATTACAACGTTTCGGCCGTTGTGCAACATTCCAACCACCTGAAGAAAGTGGTTGGAATGTCGAACTGAACCCTTTATTTCGCTCACTGGGGTAGACTGTTCTATGTTTAATGGATGTCAGTTATCAGTTATCTCCTGTCAGTTTTCCCTCTGAAAGTTCTCCATGCATATTTTGCCAGAGCTCATATTGTTGTTATTATTGCTTTTCTTAGGAACTCTTTATTACTGGTTCCCATATTGTATTCATTTCTATGCTTGGTCGGCTCATGAGATTTTTGTGGCCTAGCATATGTACTGATTCCTTAAGTTTACGTATTTTTCAGTGATATTCTTTGTCTATGATCGCAACTTGACCCCTCAAAGGGCAGTGATCTCCCTTTTCTCTCCATATATAGTCAGCCACGCCTGATTTTTCCACTTCCCCTCGTGTTACAGATTTCTGGTCTTACTTTAAGGGGGCGAA
The DNA here is from genome assembly GCA_963932145.1 of Acanthosepion lycidas. Lineage (NCBI taxonomy): Eukaryota > Metazoa > Mollusca > Cephalopoda > Sepiida > Sepiidae > Acanthosepion > Acanthosepion lycidas. The sequence continues at coordinate 66,052,731 of OZ010592.1, read as the reverse complement.
CTGTCTCACCTTTATATTTCTTCCCGCAGCTGCACGGGATAGCGTACAAAAAATGGCAACATGGGCACTGGTAAAAAACGGTTGCTGAAGGCATTAGGTTTATAATACCCAGAAATTCATACACAGATGTCCTCAAGGACACATGACATAGGGGATAAAGAATTTAGTTAAATCCAGTGACAGGACCCAAACAGTGTGAGTTTAATAACTGGTTAAGGCAGTGGAGAACTTGGAGAGGGGAATTAACAGGAGATAACTGATAACTGACATCCATTACATGGCACATGGAACTAGAACAGTCTACCCCAGTGAGCGAAATAAAGGGTTTAGTTCGACATTAAAACGACCTGAAGAAGACCGGAGCATACAACGGCCGAAACTTTGTAATAAATATGGCAACAAAGATGAGGACAATAGTTCGAATAGTGGAAATTAATTTTTCTTTTAATTCGGATTAGCTTCTTTTTTTTTTATCCTACGCCATTATATTTCAACTAGAACCGAGATTTAAGTTCAATGAAGGCATTTAAAACATTTAAAATGTGTGTGTCGTGTTTTTTTGTTTATATATATATATATATATATATATATATATATATATATATATATATATATATATATAGTTCGTTGCGGTACCTAAATGAATAGAAATTTCAGTGATGCAACACAAAAAGTAATATGATCGCGTCATTTCTATTTACAAAGAGAAGCTCAATATTTAGACAGGAATTATCGCCCTTGGACCCCAATCATTTAAAACCAATATAATACTTAAAGGAAATAAATTATTAAAATTCTAATACATTACTGCTAATTTTGCACCTCAAAATAGATTCAAATTTATTTGACACATTTCTTGTAGGATTTTTTTATGTACAAAAATAGTATTTTATACTAAAGATATTATAATGCTTATAGATTCTCAGTAATTCCTTTCATCTCATGTTCACACCTATCTTATATTTAAACGTTTGAGTTTTTTTCTGTTTTAATTTTAGTTTTATTAATAAGAATTTCAGAAAAACTCTGAATCGTTTATCAAATTATTGCAATATGGTCATAGCAAAAAGGATTATTTTAAACAATATAAAAATGACATCAGCAAAAGGTATTTGATTTATCAATAATGTGGAGGAACATTAAAAAAAGATTTTGATACTGAATATAAAATCAGCTTCTCATTTTATTAAAAGTAACCAATTTTGTTGCTTTAAATTTTCAGCTGATGCAATGTAATCAGACCATGAATTATTTAAATTATTATTATTATACTCATATATATTATGATCACCATATTTTGACTGATGGATTTTTTTTTTATCTTTTGAATATAATCCAGCATATTTTAAAAGTTTTGATACATAACTATTTGTATAAATTAGCATCAAAGCCACCATGTACTGGTGCTGTGATTTTTTTTTGTTGACTGAGCACTGAAACTATTCATGTAATATTCTTTGTGTTGTATAAAAAATCATAAAAAGGAATTAAAAAAAAAATCATAAAAAGGAATTAAAAAAAAAAATCATAAAAAGGAATTAAAAAAAAAAATCATAAAAAGGAATTAAAAAAAAATTCATAAAAAGGAAGCTGAAGTCAGTGCTTCAGTTATTTGTATCTTGTTGGATGTGTTGTTCTGATTTTATCAATGCCAATCTGCAGTTATTGATAAAAAAAGACATGACATTATGTATGAGTTGCATTCTAACATATAGTTTTATGCAAATTAGAAAAAATGGGCTCACATTAATCAAATAATTTTTTTAGATTAAATATCTAAACATATCTAAATAAAGCAAATATTAATTGAATAATAAATTTTGAATTTGTATTCCAAACTAAATCTATATGCATTAACTATCACACAATATGAGAAATATTGTAATTTTGTAGCATGACATTTTTTAAACTATTAATTTAATAAAATTACAGAATTAAATAACATTGCAATAATTACTGTTAATTGACAAATATATATTAACTAAAAATTGATGGTATTAAACAAGCATAAATATGGTTTCCTATTTTTCCAGCCAAATGTAAAGTATTGCTAATAGGGTGAAAATTGCTGAGGGTTAAAAGCAAAAGTAATATAAGGTTAGAGAAATCATAAAATCTAAAGTTAAATCCTCATTTACATTGAGAACAAATACTAAGTAAATGGTAAAATATAACATTTGATGAATTAAAATGATTTTCTGACCTTTACACTTACAGCTAAAAGATAAATTATTAAAGGAGTCAATATGAAAACAATCAATTCAATGATAGTATTTTTTTAAAACTTAATGTATGTTGAATTCATAAGCAAAGACTAGCAACATTCAAGAGAACAGTACAAGATCAAATTAATCAAAAATTCAATCAAACATTATGAAAAATTTATTTTTTGCAAAATATTGATTATTTTGAAAAATGGAAATATTAAAATACTGAACAACAATTTAAATAAGTTAACATAAGTATTGTTCGTGGTTCAGTCAATTATGAAAAGAGTATGTGTTTTGAATAAAGTTATAATCTGTATATTTTCTATGTAAGTCCAAGTAGAAAGTTCTTTCTTGCAATGTAGAATTGATCTAATGAAAGAAATAGAAATGCAGTAAATCATTAAGTATCTGAATCTTTTTTATCTCCAGTGGGGAGGATTATGTGACAAAAGGTGAAACATGTCAAAGATTAGGAGAATTTCTCACATGTGCTGACTAATAGGGACCTCAAGATTTCTAATTGTTAAACAAGGGAATTAATTGTTATATTACTATTTTGGAACTAGATTGACTATCTAGACCAGTGGTTCTAAGTTCCATGTAACATTACTGGGGTCCACACAAATTGATAGCAAATTGGGGGTCCACGGTAATATTTTAATGGTCCATAGAGCAATTTCACTTTGGAAAAGTTGTAATCTACATTATATTAAAATAATAAAAATGAAAAACAAACAACTCTAAAACTATTTTTAAGTAGAAATACTGGAGAATGAAGTAATATTCAACATCCAATGATTCCTAGAAGATTTAAAATGATGAAAAAATTGAAAACTTATTTTCTTTTTCTAGATGAAGGAAAAATTCCTCCTGTCAGAATTTAAACATTTAAATCTGCACTTCTTCCAACTTGACGAGTTAAAACTTCACTTGCATTGCAGTGTTAGCCAACTTATCATCAATTAATATTGGTTATCTCCCTTACATAAAGATGTGAATGTCACAGTGTTGAAATTCCTTCTAAAAACTTGGGTTTGATGTACTTTTCTCTCTAACTCCGAGGCCGCTTTTTATAAAAATTAAAATAAAATAAAATAATACAAAATAATTATCTACATCACAATTAAACATGACCGCGCAGAGAAAACAATTGTCTCCTTTAAGAAAAAACCTATTATTCATTTAAATTAACTTGATTTGAATGTTTCTGCAGGCAAACATTGATCCTCTATTGATATCTGAGGTTATTCTATCAATATCATTAATTTCATTGAAACTAATCCTAATAGCCATATAGGAAAAGTTCTCAATTGATATGGTAATTCGATGAATAAATTTCTGAAATGTGTTTGCTAATTATTACTCTACATTACAACCAATAAGCAACATTCATACAACGTAAGGGGCAAAATATCATCGAAATACCTATTTTCATTGTTTTTTAATTTTATCAGGAAATAAAATCAGGAAATTCTTGATGATGATGATGATGATGATTATAATAATAATAATAATAATAATAATAATAATAATAATAATAATAATAATAATAATAATAATAATAATACTTTTTATAAATTAAAACTTAATTGTTGAATAACTTTACACAGCGACCCGCTTACGTGCTACCTATTTCAAGGGAGGTAAATCTAAAGGTTTTCACTCCGAATTTCTGAAAAGTGAAGTGAAGCACACACGCACCAATTTGTATTTTTATGTAGAAAAATAAGAATATAGATACTAATTCTACGAAATTGTAAAATAAAGGCCACTAAACTGCTTAATCATTCCCTTACAACTATTTCTATTTAGTTATATCTTTCGTGTCACGCTCTATGCAATTCGATAGGACAAAGTCACAAAATTGATTATGTTTATCAAGTATTTTTGATGACATACGTTGCGCCATACACCAGTAATTAAAGGGTTTATAATATACTTTGCCCCATATATGATGCAGCCGATATAAAAAAAATTAAATCATTGTTACGCCGTCCTATACTCCTTTATTTAAAAGAAATCTTCTATTATATTATTGAAGGAATTATAAATATTATTAATTTTGTCTTATTTAATTACATATAGCGTGACACAAAAATATAATTAAATGCACAACGCTAATTATTATATATGCAGATTACTAGATCTGTACCTCTTTACTTCGTTGACAGCAAGCAGATCAGATTTTAAATCTAAATTGTAGTATTTTAAATGGACAAACAATTATTAGTAAATATATTCCATAGAGAAGTAAAAATGACTTGAAAGGTTCGCACATTTCGGCTTATACTTCACTGTTACCCAGGGATTATCTCTTGCAATACAGGTGTCCAATTCAATGCCATTCAAATTTTTTGTGTTTGCGGGTACGCATGTATATTTTAATTCAATGAGATGTCTACAAATTTGACAAAATATCTATAATCGATAATCTATCTATAATATATCTATTATCTATCTATTATCGAATAATCATCGAAAAGTTCAATAAAATCTTATAATTATGTTGATTCAAAAAATCAACATAAAAATTAACGTTTTTTTTTTTCGTCGAGAAATTAATCGTACCATTTTTCCTCTCATTTTATTGATGCCGGTTTTATCTAAATTTAATTTTGGTAGTCATTAACTTTTTAAAAAAATAACCTAAATTCACTTTATCATCTTAAATAATAAACTAGACATTTACTTTGTGGCCATCTTTATGCTGCCAAGTTCTAGGTACCCAATAAATAGAACAAACTGATGGGTATGACTAAATTGATATAAGTAGACATGAAATATCTAATATCAGCAGGTATAGACAGAATAAAGTAATTATCGGTAAAATATTAAAGTTCTCGCACTGTACGTAACAGAAAGAAAAATGTTTTTATTTCACAGCTGTATTACACATGAAAGCAAAAAAAAAAAAAAAAAAAAAGATTGACGGACAGTTATGCTGTTGATAAATTTCGTTTTCTCTTTTATTTTTATTTAATTTATTTATTTATTTTATTTTATTTATTTATTTTTGCATAGACGCAGACGTTGCGTGAGGGACAAAGAATCAGCGCTTTTATAATGTTGTACATTATTATTATTGCGTTATTTAAGTTTTCTCGCGAGTAGTATCTGCTGTATTACGCTGAAGCTAAAGCGACAGCAAGTTTTCCCAATATTCCAGCACTTTCCTCAGTATTCGCACTGCTTTTGGTAGGAATTCAAATTTTTTTTAAACAGATCAAGAGACGCCACCTCTGGTCATCCAGTTACTTTGTTCTCCAGTCTTTTTGATTTGTTTCGGAATTGAATCTGGCAAGACAGACAGATTCTTCCTTAGGACGTAATCGTAATTGTTAAATGTCAAAGTTGACTGTTACTTGGTATTTAAGTGTACTATAGAAAATGTCAGATTCACGATGATTTGTGATTCAGAGCTACTCAAATGAACTCAAGTAGATACATATTCTTGTATAATTTGGTGATATAAATTTAACTATTCTGCTGCTGTATTCCAGAGATTCTATGATCAATATAATATTTTTCACTCTTGAAATTATGTTGCCTATTCTTTTTTATTGAGATTAGGATAGACTAAGGCTGAAGCAGGAAGGAATATCAGTTTGACGCTTGGAGAAAAATCTGTTTTCATAACAGAGCTGATTTCATAAATTTCCCTCTAAAGATTAGAATGTTCAAAAGTCGCCACTAGAAAGAATGGCATCAACAATGACCAGATGAGAAAAATATATTTAAATCGAAAATAATTCAAATTGTTGGTAAATCTTGGAAATGTTTCTTTGATTCTTTCTTATCATTTGAGGAAAGAAGCTGAAGAAATTTGATAAATAAAATGTAAATTGGTAGAACATTAGAAACTCGCTACAATAACATTCTATATATTCAAATGAAAAAATTATCTTTTACATAAGAATTGCATATGTAAGTTGATTAAAAGTGCATTTTTTATGTTTAAAGCATAGTGTTGGAAAAATAAATTATTAGCTATTTAATGAAAATTTCTAACGTTATTAGCGTTGAGTGGACTTCTGATGTGTTTACAAGCGTAGTGCGAAGAAGTGTTACCTGCAAACTTATTTTGTTTCAAGGCAATCATCTGGTAACTGAGAATTCAGTTTCAGCTACATGTCTTTTCTCTGGTGGTTTTCTCACCAAAGCCATTTATAAAGAGCATCAACACTCATTCAGTTGTAATTCATTTATATCCTCTCCATATTTGTTTTTAGTAAATTTAAAAATTGACTAATCTGAAAGTATAACAGTTTAATGTAATATACAATAATAGGCTTATCTTCCTAATACACTTTCCAATGATGACTTTTTTTAGGCTGGAGACATTAAATGAAACATGGATTCATTGATGTTCCAAGGGACAGCACAAAAGAGCGCAGCCGATGACCTAAAAAGGGTTTTTCACCTTTAAGAAAGTTTCCTTGAAATTCTATATATTCATTTTTTTTTATTTCAGTTAATAAGTTTTAAGTGATATTTTCAAATTGCATTAGTGAAAACGTTGAATTTATTTTGTTTTTAGGCTACAATTTTTATTATCCCTGTAAAATTAGAAAAATCAAATTAGCAGTTAATTTTGGTAAATTTTACCCGCTGAAAACTTTTCTTTACCGTCTCGAGTATAGAAATACTTGTCACAATTGACTGTAAATTAACAGAATATACAATTCTATAGTTGGAATCTAGATGACCTAGTAAGAAAAAAATCCATGATCGGGAAACATAACACAGTTTTCAATTTCAGTTAGAGGCTCTCATCTTCCGATATTTAAACATTCATATGGACTATAAAAAGAGAAGGTTGTAAGTAGAGGATGAAATAATTAAAATTGTCTTTCATGAGGACAAAGCATCAACGATTCAATCTAAATAAAAAGAACAGATACTCTTTTGGTTACACTGATCGAATACTTTCTATTAATCATTAAATCTTAACGACGTGGAATTTCTTCGTTGGTAAAATTTTAAAAATATCAATGAAAAGTTTACAATATTTGTGTAACAAATACTGTAAACATTCAGTAGGAATAAAGAAAATTTCAATAACTTACGATGGGAAATTTTGATGTTGAACTTTTTTGCTTTAGTAAGAAGAAGGTATCCACTGACAATATTGTGTAAAAGAGAACATATTTAAAAATCTTATTCGTCGCTATTTATTCAACAATAATATCGATTGCTTAACATTGCTCATTCAAGTTTTCCAATAATGTGCAGATCATTGAATGGCCATTCAAAAGTGATTGTAATGCTGAAAGTCGGACACATGAAAAACCCATCAAAATCAGATTTCGACACTGTAGTTAAAATAAAGTTTATTGTGACAAAACCAAATATTTTATTTATACAAGCATCATTTCTCTCATATTCTCCCCCCCCTCTCTCTCTCTCTCTCTCTCACACACATGCATAATATCTCTCTCCCTCTCTCTTATAACCCGTGTGTCTCTCTCTGTGTGTCTCTTTGTGTCTCTCTCTCTCATTCATATAAATATATTTTCAATCCATTGGTTCACAAAAATACAGACATATTTCATAACATGTTTATTTTCAATATGCACATCAATATATAATTGAATTAATACAAAACAATATCCACACTTACAGTTTCTGCGTGAGTACCGAAAACATGGTTTATTTCAGTGACTGTAAATCAATGTCCTCTTTATGCTAATGAAGACAGCTGTGGGGATTAGTACCACCTAGTCTGCTAAGACGCCCGTTAAGCAGGCCTGTTTTAGGATTATAAAAGAACGTATATAACTATTTCCCCTCTCTCCTTTTTGTACTCCGAAATGTAGCAGAATCAACACGATCCTTGCACATGTTGGGAGCAATTTCTTTCCCTCGTGGGGTTAAGTCTTAACGTACATACACACAAGTATTTCGCACACCACTCATACATTTCATAACAGCAAAGCCAATAATGTTTTCTTTTTAGCTGTGTACACACAAACAAATATATTTCTCTCTTCCTGTATTATTAATTATATATATATATATATATATATATATATATATATATATATATATATATATATATAGTCCCCTCCAAAATTATTGAAACGGCAAGACCAATTCCTTTGTTTTTATTGTTCAATGAAGACACTTAGGTTTAATATCAAAAGATGAATATGAGACAAAACTTCAAAATTTCAGCTTTTATTCCTGGTATTTACATCTAAATGTGTTAAACAACTTAGGACATATCACCTTTTATTTGAACCCACCTATTTTTCAAGTGAGCAAAACTATTGGAACACGTGACTGACAAATGTTTCTTCTTGCTGAGGTGTTGCCTTTTAGATTGCTTGTTTAAACATATTATAGTTCTGAATGACTATACTTGGTTTTGGTCTTGTAAAGACAGCATGTCTTGTTAAAAGGATAAACCAACATGAAGATGAGGAAGCTGTTTATGTGAGAAAAGCAAGCCATTTTGAAGCTGAGAAAAGAAAAATTAGAGCCAAGTTCTCAACATCGTTCCATTATAAATTTACAGACACGCATTCATTCTCCACAATAAAAACATAATCATGAAAATGGTAATCGAATGCCCGGAAAGTGCGTTTTCAAATGAAATGAAGATGATCATTTATCAAATAATGAAAACATTTATTAATATTTCGCTGAGAACGCCCGCAGCCATTATTCTATAAGACTGCTCAGGAATTAAGCACCTGAAGTCTTTCTAAATAATTGACAAAGCTTTAAATAAATGTCTTATTTTATTGTCAACCGTACTTCACACAGTGATTCATGTGCACACGTCTTTCTGAAAAGGAAAACCGACCTTGTTAGCGGAAAGCGTCGAGAGAAAATTTCATAAAAGAAATATCTCATTAGTTGGTGAGAAATGCTTAGTGAAAGAGTCAGTTTTGTTAGAATAAACAACTCATATTCAAATTTCACTTATTTCTTCATTTCTTTCTACATTTCGTACAAGAGAATTATCTACAAGTATGGAGAATATAATCAAATTTATCTTCATTCTGCTATCAAGGGAGATAACCATATTATCAGTTGTGCTGTTTAGAGGAAATATCTTTAGGCAAAACCATTCTAACGAAGCTATATTCTTTCACGAAACATTTCTCACAAATAAATGAGAATAATAAACTCGATTTTTCTTTTTAGAAACACATGTGCACATAAACCATTGTGTGAAGTACATTTGACAATTTATTTAAAGCCTTGTCCATTATTTAGAGAGACTTCAGGTGTTTATTTTTCCATAGTTCTTATTCGTTATTGTGATTATATTTCAACTTGGTTGTCTCAATGCCTCGACACGCGCGCAGCCACTATATTATTGGTGAACTAATGTGTTTGTTGGCTTTAAGTAAAAATCAAATATTTTCCCTTCCAACATTAATTTTATTAATAAAATATACAAACTTTTGTTCTACAATCTTTCAAGAAACTTTCTAATTCCATCATCTCATAACATTTTTAAAATTATTTCTCAGGAAGTCTTCCAGAAAATTGAATGCTTTTCATTAATAAAAAAAAAGAAGACCGAAATGAATAGTAACCTGGAGAAACAATGTCTGTTGAATCTGAAAGAAGGGTAGTTGTAACAATTTTTGCCCGGTTCTTCAATGACTCATGTGCTGTAATGTTATGAGACCCATTCTATTAATTCCGGAGCCTTTTTGCACATTGTTGCCTTTATTTGGTCAAATTGGAACAGTAATTGTTCGAATCAACCGTTTTCTTCTCCTGGAAGAAATCATAGGAGATGAAATTTTTCCAATTTCGCCATATGTACACCATAACTTGAATGAAGATATACTTTTAGTGATGGTTCATCTCACGGTTTATTGTGTTCTACGTTGTTTTAACACATAACGCTCTTCTTTCCTCATCACAAATTGTCTTTTTTAAAGGTTTTGTTACGTTTTAGAGACTAATTCTATACTTAAATGCAGTCCATTTATGTAGAAGCCACAAATTAAGCGACTAACAGAATCAGGTTCCAATTTTGACTTGAATATTTTGAAGATGCTATCTTCCGCGTTGTATAAAATCGGTTATTCTCAAAAAGCTTTATTTGGTAAATATCATCCCCAATTATTTACCTGAGCGAGCATCTTTCAGTGAGAACAATCCAGTTCAGCACCACATTTTGCAAACCATTAAAACACGTTCCATCATACGCAGTACCTTCTCCATAAACAGTGCACATCTTTTTTTTTTGTGCTTTAGTCAAAATTTTATTGTTTCTAATATAAAAGAAAAATAATAAAACATAATAAAACTCTGATTCGTTACAAGAAAATTAAAAGCGATATTAACCGATACAGTTGTAATCTTACGACAAAAACAGAATGAAGCTTTTGGCCAAATCAATAGGCTTGGATAATCGTAAAAGAAATACTTATATGACTTAAAAATATATCCTTTATGTTTTCGTCCATGTCCGTGGTGGCTGTGAACTAACCAATGTTGGAATTGTCATAATTATGAGGTAAAAATTTTTTTTTCCGGATTTTTATGTTGAAGTTGGTTGAGTGATTGATTCACATTTTCAAATTTATTTATTTTTGACATTGCACGATGCTAGATTTTATTAGGCAAGTGACTGATTTGGTATTAAACAAACACGATGTTAATAACATTTCGGTTGGGCGAGGAAAGGTATGAAAATTAATTTTTATGAATTAATGTCGAAATAGATTGGACAGACCTGATAGTTGATTTTTTTCATGGAAATAACCGACCAGTATGACTGAAAAAACAACAGCAAAGAGATAGAGTAATATTTTGGAATAGTATTTTTTTCACTAAAACTTACAGGTCTTTTCAAATTTGATGATAGTATCAAGATAAATGCAGAAGATTATTAAAATTTATTCGTCAAGATTTTGAGTGGGACACGTCAAAAAACAGATGCTTTAAGCTAACGTGCAAGACAATGTCTATTGATATTCCACAATTCTGACTATTACTCATCTTGCCAAAATATGATTTCAAAGACATCAAAGTAATTCAATTCTCCCTAATTTTGGCAGATAACAATCAAAAGAAATCTTGCTGCGTATGAGAATAGGAAACAAGATAGAAAGAAAATCTCTGGGATGCAATAAAAATTACTACTAGAAGTAATGGGGAATTCAAAGCAGTAAAAAAGTGAACAATATCAATGAATCAGTGACGAAGATTATAGAATGTCGAACAATCCATATTAACAAGTAAAATAATAAATTAAATTTATGGAACAATGTGTTCATCAGATATATTTTTCTTGCCTGTATCATATAGATTTATAAATAAATATTTATGAACACTTTGCATTAAAAATAACAAAAAAAAAACTCGACACCCTCCTAAATATATACGCTGACACTGGCGCTGGCACTGATATTTGGTTCATATGAATATAAGTATATCCTGAAGATTTTACTAGCAATGGCAAGAAAACATTTTTCATGAAAACACTTAAGTTTTTAGTTCATATTATATTTGTAGTCAATTCCCTCTTTGCTAACATCATAGTTCAAGATGTATCGAAACCGATTGCATATTTCCAGTTGAAATAACCAGAAATGCAAAATACTGAAATATAAATTGCACAGCAGTAATCTCCTAACATCCATACAGATATTGATAAATGTTTTTAAAGAAAGATTTGACAAACAAATAAAATAAAGCATTAAAAAATAACAAATGAATTTATCTCTTAATCACCGTAATTAAATAATATTCGCATCAGCCTCAGGATAGTAATCTACCATCATAGCATCCTGTCTTCATATAAACTAATTTATTTGATGATAATGAAAATCGCAATATCTTATGAATAGAATTACTATTATATGAGCTAAACTCCAAATGTTATCGACCAATTTATTTCCAAGGAAATTGCAACTGATTCAAGAATTAAGATAATACCGTTGAATAGATGATGCATTTTCGTTAGCGATAAACAAGCCTGCACCAGTGGAGGTGACTCGCAGTCGCCTCTGCTGAAATACAATGCTCAAATCCACTCTTTGGTCTCCGTAGTGGCCCTGAAACCATCAACTGGTTATGAGTGCCATCAGGTGCAATTTTTCCGTATGGAATAATTTAGTGACATACCTCTTCTTCATACGCTCTTTCATGCCAGACAACATTTTGCCGGTCTGCAGCGATTTGTAACAAGGCAAAAGAAATTATAGTTTGTTGTCAGGATGGTTCTGCTACCCTGTCAACAGCATCCTCCTCTGACTTCATGTATCAACATAGTGAGAAAGGATGCATTACTTTCGGAGAGACCTTCGTATTTTAAGTAGAAGAGTATTGAATTTAATATTTAATCGGTTTTCCCTTATAGTCATTTTGTCAATACGAAATCTGCAAAGATTTATTCATTTCATAAAATATGAGAATCTATAAAAATGGTAACAATGAACCAAGAATGTGATGCTTATTTAATACTTGTGTAAGAGTCAGAGATAAATACTCAAAATTAAACAAAAATTAATTCTTACATCCTATTTACATATTCCCGACATTAGCCCCAAGTTAATTGTTCGTTTCCATAAAAGATATGATTTAATATTCTTTCACATACAATTCATTTTTACAAGATCAGCTCTGATCAACTTCATGTGCTCGAATAAAGGATTTTAACGACAAGATACAAAGTACACATGATGGATATAATGAATACCTATTCTGTTCTTTTTAAAGTCTCAGATGTGGTTTTAAAATAAACATAAATAAAACAAAAGTTATGTTCAATTGTAACGTTCCGAAAACGATTATAGGAATAGAGTATCTAGCCCAAGGATACATAAGCTTTTATGGCAAGTGATAATATTAAATAAACACCATGAAAATGAAATAAAAATGTATATATAAGAATAGGTTAGAAAGAATTTAAGAAAAATAAAGATATAACAAAAAGAACGTTGCTAATATGCATAAAATGAAAAGTGTATAGTGAATGCATAATGCCAGGTATAAAATGTACAGGTATGAGACAAAGAAATATAATTGCTTGAAAAGAAAACCTAGACAGGCACAAAGATCGATGAAAATGGAAATGACAAGAATGGTAAGTCTAAAAGACAGATCAGCAAGGAAGAGAAGAGAGATGATAGACTGGATAAGAAAAAAGATATAATAGTGATGGGCCTGACACACAGAGAGAAGAAGGGGTAAAAACGATTAAACTGATGGGCAGGAAACACAAAAATTGGTAAAAATGTGGATAGGCAGGACACACAGAAAAAAAGAAAGGATAAAAGACGATAAGATAGGGAGTGTGCAAGACACAGAAAGAAGAATAGATAAAAATGGTGATGGGCCGGACACATTGCAAAAAAGAGGAATAAAACGATGAAATGGTGATGGAAGAGACACATCGAAAAAGTCTGAAAAACGACAAAAATGGCGATGGGCAAGACAATGGAAAAAAGAATGGATAAAAGGGAAAAGTATGGAGTGAGCAGGACACAGAAAGGAGAGATAAAAAAAAAATGACAAAATGATGATTAACAGCACACAGAAAAAAAGAAGAGATAAACAAATGCAATGTGATGGGCATGGTACATAGAAAAAAAGCAGAGATGAAAAACGATAAAATGGTGATGATCGGAACACATAGAAAGAAGGAGTAGAAAAACGACAAAGTGTGACACAGTATTGTCGGCCCGAGGGGTCAACTCCTAGTCGCGACGTGAAGCTGTGATACTTCTCCTACCAGCGCTTTCGGATTGACTCTTAGTTGCTGCCACCAACAATGTGACCCGGTCGATCGGCGGTCGTCGCTACCTGGTGGGATCAAAGCGGCGGAATCAGTGTACCAAATTGGATGGTCGGTCGATTCTAACGGCTTCACAGCAGATGCAACGGGTTCAACACCAGCTTCGTCGTTCTCAGCTCACTTCCAATGACTGGTTACTACTTCGATCTAACCTACCCACGTTGTGATTTTGATCTTAGGCAGACGAGATCAATCAGACATCGGGCCGTAGTGTAAGATGAGTTTAAACTGGAGGCGATGTCGCACAAGCGTAAAAAAAGAAATAAATAAAAATCAGAAAAAGGTTTGGGTATGTTGAAAGAAAGCAAATCAACTTTATCGGTCTGTTCTATACAGGAGTATGTGTTTTTCCCAACCCGTTTCTTCTAGAGAGACACTATTATACTTCTAGGCAAGTTCTGGTCTTCTAAGTCAACTGGTTTAGTTTTTAGACGCTGGATTTGCTTCGTTCATTAATATAACTTGTTGTTTTTTAGAAAGGCGAGGTCAGAGGCTAAAGTCGAGGAATCTCTCGATCAGCTTCTGCAGGGCAACTCTCTGGTTCCTGCTAGAGAACTGAACTGGAACTCCAACTCGAACTAACTGTTACTGGCGAACCGCTCGAGGGCGCTCGGTTATATAGACATCGACCAAAAACTGGTGCGGGGCTAGACGTAGCCTGAGGTTCTTGGTAATTCCTGATTTCTGACAAGGGACCCCTTTGTTGTTCGGCTAAGAAAACTGATTACTTCCCATTTTGGAAAATTAATTACTTTCCATTTTTTGGGGGGATCCCTTCGTCCGTCGGGAGAGATTGCATGATAGCCATCTTCCTAAACTCCCTTTCTCACATTGGTACCTCATACCAAATCCTTTCGGTGGGTGTTAGTAATTTATGCGTCTTTCTTACCTATTTACCTCTGCCTATCACCATTGCTACCACTCGACCAATGGCGTCTCGGTCGTGCGGGTGTGTCTAATCTTGCTTCATTAATTAACTCTTTGACATCTCTGTTTATTCAGGATTTCTGAGTTCAGAATTATCAACTCGTTTATGAAATTCCTTTTTTCATCTTACAAATAACACATGACCCTGTCGCTTGGCCAACTTCCTTCTTCGAACGATATTTGTATTTTCTTTAACGGCCATCATTAATCAATTGTCAAAGCTCATCACAGGGCCTTTTTGTGAATTTACTGTTTACGCAAATCCTCAGTTTCTTGAGAAAAGTAAAAATAAAATCTTTCCATATTGAACGCGTATCTCTCGGAACATCTTCCTATGCCAAACATTCTTACAATTAACACATGGCTTTGTCGCTTGTTCGACTCCTAAAATCCTTACGGATCTCGGATGATATCTTAGACGCTTTCTGATTATAGTGTTTTTCTTAACTAGTTATCATCAATCAATTGTCAAAAGCTCGCCTCCATATGTTTACGCAAATTCTCGCGTTCTTGAGAAAAGTAACTTTGTTTTAAAAGTAAAAATAAAATCTCGGGATATCTTCTTTTCCGTTCTCAGTTTTTTCTTGTTTAATTTTTATGGTTAATTAGTTAATCAATTGCCATAGCTAAACAGTGTCACAATGTATAGAGTAAACAGGACATAGAATTAAGAAATGATAAAACTGATAAAATGGCGATCGGCAGGACACATAGAAAGAAGAAGGAATAAAAAGATGAAAATATAGTGTAAGCCGGACACATAGAAAGAAAAAGAGATAAAAATCGATGAAGTGTTGTATACGACACATAGATGACTTGGTAAAAACGAAAAATTGTGAACAACAGGACCCATATAAAAAAGAAGGGATAAAAAAATGACAAAAATGTTGATGAGCCGGACGCATAGCAAAAGTAAAGGATATAAAAACAATGAAATGGTGATGGGAAGGACACATAGAAAAAGGAAAAATAAAAATGACAAAAATCGTGAAGGACAGGACCCATATAACAAAAGAAGGGATAAAAACAACAAAAATGGTGATGTGGCGGACACGTAGCAAAAGGAAGAGAGAAAAGGCGATGAAATAGTGAAGGACAGGGACACATGGGAAAAAAAAGAAGGAATTAAATGACAAAAATGGTGAAGGCCAGGGCCTATAAGAATAAAGAAGGGGTAGAAAACGACAAAAATGGTAATAGACAGGGAACATAGAAAGAAGAAAAGGCAAAAAACATAAGGAAATGTTTATTTAATTGTTGGCCGATAGTAAATAAATGCTGTTGGAAAATAACAGACAGAAGATAGGGAAATAAAAGCGATGGTTTTGTTGGTAACAGTCACCATTATCATACGTGTTGCCTAAAGCCGTTTGTTCAGCAGTCAAGTGCTGCAACTTATATATAATTTTAAAGATTGCTATATTTATGGGAAAATGATTTCAAGTTTTAATATAGAACACGTGAAGATAAAAATTAACCCTGCATGGCGGTCAGTATTTCAGGTTAAATTTAAATAAATAAACTATATTTAGAGACTATAAATAGTCTAATAGAATTACGCCTATACAAAAAAAAAAAAAAAATGTGGAAAACCGGTTTCCCGACTTCTGTACTTCCCGGCAGACTCTGGGTGTATCATTTGGTCTAATGATCGCTTAAGGCGTGATACTATGCGGTGTTGATTTCTATGTCCATAATGCTTATATCTATCTATCTATCTATCTATCTATCTATCTACAATCGAGTTATGACTTTTTGTAAAATAATTACCTGTATCGTAGTTCGATGAACTTTTGTTAGAAAATAATGAAGAATGGTTTAATTCAGTTTATTTTTTTTTAAAAATGTCACTCCCAAACACGAAACATTTAAAATCTTACATAAATATAGTAGTACTATGTTTTTCTGGAGCCTTCAAGAATTATGTAACCTTCTCAAACTTTCTGTAACCCTCTAGAACTTTATAGAACCTTCTAGAACTTTTTTAGAACTTTCTGTAAATTAATGACGTGCATTTTGTGGGACTATATAACTACTTGTTAGCTTGTTATTTACATAAGGCGAATGGGAAAAGTTTGTTGTGTTTGTGATCAATATTTTTTTTGTTTCAGTGTATATAGACTTTCTGATAAAACAATGCTGATTAATTTTACTGAAATAAGTATTCATTTTTAAACATAATGTCTACCACTGAAAGAAACAAGAAGATCTGGATGAAGAATCTCATAAAATTTTAAGAATGACATTAGAAAAGAAGAACATTTGCACTTGAAGAACAATCAGTGGCAAACGAAAGCAGGATACTACTCAAAATCCAAGTTACTGGTCGCTATCTATTCCTTGGAGCATCCAACAAAGGGAGGAAAGAACGTATAAAGGAAATCGCTAAAGAAGTTTATGGAAAAAGAAATTAAGTTTCCCAAATTTATCAACTCAAGTCATACATAGAAAACTGGATCAATTGCTGAACACCTACGATGAAACGTGTGAAATGAGAATTGAATGAAAACTCTGACATTACAAAAGAAAGTATTGAATGTTTGTGTAGTGACGACAGTCGGTTATATCATCTTCAGATCAAAAGCAAAGGACATGTCGGATATATAACTGAAAAGACTGCGAGTTCCAAAAGTATTTATCGATACAAAAGAAGAAAAGTGACCTTGGAGCGAATTTCAACAAAAGTAACCACAACTAAATCAGAGAGTGAATATGGAGAGTCCGAAAGTTCCGAAGAGCAATCCAGAAGAAAAAGGTAAAAAGTATAGCAAAACCAAAACTGTAAACCAAATTAGTAACATCTTCAAACTTATCAGCTAGTAAAACAGTAAATATTTGTCAGCAGTTATATCAAGAAGGGATTGACATTGAGACACCTTCGTAATTTGGTATTTACATATCCACTATTAAAGTAGCTGTTAAACTTAATGAAGAAAACACCACACTTAGAAAAACTGGTCTTTACATTTTGATAGTAAACGAATTGATGACCAAGAATATCAAATGTTTGCTTTGAAGAATGAAAGCAGAGAAGTAAAGTTCGAAGCATTAGATCTATGAAATGGAAAAACGGAGACTGTTGCCAAAGGAATAACAGCTGTTCTGGATTAATACTATTTATGGAAGAACACGAAGATGATTATTGCGGACAACACGAATGGGGACATTGGAAGCAGGGATGGGATTGTCATTCAGATACAAAGACTATTTACTGAAAAGAAACTGGAAGAATCACAATTCATTGGCTGTCAACATCACGCTCTTGAGCGAGTGCTTCGCGTCGTAATGAATGACCAACTTGGAGGAAACAAGTAATCGGCCAATATCGAATATCCGTTTATCCGTGAACTTGTAAATAACTACGAACAGATCAAGAAGAATTTCAAGAATGGTAAAGCAAAGATTACTGAAACATCGTGATATGAAATTTCTATTTTATTTAACACGAGTTTTCCGCTTTTTCGAAGAAACTGGAAGATTTCCTAAAGTGATGTTTCAAAAATAATTTTAAGTAATGCAAGATAGAATTCTAGAGCAATACTCGCTCTTTTGGTATTTATTCTTCTATCAGAGGAAAGAAACTCGCTACTCGACATTTGTAGATTCATCTCTTATTGATGTACGGACCATTGATTTAAAGAACAAATCTACAACGTAGATGATTATCAGAAGCAATGTAGCAATTTCCCGTCTCACAAATAGCATCAAACTCTGTGAAAAAGTTTTGGAATCCAGAATCATCGAGACTGGAAATTCCAAGAACAAATCAGTGTTCAGAACGGGCAATCAAGTATCTTCAAGATCTTTATGACGTCTGTAAAAAGGCGAAAGTATAGCTTACATCTATTATGTCTAACAAAACACAATAATTGTATATTATGCTACAATTATGCTAAATATCCCACATTCATTTTCTTTATATTTTGGTTATACTTACTTGCAGATGTGAGTTTCTAACTGTATATGCAATTTTTGTTTATTTGCAAGTTTGTATGTTATGCTATAGCTATAAACTGTTAAATACATTAAAAATACATAAGTACTATCCAATTACATCATTAGCAAATTGAAAAATAAAGCTTCTTTTACCCTTATTACATATATGGCAAAATCAAATTTTTGGTTTCGAGTAACCGTTTTCAAGAACTAAAACAAATTAATGCCTTTTTCATCACTTTTGAACAAATGCTCACAAACTTTTGAACAAATTCACGGCACTGATCTGCATATTCCTTTTCTTACGTATATAAAGGTGCATTTATCTTTAAGTAAAATAAAATTTTTGTTTATTTATCCAATTACAGCGCTGTTTCACGTTTAGGGAATTTTTAAAATGAGTGGCTTTTTAATATCGTTCCGAAGATCTATTGTTTCCTTCATAATTTTAAAAAGGAATGCCCCACCGTGACAATTGTTCGAAGAATTTTATTTTTTAATATATTGGATTATTCATGTTATTAATTTTGTAGTTTCTTCTCCATGGATTACATTGCAATGTATTCTTGTTTCAATTCAGTTAATGTGGTTCTATGTTTCATTTTAATTCCTGTATATATTTTGACAATCTGGTTTAATTCTTGTATATTTTGCATTTGAATGATAGTAAATGGTTTGCATTTCTTTCTTAAATTCTTTCCGAATTGTTCCGAGTTAAATCCTATACTCCCCTTGCTGCTCCTTTGTTGTCTCTTCGCTTTATATATTTTCTTTTCTGCAATTTCCTCACGGTGGATATTTGGTTTCATTTCTACAACTATATTTTTTTTTTGTTTTGAAAATGTGTTACATTTGCACACATAACATTGTACAATATTTACATTATTCGGACTATTGTCCTCATCTTTGTCGCCATATTTATTACAACGTTTCGGCCGTTGTACGCTCCGGCCTTTTTCAGGTGGTTGGAATGTCGAACTGAACCCTTTATTTCGCTCACTGGGTTAGACTGTTCTAGTTCCACGTGCATGTCTAATGGATGTCAGTTATCAGTTATCTCCTGTTAATTCCCCTCTCCAAGTTCTCCACTGCCTTAACCAGGTATAATAACGTAAATAGTGTACACAAAACCTCATCTCAGAAATATAGACTAACATTGTACAAAATTATAAAAAGCGCAAAGCAGCAGAATCAAGCATGAAACAGCGCTATAAATAGATCGCAAATAGGCACTGCAAAATTGGATATAGTTTTTTCAATATTTTTTCTTTCTTTCATAGATATTTTAATATATATTCTTTATAGATATTTTAAGAAAAAAATTACTGAATCTTCTAAAATTTAATTGGCGTGCCAGTTTGCAATTTATATTCATTGTAAATTACCCGGCCCCAGACAAAAGCCAAAACAAAATCTGCTCATACCCATGTGATTTCTTAAAATTCAAAAACAATAACATGTAATGTGGATTATTTAATCGATGATAGTATATAAAAATGAACTTCAAATTACGAATTTCAATTTCTTTTTGCATTTTAAGAGTGGTATGAGCACATTTTATTATGGCTTACATAAGGGGGATCAATTTACAAAGAATTCACATAGAAAAATGGGCTCCACACTTAACTTTAATAAAAACATAATTAATTTTTTTATTCGTGATCTGGAGTATTTAATATTTAAATATTTCTGATTGCAGTGCAACTTCACCGTAAATGGGTAAAAAATATTATGATAGATATGTATGTGTGTGCCTGTGCGTGTCTGTATGTTGGTGTATGAAGGTGTTCTTATACGTGTGCTTTACACACACTCACAAACTTAGATAGAAGATCAGTCTGAAAAGTAACGGGACTGGTGCCACAAACAATTCGTTTCAATTCCAAACAGCAAACTAAATGGTTTCCCCTTCAAAGCAATCCCCACTCGAGTCTAATGTACTTTTCTATCCTTCTCTGCCATGCTTCTATGCCCTGCTGGAAGGATTCTTTATGGATGCATGTCAGCTCCGTCGTTACGGCCTTTTGAAGCCCTCCACGCCTCCAAAAAGATTCCCCTTGATAATCCTCCCCTTGAACTTGGGGAAAAGAAAAAAGTCATAAGGAGCAAGATCAGGTGAATAGTGAGGTTGTTCCAGAATGGCAATGTTGTTCTTGGCCAGGAATTGTCAGATCTTCAAGGCGTTGTGAACAGTTGCATTGGCGTGGTGATGGAGCCACGACATGTCCTGCTACAACACTCGAATATGAAAAAAAATGAAATGCTTGCAGAAAGTTAAGATTACAGTTATACACTCCCAAGATATCATATTAAATGAGAACACAATCCGCTTATCGCTCTTTCGCCCAGAGCTCACATAGCACAATCAGGCCCGTTATTTTTCAGACAGACCTCGTACATCATAATTCAATCTCTCTCTCTCTTTCTTTCTCTCTCTCTCTCTTCTCTATGTTTCTGTCTCTTTTGCTGTCTATGTTGCACTCATAAGTAATGTGCATGTGCTTGTAGGTGTGTGCATGTGCAAGTATTTATGTATACCACTATAAATGTGCGACTGTGTGTGTATGTTCAAATATATATATTTGTGTATATGGACGCCATGAATATGTTATGGTTATGCCATCTGACAAAGGGTTACAGAAATTTAAATTCGCAATCGGTTCATAAGAGATTGATTTTTAACGTGTAAGTAATCACAAATTTTTTTAAGCATCAGTCACATTGCGCTAAGCAACCCAAGTAGAAAACCAATGTATATCTGATCTATTTCCAAGTATTATTATTTAAAGTATGCGAGCAAATGAAGTTTCTTTTTTATTTATATTGTAACTTTATTAGTATTTCTGAGGATTTAAAAAAGAAAAGCATCAAGATAAACATGAAGACATGAAGTGAAATTTATGAACCGTAACCGAGATATTAGGTAGCTCTTTAATATCCCATGCCGGTTATAGCAAATCGATTTTGGTTCTTGTAAAAACCAAGACGAATTGATATCTACATTTTCCTCTCTCGATTTATCTAGTTTTCTACCTGATAATATAAAAATCTGGTCAACAAAGAAGACAAAAATTATACGAGAGTAAAAAATAAACTTAACCATCAACGTTGTAATTGTGAAAGTGACGTATTTACTCCGATTTCACAATGACACTCGTAGAGCTGAACTTTAAACTTGAATTTGGAATTTCGTCTCATCTATTCCGAAATGTTTCACTAATATTTTTATCATATTCATCAAGCGAATGTGCATCATTATAATGTCAACCACCCTCAAGAAATAAGTGAAGTTTTGGGGTATCCTTTTGATAAAACATTTTTTCTTATTCTTCATCATGAAAAAATATTTATACTGATTCTATCAATCCAGAAAGCAACGAGGTGCGAATGTAAATATAATACGCGATGAAAGATTTAATTTCAACCACTTTTTATCCATTCCAATCTTATGTCATTATAAAGAAGTTATTAATTCATTTATTTTGTATTCTATACAAACTCTAGCCGCCAGTAATTAGTCCTGGAATGTGTTTTTTTTTATCAATATTTTAATCACTTTGTTATGCAAAATATTTCGTTGAAGTTCATTTTCTCATCGCAGAAAGAAAAAAAGATCCACAACAAAATGAGAAACCTAAGACAAATGATCAATTGAAAAATGATAAACAAAATTCAATTTCTCATTTATTAATAAGTGGAAGAGACGCAAGCTGTTCACTTTGTTGTCTCTATGTCTATTTGAAACCAGAACAATTTATCATTTTACTATTTAATCTTGAATATTTTTAAAAATCAAAAAGCAAAAAACCCTTTTTCTTTTTAGATTAAATGGTAAAATGATAAATTGTTCTGTTGTTTCCTCCAAAGAAAACTTGTATGCCCAAATTTCATTAATTATGCAAATACATTGGTTTAATCGTTTTCTATTAGTGTTTATTGATATAAAATTAAATTTCTATATGTAAATGATTTTCTTGGATGGCTTGTCAGCACATATTATTAAGTTAAAGACGATAAAGCATTTTCAATGTTTTTCGATGAGCATTTTCCTCAAAACGTTTTTGCTGGGGCTTTTAGTAAAAAAAAAAAAAATGAACCAATGATAATATATTTATCAAATATTGATTATTTTCTTAAAAATGAGAAAATATGTTTTTCATTAAGCATTTCAGTAAATGCCCATATATCTTTTTGAATTGCCGTTACACAATTTTTCCTTTATTTTTTAAAACTAGTTGAAGGAATGTCATTTTTATTCATACGTCACCAGAATCGAAGGTAGACAGGAGAAAGATTATGAATAGCAAGCAGTAGAAAGATAATGTAAAAAGGCTTTCCATCCAATAATTGATTGTTATACTATTAGAATATATCAAAAGAAGAAAACAAGAAGGAAAATAATTGAATAGTTTGGTTTGCATGCTAATTTAAGAAATAGGAACACTATCATCGAATAGCGTAAAACGTATTACTATATAACTCCTCAAATATCTTTGTTTTATTGCCCGGAAAATGCAATCGGCAGGCTGAGTTCAATTCATAGCGAGGCTGTTGCATTCTCTTTGCACTAATACTCTTGAAAAAGACATGCATCCGTCTCTTCGCCTTGCACCTCCGGGTAAACTTGTAATGCAGATTGCGTTTTCTCGCTTTGGTAGGGGCAATCAGTCTAGGAGACGACAACTCAAAATTAAAAAAATTAAAAAAGCTGTGACCACCATGTTTCGAAAGAAAATAACATTAAAATGTTCGAATACTTAAAAAACGCATTTCAGTGCATTTATTAATTAGATATGTATGCATAAAATGAAACCAAGTAAATGACAGTTACATATTTATAAACAGTTTTAATAATCTATTATCAAATATGTACTTTTGAAATTATCTGTAAAACGTTTTCTCTAATCACACAAAGTTTGATAATTTTAGAAAGCCTCTTTGTAATTATATCAAATTTTTAATTTCGAACGCAACATTTGATTATTTTAATAGGATAATCAATTATTACATGAAAAACTTTTAACATAATATTTCTTCTACCTGTCATTTTCTCAAACTTGTATTAAAATTATCAAAGTAAGTAAAAGGATTGGAAAATAATTCTGATTTGTTAAGGAGGCGATAACGGTTCATTGGTTGGATACATTTTAAAATAACGTTCTTTTTAGTACAAAGTTCGCGCAACACTAACGTGTTTTCGAAGCTTTGGGATCATAAGTTTCAAATAAATCCCGCAAGTATTTTTTACAGTTTGTAAGGTCTGGACGCACATGAACGCGTATAACGTCACATTATACAAATACACCACATAAATTCACATTAATTTAAAAAAAAAATATTATATAGTCAATTTTAGAGATATTTTTTGATTTGGTATAAGCAGGGAAAGTACTAAAACTTGTTTGTGAATCGTACCGTCCAATTGATAAATGCATATAATGTTATTAAAGAAAGACAATATAAACGCTAGAATAAAAATATATTTATTTATCTCGTCTATTATGTTGTATTAATAGTGATACTCAGTGTTGATATTTTTTCTGGGAATTTTGTAAAAATATTAGTCATTTATTTATGATGATTTATATTTATATATTTTGGTGTTGGTGGAAAGACAATGTAAGGATTTTTTCATGGGCAAATTGGATATTTTCTTGTAATATTGTTTTCTTGTAACATCCGAATGCATGAAGCGAACATCTTTCGGGAAAATCGGTTCAAAAGAATACTAATTCAAATTATCAACTGACCAGGGGTGAAGAGAACAAAAAAACAACAGGGTGTTGAAAAGAAGAAAAGTGATTACAAGATGTGGGCGTCACTGATGCGCAAGTTGAAAGAATTGACAGATTCAGTTTCTGATACAGTTGGATATGTGACATGCTTTCTATTACAACAAACAGAGTACTGGACATTATACTCAACTATTTTGACTATTTGTTATTCACATTAATTACTGGCTTCAGAAATTTACATCTCTTTTCAGATTTGCAGGCAAAATTGCGATATGTTAAAAATTTAAACAAGACGAACTATTATACACTTATCTATTCTTATTCTTCATTGTAATAATGACTTGGACTCATTTGAGATGCCTAAAGAGGTGGTACTTTCAATCCACATTTTTGTAACTGACTGTGCATGAATAATTTAATCTTGCCTTTCGTGAAATCATTTTCTAGATTGGAAGCAGAAAGACAAGCAAATTGATACCTGACATTGATTCTTTAATCAATAAAGAAATAATAAACAATAGATTGTTCTTATTTTATAGCAATGCTAGTCGTTAATCTCTTTTTAGACCCTATAAAAAAAAATAAAATATGAAAATAAAATATATAAACAAAAAAAAAAGAAAAGAAATTAAAATTTGCTTTTCTTTAAAATCCTTCTTTCTCCCTGTCTTTACCCTTTTCTCTCTATACTTCTCTCTCAGCTAACGAGAAGGAAACCCTCAAATAAAAAAGAGACGGAAAACGGCAAAAGTTTGCTGATCTATGGGTCTAATTATTTTAACTATAATCTACCAAAAATCAGAGAGGCTCCACGAATAACTTCCGCAATATTAAAAAAAAGTGGAAAGGAAAGGAATGCCGAAAAATAAAATATTTGGTCAATCAAAAAATGAATACAAAGAGACTTTTGATGTTAGCCGAAACGAAACTTCGCGCCAGTAACTTGGGAACCATGTCAAAAAGGATATAAAAAGTCGAGAAGTAGAACTAAAAAAGGGACCGCCAGATAAACCAGCTAATGAAGAAGTCATCTGCGTAAGACATTTTTCGCCCTTTTTAGAGTCGAGAAAACAGAGCAGATTTTGATGTCGCACCTGTTTCAAAGATGACAACTACTACTAAGGTCTAACTTCTAAACTATCAACTATCGAACTGAAATGAACTTTCTCTTATAAGCAAACTTTCGCTCCTTCGAATTACAAAGGACTCACCCCAATCTAAATTAAATAAATAAAAATATATATTATTTATTTTATACCATTATCTTTTCATGTATTTCCTAAGTTTCCGATAAATAATACTAAGAATATTAAGCACCTACCTACAAATACATCATTTAGGTTTGAATCATATTTGCTTTATCTTAATAGTGTAAAAAACGTATAAACGTATTTACATGCTTTAAAACTTTTATAATATTTATGATCAATGTTTTGTTACTGACTTAGTTTGGAAGAGCGAATCAATTTATTTAATTGTAGATACATGTTTAAAAAACATATAAAAAAGAATAAATATTAACGGGAAATTTTGATAAGTTGCCAAGTTCTAATCTCATCCACCTTGAGACACCTTTAATGATTTACCAACATGTTTTCATGCATTGTGATATATTTCAAGAGTTATAATGACAGTACTATATGACAGTATTATAATGACAATACTTATACATGGGATATATAATAAAATGTTAATAATTACATTAAAAACAGATACATATTCTATAAAAATATTAATTTTTATGGATCACAGAGAACTACTCAAAATTAAATATTTCATTTGATTCTTTTTATATACAAAATGATGAATTTAGTTAATATATTAAGATTACTTGAGAAAAGTATTTTGTTTTTTCATTAGATTCAGTACCTTCAATATATTCATTTATATTTTCTTAACACATTTATTTTATTTGACAAACGTCGAAATAAAATGCTTAACTGTTTTTTAACTTAACCAAGTCATAATTTGCTATTCTCTTTCTCTCTCACTCTTTTTTTTTTTTTTTTTTTAGATTAATCATTTTTGTATTACTTTATTAGAAAGTGATTCAGGTTTTCAAAATTAATTTCGGTTTTTATTCTTAGCTTTTGCATAGATATAAAGGGAAAACAACACGACAAAAACAAACAACAAAAACCTTAAATTTGAATCTTCATCATTAAATTAACTTATGAAGTATATTTTAAGTGATGTTGTAGCAATGATCATAAATGAGTTTTTATATTTATCGTTTTCAAAAAAAGTTTTTAATTAAGAGTTTATCAAAATTTGTTCTGATAAAATAAAACGTAAACAGAAGAGCTACAATGATGGCTCCAAAGTAATGGCTCCATTTTATTTCCACGGAAATAAGGACGGAACAAGAAGCTTAATAATTCTAAGAAACACTATTTTCAACATAGTCACCTCTATTGGCTGTATATTTTCGTCAGCGATGAACAAAGACTCTTTTATTTCATGAGTCGATAGCTATGTAGAAACTATCCGGTCTGTTGCATACAATCGCTCTCGCCAATAACAACAAAACAGATTATGCTCTAACTGCGATCCCATCCACTATTTGGTCGCGTCGATCAATGTCAGTGGAAGAAATTTTCCACCTCGTCAAATGATATTCCTCTGCTTCGTACGTATGTCCGATGCCATTTTGCCCGACTTCAGGTCAACTGTTATTTGTGTAACAATATAAAATATTATAGGTTATCAGGGAGAAGATACAACTCCTACTGCCATACTACCATCCGCCCAAGGCGGATAGGGGTAGTATGACAGTAGAACCTTCGTGGGCCAACATAATAATGCCTTGCTTTTGGGGCGACCGTCGTAGAATGAAGAAATGGGAAACCAACACCATTCAATAAATTTGCAGACAGTTTTCCATGCAAATGTTTATGATAATGGAAAAAGAAATTAGAAGTAAGAAACGTAAGAAAAATAAATAAACTGATTGTTGATTATTACAAATACACAGAATGAATAGAAAAGAAACGTTGGTGTTAGAAAGAAGCTCTTTACAATGTAGACATCTGACATTTCAGTAAATTCTATATTTTAAGTTTTTTTTTTAGTTTTCTTTTTCATCCATTTTTGTTGTATCAGCAGTTTTCTCGATTTAGTTGTTTTAAGACGTAAACAACAACAAAAAATAATAAATTAACAAAACTTAAGATATAAAAATATAAAACTTAATAAATTAGAAAATGAGTTATTCTTCCAAGAAAAACTTAATAAATTAGAAAATGAGTTATTCTTCCCAAAAAATAGGATTATTAGTTCCTTTCGAAAATCTGCTTATTTTTGTAAGCATAAGGTTTTCTAAATAATCGTCTTGATTTAAAAGTTAAGCATAAAATCATTGAATTAACATTTGCGTTGTTTTTTTTTTTTGATTTCTTGATGGAACAAACTAAACTGTGAAAAATATATTAATAGAGATATAAGTTTATTTTCTTTGGTATCCATGCTTTAATGAGCTTTTTCCCCACGTGTCAGTTACTGTCATCATTTTGCGAATAAGAGAATATTATTAAAAACATGTCTGGTTTTGCTTAATAATTTAGTTTCTAACAAGTATAAAATTAAATCAAGATTAAATAATAAATATGAATTATAAAGATCTAGAAATTAAATATTTGGGTCTCGAAAGGAGGCGTGTGAACAATAACGTTGCAAAATGAACGTGAGGTGTCAAGTTGTACTAACCTGCTAACACAATGCCAGCTACTGGCCAAAAAGATTTATGGTGTATGTAGAGCACGGACAGAATGCTTACAGACTTTTTACTCCTTTAGAACTTTACTAGTCTTTTTTTTTACTTTAGTTCATTCTTTTTCTAACGAGCGATGAAGTCTTAAACACTCAGCCTTGTGCATTTAATTGCGTTGAAATCTGATAAAAAACGTTTACTGAGAAATGTTAAGAAACGGCATAAAAAGAGAAATTCTGTCGTATACGTTGTTATTTATTTACTAAGCTTTGAACAGCCTGGAACAAGACTACAATAGCGGTACAGCCAGTAAAAGGTTGAATATACACAGACTTTTTAGCTTGTAAAAATAAATTGCAAACTACTGTTGTCACCGAAGGCGTGTTTGTTTTCTTAATTCTTTTACATATTCAATTTCTCTACTATTATTATTCATGCATGCAGCAAGCGACCAAGGCAAGCTATCTTCCTACTTCTACACTCATACATTAGAGAAGCCTTTTTACATATTCAGCTATGCATGGATATATTGTAATGATATTTATTGATACTATCCAGATGTACAGGATTTTCTTTACAAAATAATGTATACAAATTTATTTACATATTGAAAGTAAAATAATCTGCTGAATGAGGTGATATATAGAAATTCGACAGGTCTTTTTTGTGTTACAAGAAGAGGAACAAAAGTAAAACTCTAAGTAGATTAGTAAAATAAAATAAGCTTCGTAACATCTGCAGAATGTGTGTAGACTTACCATTTTTTTAATAAATCTCCTGCAAATATATTCGCCATAGATTTTAAAAAGACGCTTCAAATGTCGGTTACTGAGTCATAAAGGTAATGAATTTATCAAAATATAATTTATCTTGTCGTAAATAAGTGAATTGTAATTTAAATATCATGTTTTGTTTACCACTGCATTTCTGATATGAATGGTGACCTTGCCCAAACGCACATTTCCACCCACATATCCGTGTCCAGTTGTTAACAGGTTTGGGGGTAAAAATGACATCAAGTTTATTGGAAAATTCATGTTCACAAAAATCATTATCATGAATTCGTGTTTAAAGAAAATATTTTCAGTGATTAAGGAAATGAGAATATGAACAATAATCTTTATCATACTGCAACAATAATTATTTGTGCGAATGAATAGAATTGGCAAAAAAACACGCACGCACACGAGAGAGAAAAGAGGATACTTCATAACAATAATATACGACAACTAATGTTGTGATTGCAAAATAAGTTGATAAAAATTGACAGTTTTGGTCATAAATTAAAATCACTGTCTCGAGTACAACATGCCCTTTAAATGACATGTGTGTCTGCTCACAGAACACACTCGCACGCACACAGACATCACATGCCCACACACAAACATCACACATATGTAAATGAAAGAAAATGAATTCAAATATATCTTTCTATTCTAAGAAGTTAGGACAAAAAATATATCATCTACAAATGAATGTAAGTCTTTATTCTTCTTAAAGACATTATTACTATTATTTCGACGTTATTTATCAACGTGTCTAAAAATGCACGCGGTGTGACCAAAGCAATTCATATTGTAAATTGTAAATTGATAACAAACGAAAAAAACATTTCGCTTATTTAGTTGCCATAATTCACAATATGAATTGATTATAGCATAAAAGTTGATTTAATTATTACCTTATTATTAGGCTTCTTATTAATTAGGCATCAATTAATTAGAAAAAAAGAGAGATAATGACAATTTGAATTATTGTTTGCGTAATATCCATCTGTTTAAAATGCTAACAAACATCACATTTGTGAAATATTAACTCATTATAATTTAATTATCTGTTTTCTCCAAATCGCTAGTCAAACTAATTGTGCTAAATAATAAAAATACGATGATATTGAAATTGAATGAATTAAAAGGCAAGCCAGTGAGTTATCATAATGCTTAGTAGTCACTAGTCACATTCAGCAAGAGGGTTCGAATGCCAGGCGTGTTGTGGATGTGTGTGGATGTGTGTGTGTGTGTGTGTTCATAAAACTATCAAACCATAAAATATTTTTATTTAATTTTGAGTAACATAACACTCAAAATATGACCTTCAACTGTCCAGATTTTCTTCAGCAAATAAACAAATGAGTTCAATACTCGCTATTCAAAGATAAAGAGAAGCAACAAAAAATATTCGCAGAATAATTGCGAGTTTGTTTTTTGTATATTTATGTATGTATGTGTGTGCCTGTGTGTGTGTGTGTGTTGTGTGTGTGTATTTCTGAGTTCTTTGTAAAATTCACTTACTTCCCTTGCTCTGTCTGGTTTCTTTGTGGTGACTCGAGCAGACTAAGCTGTCCTAGCAGCAGCAGCAGCAGCAGATCCTTCTTCTTCGTCGTCGTCGTCGTCGTCTTGCTGAGGATGTTTCTGTCTTCGAACTCACACTCGCCCAACACTATGTATTTTCCCCAGATTCCTGCGTTTTAATAATAATCAGCTGGACAGTCAGTACTGAGGAAATCTTAACTGAAGCAACCTGTCAGTATAATTTTGTATCTGCAGGTGTGTGCTTGTGTGTGCGATGTTAGCAACGGTGGTGTTGGCGTAAATCGTGTGAGAAGAACTGAATAATAATTATTTAAAAAAGGTGACAATGTTCTTCATTAAAAAAAAAAAAACAAAAAAAAAAAAACAAACACATTTGAGCTAGAATTAATTCTACCCAGATTTTATACTGTCATAGCCACGGTCTGTTAATCTTTTCTCCTTTCTTCCACCTTGTCATTCCCATTTCTTTCTTTCTTTTTTGCTGCTTTTCTCTTTGTTTCTCTTCTTCTTTACCTATTCTTTCATCGCTTTCTTTCTTTTCCCTTTATCTCCTGTAATATCTCAGCGACTCTCTGTCATGAATATACTTTATCCATCCTTGCACCGACTTTTGATGTGAGCGGATATTTTGGAAATAACATTCGAGTAAAAAACGAAAAGTGCTCAATTCATTTCCTACTCAGTTAAGAAAAACAAAAAAAAAAAATTGCGTGCAATAAATTCGGAAAATACCCTTTCTTTCATTGGCCATTTGTTTGATTGCGGAAACGTCCGCAAGTCTAAAATTTCGGTGCGTCTTTTTTTCAACCACTCCCATTTGTTGCGCGCACATTTAAACCTGCAGGAACATACGCATAACATTTTTCAGTCATGAAATTTAACAAATTTAAAAATTCGAACTATTATTTATAAAGTTAACATAAATAATTTCAGTTTTGTTTGGAGTATTTGTGATACTATAATGAGCAACTAATAATCACTGTTATTCGGGAAATCGAAACACCCATAAAAAAAAAAATTCCTAATGTCGGGATACAAAATAATTATCTATTCTTGCATATGAAGTATTACGTGAAATCCCTGCACGAGCGAGAAAATAAAGCCATTCGCACTGAATACTCGGCCGGTAGCCAAACTAGACGAACCTCCCTTTCTTTATCTTTCACGGCTCGGGAGATAACAGTCGTCTCAAATGAAGCACTATGACATTCAAATAAGAGGTCTTTACATTCCTTTTTCTTTGCTTATTATCCCTATTGTGTATTAGCTTATACGGCAACATGGACAACCCAGTTTTTACTACTTTCTACAAGCACGCATTTTTAGTGGTTGTATATTTGTATATAAATGATTTGTTGCACACTTAACATGAATTTCCACTTTTCTTCACGCCATCCTTTCAGTGTCAGAGCCAAACGGCTCTACTAAGGTTACCAAAAATTGTTGAAAGAAATGTTCCTTTTCCTTCACCAATCATTTTATTAATATGAAAAGAGAGGGCGCAGAAAATCTGGAATTATTCAGTAAGGATCAATCAGGTGTTTTATAATGTATAAAAACTAAAAATTAATTAAAATTCCGATTTCATAACTTCTCAACAACAATCAATAATTAGTTCTGCGAATGAATAAAAAATGCTAAAATTACATGATTTTGCGGATATGTTCGGGGTCAAGCTATACAAATTATTTCTTCTTTCTATAGATTGTTTGCAATATTATAATGTTAAGAAATGTTTTTATCAGAAATCTACAGTTGGAACAACAAAAAAAAAAAAACTGTTTGCAATTTTATAAGATACTTACATATCATAGTACATAGTATTTATAAGATACTTACGTAGTTATCCGTAAATCTCTGAGTTTATAGGCGTGTGAAGAATGTTAAAAATGTTAGAAATTTGAAATTCTGAATAATTTGTTTAATTTAAATAGAAATATTTTATTATTTTCATTACCTTTATGTAATGACAATAAAGTAATTGAAACCATCAGTTCGCATCGATATCGCTATGTTTACCTAAAAACATAATTCTAATTGAAATGATTCATCATCTAATCTGAGCTTTATTTATTTTCTAATCATTTGAATATATGCTATATGGTGTGATCAGATATTAAGGATCACTTTAATGATTAATCTTTGTACAGCAAAAAAATAAATAGAATAAAATAAAATAAAATTTTAAACGGATCGTATAGCTAGTCTGTCCTTTCATTCATGTGGTTTAGCACAGAATTTTCTTTTGGGATAGACAGGACTTTTCTTTGCAACAACTTGATTTAAAACTAATTTATAAAAAAAGCTAAAAAAAGAATAGGTAATTGGTTGCCCTTAAATTATTTGCCAATCGTTCAACACGCTATGGGCAGCGATTCTATACCAAACAGAAAATCAGCGTTGTCTGCTTTTTAATAATTAAGCAACGGAAGCCAAGAATACAATGGGATTGAAAACAACCCCCTCCTCCCTCTCTCACCCCCTCCCTCTCTCGCTCTCTCTCTCTCTCCATATATATATATATATATATATATATATATACACATATATACACACACACACATATATATACACACACACACACACACATATTGGATGATCCCTCTGAAATTATTTTAAAATAATGGAGGTCATAAGACAGATGTTGTAGAAGTTAGCGCTACTTGGATCGAAGATGAGGAATGAATATCTATTGAATATGTGGTACTTCAACAAGAAATGATTTACTTCTCTGAAGCCCCGGATTAGATTAGATTCATGATCTGTGGCCTCAAAAGATGAGGGAATGGATTGAATGTGTGAAGTTGACATTCGCGAGATTTCAATGAAAATGAAAGAAGCCAGACATGAGACTGTCTACTTGAGTAAAGCTGATTATGTTGCCAAGAGTTAAGTGAGTTCAAATCAGAAGGTTCAAAATGAAAGAATGTTTCAAGTATGAACCAGAGTAGATATCTAAGATAGCAAATCAAATATAGTGTTCAGTTCTCATTTGAGGACTTGACTTTGGTTCATAAGAACTTGAAGTTCTTATAAACCAAAGTCAGGCAAAGGAGTTAACTGTTACTCTACATTCGATTGAGTAGAGAAAATTAACATTCAGACCACAAAAATCTATATTTTGAAACGCTGATTCTTGTACAATGCATATCTACAGGTTAAAATATTATCCAATTCTTATAATATTTCTCATTTTCCAGGCTTAATATTTGATTCGTTTTTCATATGTGAAAAACAAAACAGAAAAAAAGTTATTCAGTCTGCTTTTAATTATCTGTTGTTATTTTATTTTAAAATCGTTTTTTAAAAAAGCATTTTGGTTTACGTAGATATAAGCAGACCTTAATCGCAAGATCATTCCAGATAAATTATTTGTTCAGAAGAAAGGTTAGTAGCATTTTTAAGTGAATTTCAAATTTAGATTGACTTCTGCTACATATATGTTATTTTGTTTCACTACCCCTAGCAATCTGAGGCAGATTCACGATTCGATCCTCTCAGGACTAGGCATACTTCTCGATGATGAACTGGTTTTGGAGATCTAATCTATTCACATTTGAATTAGAGAAACTTGAAAATAATACTATATAATTATATGAAATAAACTAAAGTACTTGAAGAGATTCATAATTTTTAACTTGAATTTTTGCTAATTTCAGATATATTTTGCATAGGAGTTTTAATTATATATGACAGTAGTACTATAAACTGGATTTTGAATCTTGGAAAGGATGTAATTTAAATATGGTCAATAACCTTTCACTAGCAACATATAAAATTGTGAATTCTCAAATATTTACTCTTTCATGCTTAAAATTCAATAAAACCGGTAAGATAGATGGAATGGTAGAAAAATGAGTATCATACAAATATATATATATACATGGTCATTACAAATGATGGTAGAAACAATTAATTCTGATTACACTGATATTAAAAACAAAGCACACGTATAAAAATGAAATATCAATTTTAAGGAAAATTTAAATGAAAATACATTTAATATGCAGACATAATTGCTAATTTTTTGAACAACATCAAGAAGCCTGAAAAAACATCCATGTCAATCTTTCTTTATCTTTTTAACAAAGGTTCATTTCTACTATTTACAGAGACCATATCCATTTTTATTCTGATTACTCAAAAATTAACTTCTCTTAGTTATGTGCGAAGAGAGGGTCCATATTTTAACTGTTAAGAAACAACAAATAAGAATTGTTTATATTTACGTAAGAAATGTTTCATAGCTTATACAACAAGAGAATAAGATTCTAATAAGATTTGCCTCATCCATTCAATCTCGTGTAACATAAGGCTTTCTTCTTATGACATCTTCTCTCGGTATTCTGAAATCAGCCTTAAGGAAGACATTTATCGAGTTGATATATTTTCGTTTCTGGAAAAATGAACATCGCTAAATCGTAGTGTTTGTTCATCTATCATCATTATTTGGTTGTCAATCGAATCTGTACGGATACACGAGGATCTAATCCCTTTAAATACCGACCTATGGACCGATTTCTTTATCTTCCAACGCTGGCCAATATGGAAGTACACCTGCTGATCAGGAGACAATCAGGAACCTACCAACGGAACAATCTAATGGTAATAATATCGACCACTGATATAATTAGGAGATATTTCAGCTGAAAGGTGAGGATACCGTACGTTGCCTTAGGTAGTCCACGGCTGTGTGCCAGATCTCACGACACGATATTGATTAGAACAGTTTCCATTTGGACAACAGCCATTGTGATGTCGTCATTATTTGAATTTTTTATGTAGTTTATATATATTTGTCCATTACTCAAATTTAAAAACAATTGGTAACAAATGCCATAACGGTATAGGTTAATATTTCGAAGATTATTTTCATCATTACCAGAACATGGTAACTATTTATGATTATTTATCACAGAACATGCACGCAAAAAAAGAAACAAATATTACAACAAACAGTTGATAGATTTATAAAACCAAATATCAAAAAATTAAAGCCGGTAACGAAATGAAACATATAGTAATCAAGCTAGAGAAATAAACTGAATTATGTTGTTATACACAACCACTTGTGTATTATATACAAAGTTTACATCATAGGTAATAATTCATGGCGTTGCTGTCTAACTCGATAGATACGCCGGTTTAAACTTTATAAATTGATTTGTAAAAGAAATCATGATACTAAAGTGACACATAAATATGTGTAGGTGGGGTGTGCAGTAAAAATGGGGAGAATTGTCGTACAGTGAACATAACCGTAATATGGTAACGTGAATATAAACAAAAGTGAATTCATTGAATATTTATTTAAAAAATATTCAAATACAAAGAGAAAAAGTATTTAAGATAATGTCATTGGTTAAAACCAGGGGTGTTAGAATAAATTGTAATGAATTATAACAAATGTTATAATGAAATCTGCTTAAGAAAGTAATCAAAAAGAATCGCTGAATCGCGCGCACACACACACACACACACACACAAAACACGTTTGTGTGTGTGTGCGCGCTCTTAGAGCAATAACTTTTCTAATAGTGATTTATTAGATGTCAGAATGAAATTCGAAATTCCGCCTCACCAGAATTAAATTACTGACCGATGACATTCTCTTGAGTTATTAACAATTTTAGAGGGGATAATTTTTCTTAATCAAAAATTAAAACCATCGTTATAAAACATAAAGGAAAAGAATCATCATTACAAAAGACCCATCATTATAAAGGGTAAAAGGGAAAGAGCCATCATTATAAACCATAAAGCGAAAGAACCCCATTGTTATAAACGAATTGTCATTATAAGACATAACGAGAAAGAACCATCGTTATAATCCATAAAGAGAAAGAACCATCGTTAAAAAGCAAAGATAAAGAATCATCGTTATAAAAGAACCATTGTTAGAAAACATAAACGGAAAGGTCAATCATTATAAAAGAATTATCATTATAAACGATAAAGGGAAAGAACAATCGGTATAAACCACAAAGGGAAAGAACCATCATTGTAAGAGAACACTCATTATAAAACATAAAGCGACAAAACCATCGTTATAAACAATAAAAGGAAATAAAATCGTTGTTTCTGTGGCGACACTTGTAAAAGTGTCGATTTGACAATCATTCTTATTCTGATCCATCGTTTTCTTTTTCTGGTAAAGTACTTGTAATTTTTCATAATCCAAAATAAAAAAGTTTTTTTTTAGCAGTCCATGAACTTTCTCGAAAAAAGCTGTCGTTATCAACATATTGTTATTTCTTACATAATTTGCCACAGAAAATTCTCGTGACAACACTCATTGTTTGAATGAGAGACTTGGCTCGTTTTATGCATTCAGACACACAGTTGTATTTGTGCTCTCTCTCTCTCTCCTACTCTCTCTATCTCTTTTCCTTTCATGGAGGCAGATTATTCCTCAAATGGCTAAAATATCATAATAAAATGTTGCATTAAAATGATATATGAAATGTTCAATCGTTTGCATGCGTTCACGTTCAAGAACAAAATCTTAGATCCGATTTCAATTTTTTTTTCTTTTTCCTTCTTATTTCTCTTTGTTACACATCACATCAGAAGTATTATTAATTTTACGACTCTGGTAAGGAAGAATGTGTACGACCTTGATTTTTAGTTGAAGAAAAATATATTTGAACTGTTTAATGTCTCTAAGGCAAAACTTCGGTGATCCTAATGGCAAAATCCACCCTGACGAGTAAATCGGCTGATGAAACTTTCGAATTTTCGATTCGAATGGTCTTTACTAGCTATAGCTAGTTGAGATTTCTGAAACAATCCTCTATATGACTGATTACGAGCACAGAATGCCGTTATATATACGGGGTCTATTAAGAATAACTTCATTAATCAACTTTTGTTAGCTAGAGATTATTAACCACAGGAGATATTGTTTAAAATTGGTCGACGAAATTCTCCATAGCTTAACCCGCCAGAATGTGTGATGAATCAGATTTGACTTAATTTGATTTGACTTAATTTGATTTTACTTTTTACCTAATTTCAATGGTTTAACAAACATTGGTTGTTTTTGACAGCCTAATCTTGGCCCCTAAATTTTAATACACTTTAAGTTCTTATTTCATGCTTAGGATATCGATTTGGAATGGTTTTAATATAACCAATCCCTTATTTTTAACACTTGCATTTTATTAAGGTAGATGGATAACTTTACTTTTTGCGTTAAATTAATCAACGTAAAAAAGTTTTTCTAATGCTAGTTTCTAAAATCTTAGTTATCCTAAAGAAATGATGAGGGTGATTACTGCTTCGGTCATATTACCTTTGAACAACGAGAAAACTGTTTTTCAAATCATAATCTGTATTTAGCATTTTTTGACAATACCTTATTTTATTACTTTGTCTTCCCCAGAACATATTTGTCAATGAAATCTGAAGTATAATTTTAAAGAAAACAAAAATCTTACTTAATTCCAGTGTTATTTGTTTCTTGATTTTACTGTATTAATGAATAATATTGTAAGCGATGGCATTTCGTCTGGTGAACATTATCAACTTTAATTAAAAATAGATTAGAATAAAATCTGATTATCATCGACGAAAATGCTAAAATATATGCAGTAATATTTAGGACAAATTTTATGATATGGCTCTTTATATAATATATGTAATATAGTCATACAAGATATAAAGCATACTATATTTGTATGTATGTCTGTTAAATGTTTAAAATATTGATTGTAATGAAAAGAACTGTAAATAAAGAGCATTCTTTTTGCAAACAGATTTTTTTCTTATAATAGCCATTTTAAGGAATATCTAAAAAAGTAACAAGTGTCACCAAATACAAAAATAAGATAATGGATGCGGAAAGAGGCGTCGAAAGTGAACTTAGCTGACAGTGAAACATTGATCTGGAAAATTCAGACATGAATAGAATTCCATCTTGCATGATGTAAAGAATAAAGACAACAAAAGTTTCAGTAGGAGAATAAAGAAAACATTCAAATTCAATAGCTGACTTAGTTCGAAGTCAGTATAGGAAATGACAATGGGAGAGAGAAAAAGAGAAAGGTGAACGGCGAGTAAACTCAAAGAATAAATTTTGTGAGCTAAGACTATCGAAGAAAAGCAGCGTGAATCATACGAAGTGAGATCAACACAAGGTTTTGTATCAAAAGCGCACAAAAAATATTTCATTGCAAACTGAACCTTCAAGTCTGAATGTGTTTTATTGATTGGGGCGCCAAAACATTCGAACGAGGAAAACTGATCGCTAGATGAAGTTGGAGCCAGTCATTGCATATCACACTTTTAAATTTTCCTCTTTTTTGTGTGAGCAGAAAACAAAATATCCATTTTCTATAAAAGGAATCTTAGACGACGTTATGATGTTAATGATGATGACAGCATTTCGATAGCGTAATCTTCTAAAATCATTTTATACAAGAGAAATAGGTAGGTGTACAGTAGATTTGCGGCTGTTGCTGTTATGTTAACTTATAAGTTTTACTCTGTAACTAGTGCAACTGCTGTTTGAAGCAAAGACATCATGAAACATCATGTAACATAAGATCAAATAAAATCCATTAATACATTGCATAATAATATATATAGGCGAGGAAAGTATTTTGGGATAATAGGTCAGTATGCTAGATTTAGGAACCCTGAAAATGTTACAGTCAGTTTCTAGAAAGGCATATAAGTATAACTTCAAATAAACTGAAACTTCATGATTAAAATTCTATAAAAATAACAATATATATATATATATATATATATATATATATATATATATATTGATCAGTAGAGAGATAGTTTAAGTTTAAAATTAGTCAAACTATAGATCAATATCAATAAGTGAGATATTAAAGTTTTCAAGTCTACGGAATCACGCAAAATGTTAAATATTCGAAAACTCTCGATCTGGAATTCAAAATAAGTGAAGCTATTGACGCACATTTCATTTTTTAATTAGATTTTAGAGTAGAAAATTCATGTCAGATCAATTAAAAAGTTTGAATTTGGCTTCATGACAGTGGAAAACGGAAAATGAACAATTCTAATAGAAGTTGGAAAATCAAAAGAATTTGAATAAATGTTTTTGATAACGGTTCATATCTTCATAATAAAGTAACGACATAATAATTAAAACTAGATAAATAGTAATAAACACAATCTGTTGATATTTATATGATTGCTGTCTGGGAAAGTAGGTTTTTAATTCAAAAATTAAATATTGTGTTTTACAAGATGATCTATTCTATAACAAAATCAATATGGATGTGCAAGTGGTGAAAAAGAAATTTGGTAGAGTTCGTTCACTTTCGTTCAATTACCGTTGGGAAATATATGAATCCATCTTTATTCCCCCTACCAATAATTAGTTAAATAGTAGGGCAGACTGTGCTCTGTTGTCTTGGTTGGCAACCATTTTAGTAGAACATCTGTGAATTAAAAACAATTGGTATGCTAGAAGCATTAAAAACACCAGTTGGTGTGATAGAAGCATTTTAGCTTTTATTGGCAATCTATTTAGAAATGGTGATTTGATAAAACTGTTCATCCCCCAGCAGCAGCCTAGGGACTCTCATGGAAACGTTTGACCCGAAAAAAAAAAAAAAAAAAAAAAAAATGACCGAAATACTTAAGTCACGTGATCTGCCGCAAGGGGAGACATGCCGTTTTTCTTTTCTTCTTTTTTTTTTTGTTACAAGGACAAAGTTGCAGGCATTTATGTTTTACATATCACTGTACAACCATTGCACAGAACGTCCATTGATTTATAAGGAATTAAATGAAATGACCGAAGAAAAGTGTGAGTGTGTGTGCGTAGGTGGGGAGTAAATATAGACGATAGACTGAATTACACACGATATAATAAAGATATAAAAAATTAACTTCACTGCCAAGATCAGAATACCTTGTTCCATTTTTTGCTTTACGGCTGCCGATGTTTGTTTTGAGAATATGAATAGCGAATATATGATTGTGAATCAGATATTTCTTGCGGGGAGAGATAAAGATTATCGAGGAAAACCAAAAGCAGTATGCATCGGCTGTGTGGATTTCTTTCCATTGAAAAAGACAGCAATGAAGCAATTCAACTTTACCGCTGACAGACAGTTTGGTACTGTTGTCTGTGTTTAAATCAGGACCCGCAGTTAACTTTCATTGTCCATAAAGCGTCGTCTTTTCTTAGAAGATTCAAACATATAAATCAGTGTCAATGGCGAAAACTCAATACTCACAATTAGACATACTATAGAAATATACAGGTAAAGTTATCTTGCTCAGAAAACAGTTTGCAGAATAATGCAATTGTAAGGAATTCTATCAGCTTTTCACTCTTTCCACACGCGCACGCACACACACACACATACACACACAATTATGACGTCGACTGGTTGTCAAATGTTGTTTCTGAGTAAACCATTAGTGAGTATCTGTGCATCATTTGATATCGAAATATCGATGTTGCACAGAGATTTAAAAACTTGTCGAAGGGGATATCATTGCTTGACATCATTAAAAATCCGTACCTTTTGTAACGGATAAGCCGGATGGATAGTGACTCGGACTGGGAAATCGGATTGCCGAGTTCGAATTCCAGTCGAATCCAAAAACATTCACTTATGTCCTAATACTCTTGGGAAAGGTATGAATCCTCTATCAGTAAAATAGCAGAACAGACCGGGTTCTATAGCCTTGGGTGGCAACTGGCTACCGCAGTAAGAAATGACAACTTACTGCGGGAAAAAATCTGCCTCGTCATCCATATATCGAAAGATAGATGATCGCCTAAGCGTGTATCACACATGGCACATAAATAACTGACCTTTTGTAAAAGAATGAGTAAAGTTACGTTTAAAAAGGGGTTTAAAGTTCACTAGTTTTTATAAATTTTATTTTACGAATAACAATAATAATAATAATAATATGTTGTTGTGCATGAGAACATTAATAATTCCAGTTGTAGTTGGAGCCCTCGGATTGATTGGAAAAGATTCCAATAGACTCATGACTGCCTTAAAGAAATACAAAAAATTGTACTCAGAAGTAGAACCCACACCTTATGAAGTGTTTTATCTATGTAAAATATGTGCGATTTTTTTAAAAACTGCTCAGTGGAAAATGTTATGATGCCATTTCTGACCTTAGGTCTCTGGTCGGGACCCGGAAATAAATGAGTATACACCAGAAAAACCAAAGGAAATAATAATAATAATAATAATAATAATAATAATAATAATAATAAAACTTACAGCTATTTTCCCAATAGGTTTATAAACAACTATACCAATGATTCTTTAAGCATCAATGCAGAATATTTATAGCTTTTTTTAAAGATGGATCATAGAAATTAACGTCTGTCTGCCGATTTTTTATTATGTTTTTACAATTTTTTCCGATGACATCATTTATGCAACACCCATATATTTGAATTGTAGCGTTCCAAAAAATGACAGTATGTAACCAACAAAATCTTGTTTACCATAATGACAACATCCAATCCTAAATTCTTCCAGTTGCTAAGGACATTTTATTTTGTTATTATTAGTTATTTTGTTTAATAAATTCATTTCGTTTTTTGCCTTGAAAAAGTCCACATTAGACGAAACGCGTTGACAACTATTACAGTTTTCCTGTTGTCTTTTACATTTATAAATATTGTCTTTTTCTACAGGTTAACTGAGAAATTTTTCATATATATATATATATATATATATATATATGACGCGAACATAAAGGTGGATGTCACAATTACTAGTTTTACTTCAATAAAATTTAATATCAATAAAATACTCGATGGTTAGTAATATCGTTTCAAAATTATGTCATTACATGTAACGAGGTGTGAAAAACCCAGTTAAAACTGAATCCTTTTCCTCATTATTACTATTTTTTGTCACACTAAGATGTCTTCTAAAAATTCTCTCTACTGCCAATAAATTTTTGTCTTTTTAGGAAGGTCAAAGCGAGCTAAGGGACAGATTTGTAGCTGTCTTCTGTTTAAAACTGGAATGATATTTAGGGCGCGCATGCGTGTATGTGTACGGACGTGCGTAGGTGTGTTTTTTTAAAAAAAAAAGAAAAGAAAAATACATATCGACTCCCTGACACTATGTCCACCTCTAGAAATTCTTCTTAAATTTTGGATTTCTACTTGAATTTTTAGGCAGTCACAGATTTTTTTTTTTTTTTTTTTTTTTTTTTTTGCAGATGAGGAAATTAACACTTCGACTCGCACTGAAAACATCACATTTTTATTCATTACACAAAAATCCAACCTAGTAAACAATTTCAATTGAAAGACATCCAATTCAATACACTGAAAAGTTAAATTTTATCTACTCCTTCAAGACGTCATTATGCTTCCTTCATTAACATAAAAATAATTAATGTCTCTGATCATAAGTAGAACTAATAGTTTCCAGAAAACATGTCCGCAGTGTTCAGTCAATCATCTCAGCCTTCCAAGAGACATGTGTGTGGGCGTATATTGGTTTATTTCAGGGTCGTGGTAGAAAATTGAGAAACCCTGATTACTCTCTCTCTCTCTCTCTCTGCGAAACGTGGAGAAAAGATTCACTGTAAAATGGGTCAACACAACAATTTTTTTTTACCACTACCCACAACTTTATAGCGAGTACAGGGTAATATAGTGATAAGTTAACTCTTTTTTAGTTTAAATGTACAGTGCGAGGACTTCGGGATGAGGAATTATATAATTGTTTATCTGCCTAACTCTCTAATAGTTTCTCAATAATTTAAACTGACGCTTTCATTATGAGTTGGATAAAAAAGTTATATAAAAATTAATTTTCATTAAGTTTCAGCTAAGTGAAATAAGAGGATTTTGCATAAAAAATCATATTTATTTTTGTCGTTTGCTTTGTTTGAATATGACAAATATAGTGAAATTATGTGGAACAGATTTAAAATGGAGGATCAAATTACAATAAAGATGTGACTATGACACAGCCGATTTTCAATTTAGCGGGTGAATAGAATATAGAACTACACAATCCTCCCTCGGTTTTGAACAGAAGAGAATTATTACTTGTTTCCTGTTTAGGATTGGGTTTCCGTTTATTTTTTGTTTTTTTTTTTAGATTATACTTCAACTCTATACGTCTAACATGTCCGCCTAAACT
Source organism: Acanthosepion lycidas (assembly GCA_963932145.1). Taxonomy (NCBI): domain Eukaryota; kingdom Metazoa; phylum Mollusca; class Cephalopoda; order Sepiida; family Sepiidae; genus Acanthosepion; species Acanthosepion lycidas. The sequence goes on along the minus strand of OZ010592.1, from coordinate 66,009,002 downwards.
GAAATTTTATTTACTATTTATTTACTTTTTTTCTCAGTAGGAGTATTCAGATTCGCCTATCGACAGGTTCACACTCTCACCCGGTCTTTTGAAGAGCAATAAAGTTTTATCCCTTGTTTCCTGTTTAGGATTGGGTTTTCGGTTCTTTCTAAAGTCTTTTCCTTCTCATTCACTTTCATGGGTCTTAATGGCATTATAGCATTGTTTGCAGTGAATTGATTTTAAAAAAATACTTTGATTTTGCGTTCGTTTACGCAAATATGGCTGCGAGCGAAATACAAAATCTAATTGAAATAAAGGCTGATACGATAACAATAAAAACTATGAAAGAATAAAAAATAAAACATTCAATTTGAATAAAATTAAAATAAAGAATGTTTTTTACTTATTTTTTATAATAGTGACAGAGAATAATGATGCACTTTCGTAGCTATACTTATGTAAACGGACACAAAAGCAGGGTCCAGTTTTACATTCAATTCACACGTTAACATAAACATCAAAATTAATCTCTTTAAAGAAGCAAAGATTTTTCGAAAGAAATGCACATTATGATTGAATAAGCCAATCAGACAACATAAAAGAAATGCTTCCAAAAGCTTCTTAATTCAATCTTCCGAATCCTAGATGAATCTTAACTTTGTGACAACATGAGACAGTTTTTCATTGATATACTGGAAGAGTTAAGGATTAGAAAGAAAAACTGATAAATACAGATAATGCAATTAATATGTTCAAGGCATTTGAATATTTCCCAGATCAGTGGCTTAGGTGTGCGGGTCATAATTTGAACTTATCCATCTCAAAGACTCTAAAAATGTAGATAATTGACAAAACAATCGAGGTCTAATGTAAAGTAATCCAGGGCTTCTCTCGAAGCTGGAAGTAAAAAAAAGAGACCTGAATGAAAAGCTAACTGCTGGCAATATGCGAGATGCTCTTATGCATACTGTTGTGACCATATGAGGATTAACATACAAGATGCTTGAGCGTTTTCTCAGTCGAAACCAGAAAATCGATCAAACACTGGATAGAAAAAGATGTCATCTCATGCCCAAAGATACCGGCATTAGTGTTTAAAACAAATGAGTCATCTCTGAGCAGATTTTTTGTCGACTTAAGTGATATTGTCAATCATCATGTCTATTCAGAACCATATTCCCTGTTATGGTGGAAAAAGACAGGGTGCCATTCTTGATGAAGGAAACGAAAAGGGTGATGAGGGAAGACCTTAAATGGTAGACAAAGAAGGCAAAGAGTGTCATGTACATGAATTGCTTCTTTGACCCCGCCGCACTTTTTAGATGAGACTGAGGTTACTGCAAGAGTTGATAGCTGCGCCCAGATCTTGATGCCATCCGCACAAGTCAAGAAAGAACCTGAAAATCCCACCAGCAATTCCGTCTTCAAAACCAAAGCCATACCCCTGGAACGACATCTAAGGTTTAAAGCTAGAGTGAGATGCTGTTTAAAAAATAACCCCAACAAGGCAGCAGCGGAGGAGTGAAGAAGTGAAGACTCAGATTCCTACAACCAGAGAAGATAAAGCGAACGATGAGATCAATTTTTTCCCATTTCTGTTACTCATTTCGAGTCAGGGAAGGACCATACACTACTAATATCACACCAGCTTTTGTACATCACAGCAATCAAAGTGTCATGAAAGAGTCTGTTCAGTGCCAGTGGATACAGTGTCGCACAGATCACTGCTTAAACCAGACAATATAAATCTTCTGACATACATACATTTTAACCAGAAGAATGCCAAATATTCAGCTAGGACCAGTGTTTCAAAATATATTGAAGAATATATCATTACATTAAAAGAAAATTTAAAGAAATATCCTTTGTTTGTGATTCCACCCATTTATATGTAATATGTACTAACTACAGTTAACTCTCATAGTCACATACTGTCATGACGCCATGTTGGTCCATAAATCACATATTATATTGTTATTATTAGTGTTCTTATTTTAGGATTTACACTTAGCAAATGATCATAGAGTTCAGTGCGTCTATATGGACTTCTGAACCTTATCAACACACAAATAACGTAACGATACCGTTCACCTTAACTAAAATTAGTCACGATAATAGGAAATATTAAATTTTCATAACGTAGCATCACTTGCACACACACACAAAGATGAATATACGTAATATGTATAAAGGGTGCTTAATTTAATGCTGTGTTTGTGAAAATATTAATTCTAACAAACATTAAAATAAGGTTATTTTTAGATATATCAAGGCACTTTGTTAAAATCAGGCAGGATTTATTTCAAAGACGCAATGACTCTCCGACGCAAAAATACTGGTTAATGCACAATTATAAAATCTGATGCTTCATTGCTATTAATGCAATTGATCACGCATATGCAGAATGGAAATCGTCTAAGGCGACATGCTTCATTATACATTCTGTGTGATAAAAGTTTTTTGTTCAAGTTATATTTACATACTTATTTAATGATTTTAAAATTTTAATAGGACATTCTCTTTTATTCTTAAAAGCTGCCAAATTTAAAAATTAGTATAACAACTGCCATTGCAATATTCCCATATAAAGCATTTGTCTTGCTAATTTTATTCACTAAAAATAGTGTCTAACATTATCAAGAAATAATGCTGTCCTCAACTATTTGATTTAAAAAAAAGTTTTTTTTTTCTCTGATAAAATGCGGAAATGTTACCAGCTTTAAAAATTTCAATTAAGTAACTATAGCTTATTCTATGTAAGTATGTATGGGTTTAGTAATGCATATAAATACAAAAAATGTTTGCACAAATTTGGATTTATCCACCACTCATTCATATTCCTAAGTACATTATTCCAGTGAGAGTGTAGAAAAAAATTAGGAAAAGTATTTTCTAGTTAGTGTCTAAGCGATGAAATTCTCTCCGAGAAGTGAATCTGTTGAATAATCAGTAAACAGCGACTTCAAGGGCAAGAAGAAAGAGGATCAAGACATCTATGCAGGATTTCTGGTTTATGAAAAAGGAAAAATTTGAAGATGGTAGATAATTGAATGCAAGAACAAAAAAATGCAAAAAACAAAAACAAAACAAAAAAAATAGATAACCCAAAATACATTTTATTAGACAGCTTATGGTAAAGTCGTTACCCTTTTCTTTTTCTGCTTCTTTTTCTCTTTCACTAGCGGAGTATTCCAGAAATAGAATCCTTCAAGAAAAGATGTTTTGAAAAAAGTAATAATTACTTACAAGAGTTATCGGAGCCAATTTGAATTGTGAACATAGAAATGTAGATAGAATTTCATGCCTTGTTCTTTGCTTCATTTTTCATTTTTATGTACAACTCACATAAAAATGCACAGAATATTAACAAAACAGACCACCAAATGCTCCTATATAAATTGTTAGAACCTTCTGAAAATGGAGTCTATAATTGACAGTTTCTGAGGAGATTTAAGTCTGTTTATCCAATCTCACTGGCACACTCAGACTAATTCTGTCTGTCTCTCTTTAACACATATGTGTGTGTGTGTGTGTTCAATCTTACTGGCGCACTCACACTAATTCTTTCTGTCTCTCTCACTCTCATATATATATATATATATATATATATATATATAGAAAGAGAGAGAGAGAGAACGGTAATAATCCATTGGTATATAATCCAAGTGAATCCTATTAATACAATATAAAATATTAAAACTGATTCACGCATAGAGCTCAATGTTTTAATTAAACAGAGCAGCATATTTTATACAATCGGAATTAAGATTACCTTAGGTTGATGATCATTTTCACATTGTAAATTGAAATAAAATTTACAAGTATTTTTCAAACCAGTCAGTAGATGGTAAATTATTGAAATAAAACTTGACAAACAGAAGGAGAGAAATAAAGAAAAATGGAAAAAAGAGAGCAAATAAAACGTGGAAGTAATGTAAGTCTAGATATGAGGGGTGGTCAGAGGAGAAAGTAAGAGTAAATAAGAGGGATAAAAAAGGGAAAAGAAATTATCTGTTTATTTGATACCCAGTAAAAGAAAGAAGGCAGTTAGAAACCCTTCATAAATCTATTAACAAAAATAATATTATATTAAATAAAAACATAATAATATATAATAATATAATAAATATAATATAATAAAAAGAAATGTAATATAGTCCCCCCCGCCTTCTGTAGGTTATCCAAAATTAACATCGGACAGGTATTCTTAAAACTTATAAATAAATATTTAAAAATAACGACTTCCCCTAAACAGAGTCTTCAATAGAAAAACTATTAAATAAATTCTATGGTATCAACAATTAACTAGTATGGATACCCCATGCAATTGTAGAAATAGTGAACTCTGTCCAGTAGAAGGAAAATGCAGAGCCTCTAATGCATCCATTTACCCTAAAGAGAACAAGAACAACCACAACATTTATATTGGAATTTCCGCGGGTGAATAGAAACAACGACTATATAATCATCGGCACTCGTTTTCTAACCCAAAATTGAAATTTCAAATTGCACGTTTCAAAAAAATTTGGGAATTGAGGGAGAAAGAATTGAATCCTCAGATTGACTAGAAAATCATAGGTTTTACTCACACTCCCAGTAATTTTAAAGGTAGATGTGATCTATGCCTACAAGAGAAAATTAGAATTATTAAATTTGGAAATCCAAATATACTTTTAAAGCAAAGGAATGACTTAATTTCTAAATGTCGTCACCGAAGTAGATTTAAACTTATCTAGACTCTTACTGAACTTGCGTGAATTATCATCATTTGACAGTTACATTGTGATTTTTATTTCACCTTCTCCTTCCTCCTTGCGTGAACTTTTGTCATTTCACAATTGCATGAACTATTATCATTTGACAATTGCAATGTATGTAATGCTTCTCCGCCGTCCTTTCTATCGCCTTCCAAAATTTCGCATCACTTACCCATTACAAAAATATCTTTTCTCTATCACTAAATTACTGTTAATACATTGGTAACCTTCAATAATATCTATAATATTACCCTTATTGTTATTATTTTCTTATTATAAGGTACCTTTATTGATTTATTCGTTATTATATGTTTTTATTTTAATTGGTTTTAATTAATTTTGACTTACTTTTAAACTCGATAGGTACATTGTAATTAGTGATGTTAATTTCCTTTTTCTTTGATTTTCTTTTTATATTTTTATTTCATTTTTATTTATTTTCCGACTTTTTTCCTTTCTTATAACATTATAATTTTAAATAGATTTCCATATTTTTTCAAGGAGTTTTAGTAGGTATGTATATGTATATATATGTGCTTGTGTATATATTGTGTATATATTGTGTATATATGTGGTGATGTGTAAGTATATATATATATTTATATATGTATGTATATATACATATACAGGTGTATATATATATATATATATATATATATATATATATATATATATATATATATATATATATATATATATATATGTTATAAAGTATTGAAAAAAAGAAATATATCAATTAATTATAAATATAAAATTTCTTTTTTTCAATACTTTATAAAGGGGCTAATTTATGTGATAATTAATAATTACACAATAATTATTATAATTTTACAACTATATTATATAATAATATGCTAGAATATAACTTTTTTGATGTTTTATGTTGTATAATAATACATAATTATGCTGCCTATATAGGCTCAGTTTTATATATTTATTTTAATCAATTTAAATTTATCAACTATTTACTGGTTTGAAAAATCATTGTAAATTTTATTTCAATTGCAAGGTGAAAATGCTCATTAACCTAATGTAATCTTAATCCATATTGTGTGTGTATATATATATATATATATATATATATATATATATATATATTATACAATAGGGATATAGATTACTTTAGGTTAATGATATATATATGCGTGTGTATGTCCGTGTGCGTGTGTGTGTGTGTGTGAATTACACAATGTTCTTTAACTGGATATTAAATTCAGTGACATAAATATGTATAAGTATATGCATATTGATTTAACCAATGCATAAATATCTGAAGTGTACAATCTGCAACATGGTGTGAGATTTATTCATTTCCTAACTGGCATCAGTAGTCGAAGTTCGAGTTCAAGTCAAAACCAGGATTACGATTAGTGATTTTCAAGTTCTTCTCATTGTAAAAACTGAGCAAAACAGATTTTATAATCTAATATTTTCTCATATGTTATCATTATTAGCAAACTTTACTCGTGTATCTTATTTTAATTATTTTGAAAGGAGTCATTAACATATTCAATATTAAGAATCTACAATATTTTTATATTCTAACGTTTATGTCAATTACTTTTTCAGCTCTAACTAGGTTTAATCTTTGAGGATAAAGGTAACTCCCTTTCTCCAGAAGCTTACCTTTGTTCTCAAAGATTACGAAAACCGAAAAATGGATTTATCTTAAAAATAGAAGCTATAAAAAAAAAATCGAGCGTCCAAATGATGTTGGAAATTTGCTTGAACCTTTGCATGTCATGTAAACGCGTGTTCAAGTGGTTGTAACATCTCATTATGTTCGATTTGTTAGAAAGGTGACATCTTGATGCTATCGGTCTACAGAGGCGTTCCCACCGAGTGGTATCTTTAGAAAGTGCATGGAAGCCATACTACAAGTTGGCCTAATCCATGTGAGTTAAATTGGATAGACAGAACTGTTTGGAAGCTGTCGGTACTTGTGCTATCAGGAAGTCGCAAGTCATCGAGACCATGGGTATTGGCGTTGTTCAAACTGCTGACCATTCTTTCACTCTTTCGCAGGAAGTATAACTAAGGTTCCCACAGAATAGTTGCTGTATAAACCACAGGTGGGCTATATAAGTATTGAACAAATAGAAATGTGCCTGAGAAGGCGTCTACGAATGCTTCTGTCTGCTAGGGCTAAACGCCCTAGCAGACAGATGCATTCGGAAAACGAGTAGCAGACCATTATTCATTTATGTATGTATCTATGTATGTATATTCAGTGTAATCATTTCAAGTTGGATAAAAATCACAATATTTATCGATTGTTTGTTTGTTTTGTTTGTTTGGGTTTTATGGCATATCAACCACTGTGGGTTATTTAATGCCAAATCCAGTTTATATGAATTTTAAATGCCTATTTTGTATAGAATAAAAAACGTATAGCTGGCAACATTATTGTTTAAAAAAAAACGTATAGCTGGCAACATTATTGTTAAAAAAAAACGTATAGCTGGCAACATTATTGTTTCAAAAAAAAACTTAGAGCTGGCAACACTATTGTTTCAAAAACTTAGAGCTGGCAACATTATTGTTTCAAAAACTTAGAGCTGGCAACATTATTGTTTCAAAAACTTAGAGCAGGCAACATTATTTTTCTGAAAACATTATCTGAGACCTTGCTGTTGGATGCAGTTTATCGCCATACACAGGACGTGGACGTAGTTTACCGTCATACCCAGGACGCGGATGTAGTTTACCGTCATTACCCAGGACGCGGATGTAGTTTACCGTCATACCCAGGACGTAATATTTATCGACAAATTGAGTTGTGTGAGTGTATTTCAATGTGTATAAGGCTTTACTTGAACATTAACATGATTAAATGAAACATTTCAAGTTAAAAAGAGCAAACTTATCAAGTAACCATATTTGCTTAGCTGTACATTCCTCCTTAAGTCAGATCACATTCCATATATTTTATGAACAACTATACATTCCTGGTCAAGCGAGAACACCAGTTGAGGTACAAAGAAGTATAATCAATTCAATTCTTGGATGCCGTTACGCTAAGCAGCACATTTCCAATTTTATTAAAGTGGGGGGTATGGGTAAATTCTTGTCACTTGGGTAGACCCAATAAGAACCTGAGTAACTATTGACATTAGTACTATGAACATTATTTAAAATTCGTCTTTGATAGCCTCAATGTTAAAACAGGTACTTCAATATATTTCAACCAAATGCAAGCATAATTCAACCATGATTCTAAGAAATACATAGCAGCTATAAACTACTTCTTGGATTAAAAAAAAATTCTTTAATCGTGTTCATACTTTATTCCTTTGAATTTATTTGAGAATTATTATGCTTTAACTGGCTGTACTTTCGTTGTTTATTTTAAAAAGTTTGAAAAAAAATAACAATTTTGTTTTCATAAAAACGAAGGTTTTTGCATCTAATAAAAATATATTTGATAATAGTATTTCATAATAAGGTTGATACCGAGGTTTGATGAAATAAATTCTTCTAACGTAAAAACAAAATAAGAAATATTGTTGAGAATATTTGAAACAAAAACACGACACGCACAAATACATAAATCAATTTAATCTATACTAAAATATTGTACAAATATATATGTCAAGAATTGGGCAGAATCATAAACTTTTAAAGGAAAAAAAAACAAAAACAGAGCAATACAAAGTCCATTAGAAGCATCGTTTGCAATTCTCTCTTTATGGACAGTTCATGAATGGATCTAACTTATAGCAACAGTTGATACACAGCTAATTCGGGATGCAAAACAAGTTCACTGTAAACTGATAATTTTATGTCGGGCAATTCTAATTCCTCTGACATACGGATTTTAAAGTTAATCAATACATGCATGATCGAAGAATGTTAGGTTCGCTTTCTGCAAGAACGATCAATTACTGAATAATAATTACAATCATCTCTATATTTTTTAAATTTTTTTACGGCACTTTAACAGAAATTGATAACATGTATAAAGTCAACATATACATGTAGGGTGTCTTGTCTACATATTTTTGCTGAGTTGACCTGGATCATCTGAGAAACGAATGACGGACATGTTCAAGTATCTATGAGAAAGAAAAAATAAGAAAGAAAAAGATAGAATGAAAAATCAAATTTTTAGTCAACCTGAATAGAAATAATCAATGAAACCATTAATTCAAAAATTATTTCATTTCATTTACTTTTTAGCGAGGCTAAAATACTGATGAAATTAGATACTTAAGAGCAATTGCATGCGCGATGACGTTTATATTTCATAGCTCTCCTATGATTCTAAATGATTCCGAAGTAATTTTTCGAGCCTTTCAAAAACTTAGCCGATTATTTTGACGTTTTTTGTCTGTTCGCTTTTAAACCAATTATTATGTCATTTTGGTTGAACACACATCACAGTAGCAATATGGATTTCTTTACAATTTGATTGTTTTATTGTAAACACGTTCATATAATTGAAGAGACTGTGTTGTGATCAAGTAATGGTTAAGAAATAACAAAACAAAAGGTTGCAGATAAATATTGTATTGAACAGTAAATACAACAGTAGTGTCTGTTACACAACTTGGGAGTGTGCGTCGGTTGACCAGCGTTCAGTCTATATCACTGTTATATTTAGTACAACCCCCCCACGAGGGTACATGTGGGACAAGGCCGAGTTTAACGTGGGTCATCCGACCCCTTAGACTCGGCCAAAATATCCCCGTAGAAGCCGCATAAACGAGTTCGGGTATGTCTACCTTCTTGGATGAAACTTTGACCTTCGGCACAGCCTCGTCCAGGTTCCTCTCTGCCCAAAGCAGAGAGTTCGACAGGAGATGCGAACAGTTACAGCCTCTGTAGAAGTCTATATCACTATTTAACAGCTCCCCCGCCCACGAAACCTCTGTCCTTCGGCACAGCCTCATCCGGGTTCCTCTCTGACAAAAACAGAGTTCGACAGGAGCTGCAAACAGCCACAGCCTCGGTAGAACAGTCTATATCACTGCTATATTCAGTGACCCCACCACGAGGGTACATGTGACACAAGGCCTAGTTTAGCGTGTGTTCTCCGAGCCCGTAGGCTCGGCCAAAAAATCTCTGTAGAACCCGCATAAACGGGTTCGGGTCTGTCTACCTCCACGGACGAAACTCTGCCCTTCGGGACAGCCTCGTCCGAGTTCCTCTCTGCCCAAGGCAGAGAGTTCGACAGGAGCTGTAAACAGTCTATATCACTGTTAATAGTCATTGCACAAAAGTACAAATACGGCACAAGGCCAAAAAGGAGCAGGGAGAAAAGGATGGTCATCTTTTGTCTTAAAATTAAACTTAGCTAGCTACAAACACTGACCCAAACACGTAAACAATATTCCATTCACGAAAACAACTCATTCTTACTTACCAATTTTACCTCATACATCATAATGCCTCAGAAACTCGGTGAAGTCCTAAATATTCCCCATATATACAATTCAGTGTCTGTGGGGAAATGGAAGTAAAATAACAATTTAAAAATCTAAACATCCCCAATGAGTAATTAGAATGTGTATAAAACTATATACAGAAACTAAACAAAATCGCGTTAGTAATAAAACCACCCAACAGCACTAACTGTAGCAGAAACATCAGTTAACTGGACGAAAAACAATGCGAAACTTGAAAAATATATGGCATTCGTACAAGTCAAGCACTCACTACAAACACACGCTCATTCAAACTCAACAACAAATACGAAAAACACACTCGAAATTCCTTCTGTCGCATATCCCCCAGTAAGCAAAGGAACACATAGTGCTGAGCTTTAGTCAGCGGCGGTACTATATTGTTACAGACGGAACTGGCTTCGAGAACAAAGAACTTTCCGTGCAACATGCGAACCATGATGCTTTTAACAAACTTGCACAATGGAGCTACGACACTACAATGAAAGAAGGCGTGACCTAGGGTCTCAACCTCCCCACTGCAGCGAACAGCATTTGGCGACTTAGCCAAACCCGCTGAACGAAGTCTTTTGGCAACCCAGAGGGCCTCTCGTATTAGCAGCCAGTTGAGTGATGCCTCAGTATTAGTGAGACATCTTAACCCGGGCGCCCAAGGCCATATGCAGCGGGCCTTCCGCTTCGTCAGATCAAGCTCGCCTATCAAAGTATCTTGAACGTTCCCCTCACTAGCACCTGATATAATGCCTTACGGGACAACGGCTGGACGCCGGAGAGGCAACCCTTCGCCCGTAAGAGTTGCTTGAGGGCAAGTCGACACTCGCGATAGAAGTAGCCCTCGCCTAGAGGTGAATGGCCAGCCTCTTCTTCGTACGAGTACATACTTCTTACGGATGGAAAGTTTTTACGCGCATTTTCCTTCCAGAATTCGCCGTTGCATACACATCCGTTCTAGATAAGTAATGCGAAGCGCATGTCGACGAATCTCAACGCAAAGCACACCCAGATCGCCATCAGAAGGATGGAGGTAACAAATCTCGCGATTGATCATGGCGGCCTTGCCTCCCCACAAGAAGGAGAACAAGAGCTTTACAAATGTCAATAAAGTCTCAAACGGGAGTGGAAGCACGGTAAAGGAGAATCGGGTAGATGTGGGAGGCACATACTTCCGCCCTCCCCTTCAAGGAAAGATTCTTCCAAGTCCACAGCCTAACTGCGACCTCAGCCTTCTCCCATACCTCCGACCAATTCATTTCCAAAAGGAGGTCGGGACCGAACCAGGCGCCGAGTATCTTGACCGGCCCATCCGTCCAGAGGAAAGGTCTGGGAAGAGAGACCCATTCCACGAACCGAACCGGAAGCCAACAGACTTATCGCAGTTGATCTTGGTCCTTGTCACCGTTTCATAACCTCTGATTTCTCTGCTGACTTCATTAATTTCGGCTCTGCTCGACACAAGAACCGAAACATCATCAGCATAGGCGGAGTACCTGGCTGAGGTGGTAGAACCAGGTAAAGAAATTCCGCGAAGGGCCGGATTCGTTTTCAACTTACGCAGGAAAGGTTCCAACGCAAGAACGTACAGCAATGGAGAGAGCGGACAACCTTAACGAATGGAGCGAGACAAAATGAAAGGTTTCGATCTTACCCCATTCACTTCCACCATCGCACCGGGGGATGCATATCGCAGTCGGGTCAAAGTGCGAAAGTCAGGCCCGAAACAGGCGGCCAAAAAAACAGCCTCCAGAAATCGATGGTCAACCCTATCGAAAGCCTGGGACTGATCTAAATTGATCAGCGCGGCATCACTGTCGACTTTCCCAACGATCAAGCGTACCAAATGAAGGTTGTCCTGAATAGTTCTGCCCTTCACAGCACAAGTCTGCTCGTGATCAATCAGACTAGAGAGGACAGCCTGCAAACGACCGGCTAAGACTTCAACTATGCGTTTAACATCATCAAAGGCCGATAATTATTTACGCCATCCCCACCGTTTTTGTTCTTGCGATGGAACTTGATCACACCCCTGGTGAAGCGTTGGGGTATAGACCTCTGCTTAATCCAGTTGTTGAAAATCAGTGCCAGCAAGAGGACAAAGACTGTCGACTGCCTCAAGTATATTTCGTAAGGAGTCTTGTCCAGGCCAACCTGCTTCAGCGCATCCCAGTGACAGTCCGCTTGTCCGGCAATGTGATGCTAGCGATATGCCGACTAGATGCCCTATCAGCTTCCTCTTGCACGCAGAGAAGCGGCCATGTTCGTAGCCTCGCAATACATTATTTTTATCCTAGCTATAACTACTAGAGCTTGATCATTCTTGATAAGCAAGGAGGTCAACTCCGCCTTAACTATGGCCACGTCCCCACTGTCACGGGATTTGATCGCCCGATCTACTTTTTCCTCACAAGACTCTTGCGCTGCTAAACCTACTAGATTGAATCGTCGACTAAAATCAGCAGCAAAATCTAAGTTTGGATTTAAGATAATCCTACCACTTATTCTCAATCACAGCCCCCGACAATTCTCGCTGTAGCATTAGTAGAAGTTTGTCCCGAAATCTTGTTCACCAAACAATGATGCGTTCAATTTCCACTAGCCAGCCATCCTAACCTTAGGCTTATCTAAGATTACCCGGACCCGCACAAGCCTATGATCCGATTAAAATATAATGTGGAAACTTGGACATTCTAAGAGCCCTACTTCGACTCTCTTAACTATAACACGGTCGATGTAGCTTACGCTCACCACCGAATCCAGGTCCATACTTCCTCCTGGGAGTGTTCATTTCGTTACTTATCGACAAGATCAAACCCATCGATGAAGTCCCGAAACGGCTTAACATATGGGTTGTTAGTACCTGCTTTTTGCCCTATTCAATCTATATCGGGATCAAGGACGGCATTCCAATCACCGGCTAGAACTACTGAACGAGATGTCGTCAAAAATGGCGCAATCTGCTGAAGCAAAACAGACCACAACGCATGGTCATTGGCCGCATAAACCCCAATGAGACGAAGAGTCTTATCCTTTACGGTAACATCCAGCACGCAAAGCCTGCCTGCCGGATCCGTGAAGACAATCTGGAGCACTGTCATATTTAATAGCCCTCTCACGTTGGATGTATGTGGCACAAGGCAGAGTTTATCGTGAGTTATCCGAGCCCGTAGGCTCGGCCAAAAATATTTCCTTTGAATCCGTATAAACGGGTAAAGGGCCTGTCTCCCTCCACGGACGAAACTGTGCTCATCGGAAAAGCCTCGTCTGGGTTCCTTAATGCCAAAAGACAGAGAGTGGAACAGGCTGGAGCACTGTTAATATTTGACAGCCCCACCCACGAGGGATGTATTTGGCACAAGGCCGAGATTAACGCGGGTTCACGAGCCCGTAAGTTCGGCCAAAAATCTTCTCTAAGAACCCGTATAAACGGGTTCAGGGTCCCTCTACCTTTCCGGATGTAACTTTGCTCTTTGGTAAAGCTTCGTCCGTAGGCACGGCCAGATATATTCCATTTAGAACCCGTATAAACGGTTTGAGGGTCTGTCTATATCCTCGGAAGAAACTTTGCCCTTCGGCAAAGCATCGTGCAGGTTTCTCTCTGCTCAAGGCTCTAATGAACAGGTTGGAGCTCTGTTAATATTTAACAGCACCCACACGAGGGATGCATGTGGCACAAGGGTGAGTTTAACGTGGGCTCTCCGAGCACGTAGGCTCGGCGAAAATTATTCTCTCTGAAGCTGCATAAACGGGGTCAGGACCTGTCTACCTCAAAGCCTTGTCCGGGTCCCTCCCTACCGAGACAGAGACTTCGACAGTTACGAACAGTCTGGTCGACTGTTAATATTTAACAGCCCCCGCCTGCGTGGGATGTATGTGGCACAAGGCCGAGTTTACCGTGGTTTCTCCGAGCCCGTAGGCTCGGCCAAAAATATTCCCTTCGGACCCGCATAAACGGGTTCAGGGCCTGTCTACCACCCCGGACGAAACTTTGTCCTTCGGAAAAGCCTCGTCCGGGTTCCTCTCTGACGAGGTAGAGCGTCCGACAGTAATGAACACTCAGGTCGACTGTTAATATTTAACAGCCCCACCCAAAAGGGATGTATGTGGCACAAGGCCGAGTTTACTGTGGGTTCTCCGAGCCCGTAGGGTCGGCCAAAAATCTTCCCTTATAACCCGCATAAACGGGGTCAGGGTCTGTCTGCCTTCCCGGACGAAACTTTGCCCTGCGGCAAAGCCACGTCCGGGTTACACTCTACCGAGGCAGAGAGTTTGACAGTTACGAACAGTCTGGTCGACTGTTAATATTTAACAGTCCTCCACGCGGGATGTATGTGACCCAAGTCCTAGTTTACCGTGGGTTCTCCGATCCCGTAGGCTCGGCCAAAATTATTCCATTGGAACCCGTATAAACGGTTTTAATGCCTGTCTACCTCCCCGGACGAAACTTTGTTATTCAACAAAGCATCGACCGGGTTCCTCTCCGCTTGAGGCAGAGAGTTGAACAGATGAACAATCTGTGCGACTGTTAATATTTAACAGCCTTCCCCCACAAGGGATGTATGTGGCACAAGTTTACCGTGGGTCCTCTGAGCCCGTATGCTCGACCAAAATATTTCCTTTGAACCCGTATAAACGGGTTCAGGGCCTGTCTACCTCCCCGGACAAAATTTTGCCCTTCGGCAAAGCTTCGTCCGAGTTCCTCTCTGCCGAGGCAGAGAGTTCGACAGTTATGAAGAGTCTGGTCGACTGGAATATTTATTGTATGAAATGTACAATTGTGGCACATGTCCTAAAAAGGAGGTGGGGTTGTGGCTGGTCGACACTATCTATCGTATACCTAGCTAATCCGATTCACGACCCATTCACTCATTACAATTTCCACATTCACCATAAGAACTCGTCCCTCACCACTCAATCCTCCATACACCACAACTCCACCCTGCCCTTCATGGACAACCTCCGTCGACGCCAAGTCTGACCGGCCGCCTCGTACTTCAGACCAATTTTTCTCCAGCTGGAGGTCGGGTCCAAACCACACTCCAAGAATGCGGACAGGACCGTCTGTCCAACCGAAGTTCCTCGGAAGGTCGACCCCCTTCCAGGCACCTAACTGCAAGCCGGACTACTTGTCGCGATTAATCTTGGCCCCTGTCACCTTTTCGTATCGATCAAGCGCATTCAGTACCGCCTCAATGTCGCTGCGGGACAACACAAAAGCATATACGTCATCGGTGTACGCAGAAACCCTGGCTCGAGCCCCTCCAAGAACGGTGATTCCACGCAGGGCCAGATGGGCCGACCTAGACATCGCAAATGCGCCTGACAGCTTCCCGTTCATCTGTACCACAGGGCTGGGGGAGCGATACAGGAGGCTAATCCAGCGGCAGAAGTGGGGTTTGAATCCGGCGGCCTGCAGGACAGCAGCTAGTTAGCGATGGTCAACCCTATCAAATGCCTTGGACTGATCTAAATTGATCATCACGGCCTCATCCTCGTCTTTTACACCCTCTCTGATCGTGCGGGTCAGATGCAGGTTGCTCTGAATTGTTCGGCCCCTCACAGCGCAAGTCTGCTCCGGACCTAACAGAGACTCGGAAACTGACTGCAAATGCTCCTGCATGATCTTGGCCAAAATCTTTAACTCTGTGTTTAGCAGAGTTATGGGCCTATAATCATCTAAATCCCACCCAACACCCTTGTCCTTTTTCAACAGTGTGATCATACTGCTGGTGAACCGGTTGGGGATGGACCCCTGCCGGAACCAGTTGTTGAACACCACAGTCAAAATCGGGACAAAGATGTGCGACAGCCTCAAGTATAATTCATAGGGCAAACCATCCAGACCGGGCGACTTGCCTCTGCCGACCTTCTTCAATGCCGCGTAGACTTTGACCCCCGTGATCTCTCACTCGCAGCTAGCCGCTTCAGTCGGCGAAAGCCAATGAAAGCCAAATAGCTGCGAAACTCCTCATCACAGAGACCAGGCTCCTTGGTAAACCGGCTCTCGAAATGCCGCCGAAATGACTCGCACAAATCGTCAATGGCCCGAAGAGTATGACCCTCCGGGGAATTGACCTCACAAATATAACGATTGGAACCTCGACGGATCTCTTCCTTGCGAAAATCTGCGCCCATGTTCACAGCTTCGGAAGATATCTTGCTTAACCTATGTCTAATTACCTAGCCCATGTAGTGCTCGCTACTCAAACGCTCCAGGGCTATCTCTAGGGGATCCCCCAGCCACCACCAGGGAAAAACTACCTTAAGCGTCTTCACTTTCTCAGCTCAGCTTGTAAGGCGAGCCGTTTGCTGAAATCAGTGGTGAAGGACCTAATCCCATCCTTAAGTCTCTCCCACCACTTATTCTCGATAACCGCCCCCTAGCTCCTGCTGCACTACTTCATAGTAAGTGGAAGAGTTCACAATAGCCACATTAGAGGGAAGACACCACAATACTATGGTACAGCACTTTAATATTTTAAAAGAATTTAAATATGATTAAAATAACGGCAAGGGAAACTAAAATCCATATTGCGTATGTTTTTGTGTATATATGTACCCATATGTATGTATGTGTATATATATATGTGTGTATGTGGGTATAGATGTGCGTGTATATGTGTATGTATGTATAGCTAAACGGATAGATATAGGGATACATTGTTTTTTTGTTTTTTTTGTTTAATTGGTTAGAAATGTAAGGTTTTAGGTATATATGTTTATGCGCATGTATGCGTATGTTCATATGTACAAGTGTGTATAAATGGGTAAGGATTGGATGCCTATGGATGTATGTGTGTATATGTAGGTATATGTGTGTACATTTTTGTATGTATATATATGTATATATATATATACATATATATATATATATATATATATATGTGTGTGTGTGTATATATATCTGGTTTTTGTATGTGTGTGTATGTATATATGTGTATGTGGGTGCATGTGTATTTATGTATATGTATGTGGAAAATGTGTGTATAGGGTATAGGTGGATATACGTGTATATATGTGTGCGTATGTATATGTATGTATATGTATGTGTATGTGTGTATGTATTTATATGTGTTTGTGTGTGTACATGTATATGTATGTGTGTATGTGTATATATATGTATATGTGTGTGTGTGTGTGTGTGTGTGTAGTATATACATGTATGTATGGTTTTGCATGCGTTTTGAACATAAAAATATAGGTCCTCGCCAGATTAGATAATCGTCATATTTATTGTTTATAATATTTTATTTGTAACCTGCAGTCGATATTATTTTTGTCAAATTTTCTCAATTACACAGCGTCCCTTGCAATTTTAATTTCACCCGCCCCATCTTTCTTCCCCACCACTTCCTTCCTTACCTCTCCCTCCTTCTTTAAGATTTGATCGGCCATGGTGTGTGTATTGTCACCTCGATGTGTATCCTTATACTGTTTTAGACATCCGTCAACAGTCTTTTTCCCCCTTCCACTCACACCTAATTTTAAATAAAACTCTCTCTGTTAAACCCCTCTCTTATAAACTAACATTCGTCCCACACTCTCATAATTACTCTCTCTCTAAATTCTATTTTTATTTCCGGAGTAGGTTTTTTTCTGTTTTCTTTTTGAATTTGTAGGTCTGATGAATTGGATCGTATAAATTATGACCATGGAATATTAGTGTTTAAGCCTTTTTATTATATCCTTACTCTGTCCTGGACATTGAGTTCTACCTGGATTTTATCCTCTCGGAAATTTTTTATTCTAAATATACATGTGTATATATGCACCTGTGGATTTTGCATATATATGTATATTTACCACTAATATTATATATATATATATATATATATATATATATATATATATATATATATAATAAAACGTTAGTTTTGGTAGGTACACGTGTTTGAGTTGCTATCCCTGATTTTTTTTTTAATTAAAAACTGAAATTGATAATTATCGAAATAAATTGAGAAGCTCTACTAAAGAAAAAGTGTCTTGAACACTAAACGAACATGGATTCGTATTATCCAATAAGGAAACGAACTTGTGCTTCTATCAATTCGACCCCGGAGCCATCCCCACAAATACTTGGATAAAACTATTAACTAAATCGCATATCTCGTTGAGACTTTTACGACTCGAGATCTGATAGCTCCAATTTCGTACCCGAAACGTAAACAAGGGTAATTTTTGTAAGGATTTTTATCCGATATTATTTCTTATGACAATAAACTTTATTTTTAATGGATACACGCGTTTGAGTTGACATTTCTGTTTTTATTTTATTTTATTTTATTTTATTAAATAGTGAAATTATTAATTACCGGTTTAAAGTGAGAAAAATTGTTCCACCAACAGAGATCGAACCTATATCCTTTTTTCCCTCGGGGAAATAACTTTTGGGAGCCCAAAGTATGCTTCTAACATAATAATCCACAGCACTAAAACATGTATTTACTGGGGAGTTGTAAACGACTCTAATTCCGATGCTATATGTTAATACTATTGCGTCTTTTCGACGTAGTGTAATGGTTAGCAAGCTTGTCTGGATAGGTCAATTACGAAAGATTAGTGAGTTCGATTCTGACTGGAGGCTCAATGCTTACTACCTTGTGTCGTATCTAACCTTTGCTTAATAAATCACTATGAACCATTTTTTTGATTGGAAGTGTACAGAAAATATTGAGAAACTGCGACGTAGACAGTTTCGCTTCTTAAAAAATCTCTTAGTGACATACGTCTTCATTATCGATTATACTGAAGTGTGGCTCTGAAATCAGCAAAATGAAAAGCGCTTTGCTGGAATGTTGTTGGGTGATGATAGGCATTTGGTGTGTTTTACCATCAATCTCTTGTCAGGTGCAATGAGCTTAATGAGTTGGAAAGGCTTGCTATATTATCTCATTTCTGACAACATTATTGATTGTTGCTTCCTTTTCAGAGAAATTCGAAATTAGTTCCAGTGCACTGCCATTTACTTTTAAAGAAGTCATATCTGTAAAATTTACGACTAAAATATAAATAAAACTACGTATGCTGCCTCAGAGATGGTGAAAAACGATGTTTTTAATGTTTACTTTGTGTCTTGTATTTTTATTAGGTTGGTGCAAAAATAATGTCGTTTTCTCATATATGTTACTATGTCAGAAAACGACATTATTTTTGCACCACCCTAATAGTTAAAATTCACCGGAAGTTTTAAAGGATAATAGAGAGCCACATACTGACAGGTGAAGCGAAGACAGCGTTAGCTTGATACAGAAATGATGCCCAGAAAAGTTATGGAATGGCTAAGAACGAAAATGCATTCTGATTTGTTGACATTTATAAAATACATGCAAAAATTTTATGCCAGTTATAGATCAAAGTGACAGATTCAATTTCCTCTGTGAATAGCAATGTCACACAGGACTATAAATTAAAAAAAATAATAAATTGCCTGCAAGGCTTTGTAGCCATTTTAATACGTTTCAAGCCTGCTGTGTGTATGCCGCTATTGAAATATGTACAAAAATGACATTTTTTGGTATCTGCATCCAATTTGTCAAAAATGGTATTAAACAACGGAGTTTCTTTCTTACTAGTTAGATCTTTAGTTATGTACCATACGTGATACACGCATAAGCGATCATGTATCATTCGATACATGACTGAGGAGCTAGATTTTTTCCGCAGTAGGTTGCCATTTCTTTCTGCGGTAGACCAGTTGCCATCCATGGCGGGTCCTGCTATTTATCCATAGCTGGGGAGAGATGAAGATGATTCATACCTTTCCCAAGGGTATTAGCACGTAAGTGAATGTAATGGATTTGACTGGGATTCGAACTCGGCTGCTCCGATTTCTCAATCCGGGCCGATATCCAGTACTACACCGTTGTTAATCAAAATCACGAGGGAGAAGGAAGACAGAAGTAAAAATCAACTTGAAAATTATACACTGACATTTTTGTTTTGCTTTTGTAACTTTGCTGATGGTACGATTTCTTTCTGTCAGGATTTTATTCTCATCATTGACTATTGTTATAGAATAAAGCATTCTGATAAAAATATCAAATGTATTGATCAGCAGTTCAGAACGTAATGTTCAAAAATAAACATTGATATAAATAACTATTCAAGTGAATGACTTGCAGTTAAACACATGCATAACTAACTTTATCTAAACGCTTATCTATGTGATTTTAAAATAAAGATGGAGTGTTTTCCGTCAGAGAAACCCAAAGTTCAATGACCATTTTTGCTTAACTGTTTATTTTTATACAAATTTGTCCTGTCTCCCCCTCTCATAATATCTCCCCCTCTCTCTCTAAGTGTTTCTTCTGAAATTGTATATATACATTGCTGTCTTTCCCCCGTGCACTCAATGTAAACAGTCTGTAAAAATTGAGTATACTTTCCACGTTTTTCCTAGGTATTTCCTCTCACTAGTTTTTGATTAGATTTTCCCTATCGTCACTACCAATGCCTACACTCCATTCAACGGTTATATACGCATCATTCTTCAATTAGCAAATTGAAGAATATTTTGGTCTATCAAGAATCAACCCCATTTTAGAACGATTATAACTTATTGCTACCAATATTCTTTCAGACAGATTTGATATATTTCCAAATTTCTAAATACAAATCTCGAACCTTTCTTTTCCGAGAAGTTTTAAAGCTGTCTACATTTATTTAAAGTATTTTTATTAAGTTTTTCAAAGATGATTATTTATAAATGCATAATGAAATTTCAAAAGAATTTTCACAAATTAATAACTTAGATTCAAAAATGAAAGGTTTATATATGAGTGGATAATGACGTCAACATCGTGTGGCGTCAGTCAGTTTCATGCTTCAACGTAAACTTCAGGTCGCTCTTATATTTACACACGCTCTAGTCAGGATATTGAGTACTTTTACAGCATAACTTAAAATTATATTTTATCAGATATATATATATATATATATATATATATATATATATATATATATATATATATATATATATATATATATATATATATATATATTGACGCTATTACATGGCAGTATTGTCACATTTTCGTTAGCGTAGTAGTATTTTCAGTATTCTTTCAGGTAGTGAAGTGCGTGGAAATGTACGGATATATATATATATATATATATATATATATATATATATATATATATATATATGTATGTATGTATGTATGTATATTGCCAAAATCTAAATCTCTTATCCAGATACAGTCTTGAATAAAACCGACAAAATTGAAAAAAGAAAGAGAAAAAAAGCCTAAAAGCAAACTTACTTTCTCAGTAAAGTGCTCGAAGCCCAGATTATCTAGACCAAGGAAAAACGTTTACCAACTTCAAAATGAGGATAGAGAAAACGCGTTCTCTCAAAATGCGATATGGTGTGCTATTGAAAACTTCACGTACGCACCTGAATATGAAATTACGTTCGCTTTGTATTTTAAACGTTACGAGTACTTATACAATACGGGTTGTGCAAATTGGGCTGACCATAAAAAGGTTCGCCTACTCCTCAGGAAATTAGGCACAGCAAAATATACTAAGTTTGTTAACTATATTTTGCCTAAGAAAACCAGAGATTTGAAATTTAAGAGGAGGTTCAATCATTAACAGAACTCTTCAGTCCAAAAACATCACTGTTCTACAAGCGTTGGAAATGCATGAATCTCACCCGCAAAGAAGACGAAGATTATACTACTTTCGTGAGTGTAGTCAATAAACACTGCGATGATTTCAAATTGGTCAATGATTTTAAATGCTTGATTTTCATCCAGGGGTTGATTTCAGCGAAATACGCCGAAATACGCCGTAGGATGCTCAACAAGCTTGAAAACGAGCCTGACGATACTTTACAGCAAATTGCCAAAAATTGCCAACGTTTTGTGAGCGTCAGAGAGGATTCGAAAAACATCGAACAGAGTGGCATGGCTCACATTAAAAAAATACGCCAAAGAAGATTTAAAATGGGCCAACTAAAAAATATTAAAGTTACTTTGCCGTCAAGACCATGTTTCCGGTGTGGTCAATTACATTGGTATAGAGATTGTCCTTTAAAAGATTTTAATTTGGGACACAAACGTTCTCACTGCAGGATTAAGAGCAAGACAAAGAAAATTTTTGTAAAAATTACCAAGTCTGATGAACCAGAATGTAGTAACATCAGAAAATATATTGAAGTACAAATATGTAACAAAAATCTACGGCTACAGCTTGATTCGGGTTCCGACTTATCCATAATTAATTATCAAACATGAAAGAAATTGGGTAAGCCGACTTTGTTAAGGACGAACCGAAGAGCTAAAGAAGTAACTGGCGACACTATTAAGTTTATGGGCAAGCTTTTAGCGAACGTGTCATTCAAAGGTACGATGTTAAAACTTAAGACGTATATTATGAAGAATACGGGTAATCAGTTCGGGACTGATTGGTTAGAACAGTTTCAACTTTGGGATATGCCTATTATCTCATTATGGCAAAAAGTCGAAAATGTGACTGACGAGGCAGAAAAGTTGAAAGGTGATTGACTTAAGCGACGCTTATTTACAAATACCCGTGGACGAAGAATGCTTTAAGCTCCTTTGTATAAACACCCACAACGGGTTTATCCAAATTTTTAAGACTTCCGTTCGGAGTTAAGTTCGCTACTTCCATTTTTCAACAGGTCATGGATACGATGTTAAATGGTCTGGATTTTGGGGTGGCCTATCTCGATGACGTCCTAATGGAAAGTGAGAGCATCGAGGAACACAAATCGCACGTTTTGCAGCTGATCAGGAGAATCCAGGATTAAGGATTAAACTAAAGGACGCGAAGTGTGAGTTCTTCATAGAGAGAATCAGGTACTTGGGGCAAATAATTGACGAAGACGGAAGACGTCCCGACCCAGATAGGGCAACGGCAATAAAGAATATGCCAGCAACAGAAAATGTGTCGGCTCTGCAACGTTTTTTAGGTCTTGCCAATTATTATAACGATTTTGTTCAAAGAATGCACAGTTTGAGAGTTCCATTAATGAATTATTGAGAAAAGACAAAGAGTGGGAATGGTCAACCGAATGCCAGGAAGCATTTGAGAAAATAAAGGAGGTCCTTACATCAGATCTGTTCCTGACTCATTATAATCCAAACGTTGACAGCATTGTAGCCAGCGATGTTAGTTTCTACAGCATCGGGGTGTGCATTTTACATAAGCTAAAGGATGGGTCGGTAAAGACAATCACCCATACATCTAGGACGGTATTACCAGCTGAATGGGGTTACTCGCAAATACATATAGATTTTGCTGAACCGCTTAATGATTTTTACTACCTCGTAGCAGTTGACAGTCATTCCAAGTGGAAAGAGGTATTGAAATGCAAGAAGCCGACCACAAAAAAAAAATGAGCTATTTGCCCGTTTCGGTGTCGTTGACTGTATTGTAACAAACAATGGCACACAGTTTACATCGTGTGAATTTAAGGAGTTCTGTCAGTCATTCCTGATGTTACCCCGCGCCATATCACCCAACAAGTAATCGACAGGCAGAGCGTTTTGTAGATACTTTTAAGAGAGCACCGAGGAAGGCGAGAGGTACTCCCACCGATACGGCTATACAACAGTTTTTGCAGGTCTATCGTGTAACGCCTACTAGTAGTGCTCCATCTGCCAAGACGCCAACGGAGGTCATGTTTGCCAGCAAAATAAAGTCGGTATTTGACAAATTTCTTCTGAATGATACAAAAGCGGGTAATAAGGATAAAGTGCTTAAGAAGCGCTTTAAGATCGGCGAAAAGGTTTATTTTCGTGTATTTGGGAATAACAAAGCTCACTGGGAGATAGGGATAATTGACAAAGAAATTGGTAACGCGATGTACATGGTTCAGGGACCGACATTTATGCATAAAAGTCATGTTAACCAAATCAGAAGAAGGCATGAAAGCATAATCGACAGGGATCCCACAGAAGATGACACCATGGACGTCATTTTTGACACATTCGAGGTTCCAATAACGCAATCGCTACCAGAGCTCAGAAGGCCGAAAAGGAAAAGAAAGTTCACGGAACTTTTAGAAGTCAACCCGACAAAGGAAAAGATATTAAACATCTTTCTTTTCATACCATGACTACAGAAAAAGGAAAAGAATGAGAAAAAAAAAACTTTCTCACGTATAAACTTTTGAATTACCAGAAAAAACACAATACTTATTGGATTTATCATCCATTTTTTATCATTATTTTGGTATAATGAATAGAGACTACTGTTAACACGTAAAATGCGTGTCGAAATCTAAAAAAAAAGAAAAAAAATTTCGTGACGTAATTCCTACATATAGCTTTTTTCAAAGTGGTTGGTGCTGATTTTTCTTTTTCTTTTTTTTGGTTAAATAAAGTATTGTGTGGTAATGAAAAAAAAAAGATTCCATGCGGATTCAGACTGAAAAGGGGGATGTTGTGGTGTCTTCCCTCTAATGAGGCTATTACTTACTTACTATAAAGTAGTAGGAGAGTAAGCCTCGGGGGATCAGTCGACCAGACTGTTCGTAACTGTCGAACTATCTACCTAGGCAGGGCAAAATTTCGTTCGGGGAGCTAGACAGGCCCTGAACCAGTTTATACGGGTTCGAAGGGATTTTTGGCCGAGCCTACCGGATCGGAAAACCCACGTTAAACTCGGCCTTGTGCCACATACACCCCTCGTGGGGGGACTGTTAAATATTATCAGTGGACCAGACTGTTCGTAACTGTCGAACTCTCTGCCTCGGCAGAGAGGAGCCCGGACGAGGCTCTGCCTCAGCAAATTTCGTCCGGGAGGTAGACAAGCCCTGAACCCGTTTATGCGGCTTCTAAGGGAATATTTTTGGTTGGGCCTACGGGCTCGGTGATTCCACAGTAAACTCGGCCTTGTGCAACATACATCCGTCGTGGGTGGGGATGTTAAATATAACAGTGCACTAGCCTGTTCATTACTGCCTTGAGCAGAGAGGAATCCGGGCGAGGCTTTGCCAAAGGACAAAGTTTCGTCCGGGGATGTAGACAGGCCCTGAACCCGTTTATATGGGTTCTAATATTTTTGGCCGAGACTACGGTCTCGGAGAAGCCACGGTAAACTGGATCTTGTACCGAAATACATCCCTCGTGGGTGGGGCTGTTAAATATAACAGTGCCCTAGCCTATTCATTACTGTCAAACTCTCTGCCTTGAGCAGAGAGGAACCCGGACTAGGCTTTGCTGAAGAGCAAAGTTTCGTCCGGGGAGGTAGACAGGGATTGAATCCGTTTATACGGGTTCCAAGGGAATATTTTTGGCCGAGCCTAAGTGCTCAGAGAACCCACAGTAAACTCGTCCTTGTGCCACATACATCCCTCGTGGGGTGGGGGGCTGTTAAATATTAACAGTGATATAGATTGTTCTACGGAGGCTGTGACTGTTCGCAGCTCCTGCCTTGGGTGGAGAGGAACCTGGACGATGTTAGACAGACCCGAACCCGTTTATGCGGATTCTACGAGGATACTTTGGCCGAGCCTACGGGCTCAGATGACTCACGTTAAACTCAGCCTTGTGCCACATATACCTTTGTGGGGTGCTAACAACTATAACAGTGATATAGACTGAACGCTGGCCAACCGACACACATTCCCAAGTCATGTAACACACTTCTGTTGTATTTACCGTTCAACACACTATTTATCTGGAACTTCTTGTTTTGTTATTTCTTAACCATTACTGGGTCACGACGATATTGCATTTAGATTTTTGAAGTTTAAACTTGTCAGGAAATCAAGAAACCGGAAGAGCGGAAAGTGTGAGGAAAGAAGCTATTAGAAATTATGCTTACATATAGTATAATTTCTATGCTAATAGATGTTACATATTATTACATGTACATATTCAACTGTAAACCGATGGAAATTTGATGCTAATCTAGTACTACGCTTAAATTCATAAAGTCTAGCAAAGAGCTCATCGGAACAATTACATGAAAATATTTATAGAAAAAACACAGCGAATGAACTTCACGGCAGTGAGAAAGTAACTGAAGCCGAGACGTCATGTCAGAATCAATGAGGTTACTAATTTGTATTTGGATTTTATCAAGAATCTCTAAATATAAAGCAAACGCACCAGACCATATGTGTCAGCAATATTCCAGGCATAGACGAATAGTAGACTTATAAATATGTAAAATTGATTCAGAAGAGAAAGATTGTCTAGCACAGTGGCACAGTGAACCAAGTTTCTTCTCAGTAGACCTAGCAATGGATTTAATATAGTCTTTCTACTTCATGTCAGCCGAGAATGTTTGCCCGAGAAGACACAAGTCAGTCTCCTGAATGTTAACATCAGCTCTGCTGATGGGAGGCAGAAAGTTGTCTCTCAGATGATTAACAGAGAAATTGTGTCTTGGAGACGTTAAAACCTAACAATACATCCCCAGTGAACAGCAGGTATTTTTTTTATATCAGTCGCCAATTTAATCTTATCGATCTAATCAGATTTACTATGGAGACAGGAGTAAATAGTTGTGTCTCTCAGCATAGATATCAAGTCGAGAGCTGATGCCATCAGTTAGGTCAAGATACTACACAAGCAAAAAGATAACCTAAAAAGTTGAGTTTTGTTCTTAAATAGCCTCGTCGGATTTAGAGTCTCATATGGATGTCATGCATGACAAATCATTTAGAAATGTCTAAACTGCCAACAGTTTTCACAGATCAGTGATTAAAATGGCTTTAAACGCATGAATTCTCTAGGTCTTAAAGACAATCCTTCACTAGATCTTATAAACTGGCGTTACAGAATCACAAAGAAATTTACCAAATAACATTCAAGAACAGTAACAACTAAAATGGATAGCACATATAACTCGTAGAGAAAATAATAAAATGATGATAACATCAAATAAAATGCTAAGAAGAAAGACATCCCCATAAATACTAGAAAGGGCGATAACAGTGGGCTTGAGAAACGTTTTTCCCTTAAAAACTGTTTTGAGAGAAAGAATTTCTAAACTTCAATTAGCAATAATGCTAATTGTTCTGTTACTGAATGCAGAATGTTTCCTTATAAGGGAACGGTTAAATTGCTGTTACCATTTCTTTTCATAATTTCCACGTAATTATGAAAAGAAACGGTAATAACATATATTAATTTAAATTAACTTAAATTTTTAATGAAAAACAGTAAGCATAGATATTAGTTTTGATTCTTCTGCAGTACTCCTCCCTAGCTATTGTGGTGATAGCTAAGCCAAGTGTCCTCCACAGGAGCTAGCTTAAATGCCGCCCGATAGGTCTGCTTTTAAGCTAGTTTATAACAAAACGTGCACTGCAATTTTGGATACAAAATGAAAATAAGAGTTACCCCACTTGAACCATGAAAGCAAAGATAATGACTAATATATATTAATATATTAATATATATTTTTAACCTTGCATAATCAGGCAACCATGAATCTGATCTCAACGAAAATCGTTCCCTGCGACTAACTTGTCTGGGACGAGTTAGTGTGCTATGAATCATTGAAATCAGACACACACATGTACAAACATACATACGTACATTGTACTTTATATATAAGATTTCTGATTATTTCTCTGTGCGTGTTTGTATGCTTGTGTGTGCACATATATAAACGTGTGTGTATATGTGTGCGTGTTTATGCGTGCGTGTATGTGTGTGCGCATGTGTTTAGATATGCATGAATATATATGCATATATGTGTATGCATATTTGTGTATATATGTATGCATATATTCATATATATGGGCGAGTAGTTAGAACGTTCGCTTTCTGACCATGAAGATCCCGGTTCTAATCTCACTTCCTATTGACATCTTTAGAAAATTGCCCGAAAACACTTCTCAAGTCTTGTGAGTGAAATTTGATAGAGAGCTGTGCTAGCACGTAGTCACAAGTCATTGTGACCGAGGATTTAAGCGTGTTATCTTTGTTCAGATTGTTGATTACACTAAATAACACACCCACAGAAACTGTAACTAAGGTCTGCTCAGCATTAGTGCATGGTTGCAATATAAATCGCAGGTGTGTGTTGAAGTAAAACAAATGTGCCTGAGCAAGCGTCTGCAATAGGTATTGGCTAGTCGCCCTAGTAGTCCGGTATCCTCGAATACAAGTGACCAGCTATAGATAGATTGTTATACACACACACACACACACACACGTGTGTGTGTGTGTGTGTGTGAATATAACATATATGTGTGTGTGTGTATGTGTGCTCGTGTTTGGAAATGAGCATCGAAATATAAATACATTTAACGATACACAAAAATGCATAAAAATATTAAGAATATTCCGATAAAAACCTGCACAAAATTTTCTGTTAGTCATGATTACGTATAACAATTATTAATTGATCAGTTTTGTGAAAATTAATGAAAATTAATATTAAACAGAAAAATAAAGAAACAAATATTAATGATAAATAAATTTGCAATATTGCTGCCATAATTCCGAAATATGGCCTTCGACTGTTGCTTTGCTTTTAAATTATATCCGGAAATTCTAATTTGGGTAATTCTGTTGCTCAGCTGTTTTAGAGACCTGACTAATTCAAACTAATGATGGGATACTAAGAACAAATGCAGTTGTTAAAATGGCTGCATTCTCTTTTCCTGCTGTTTTTTTTTAACAGCCGGACAATATTAGCCACGAGGAAAAAATATTTGGTCAACATTATTATTGACGAAGTTACTCACAAGACTTCACATAAATCTTTATGCAGATTCTTGACGAAAACCATCATAATTTTCTCACGGCTAATTTTAATCTAAGCAAAATCTAAACTCTTCAGCAATAAAACACATAAAAAAGTATTAATTACAGCCGATATTAATTTTTGATTGCTTTAATCCATAATATATTTTTTTAAATCCCTATTAGAAATATTCATTCAAAACGTCTACAGAAAAATTTTGAAGATTCAACTGCTGGTGACTAAAAGGCAATAAATAAAATATATTACGTAAAAACAGATTCATTTTTTCAAGTAAACATTAAATATTTTATTAATTTTTAAATAAATGTTAGTGTTTTTGTTCATAATTCACTTTTCCCTTACAACAAACAAAATACCCAACTGTATATTGACTGTTGATGAAATATCTTATAGTAATTATTTTTAAAAACACTGTTATTGTCTAAATATAGACACAGTTTGTGCTTGATGTTTGATTCGAATTCAATTCTGATTCTGCTACTTTTTATTCCTATTACATTTGATTTTTTAAGAATGAAAATCCAAAGAAGAATCTGCAATGTTATTGGTCCTGACCTGGCATCTCAGCTACAGTCACTTCCCCACCATCATAATATAACTTCCCGGTGCCTTTTCTATAAATATTTCTATAGTAATTGTTTTGTTGGTACTATACTTTATTAATTTAAGCGTAGTACTAGATGTCTCATAATTTTACAGTTGAAATAGCTAGATAAAATCATATTTTTCTCTCGTTTGTGGAACTCTCTTCCGGTCCCTTGCTTTCCAATTAACTTTGATCTCCAAAAATTTGAATGCAATGTCAATCGTTATCTTTTGTTTCTTAATTCCTATCATTTTATTGTTCTCTCTTTTTAATAATGTTTTCTTTTCCCCATATTCGCTCATACTCCTTGCGTCTTAGTAGCTTTATTGTCTTGCTTGTGGTGAAATGATTAAAAGTAAATAAACAAACGAAAACAAAGACTGTGTGGCGTGAATGTGAAGTTCATTCTAATGTTTAGGTAATGCCATAAACTTTACTAAGCAGATTTATATTTAAGCAGAGTACAAAAATATTGTAAATATATTTTTTTTACGATTATTAAATGCATTTTATATAGGGGGAATTAATGTACCTGTTTTATTATACAAAAATGTCAGTGTGGAAGTACGAAACTTTCTTTTGATAAAAGAGAAGACTTGTGAACTCTAAAGAAAGCAGATTTTAAACTCACTCCAATCTACTTCTCAATTTGTACCAACGCAATTCTTAGGGAAACTAAATACTGACGCCCATTACTAGAAATAATATGACAAAAAAAATGTTCAGATCACTAACGGTTTTCTCCGTATTATGACTAAAATCAACAATATTTTTAGAAGTATTTGTTAGACACTCGTCAGTAGTTCAAAGATTGTGTACACGGCCATCACTTTATATTCCTCAATATTTATGTCTCTCTGTTAAGTTATGATATTTATATTTTCTCTTTTAAAAATCGTTTTTTGACACATTTTTCTTGACTTGCATCTACTAATGCCGGTATTCTAGTTCGCTGACTTTTCATTATTTCAATATTCTCAAAAGCTTTTTTCTCTTTTCAAACATATTTTATGACTTGTAAAAAAAAGAAAAGTTCGTCGTATTTGCTCTTTCTTTTCCATAGACTTGTAGATTTCTACAGCTTTTTTGTCTATTCTGTTTTTCTACATCAAAGATATACATGTGATGAGTATATATATCCTCTATTCACAAGGCTTCTTTCTGATACCAGCGTACTAGTTAGAATTCATTTTCTGATTTTTTCGTGATGCCCCATTAGAGTAAACTCTTTAATCTTTCTATTGAAAATTGGACTCCGAGCTTTCTTATTCGATGAAAGCCAGCACAGAGGCTTTGTGCCATCTTGTAAATATCAGATAAAATCATAAATTTCTTCTTGGTTCACACCTGTCTGTTTAGCCGCTATAGCTCACAGGAATCACCTTTTCCGTCTGTACTAATGTAATAGTTCTGATTAAAACAGGCGCTTCTTTGTGTTTGTTCGTTATGATTGAAAGTCTGTCCTAAATGAGACTATGTCTTTGTTCGCTAGCAGAGTGAGGTACTGTATAACAGCCCGCAAGTTTGGATCTCGTTATTACTGGAAGTTCTGTAAGAGTGTGTTAAATAATGGTAAGTTCTCAATTCTTGCTCCCTTTAGTCAAAGTGTTGTCTTTTTTATGAAGTAGACGTCTTTGTTAGTAAGTTCTCTTCTAATTCTACCCTCGACTTATCAGCTGTAACTTTGCTTGACTTTCGACTGAGTCCCTTCTGTGCGATATGCATATAATTATGTCTATTATCATCTTCAAAGCAAGTGAACTATATGGTATCCTTGCAATTATCCCTAAGAAATGTGCCCTTGGACTGCTTTCTGTTCTCAACAAGCCCTATAATTACTGTTTATTGTTTGCCAGATCGTCGGAAATTATATTCTGTAGTTCATATTTTTAAAAACTTCTAGTGAAATATCAACCTATTAGTCTTCTACCTCTTTTTGGCAGTGTTCTAAACGCTCTAATCAACTGCGTATTGGTTAAGCACTTTGCACTTCTTTCAGACAAACTATATGACTCTAACCACTTCTCTAGGTCAACAGCTGATGTTTTGAGAGTTATTGCTGAAATAGTGTGTCAAGCTTTTGATAAGGATTGTGAAACTCGGGTTATGATTTTAAATATAACTAAGGCGCTTAGCAGGGTTTGACATTGTTATGGTCCGGTTCCTTGTACCACGGTGATAGTCCAAGGTAGAACCAATAAAGAAGAACTCGAACACGGGTATGGAATAACACAGATATATTACAAACAGGAATATATACAGAGAAGTAGAAGTGTTAGTATGCACAATCAGGTTTAGTAGAGAGAACAATGTAGTCTCGATCAGTATCACTATTCCAATGTCTTGCAGTAATTGTCTGAACGCGACTCTGTTTCGGACTGCCTCTGACTCGACTCTTCACTCGATTTGAACAACTGACTGACTTGAACTACTGACGATATTCAGTCACCCCCCACGAGGGTGTCATGTGGCACAAGGCCTTTTTAATGTGGGCACTACGAGCCCGTGGGCTCGGCCAAAAATATGCCCACTGAACCCGCATAAACGGGTTCAGGGCCGGTCTACCTCCCCGAAGGAGACTCCGCCCTTCGGCGTAGCCTCCTTCGGGTTCCTCCCGTCCGTAGGAAGAGAGTACAACCGAACAGTCGGTCAAAACTTGAACGACTGACTCCTTGCCTACTCCTGAGGCGCAGTATTTATTTATTAAGTATGGAATAGTCCATTATTATTATTATGGGTATCTTTTTTTCTTTGGATCTATTTCCAAAGGTCCAGTGAATTTTCTTTTTCTTCACGATTTTCTTGGTTCTGGCATTGTTTGTGGTCTTTTTATATCGAATGTGTCGAAAATCGTGTCCAATACCTCTTCTTGAGGTGAACCGTAAGCATCCTGTAACGGTCTCTTCTTTATTTGGTTTACGTGTCTTCTGTGTGAGAATTTTTTTCCTTGTACTATGTACATGGTATTACCAATTCTTTTCTTAATTATGCCTTGCTCCCAGTAAGAGGTATTATTTTTATATATCTTAAACAAACTTTTTCTCCTGGGAGGAATTTTCTTTTTGGTGCGTACTTGTTTTGTTCTACTTGGTAGTAATTTATCGAACACTGATCTGATTTTCCTAGCAAACATGACATCTGCTGGTGATAATGTTGATGGTGTAGTATTATTTGACGTTATTCTATATACCTGTAGGAATTGCTGTAATGTTTTCTCCGTAGGCACATCGTACGCTTTTCGTAACGCTCTTTTGAGAGTATCCACGAATCTCTCCGCTTGTCCATTTGATGGGTGGTAAGGCGGGGATTTTATATGTTTTACTTGATAAATTTCGCAAAACTCTTGGAAGTCTGCTGACGTGAATTGCGTTCCATTATCTGTTACTAACCAGTCCACTACACCAAACCGAGCGAATAGCTCGTGGAGGAAATTTATGGTCGTTTCTGTAGAATAGGATTTTTGCAACGAAACACCTCCGGCCATTTACTATAGCTATCAACTATGATTAAATAGTAGAACCCGTCAATTGGTCCTGCATAATCTGCGTGTATTCTTGACCATGGACGATCAGTCTCTGGTCAAGGCTTATGAATGATTGGCGGTGCTTTGGCTGCTAAATTACAACCCTTGCACATTTCCACCATCTGAGTAATATCCTGGTCCATATTCTTCCAATATACATAGCTTCGCATTAGCGACTTCATTCTATTTTTACCAGGGTGTCTCCTGTGGAAATCCTTTAGGATCCGCTTTTGTAATGTTTTGGGAATTACAACCCTTTCGTTGTAAAGTAGCACATCATCGCATAGAGAAAAACTGTCCGAAATTTTCTCATTTCTTTCTGCTATTTTTGCTTTTGTTTCATTAATAAATTTGTCATTTTTGGTTTGCAATGTGAATGGGAGATTTCTGACTGTACAACATAGTACTGTCCTTATGTCTTCTTCATTTCTTAGGGCTGCGATTACCGTATCTTCCAATGGCTCTGTCTTTGTTGGTATAAGTCTCAACAGGCCACCCGTGTGCCCGATTCTTTTCGTTGGTAAATATTCCAATCTAAAATTGTAGTTCAGAAGAATCGCTCCCCATCGAAGTAGCCTATTTGCAATGTAAACCGGTAGACCTTTATTTGAACCAAAAATTTTTAGTAACGGTTTGTGATCCGTCTGCAGAGTAAAATGTCTACCATAGACGTACCTATGGAATCTTGTAACTGCGAAGATGATTGCTAGAGCTTCCTTCTCTATTTGTGAATAATTTTTCTCCGCTGGTAGTAGGGTTCGAGAAGCATGTGCGATAGGTTTTATTGTCCCATCAGGCATTTTATGTAATATACACGCGCCGACTCCGTATTTCTAGTTTAGGATCATAGTGTGCCAAAAATAAATCCGATGTTAATGTCTTGATTATTTTTCAAATGTTTCCTGGCATTGATCTGTCCACTGCCAAACTTTTTCTTTCTTTAGCAGTTCGTTCAGTGGTGCGCGAAGTTTATGCATTTGAGATATGAATTCCTGGTAGTAATTCACTAATCCAAGAAAACTTTGTAGTTCTGTTATATTCTTAGGAACTGGCATTTTTATTGCTGTATACCTTTCAGGGTCTGGTCGTCTACCTTCTTGATCTATGATATGGCCAATGTATTTAATTTCCTTCATGAAAAAATCACACTTATTTTTTTTTACTTTGAATCCATAGCTTTGAATTCTCTTAAAAACTTCTTGTACATGTTGCCAGTGTTGTTCGCTCTTAATCAATACGTCATCCAGGCATGCAATTGTGTAGTCTAGTCCGGCAAGCATAGTATCCATTGTATGTTGGAATATAGCCGGCGCGACCTTAATTCCAAATGGTAGTCTTTGGTATCTGTACAATCCCTTGTGTGTATTTATGCATAGAAGTTTTGAACTTTCTTCATCGACTGGAATTTACAGGTACGCCTCACTTAAATCAATTTTTGAAAAATATTTTCCGCCATTTAATTTAGTGAATACTTCTTCTGGACTGGGTAGAGGATAGTGCTAGTCCTTTATTGCCGCGTTCAAACCTGTAGAAAAATCAGCACAAACTTGAATTTCTCCTGATTTCTTTTTGACGTAGACCGTCGGTGCGGCCCATTTGCTGTATTCTACTTCTTTCAATATGCCCGTATTTTCGAGTCTAGTTAATTCTTGGTCAATTTTTTCTATTGACGCAAACGATACGCTCCTTTTTTTCTTGAAAACAGATTGAACGTTTTCCTTTATTTCGATATTAGCTGCTATTTTCTTACATCTTCCGAGACCTGCAGAAAATACTTCGAGGAAACTCGTTTTTAGTTTTCCTTTTAATTTGTCTGCCTCGATTGATAAGCTTTTTACATTTTGGCAGTACGTACTAATAGGTAAATCCCACAATTCAAATTTTTGCATCCAGTTGTTCCGAATAGGTTTTCGGTATTTCTTAAGACGTACATTTTTAGTTTTTTCGTCATTTCATTAAATGTTACGTTTATAATTACTTCACCCTCGAATTTTATCTTCCCCCCCCCGTAACTGATCTAGGAATTTTATCCGTTTTTAACATGACAGGTTTGTTCAGTTTTCTCCATGTTTGTAGGTTTATGATAGTTAATTCTGTGCCAGAATCCAGCTGTAACCTAACTTTTCTGTTTTGCATTTCAACTTGTAAATATTTTCTCATATTAGTCTGATCTGTTTGATCAGTCCTCGTAATTCTTATTCTGCTTTTGCTTTCTTTTCTATACCAACAATGAGAACTTTTGTGGCCAAGTTTTTACATGATAGACAAGTTTTAAAACGATATGTACAGTCTTTAATCCAATACCAAGACCCACAACGATAGCATGGACTGGGTGGTAGTATTTTTTTTATGTTGATTATAATTAGAAAAAATTTTTTTACCTGTTCTTGAGGCGGGAAAATCGGTTCGGTTTGTTTGTGAGGTGGGAAATTTTGTTTGCCTTTGTACTTTGCGTACGTGTGCTATGCCAGCTTGTTCTATGTCTTTAGAGTCTTTCTTCACACTGATGCATCTCTGGCAGTCTTCGGCTAGTTTTTGAAGTGTCAGATCTTGTTCACTCTCCAATTTAGTAAGTATTCTGCGTCTCATTTCCGCGTCTTTGGTTGAAACCAGGCCTTGGACGTAAATTAAGCATTTGAAATTGTCCGCGCTGAGTTCCGATAATTTGAAGTCGTCACAATATTTGTTAACAATGGATGCGAAAGTTATGTAATCTTCGCTGTCCTTTTTTGTAAGTTTCAAGCATTTTCATCTTTTATGGAATAGTGAAGTATTATGGCTGAAAAGTTCCGTTAGCAGTTTTATGGATTCTTTGAACGTTAACTCGCTTGTTTTTCTGGGAAGGATATAATCTAGGAATTTGGTATATTCGCCTGTGCCTAATTTTCTTAGTAATTGGCGTACTTTACGTGCGTCTGACCAAACTTTGCAGTCAAAATCATATAGATCTTCATACCTTTGTTGTAATTTGAAAAAGTTTTATCTTCGGCGGGTGCGTACTTGAAATCTTCGATATTACTCCAAGTTTCGTTCTCGGATTTTTGCTCCTTATTTGTCATTGCACGTAACAATAATTCTTGCTATTCCAGATGTTTCTGTTCGTACCCTAGTTGCTGTTCAAATTGGATTTTGATAAGTTCCATAATGGTTGACTTAAAATCTTCCATGTTAACGTATTTTTGTTGTTGTTGAGTAACCTAATATTCTGTAGCCTGTGCACGCAACAAAAACACTTTCCTTTGTTGTCAGTGAAAATTTGATATAAAAAAATATATTTTTTTTTTAGAATTAGTTTCGTATTACCGTTTTAGGGTTTCCTCGTCGCCACTTGTTATGCGCGACGGATAGCCAAAAAAAAAAGGTATGTCCTCCGCGTAGAGAGTTGGTTTCCTCGTCGCCTCTGTTATGGTCCGGTACATTGTACCAGGTGATAGTCCAAGATGGAACCAATAAAGAAGAACTCGAACACGGGTATGGAATAACACAGATATCTTAGAAACAGGAATATATACAGAGAAGTAGAAGTGTTAGTATGAACAATCAGGTTTAGTAGAGAAAACAATGTAGTCTTGACCAGTATCACAATATCAATGTATTGTAGTAATTGTCTGAACGCGACTCTGTTTCGGACTGCCTCTGACTCGATTCTTGATTCGGCTTGAACTACTGACTGACTTGAACTACTGACTATATTTATTCACCCCCAACACGAGGGCATCATGTGGCACAAGGCCGGTTTAACGTGGGATCTCCGAGCCCGTGGGCTCGGACAAAAATATGCCCATTGAACCCATATAAACGGGTTCAGGGTCGGTTTACCTCCCCGAAAGAGAATCCGCCCTTCGGCGTAGCCTCCTTCGGGTTCCTCCCCGCCCGAAGGCAGAGAGATCAACCGATCGTCCGGTCGACCGAGATCGACTTGAACTACTGTCGATATTCAGTCCCCACCACTGGGGCATCATGTGGCACAAGGCCGGTTTTTTAACATGGGATCTCCGAGCCCATGTGCTCGGCCCAAAAATATGCTCATTGAACCCGTATAAACGGGTTCAGGGTCAGTTTACCTCCCCGAAAGAGACTCCGCCCTTCGGCGTAGCCTCCTTCGGTTTCCTCCCCGTCCGATGGCAGAGAGTTCAACCGAACAGCCGGTCAAGACTTGAACGACTGACGACATCCAGTCACCCACTCACTGGGGCATCATGTGACACAAGGTCGGTTATTTATTGTGGGTTCTCCGAGCCCGTGGGCTCGGCCCCAAAGTATGCCCATTGAACTCGTATAAACGGGCTCAGAGCCGGTTTACCTCCCCGAAAGAGACTCCGCCCCTCGGCGTAGCCTCGTTCGGGTTCCTCCCCGCCCGAAGGCAGAGAGTTCAACCGAACAGTCGGTCAGAAAGTGAGTGACTGACTTTCTGCCTACTCCTGAGGCGCAGTATTTATTAAGTATGGAATAGTCCATTATTATTATTATGGGTAAGACCCCATAACAGACATGTTGAAAGGCTATGATGTTTCTGGTCAGTGTTTGATTCGATTCAATATTTCTTATCAAATTGAGAGTTGTCTTGTACTGTCATTCTTCTAGAACTTTTCGAATGAATGCAGGTATCCCACAGGGATTTATTCAAGGACCTTTGTTTCCGATTTTTATCAACGAACTTCCCGATGTCATCGCTTCCTGACTCGCGTTCTATGCTAATGACACAACTATTTACTCTTGTCTGATAGGTTCATTGGAATAAAGTCGGCATCTGCTCTCGAAAATGACCTTGACTCTCTTGTTAACTAGAGAAAAATAGCTTGCTATTGTAATTTTAATGACTCCAAAAGGAAAATATTCTTTATTAATCCTTTTAAAGAACTTTTTGCTTTCTATCAGCATGGCTGATACTAACCTCTACGTGAGCAACTTACTGCATCTTCGTCGTTTCACCTTTTTCCCATACATCATATGGTACGATTATATTGAATCGATTGCTGCTAGAAATGTCGGATGTAAGACAATTTTTCCCGTCAGAATCTATTTTGCACCTTTATAATTCTACCATTTGAATCGAATATTGCTACTACATGTGGTCCGGTGCTTCGGCTATATTATAGAGATTTTTTTAACATAATCCAAAGAGGAATATGCAACGTTACTTATCCTAACCTAACATCTTGGCTTCAAACATTTCCACTTAGACTTCACAAATTTAAGCGCTGTGCTAGACTGGCAGCTAGGTCTCAATTTCACTGTCGAAATTGCTAGCTGTAAACATAAATTCTATGCTAATTTTTCTTCTCACGTACTTTTCGTTCGTAAAAATCTCTTCCGGCTTCTTGCTTTCCTGTTAACTAAAAAATTTCAAAATTTTAGATGCAATGTCAGTTGTCATCTTTTGTCTCCTGTAATCATGTTCTTTTATTGTCCTCTCTGTTTCTTTTACTCTCAGCAACCACCCCCACCTTGCACCCAACTGGTTGTTATTGCCTTGTTTGGGATAAAATCATTAAACTAAATAATAATCTCATAATCAAATGCAAGGAACACAAGAACCTTTACATACTTTTTGTACATAATTACAAATAAGATTTCAGATAGTTCCATAATCTATGTAATTTGTCTGGATTGGTATATTGGGTGTTACCTCCTCAAAAGAGTGGTCCATTTCTTAGAGTAGCATTCTTAGTTTGGTTTTGATCTCATTTGATCCTCTTTGTTTATATTATCCTTATTAAACTTGCCCAGGCATTTTTCTTCAATATTCCAGCAAAATGCACAATGAATATATTAAAGTTACAAGTCAAGCTTGATATTTTGAAACTAAATTCTTGCATTATTTATTTCGGCTAACTCTAATCCTAAGGATATTGATCTTAATGAAATAAAGCACGTAAGCATTGTTGTTGAAAATTTTCTAATTCTTGATCACTAGTAATAGGCCCACAACTCTCTTGAAATGTTTCTCACATTCATTCGCATAGGATATTAACTAACTTCATTTCCAGGAAAATAATTTATTATTCACTTTACGCGTTCACTTGAAATATTCATCTCAATGCCTCATTAAAAGTCCATAAAGTCAATCGAGACTTTCTGTTTGACACTTCGTCTTCATTTTCCCTTTGCATTTGAACTAATTACTAGGTTTTCACTTGAGATCATCTGCCATGATTATCGCTCAATAAAGCTAATAGCTACAATTGTTTGCGCTCTCATGTGTAGAGGGAAAATCAGCCACAAATAGGGGATTATGGGATAACTCGTAATTATTACTCTGGAAATCTAACACCTTCATAAAAAGTGACAGGTGTTATAATTAGCAATTTCTGTTCAGATAATACTGAGATGCAATTCATCAATTGTTTTGCGATTGGGCTTGAATAAAATTCCTTATTTTGATTCAATTTGATTCAAATAATCTGTTTCCTTAAATGATATCTCTTTGCCTAGAATGGAGACTTAAAACAAATTGTATCAAAAAAGCTTTGATCGCTATCAGTCTCAACCCGAAAATCAATGTTTAGTGTTGCGGATTCCGGGGATGGAATCCGGCACAAATAAATAACAACGCCAGTAATAGAAATAGGAAAATATGTGTATTGAACGGAAGAATACAAAGTGCAATGAAGATTAGTAGTCCAGGAATGCGGGTTAGTAGAAAAGTATATTTACTCGTCTGTGTGATGGAAGCCATAATCATCTCTCTTTCTGGACTCTCGTAACTCTGTGTGAACACCCTGTGTCGACCTTCTCCTCGTCACACTATCTCTCCATAGTATAAGTATACTTGGACGAGTCCATTCTGTGTACAAGGGGCGAGACCCACAACATTTAGTATTCCCACTATTTATTTTATCTTTTTCTATAAAGCATTTTCTAGTATATGCAAGTATCATACATGCACTAATTTCATCTGGCTTTATAAATTGATATATAATTTCACAAGTAATTTCAGTTAATTATATTTGATTAAAACTATATGAAGACGATGATTGGCAAGAACTAAAGATAATAAAACAATGAATAATTATCATATCATCGAAAAAAAGGAAAA
Organism: Acanthosepion lycidas; assembly: GCA_963932145.1. Taxonomy (NCBI): domain Eukaryota; kingdom Metazoa; phylum Mollusca; class Cephalopoda; order Sepiida; family Sepiidae; genus Acanthosepion; species Acanthosepion lycidas. The sequence continues at coordinate 65,969,017 of OZ010592.1, read as the reverse complement.
TGAATGAGTAAATGACAATGATGTAATGGCCCAAGAATAAACGCATACAAATCCATAGAGAAATAGGCTGGAATTAAGAAAACCCCAATGAGTACAGACGAACAGGAAAATACGCTGCCTTCACACCACTTCCTGAAATTTGTCATAAATTTCTGGACAGATATGAAATCGATATTATCATTATTATTTAAGTGTATTTATGTTTTAGTCCAGGTCCCAACCAGAGACTTAAGATCAGAGATGGCTCTATCACATTTTTCAAGAAAAAACCCCCAAAAAACAGAAAAAACAAAACAAAAAAGATAACATACATTTTACACAGACAAAGCTCTTCGTAATGTGTGAGATGTACTTGTGAGTATATTTTTGTATTTCTTTAAGGCATGGGCTACCAGGAATCCCTTCAGTGAGTCTATCGAAACATTTCCCAAACAGTCTAACGGCTCCAACAACAAATGAAATTATTGATGTTCGCATGTGCCTAAATTTTTAGATTTAGGTTGTATTTTGATAGTTTCTGGAAAAGCTTCAAAGATTACATTACAATCTGCAGAGACTGACATGTCAATAAAAAAGCACATTCTGTTTTTGTGGTATTTGATCACGATGTTATTATTATTATTATTATTACTGGATTTGCATCTACATATAACGGCATTCACTTGAAAGCAAATATTTCTTCTTGTTGATTATTGTTTTATCCCTAAAAGATGATTAAAGTCAAGTAAAGGTTTTTATTATACGTGAAGCAGTTTTCTTGACAGAGGGATTATTTTTATATCTGAAGTATTTTTGAATTTTTAAGGATAATAGCAGCTCTGAAAGAAAGCATAAAAACGTTCCCATGATCTTTTAAATACCAAAACGAATGGTGATAAGGCTAATGAAGTTACCCGCAAAAATGTTTTATTACAGAGACTGGACTTTTATAACATTTCATTCATGAATTTAAACATTTGCGGTGAAATAAAAGCGATTTGTCTTCATTTAATATCTCTGAAAACGCGACCACATATAGTAAGTGTTTCTTAAAGTGAAACAATAAATGAAACTGATTATGCGGAAGTGAAATAATATTTCAGAACACATCAAGTGTCAGCAGCCAAAAGCAAGAATGAGTCAGATATTTTCTATTCACAGTAAACATATTTCCTAATCAAACACTAATTTTTCACATCTCCATTATAAAATATTGATTATAATATTCCTTAGGTAAAATTATGCACAAAGTCGGAAAAGCCGATCCAATAATTGTGTATCGCACACAGATCATGAAATCTATTATAGATCTTCGATTTCCTAAAAGCAAAATTGTAAACGCGATTTATACACGATAAGAAGGCATCCTAATAGATCATAAAAGCAATATGCATTCATGAAAAATAGTTCCTCCATTATATCTGCAAATGTGACAATACATTAATTGCAACTATATTACAGAAAACGAACGAAAAATTATTTTTCTTTGAATGCAGACAAATGAAAAAAAAATATTTTCTTTGTTTTCACCAATGATCGCATTTAGAAGAACAGTCTCTCGAAAGCTAAGGTTTATCTAATGCTTGACATATTTTAACGACACAAAAAATTCTTAGTAAATTTTCTTGTAGACATTTTAAGTTTCTGCGTAATATTTTCAAGAAGAAATAAATACAAAAATGAAGTATTTAAATATTTACTTTGTAATAGAATTCATTCAGAACGAGAGAATTAGAGAATCAGAGATATAAAAAAAGTAATTTGTTGCATTCGTACGATTCGGTATTTCATGATTTGTCTGAATAACTCTTAGTGTATCATTAACGAAAATTTTGAATATATTACCATTGTCAGTATTTTAATAATACTTATACTGTATTTCAGTATATTTATTAATAAAATATTTGTAGAAAATATCACATTTACATGGCAGATATTTGCTTACTGATAATTTAATTTCAGATTAATAACGCCAAGAGGAGTTTGTGCTGCTATAAACTAACTAACAAATCTCGCTTCCTTTCTTCTACGGTAAATGATGATAACATGTTGAAATCTGTTTGACTCACAAAGGAACATTTCAGCACAGCTTTAGAAAGATTTCAGTGCACATAAAAGGCAAATAAATTTACGTTTTATACATAGCGATCTGGTATATTGCTTGTTTATACGTTTACCATAACAGAGTATGAGTTAATCATTGCTAGAGATTCATATGTGTAACATCCAAGAAATTGTATCAAATTTTATAAGGATAATATTGTGGATCTTATGGCTTAAATGTATTTAAATGTGTATAGATGCAGTTTTGTTTCGCAAAAGACGAAACAAACTTAAAATCAATAATAATAATTCCTATTAATTAACATGACCGTGTCAGCACACGGTAACTCCAAAACCTTCCTGTCTGATGTTCAGGTATCTTAATGCAAATCAACGAATCGAAAGTTACCCTTGAGTTTCTGTGTCTTCAGATTTTTGCTCTCAGTAGTCGTAGGTTCCATGACCTTTCTAACCTGGTAGAACTAATCACTGTCAATTCGTCACGTTGTTTGAGATTTGTTGCACAGTGACAGATAGATGAAGCTTGATATAAACATTAAACCAGGCGAAAGAAAACTTTAAAAGATGAATTAAATCAAAATTACAGTGGAACCTCAAATTAACGGGGGTGTCCGTTAAAACTGTCTGTTAATTTGAGGCACTTTTCGTGGCCTAAAATTACCCAGTACAGTACAAAATTATTGTAAATAAATGTAAATACTGTATATATGTATGTGTAATTTATTTTTAAGTTACAATATAATAACATAAAATGAATTACACGATTGACAAAAAGCAATACTGTATCAAAATGAGTTCGAGAGACGGATGCGCGTGTGTGTACACGTCGAGCGTTCAACAACAGCAGCTATTCCGGAACTACCCAGTCTCTGTCTGTTGATTGTGTCAGTAGTAACAGAGGCCAATTCTAGAACGAACGGAGTTTGCTCATTACGCGCGGGCGTTTTGAATTCCAGTCGGACACTATCATTTCTGCGGATTTCTCTGTTGGTTCTGGGACCGTTAATTCGAGGTTTTACTGCATTTGCTGTACAACTTTCTTGTCCAAAAATTAAATCAAGGATACAATGCAGCAGTATTGTATTTTTACAGAAACAAAATATCTCGCTTTTATCAAAAGATAGTACAATGGCTTTGTATTTATTCTCAAGAAAGAACAAAGGCTTTAACGCTTTACATTTTAAGAAACTATGTTAGCCCACGCATTTTAAACTAAAAGAAAACATACAACAGATAAATAATGGTATTTTTCCATTTGAAGGGGGAGTGGAGAAGAAGATACAGACATGTCGATTTTTGTAACATAACTGGTCAAATGTTGATATAATTGATGACGCACATTAAACAAAATGAATCGTTCACTTAGGACAGCAGTGACTCAACGGCAAACAGAAATAAATGAAATTTTAAAAAGATCGGTCGATACGAATCTCTTAAATATATACACATTCTTGCAATAAACAGTTATTGCCGCAAAAGATGATAAAACGGAAACAGTGAGAAAACTGATCAGCTCGTCAAGCGCTTTCCATAATTGGATGTTTTGTCACTAGGGTATTTCAAAAATATTTTCCGTTTAATACAATATAATTATAATAGAACAGAATATTTTCTAAATTTAAAATGTAAAATTTATCAGAAAAAAGGAATTAAAGATAACAAAAGAAAGAATATTTAAGAAAGCAACTGTATTAAATAAATGCAAAAGAAAGAAAAGGAAAACATTAAAACCAAATAAAATGGAGAATATAAAGAAAGGTATAATGAATCATAGAAAGACGTTTACCTGATTTTCTTTCAAACAAACAATAACATGACACAATAAGAAAAGTAAGCATTAGAATAAAATAATCATAGGAAAATAGACAAAGGAGTAAAATGCAGCCATATTCAGAAATATCCATTTTTTAGTTACCAACATGAATAAAAGAAAAATATTTATCCTATAAAATTAGAAAACTCCAAAACATTTTTAGCAATGAGAAAACAATGAAATATACATACATTTCTAAATAATAGAATTCAAAATTCTATCAACAACATAAAAAAGACTCTTATTAATGGCAGTAAAAGTCTGGTGTTTGCCGGTACAAACAGATCGATATTTGGAACGTAACAAATCAGATGCCTTTATTGACAAGGAACCAAAAACTGCAGTAGTGATTGATATGTTTATGAAAAGGGACAATAATAAAGCCAAAAGAGAGCAAAGAACTGACTCTAAGATAAACCTTTGGAAAGAGATAAAAGGAGACGTGCTCGGTGCTATGTAAATACGAAGCGCAGATGCAAAAGGGGAAATAGTTCTGCTGGATAAAAGAATGTCTAGAAAGAAAAAGGACACAAAAATCTTGTTCCTTGTAATGTGTATATCCAGCCAAATATTATATTTCAAATTCATAATTGATTGTACAGCAAGGTTGGGCCACATTCTGAGGAAAGCCTCACGAGTCTCAAATAACGAAATTTAATTTAGAAAGTTAATGGGATAACTTAGAATATTAAAGAAGAAGAAAGTTAGTTAAAATTAAGTGTTATCGGATTTCAAATATGTCTCAGTTTGAAACTTAGCCTTGCCATAGACCAGAATTATATTATTTACGTTCTTATTAATTTTTTAGCTGAAAAGAATAAAATATGAAAAATGAATTGCAACTCTATCAAAAGTCAATGTATTTGTATTTAGTGGTTGTCCTTTATATAATGACATAGAGAAGAGAATTTAATTTAAAAACAAATTAACATGTTATACATCTCATCTAAATGATGATTGTTATTCCGATGGAAGGAAGAGATTAAAAAATAAAATAAATAAGTAGAAATATTTACTGCAAAAAACTAGTTACAGTTTCAAACAAAAAATAGTAATTGGACATTTTATGTATAGTCAATGATGAATGTGAGAAGATTTTAAAAGGCTATTCGGATGGTTTCAAAACTACTAACTTAAGAAGCTATTTTGAAAACAACTTTTAGCCGCCCTTAAAGGAAATGAAAAAAGATTAACAGGAGCCAACACAGAACACATAATAAAGCAACTGTCACCAGGGTAAGATTAACTCAGAACCAATAAAGCATCCGCCACTGACGCTAGATTAACATACAGGTGAAAGAATTTGTGGTAAGTTAATAGTAACTGGATTTTGTGTACTTGTGGAAAAAAGACACAAGCTGATAAATAGGCTAAATTTTTCATTAATACTTGAATTTAACGTCACTTAAAACAGTTCATAAATATTCTCTTTATTATTTGAGCCTTTATTACTGGGTAAGATTAGGAAATAGATGCATACACTCACAGAGACACACTCGCATACATACACACATTTCTTAGCCAATCAAATGTTAACACAAATACAATGTAGCTGGTCAATGTAAGCCAATCAAACACATAAGCGAGACGCCATTGGCTAATCTGACACAGTATGGGAACTTCATCACAAACTGTAATTATTGATCAGATAATTAATAAAATATGTTCTTTATATAATCTCTACAGTGATGGCATACAATATTTTAGCCTCGTCGGACGAACAGAGTAATAAATTTATAGAACTGATAAAAGGAAGAAAAGAATTACCAATAGGCTGTTGCTTGTTTCTTGTGGGTGTTTCTCAAGTGCAATATAATAAAACTGATTACTGATTGATAGGAATATTTTTGTATTGATTATAAAAATAAAAGTAATTAGTGAAATTAAACCTCAAATGATTTAAAACTACCTCAAATTTTATACAATCTCATCGTACGAGGTTCTTTTTCCAAAACTATATATATATATATCTATGTGTGTGTGTGTTTATGCGTGTGTGTGTGTGTGTTATAAAACAATGAAAGTAGAAAAATAAAATAAATATGTAGGCCTTGAATATACGTTTTCAGAATAGTTGTGTCTCACGAATGTTTAACTCTTGTGCATTAATATTAATATCTTGTAGTCTAACCAGGTTATAAAACTGCTTATTTAAGGAAAAAACGTAAATCCGTTTGTGATATTAAAGTTGTTACTATATCAAGAGTTTCTAAGTATATCAAATGAAAAAGATTAAAATGATCTTTTTGAAATCGTGTTCAATTTTATGATACAATATCAACGAAACATTACAACGCAGCCACATATCTATGTTTTTTTTCCGTGCATACCTGATTTTAATATCAAGTTGTAGCAAAATAAATTTTGGAGCACAACTTTTAAAACGACATAACTGAAACAACTATTTGCCAAAGTAAACATCATCCGGCATTGACTTTACATCTCGATAAAAACTGGAGTAACGGATTGTCTACCGTCAGAAGGCATTTTGAGCTGCTCGTATTGATGGACACTTGCTGTTGCGTATAGGGTACCCTAGTCTCTAAAAAATTATAATCGATAGGGAATATGGGAAGATGGAAAAGATTTCAATACTTACTTGCATCATTTTTTTCTGGGGGATTTGTGATCAAGCAGCATTCTGGTCTCTACTACAGATCTAATTGTCTAAGAATTTTTACACATCAGTTCCAAATTTCAACATTAGAACTCTATAACTATATTACAGCGCCACCAAACGGCCAGGAAGATATTTTGCGATGATTTTAAGAAAGTTGAGAGGGATGAATTTGAAACACCCAAAGAAAGATTTTTCGATCATCACAAAGAAACAATTGTTCATCAACAGTAAGTTAACGATCACGAAAAGAATTTATCTTGAAACGAACAAGTAGATTGTAACATATTTCGAAACACCCAAGCTAATGATTAAAAGTCAAATCGTGAGGTGCCTACTTCTTTATTTTCTCCCGATACCCGATCGTTTGTTTCTGAGAAAGCCATTATGTTTTAAATTTCTCCAATCTTCACAAATTTATTTAACTGTTTCGTGAATAATCAATGTTCACAAGTTTGTGGAAGTTGTCAGCTATTTGCCGTGTCTTCAAAAATACTGGCGAGCGTCCATTTCGATCGAAGTATGGCTTGATGGTAGCTTTGTTACCAGAGTGTTTCAAAGTGTGGTATAAGTGCTTGTTACACAAACTAGAGTTATGGCGTTACTGAAATAGTTAACGTGACGAAGTCCTTTCTTTCAGGTAGGTATGTCCAAGAATTTTGTTGTGAATTACCAGTTTTCTGGAACTCATGATATCAATATAGGTATTTCCCAAGATTCTCTCTTCGTTTCTACTATCTTTTTGCTTTTCATTAACGATCTGCCTAGGGACATTCTCATATCACTGGTAAATATCTATACATATGATACCTCTGTTTACGAAACATTTATAAAAACAAAATAATCAGAGGCTTGCTGCTGATCTCTGCTTTGAATTTCAAGTCCACGCTAAACCTCATATTCAGTATATTGCTAAAGATATTGAAAACAATATCGACTTATTCTATCACTCCAGAAATTATCTAACTTCTTCTATCACGCTTACAGCTTAGACCAAAATGGAATATGGCAACTGCTCAGTCCTCACTTTTCAAACTTGAGAGAATTCAAAATATTTTATGTGATTTTATGGGTGATGTAGTGTATTCTTAGCTTCAATCTCTTTCCCACAAACGGAACGTTGCAAGCCTATGGCTAGTTCTATGGCAAGTATCTAGATGAGTTCCTTTCTCTAGTTCCCCAGTTTAAATTGTTACAGCTAAGACACACCTTGCACTTCCACGGAGTTGTATCATCTACATTTCTTTTGTGTTTCATAGATATATTTTTATTCTGAGTGAGTTTCATCGGCGTATTTTATTTTGTTAAGTTTATGGGCGCTGATAATAAATCCTTTCAAATCTTCTAATTCACTTAAAGTTGCCTTGTTTATAGGTTGAATAAAACCAGTTTGTCATACTCCTCTTTCTGTTTTTGGTTATTCACAGAATTCTCTGTAGGCAGGCTATCTTTGAGTGTTTCCTTTTAAGATTTTATACAGCCTGTCGAAAAACACGGTTTATTTTACTTTTTTATGCATGATATTAATACCTATATATAATATATAGAACCAATAATAATAATAAAATGCAAAGACAATCATTTATTTTATTCAGCCTAAGACTTTGGTTGGAATTTTGAAAGAAATACACCACGGTGTTTTTTGAATAGCAATGCGGTCATTTTATTTCCATAAAGATTTGCCGACAGCAAATGTCCCTACAATATTCTTTAATTATTATTTTTTTTTCAGTTAACATCATCAAATTGTAACCTTTCCATTTTATCAAATATTCCCTACTTGGTTGGGTTTCTTTTCATTAACAAAAACGGAAATTGCCATTTCTATTAATGACTTCATTTTCAGAAGCAAAATGTTAATTCACAATTGAAGGCCTAAGTCCAACATTTCACACTGTTTTACAGCTCGTCAGTCAAGTTTTAACAATTTTACTTCTAATTAAATATAAATTCGTAAAATTAAAAATCAGATGATGTCTTCAGAAAAATTAATGGAATTATTATACTGAAATAAAAATGAAATTATGGTGTTCATTATTCAATATTTACTTAATTAGGAGAAGTTACGTTATCTAGTTATGAATTAAACGAAAACAGTAATTCATTTCTCGCTGACGATCAACAGAATTCATGGTTTGTATCTGGGGAGATATTTCTGACTGAATTTGGGGAAACGAAATTCTCAGATTTATCGAAAAAATAACCAGAAAGACAAATCTTGCTCTTTTACAGATGTGTGCTGACATATCTTATGACATTATGTTGGGATTAAAACATAAAAGATAGTGAATCTGGAGATATGACTATATACACCACAATCACAAAACAAATAATTATCAAATTTATTACTGAATGGTGATCTTGACTATTGTTGTAAAAAATTATCGACATTTACGAATATTCCAAATAATATTACACTGTGTATTACTCTGTGAATTTATTTGCGAGTTAATGGATTAGTTTTAGTTTGTAACATTGTTCTCGTCTCCTCCATAACTACATAATGTAGGATATAAATTCAAACAAATATTGATATTGGGAAGTGGGTTACACCCATAACTTTTCAAAATTCCTAAAGATTAATACGTTACAAGGCCACGAGTAAGGACTCAGTGTGACTATCTTGCTAATCATTGATCCATAGCAAGGAATCCTAATAACAATACGCTCAGAATAGGTGCAAAACGTATAAAAGTCCTGAGACAGACAAATGAGTCAATACATATTTATCCTCTACTCTACTGTACCTATTTAGTCTCTCGGAATTTTTATTTTTTTTATTTATTTACATTTCATTTGTTTTAATTTCCTCTTTTCGAGGAGAAATATCCAAACAAAACCGTATAAAAATAAAAAAAGAACCGTATAAAAATCAATAACCTTCAATAAAATATATCGATAGAACAAAATTACTCCAGAGTTTGATAGTTGTTAAATTTTAAATGCTAGTTTGTTTTGTTAAAACTTTTATATATATATAAATAAATAAAAGACAGATGTTTAATAGCAAAGCTCTTTACATGATAAGAGTGGTTGATAAGCTTTCGACCCGACCATATCTCTCACCATGATCAACTATCGTAACTTTTTGGAAGGGATTCTTAGTTAGGCCAAGAAATTTTAAGCACTTTCTTGTATGACAAAATATTCACATAATGTATTCATAACAAATGATCTATAAATTTTCATATTACTTTAATAAAAAAAAGAAGATATTTGCGATATTGCAACGACGAAATGTAGCGATGATTTTTTTTAATCTCTTCATTATTATCGAAATGATTAAAGTTTGTCTGCACATTTGTCCAAAATACAAGTTGTTTCTCATTAAGACATTAGTGTGTGTAAATGAAATTGACAAATACTGAGATAGATTTTACTTGATGAATACTTGAACTTTAATTGTTTCCGACAGATTTCGGTCTTTTCACTCACCGTTTAGAACACAACAACAAATGGCCAATAATTATTCGAGAAAAAACAATGATGTCAAATCATTTCCCTTACAAGCATCAAATATTTCTATTTTCAACTGATTATAAATTCTTATGTATTACTTAGTGTTATGGTCCGGTTCCTTGTACCACGGTGATAGTCCAAGGTAGAACCAATAAAGAAGAACGCGAACACAGGTATGGAATAACACAGATATATTACAAACAGGATTCTATACAGAGAAGTAGAAATGTTAGTATGAACAATCAGGTTTAGTAGGGAGAACAATGTAGTCTCGACCAGTATCACTATTCCAATGTCTTGCAGTAATTGTCTGAACGCGACTCTGTTTCGGACTGCCTCTGACTCGACTCTTGACTTGACTTGAACTACCGACTCCTTGCCTACTCCTGAGGCGCAGTATTTATTAAGTATGGAATAGTCCATTATTATTATTATGGGTAAGATCCCATAACACTTAGAAATAATCTCGTGTTTAAAATCAACTAATTAAAATAGAGACATATGTACAAAATGGCTAACACTCAAGTGTAGTTTTATTAGTCTTCTGATATTTTGAACAAAAACATGCATCTAATATTTTAGTCCTTCAACTTTGCATAATATGACATCTGTTAACTTTTAAACTATTTCCTTTTATTTATCTCGAACAGTCAGATTTAAATATGTTTATATTAGAGACGATTTGATCGTAGGATCTCTAACATAACACCTGTAACTTCTTATATATTCTGTACTTAATCCTGATATAGGCAATAATCTATGATTATTATTGAAATTGTTCCGTTCTTATAAGAAATATAAGTATTTGTATAGAAAACAATTCTGTGAAATTTGCATTTGCGACAGATGAAAATAAGTAGATCATTAAAACATATTCTTAAATTCCCCACCATGAAATCTTCTTAAGAGCTTACCTCGCCGCTGTGTTTCTTGGAGGATATCTAAAATTTATGCATGACCAATGAATCTTCTTCAAACAGGGCTTAATATCAATAACGCCAAATGAAGGTCATGCAAATATTTGTCATTGTTTATATTTGATAAATTTCCAATTCATGGGAAACTCGAGTTCTTGGAATCTGATATGACTTTCGTTAATTTTCATTGGTGGTGTTTTGAAAATGAGATAATTTCAAATCTTGTTATTGAATTTATTACAGAAAAATGTGTCGTCTGGTATCTGATATCTACTTTATAGTTTAGAGAGAAAATGAATCATTGAAGAAATTATTACAATTATAAAAGATTTGTTGATTAATATAAATTCGCATAACTAAAATGTTCTAATGTTTGGTATTTGTAGTATTGATTAGATAAAATAATGACATGGTTAACTTTTAATGCATAAACCCTATACTCTTAACATACACACAATGATTCAGTATATGAAAAAAAGGTGCACAAAGTATTTAAAAATACATACAGCGGGTCATATATAACAGACAACCAAAGGTAAAGTTATACTGTATGTGCCAAATCTTAACATTAAAATTTCTTTGAAATATATCTAGAAAATTAAAATGACAGCTTCAAGTTTGATACAGTCGTAACATTGCTAACCACGGGATTCGGAGAAAGTCAACTTCTTGAAAGTGGTCAAGTGAACAAGTGGCTCTGTGCGAGTCCCACAGAAGTACTCACTGTCGTCTGTGACTGTCTTGAAGTAGCGAACAAAGTGAGTTATGTCATGATTCCTTAGTTATTTCTGAAATTGGGTCAGAATTAATGCCACCGTCCTAATTGGTTAAAGCTTGAATCAAAGTTCTAACGTTAACGTGACCCAGAAGTGGCTTGCAGAGAAGGTTCACTATCATGTCGTTCTCAACATCGGCTCACCTGACTGCCCTGATTTGAATTTAATAGGCAAGTACATCTGGAGTATCATAAATAAAGATAGGCCAACCAGCAGTCTCATAATGCCAAGGACACTTTAAAAGTCGACGTGAAAGAAAACCTCCTAATGTCAGCATGTAGTTATTCCCGAGGCCACATTGAATAACCTTTTATTATTTTTTGCAGATAAATATGTGAACATTTAAAAAAAAGATATTGATTCTCAATTGAATATATTTGCTTTTCTTCATATTATAATTTAATTTAGTTTACTCGAGATATGAGAGTATATAGTATTTATTGTGTGTGAGTTTATATTCATGCAAATATATGTGTATGTGTTGCTTTTGATTAGAATGCTATGTCTTCGATTGCATGGAAAAATTGCTTATTGCAAATATTCAATAAAGAAGTGTAAATATTAATTACTCTTGAATTCATACAAAAGAAATAAAATCCTGTCAGCGAGTTTCAAAAACCAGTGCCTAACTGAATCTGGTAAGACAAAAAGAAAAATTAAAATTCTTAAAGAATCAATTTTCCTTGGATTTTAAGCTCTAGCCTAAAAAGAGTGTTGAGCTTTATTGCAATAAATAATTAAAGTAAATATTTTAAGGTATTTTCTCTCATTGAGTACATTTAGATAAAAATACATATAGAAAATAGTCGTGCTATATGTGAGAAATGGAAATCCTGGAACACATTATTTACACAATGGGAAATGTAAAATCAGTTACCACTACGAGATGACAAAAATACTGCGACTAAATAAGAGATAAATTTCTGGCTGCAATCAGCGATGATCATTTATGGAAAAAGAACATCATAAAGTAAAGGGTAACAGCAATGATATTTTAATACGAAAACTCACAAATTGGGATGAAGCAAATAAAATGACAATGAAATGATTCAGCAATTTAATCAACTATCGAACATGAATGAAAGCATGTATCATTTAAGGAAATCTCTTGAGTAGGAAAAACTCGCTTGTGTTGAACGGATGTACTTGCTTCTGCATTAGGCTGTCGTGATCAGCTGGGATTTATTTCTATAGTTCAACATTTATTTTATTTTTCTAATTTTTTATCGCATATTTATCGGAATAGTTTTCATTTGTTAAACAAAAGAACAGATCCGGTTGGCTTGTAGGACGAAACTGTAAAGTCGTAACAAAAATCAGAAATCTGATTCAGATAATGAAAATTAGCTTTTAACCGAATTTTAAATTTAAAAAGAAATCAAGAGAGAAAGAACGAACGAGAGAGAGAGAGAGAGAGAGAGAGAGGGAGAGAAAGAGAGAGAGAGAAAGAAAGAAAGAAAGAAAGAAAGAAAGGGGTACAATTTGGATAGGAAAATACCCATTAATTAATGAAAACACTATTACAATGTCAACAATTAAAGTGTAATGCAAAAACAAAACTAAACGCTGTTTTTTAAGTAAATATCAAGAGAAATTTTCGATGCGCTTTCAGGTGTTTGTAATAAGAATAGTTGTGCGCTTAAAATGATTTCTCAAAAGTTGCCACATTCAGAAACAATTTGGAATCATTTCAATTCGCAATCACTGCAACGGTTTCAGGTTGATAATATGCTTCATGGTTTTAGCTTGATAATATGTTTCATGGTTTCGTGTTGATAATATGCTACGTGGTTTCAGGTTGATATTATGATTCATGGTTTCATGTTGATAATATGCTTCATGGTTTCATGTTGATAATATGCTTTAGAAAGAAAGAAAAGCAACATCAGCATGAATTATTATTCGGATAAAAAAGTAGTATTTTTACTACGAGTTCAGTTTTTATATTCTTATCGGATAAACTCCTAAAAGTTATACATGTCTAGTCATTGATCATCGAAGTTGAAATTTTTTTGTAGATGACAGTGAGATTGAACAGAAAATATTTTTTACTGTACATTGCCTCTCCTTGATGCGCACTTCTAACGGAGTGGCCATGTTTACACTGTAACAGCAGCAAAAAACAAAACAAAAAAACAAAAACAAAACAAAAACAGGAGCAATAAAGCTTAAACTTCAATCACGTGACCACAGTAGTAACAATTATAAGCACAGATAAGCAGAAGGCAGTGTGACCAACCTAAATATATGTTATGACGAAAGCGATGATAATTTTTTATGTACCCTCGTTCACTAAGATAAAACATTTTGTCAAATAAAAACATTTCATAAAAGAATGATTTTCATCTGTAACTATAAGGAGATACAATATTAATTTCCTTACTTTATTGCTACGTGCTGTCTGAGCCCTGATGAAATTCTTCATTGCAATAGTGTAAACCACGAGTCTGCATCTATTGCACAATTGCTTTACTTTGGAAGGAGTAATTCATATTCAACCGTGAATTTCGCTAAAATAAAATATTCTTTTTTATTATTTTTCCACAAACAATTCATAAAATAAGATGCAAAAATGTTGCTGAGTTATCATTATTTTCATTCAAACTAGTACACTCATCTTGGTTGTGAGTTTAATTGATGGGTCGAGTAGTGTTGAAAAATGGAAGAAACGGACAAGCGACACAAATGTCAACGAGATTAGCGAGTATTAACTGATACTTTTTAAAATGCCATTCCTCCTTTAGGATAAAGGAGATCATGGTTTTCTATTGATTCCTTTGCTTTATTATCTGTGAATTGCCATGACTTCTTGTGAAAGATAGTGGAATGTTTTTCCATTGCCTTCTTTACAATTTTGAATTTAGAATAGTGGCAGATAGCCTAAGCTACCGTGCGATTTAATCCATAACTGGGCAAAGAAACGAGACAGTGTCATATTTTATTTTTAAAGTCACTAGTGTGAAAATAATTAATAATGGTTAAGCGGGAATTTCAACTCGGCTAGTTGATTTCACTTCCTTGAATTAACCCCACATTCAATAAATGATACAAGTTATCTCCCCTAAGTGTGGAAAGTGAAATGAGAACACTTTAACCCCATCGATTAAATAAATGCTTCAGGATATTACTTGAATAATAATGATAAATAATTTTATTAATTGTTAATATTACATTAAGTTATTACATTTTGTTTTAAAAAACTGGGACAATAATTAATAAAATAATTATTATATTAATAATTAAATTATCTCACTCACTTACTGTTTGAATTGATAAATGAGATGATTTTACTAGTGTATTATCTCAATTTAATTTTTACTTTAATAACTGAGAGTGAGATAATTTAATAACTATTTCATTCTCAATTATTAAATTTTTAAATTGATAACGGAGATAATATAATAATTTTAATTATATTATCTCAATTATGAAATTAGAAATTAAGGAGTCCTGCTTCTAAGTAATATAAAACAATTTACGAACTATTTGAAATTCTAGAAAATATCATAAAATTAAGTTATGTGGGAGTAACAGATTTAAAAAAATATTTTTACCAAGCTTTTCTAAAAATAAAAATTTCAAAAATAAATTCATTATACTGTTATTTTTGAATAAGTCCTGAAAATTTCATTTAAATTAGACAATTATTTGATTTTTGCAAGAATTTCCAAATTAATGTTTTACATTGGAAATTGCTAAACTAAAAAATGGCGATGAGCACAAGTCTTATGTTAACAAAAAAAAAAAACAACAAAAAAACAAACGAGATTTTGATCCAAATTTAGAACGTGTTAGAAAAGAAGAAAATTTTTTAAAAAATAATTAAAAAATACTTTGTTCTTTTCTCTTAATAATAACATTATAAGCATTTTAAAACTTTGTTTTTATTAAGTTTGGGGCCTTATATCATGCTATACTGTTTTTTAGCGAATTATTGCCGGTACCTAGACACTTAGCACACAAAATCATTTAAGTTCTTAGAACCTTTTATAGCACGTATTTGCCAGTTTATATGCATACTTTCCAAATCAGGTTCAGTCAAATATTCCAATACTTTTGTAATAATATCGATTGATAGCTCTTGAGGAACTTTCTGGTGAATTAAATTAATCAGCCCTTAAGGAAATCTCCTGGACTACGACACACTCCCTGCACCCCCGACTTTTCTAAGTTTTGTAGAGGAAAAAAATCAGAGCAGACAAATTACAGTGTTCTGCTAGTATTGACATTAGTAGTAACCCTTTGATTTTGTTTTGAAGTTAACCTCGCTTGTGGTTCAACAGCTTGAGAGTGGAAAAGAGGGCAAGAATAGATTAGAACTCCACTACTATAAATGAAAAGTTATTCCGTTTAATTTTAGTGAAGTAACATACTTATACTAAAACTCATTCCAAAGTGGTGTATACGATAGTAGTGTAGTATGAAAATAAAGACGCTGTTTGAGTTTGCCCGTCTCCTCCGCAGAAAAATCTCGGCTCCCGCCCCAAATGTCCCCAACTTTCAGAGTTCCAGAATCACCACTGACTCCTTGCGCGCCACAAGGAAACAAAGTAGCCTGTAAAATTAGGTTATTAAAGCTTTTTAAGTTGTAATAATTGTTGGTTGTTTTCATTACAGATTAATCAGATCAGATATTCAGTCGATATTTTCTCGTGCCTGACAACACGAAGAAAATGTTTAAACCACCAAAACTGGACCCCGACCCAAACTTCCGTACACCAGCAAAGAAATGGAGACACTGGATTAAAATATTAAGCAATTTCTTTGAAGAATGCAGTGACACTAATCTTAACAAATTAAGGTTGCTTGTTAGCTGTGTTTCATTCGGAGTTTACGATTCTCTAGAGGATTGTACTACATACGAAACAGACGTTAACGTCCTAGAAAAAACTATACGTTAAGATGCCAAACGAAATTTTTGCCAGTCTCATTCGAGCTTCCCGTCGACAGAAATCGAGCGAATCTCTGGACGAACTTCTGCGGGAACATCACAAACTAAGCAAAAACCGTACTTTCAAAACGGTGACTGACGAACACTAGCATAAAGAATGTGTAAGGGACACTTTTATTAACGGTCTACCAGAGACTACTCAAAAATTGTACCCTGGATTTGCAATCTGCCTATAGACAGGCTTCCACCTGAGACTTGGGGCAGAAAAAATCAGATAACTACACGCTGACGGACTATGTCGCTGCTGCTGCTACTACAGACCCCGAAGAAATTCAAAGGGAAGAAAACGTATGTAGACACATTGCTGCATCATTTAGTAAAGGAAGGTTGCTTCATACTTTTAACAAAAATAATTGTTCTTTGGAGTTTTTTTGTGTGGTGGTCTAGAGAAATGTATGTCCGGCTAGAGAGTTCACTTGTCACACCTGTAAAAAGATAGGAAATTATTCAAAAGTGTGTAAATCTAAAGTAGAAGCAACGAACTTATGCACCATAGCAGTGTCAGTTCCGGAAAGTCTACAGCCTGCAACCACTAGAGTGTTCGTTAAGGGTCGCAGGCTAAACGCGTTACTAGACTCAAGTAACTCAGAAAGTTTCATTGACGAGAAGGCTACTTTGAAATTTCAAATTGAAAACAGATCACTCAATAAAGAAATCCCCATGGCTCTGGAAACAATGAACACCCGGACTTGTAGTATTGTCGACCTACAAATAAACAAGACACACTATCAGCCTGTCATTCTCAAAATGTTAAAGAATTTGTGAAGCGACTTGATACTGGGACAGGATTTTCAGTACCAACATGTCTCTTCAGATCAGATACAGGGGCCCTAAACCAGATCTTATTAGACCCAACTATGAGTCAGCTTGTGTTCTTTAAGCTGCTTCTAAAGCATTTAAAACCCTAAACAGCAGGAGATGCCACTCTGCAAAATATAGATGAAGACTTACCCTTCGTTGTTGAGTGTGATGCTTCAGATTTGTCAGCAGCAGTTACTCTAAACCAGAGAGGTAGACCAGTGACTTTTATGTCATGGACCCTGCAGTGGAGCGAATTGAACTATCCTTTCATGGAAAAAGAAGCAACAACAATAACTGAGGCTGTTACAAAGTGAAATCACCTCCTTGCAAGACATTTTACTTTGATTAAAGAACAATGTTCGGTGGCATTCATGCTTGAAAACCGCAAGAGGATAAAAATTAAAAACAATAAAATTTTAGAATAGCGAATTGAGCTGTCTGTCTTTTAGTTGCTAGATAAGATATCAGTCTGGAAAAGACAATGTTGCACCCAACATACTTACAAGAGAATTTTATGCCTCGGTGCCTTCATCAACTGTTGGTAATCTGCATCAAGGACTATGCCATCCTGAAACTACAAGAATGCTCCATTTTGTAAGGACTAAGAACATATCCATCTCAGTAGAAGTAAAGGAAGTATGTCCTTCATGTCGACTAATATACAGAACTGAAGCCAAGATCATTTTACATGGAAAAGCAAACGCTAATTAAAGCTACCCCATGAATGGAACGCATAAACATGGATTTTAAAAGGTTCCCTATCTTCAACTTCGGGTAATGTTTATATTATCACCATTGTAGATGAATATTCTCGATTTCCACTAGCTTTTCCCTGCCCAAATATATATTCATCGGCGGTAATAAAATGTCTAAACTGATTGTTTGCACTAACTGGCTTTCCAGGTTATATCTACTCTGATGGCGGTACTTCTCGTCTGTCAAAAGACATAAAGGTCTATCTATTAAATAAGGACATTGTCGTAAAGTAAGACAGTACCCTACCACCCCAGTGGTAATGGACAGGCAGAGAGATGCAATGGTATTATCTGGAATGCAATTAAACTTGACCTTAAATCAAACAAACCGGATGATCGTCATTGGGAGCCAGTACTCCCCAACGCCCTACACTTCATTAGATCTCTCCTGTCAACCACAACCAACTCCATCCTACGTGAAGGGTTCTTTAGTTTCAAAAGACACTTTTCTTTTGGCACTTCTCTGCAGAATTGACTAACAAGCCCTGAACCAGAACTCCCTCGTCGGTTCATCAGAAAAAAAAAGAACGATTCTCTGTTGGATGAGGTTGAGCCGATAGAAAGTCAATTAAATGTCAATGATACATCCTATAAAATTCCAGGTATCCATTTTGGTATACAGAGGAAAATCACGATATTCACTGAATCCCTAACTACGGAGTGAGTGGCCATGGTCAGATGCAATGTAACAGAACTGTCTAACAAACAGAATTGACAAAGTTTGCAACAAAAAAAAAAGAAAAGAATCGGACAAAAATAATATAAAGCAAGCAAACAATATATTCAGTAAAATAAGGCAAAGATTGAAGGCATCGCCAACATACAACATTCTTTCAGGACGCAATTTATATGTCGTCACTTTGGGGTTAATCATATTGGTGGTCATTTTAGCTGACAAATCTCGATACATTAGCTGAAGTCGCGATCTAGGTTGATGGCCCAATCGACATTATTGTTAATTGACCGATTCCTGATTGCAGAGTCTGCTTTTTGAATGGCACTAAAATATTGACTGACATTGCAGGAAAATCTGCTGTCCAAGTTTTTTTTTTTTATATTAAACGTCGAAACGTCCGAATTTCAAACAATAAAGAAATAAGAAATAAAGAAAAACATGGTTATGCTTGTTAAATAAATCATTTCTAATTAAAAACATATGTACATGAAAAAAATATGTTTAAAAAGGAGTAAAAATAGTCTTTAGTTAGTCTTTGGGTAGTTGGTTCACAGAAAAAAATCTGTGATTTAGATAGAACTTTTAGTATTTCAACCACTATAAAAAGCTGTACCTGTGAAAAAAGTTTCTTCGTCAGTGAATATTCACTGACTGCCTCTGCTACTGTTATTAGAGATGATTTGTTTGAAGTCACCGACACAGGTTTCTTTCAGCCCTCGCTGCTGTGTTTGTGGGGGTGTTATGTAGCCACGTTTTGTCATGTTTTTGAACAGTGTGGAGACAATTGTATCTCTGCTCTCTGAAAGTCAAAATCTCTGGGTTTTATAAGAAATTTGTACCCAAAATAGGCTCGAAAAAATAGGGTTTTAGTTTTTCTCTGATCAAATATTTAATATTAAAGAGATGTTAAAATTTCTAACCAATTGACACTTTAAAAGGTGTGTGTTGTATTCTGGAATCTTTTAGACATGTTTGTAATATTGTCTGTTATTGTTAGAAAATATTGTTTGACTATCTTTTAATATGGTAGTGTTTGTTGGTATGTAATTATTTTGGAAATAGGCTTTATTTCCTATAACATAACACTAACAGTTTATTGGATATTTCAAATGATGATTTCCCAGTTTATTCCCATTTTTAGGTCAACCCACTTTTGTAACAATATATGCAATTGTGTGAAGTACAAACTGAAATTGTTCAAAGATCAGTGATAACAGTTGACAAGAGATTAATAACTATGCATTTACCAAAAGAAAACTCAGCTAACTCTTGTTTAGCAATATGAAATTTTCTGCTATCATGAGGTTTTTAGGTTGAAAATTCTCCATTAATAATTATTTAATATCCTTAAAAGATTTCTCACTTTTTTGTATTCTGCACACATCCTCATGATGCTGAACTTTTTCCACCAATATTGCTAAATAGAAATTCTTAATGTTTTGTTTTTTTACTATCATTTACTATGAAAAAATGTTCAATGAGTCAAATATGACCATATATTTTCAGATTCAATATAAATATTCGTAGAAGTAGGTACTTTTTTAAAGATTTCAACTCTGTCACCAATATACCATGTTGTACATTGATTGTTATAAATAGATTCCTTTCATTTGGTATTTTGTTAATTACAGAGTTTTAATTTTTATATGTAAATCTACAATGAAACAAAAATGGTAAAGCTTAAATAATCACTGACAAAATGATAAAATATGACCTTTGTATGTGCCTCAGTCAGGTTTGATTAAATTAATGTTTTGTTTATAAAGCAAGCATGGAACAACAATAAAAATTGAAAGTTACAAATAAATTTTAAATGTCACGAATAATGCTAAATCTAAATCTTTTCAGGAAGTATACTTTTCATTAAGCATTAGTATCTTTGAATAAATTAACATTTCTTTTTCTTAATATTGTATAGTTATGGAAGCCTGGCTAAGTACTTTTTCAGGTGAAGATTTGGTAGAGATGAAATCAAAGGTCGATATCTTAGTACATTTCCATTAAATTTTATTCTACCACGAGAAAAAATTCTGTCCAAATTAAATTATTTGTTAAAATTAATTTGGAAAAGCAATCCCCAAATGCTGTTAATTTATTTGTGAATATTGCTTTGCATTATACAAAAACTCAAAAAAATTTAAGCAAGTAAAATATATTCAAGATAAAAACAAGTGTAAAACATAAATTCCCTTTTGCTTAGATTGTGATTTTATAAATAACTTTATTGACAAATATCATATGGCTCTTTTGATTTCTCACTCTTATCTCATTCATCACTATTCATTACAAGATTCTATTTTAAGTTAGTATTTTTATTATATTGCTGAGAAAAAAAAAACATTATCTAAAATTAGATTGAATACATCCCCATTAAAACTGACTGCACAAAAATTGCATAAAAGATAGGCATATGATTGGAGTTACTAACAGCAAATACAAACTCTGGTGCTCAACAGTTCATAGCTGTAATAATTAGAATTCAGTTGAATATACATAGTTTTAAAAAGATTTATGGCTCTAAAATGAAACTAATGGAAATGGATTCTTTTAATTGGGAATAAACATGGCAGTATCATTTTCTGAGCTTTTAATGTTTTATTACAAATACTTTGCAGATTAAATGTACTTTTGTTGAGCAAAGCAAGCAGGATATGAAAAATCCCACCAATAGATGCTCTTTAATTTTGATAATTCTACTATTTTTGTCTGAATGCCAAAATGTCGACAGAGAGATGAAAATATAAGAGGGGGGATGAATTGAAAAGAAAAGAAATGAAAGAGAAATAAATAAACTGGTGGACAGAAGCTGAAAGCAATTAACCATGTTTTTGGCTTTTTTATCAAAATTTCAACAAAACCCTTTGAAGTACAACCAACATCCTGGTTGCAGTATTAGTATTGTTTATTTGATTAATAAATCATAGAAAAATATATTGCTAACGTGGTTATTCAATACAAATACATTAGGATGAAATGTAAGGCAGATTTGAGATATATTCATTATGAAAGTGTTCTATATATTATGAAATATCATTATATTGACCACATTGCCAGAATAAATGAAAGAGTTGGACACCATGATGAACAATTTAATGATGCTCAGTTTTTTTGAAATCCAGTATTTGAATTTGTCATTGCCACTCATTACATAGACACTGTCAGGTTTCCCTTTTTAGTCAATTTGGTATTTGTGATATCATTTGATTTGATTTTTAGTCAAATGCTTTAAATGTATTTTTCTTAGATTTAGAAAATGATTTTATTAATCAAAAGGGGAAATTCAATAAAACAGAAAATTAACATATTTTTAATAATCAAAGAACTATTTGTTTTGAATATAAACCTAATAAAGAAAAAAAATGAAAAAAATCAAAGATTAATATTATATGTTTTGAAAATTATATTAAAAACATGTAGAAAAAGAAAAGATAATGTTTTATAATGGATGGTAAGAAAATTCCTTTCTGTTCTATATTGCAGTTTTAGAATTACATGTAATTAGAGCAATTAAAACAGATATATTAAAAAGCATTTCATAACAAAAAAGAGAAGTAACAAAAATCATATATTACCATAAATTGGTAATACTGAAATATAACAATTAAAAACAGCTAAATCGGTTCATTGGTTCTTTCTAATCAGAGCAAAAATCGAGGACAAAAATTTGCACACTGATTAAAAAATTTATAAATTACAGAACTAGTTATAATGGGTAGGCAAACTATTGTTGAAGATTGGAAAGGTTGGAAGCACAGATCAACTCACATCCACCAGCCAATATTAGCAAAAGGAAGGTGGAAAATTTATATAAATGGTGTGTTAAGGCATCAGATATTCAGTAATAGCTGAACATTTGATTAAAATCTAGCAGTGTGCCAGTTTTTATAACCCAGAATGTTCTCAGTGCTGAGTAGGGCTAATACCAATTATCACTTAAAAATATCAGTATACATTAAGTCCCACCAATCATTTCTTTATAAACAGAAGGAGTGGTTGGAGGATTTAAATGTGAAAAATTCATTTAAAGTTATATTTTATTTTGGCATATAACATTTGTCCGGGGTTATATAATTTTTTTTAATCATTGCACACATATTTTTGTCTTCAATTTTTTCTTTGATGAAAGAAGACCATTAAACCAGTTTAGCTTGTTTTTAATCATTATTATATTTTGATATTACCATTTTATGGTAATATATTTTTTATTACTCTTCTTTTTTATTGTGAATTATTTTGTTTTCTGTTATGAATGTCCCTTTAATATGTCTGCTTTTATTGCTCTAATAAAATTTTATCCCCCACAAAATTATTGTAATGTTGGCTGCTTATTCTGAAAGCTTCATGTGTTATTATCAGTTCATTCCTCTGACAATCTCAGGCAAGTAGCAATGCACAGATTCACATGACTTTCATTAAATTGGCAAATGTTCAAACGACACCTGTGCACATACACACACACAGATACACACATACACACACACTCATTAGAAAGTGCACTGTGTGTGTGTGTACACACACAGTGAGCTTTCTAATCAGTGTAGCATACACCAAAGCAAAGTTACTGCCATGCTTAACATTAATTCGCCTAGATGGTCACACTAATTCTGATTTAATTACAAGAGATCTAAAAGCGACCAATTTTAAAACATCACCTGATTGCTCTACTTTCACTATTCTTCTATCAATACACATTACTTTTCTTCAAATCAGTTTCTATGATTGCAAAACAATAAAAATAGTCCAAGGTAGTTTCAGTCAATTTTATTACAAACTATATCATTTTGCTAGCTGTAATTTACTATTTGCAAAATCTAAGAATTTTTGCCACAATTTATATATTTTTGTAACTAATCAAAACATTCACTGCTTTTATTGTCAGTTTTTGCTCAGTTCCATTTCAGAACCATTTTATGCTAATTAGTATTTTATAACTAAAATAATAAATAATTCTTCTGTTTATATTTACACAATAATTTAATGTTGCAACATTCATTATATTTTAAAAGCATTTTAACAATTTATTCCATGTGAAAGATATGGAAGAACAATGATTAAAATTTTTTATCAAAATATCAAAGACACTGAAATCTCAAAGAATGCCAGCATTTCAAATCCTCTTTAATGCCTGCTTTGGTAAATATACTTAAAAATTTTATCATTTTTAGCAATATTCTGTTAATCTGAATTTTATTTAATCATTTGGTTTATCAACATTAGTAATATACAAGGTAAATGCAAATGATATATAATATTTTATATATAAACTGAGAAATGATTAAGAAATAAGTGACATCTCTTTGTTGTATTTTTACCCATTACTTGATACTTATTTGAATCTTTCTTTCATTAAACAAACATTATATAGACAGGCATTGTCAAAATCAGTTATCTCCAACAATCGATTGCCAAGAATGCAGCCTTAATTATATTATTTTTTTTTAAATGTAGAAAACTTTTTCTTGTCTTAATGAAAGATTTCAACATTTAATGATTCTGTTTTCATTCTTCTAATCAATAAAAATCTACCTCAATATTGTAATTCGTTTCCTAATCACAAGATCTGCTTAAAAATGGTTTGATGCTTTTCTATTTTAATAATCAATGACTGATGTAAGAGTATTTGTCATTCTTGTATTTACTATCAAACTATTTGGTTCCATTATAATAATTAAAGATTTATATGAAAAACAACAAAAATCATGCGTCATTATCTAAAAAGAAGTATAAGGTTGCGAGAAAATAATTTCATTCTTTTAAGATTAATAAATAACAAATGAAGTTTTCATTAATTATGATTTCTCCTCTTTCAAGCCCTAATTATGAAAAGCCTAATTTGGGATACAGTCCATCTCTTCTTTGAACATACATACAAACTATATTTTCAGTTGTTATTAAGATCATATTGTAAACAATGAAAACATTTAATTAATGATTTCATACTGTCATCCCCTTGCTACTCAAGACAGACTACACTGAGCAACAAAGATTTTTCTTAGATAAAAAATGTTTACTAAACTAAAATGAATATTCTAATTCTGAATCCATATTCAAAATTATTCTAGCACATAAGTATTTTGCTTTCTACACATAAATGAACATTACTGAGGAGATCTTGTTTGACACTGATCAACAAAAAATAAATATCTGTCACCCAGACAAATGATGCTTTACTGGACTAAATTGATTCAGGTCTTGGAGATAAGCATATTAATGGTCATGGTAAATATATTAATAGTATATTAGTATCAATTTGAGCTGGCAACCTGGTATTCATTCATGTACAAACTTTCTCACTGAGCTTAGATCTTTTGTTTGGCTAAAAAGCAATGAATCTGTCAACCTCCAGCATGTTACAGACAATATTATGCTATGGGGATGGTTTTCAGCCAATAGGACTGACAGTCTGATTAAAAAGAAATAAACCTATGAAGAATGAACAGAATGTTCTTATTTGGGATCAAAATATTAAACAATCTGGCAAAAAACTTGATCTGAACAAAAGTTGAATTTCGAACATGACAACACCCTTAAAACCAAATTCTCAATAAAAACAATAATATCAAACAGGTGTCCAAGCAAGAGTGCAGAACTTTATTATTATAACAAAAAAGGATTGCAGCTTTTAAGGCCAAAAACCTTAGCGAAAGAGGAGTTGGCCAATATTGGAAAAGAATTTAAGGGGAAGAATTACAAATAAATGTAGACCATGACTTTCTTCAAAATAACATAAAAGAGAAGTAGAAGATGAAAATGTAATTACAATTGATATAAAAATATAGACAAGAGTTCAGGGCAAAGATTATAATTTGAAGTTGATGCTTACTGTAAATGAATGATATTAGAAAATTGATAGATCAAAGATTTGTTAGGAAAAATATTAATGAATACTTCTATTTTATGCAATCTTTAATATAAAACATTTCTATAATTATTTTTTAGAAAAGAATTATGTGTGCATATCTACATTTCTTAATTTATATTTGTACATCCTCTTTGCAAAAGATTCTTTGTGTGATAATATTGTTTGTAGAGATGGATAGGATTTTATAAAGAATTTTCCATATAGACTTCATTTTAAAAGTAATTACTTTAAAAAATATATCATTATATGTATCTGGTAGAACAACTTCAGTACAAAGATGCACTTTCTGTTTTTTTTTATGTCAGAATTTGTTAATTTATCTGTTTCTTATCTGTAAATACTAATGTATAATTTATAAACGACTTTATGCATACTGTTCTGGGAAAATATTCAATATTATTAATGTAAATGTCACATTGTTTTTAAGGATCATTGAGAAGAAGCATTTGTGACAATTAATAATCAAAAAGTTTTAATTGATGTAAAATACATGGAAGGAATAGGAAAAACCTATTTTGGTTTGAATTGGATTTTGGTTAACATTAGAAAATGTTCTTTTTTATTCTTTAACAGATTTGTTTAACTAAAATAAATATGAACAGTGATTGGTAAGTGACCATCCTCAATATTTGTCATTTACTACCAGATAATCTGATTCTTTAGTATTTTCAATTATGAAAAGAAAGTATAACAAACTGAAAATAATTAAAAAGTGTAGGGGATTCACTTGCATCATAGAAGCTGAAATTAACCTTGTATTCGCAAGCATACTTGACAGAAAATAAAACATACTTGAATGTCAAATTGTATGTTAATTTCATACAATTTATTTATATTTTTGTGTATTTTTAGGTTGTTTTGTGGTACATGGGATAAAAAGGAGAATTTACTCTGTAGTATTAGAAGCCATATCACAGAGAGAAGTCAGACATGTGTTGCCCCACCAAGGTTCATGGTGAAGAGATTGAATTCAATTGTCTTTTGGTGGGATATCTGTATTTCTGGTAGGAACAGCTTTTGTTGCATGCTGGGAATATTTTTATTATTTTTAATTTTTATTTAATTTATTTTATACAACATTTTTACGTTATTATTTTATTTTATTTATAATTTTAATTATCATTATTATTTTATATTTATTTATTTATAATAATAATAATATCCCTACAATGGAGAACAAGACTTTTCTGTTATCATTATTTAAAAACATGTAGACTATGCAGAGGAATATTTTATTTTCAACTCCCACACAAATGAGTTTGAAGAATAAATAGTGACAAAAAAAGAAATGCAGACAGAAACTGAGTCTCTTTTGCTGCTGCTGCTGCTTCTGCCTGCTGCTGCTGCTGGAGGATGTGCTTTTTTTCAATAAAGGAATTGATTATCATGCCTACAACTTGATTTACAGTATGGGTGTACTCTCAGAGAATTAAGCAGATTTAGCAGAAGCAAACACAAATACAAGAGAGATGATTAAAGGATAAATTGAAAAGAAAGAACAAAAATGAAGTAAAATATTAAATTAGAAAAAAAGATATTCACCAATGATAGGAAAGTCCATACAGTTAAATTCAGTAGAATAGTTGAGTTTACTGTGTTTTTTATATTTATATTTAGATTATTTTTTGATTTTGCAAATATGAAGAATGACCAAGTTGGGCATTGCAGTGTGAAAGATTCAAACTTGAAATGTAAAATGACTGATTAAACAATTTTTGAGATTTTCAACTAAATATTGATGCTGTTTTGATTAAGCTAAATTTTTTCTGAGGATATAGCACAACAGGATTTAATTGCTATCTTAAAATAAATTGTGTCTAGCTTACAATTGTATCTAGTTTACAGTCTAACCATACAAACATTTGGCAGATATTCATTTTGCTTTAATTATTTATACTACATAGTCTTGCATTTCACCATTTTTCAGTCCATTAGAATTATTGCCTCACTCTGATATATGTTAACCATTTAACATATATCATTTTAAAAGTGACAGAATAATTATTTAAATTATTATCATTATATTCAATTTTTATTCAATAAATCAAGAAAAGTTCAAGTGACTTATATGGTTAGCCAACTCAAGAGTTTTGTGCCAAAATGCTTGATATATCTAACTTTCAAGTTAGATTTATCAAACATCTCTCACTGATATATATATATATATATATATATATATATATATATATATATATATATATATATATATATATGATTTTAAAACTTTAAATCATCCATCATATTATTGATGGGTTATGAGGGTCAAACTCAACTATTTCAAAGTAATCTGTATCATCAACAATGCTTGGTAGCAGGTATGATCTTCAAAATTAGTCATGGATCATTGGTTCTAAATATTCTGGTGAACTGGATGTCTGAATTGAGGCTGTGTACCTGAGGAAACTCATCTGGAACCAAATATTCAAACAAAGCTGAGGGTTGCCTATACAACAACTGTCGCAAATCAACAAAAATGAAACAATGCAAATGTGCAATTTGCTTGTTCATTTCACAAACAATCTTTTCTTGATTAGGTACATTATATTGAAAGAAACATGGCTTTCTTTAAGTTGACAAAGTTACTCCCATCTCAACTTTCCTAAAAATGAAATCTTCATCCACCAAAAGACATTCCTTGCCATTTAGTTGTGTTGCCACAAGTTGTATATCCTGACTTGAAAATTTCAAACATTTTGGTGAACTGTAATGACTACTAGAACACCAGTCCTCATACCTCACAAATCAACTATCCAAAAAAAAAACTAATGAAATGAGGTATGAATGTATTTTTCCCTACCATGTCCCCTAGAGATTACCTCTTTTTCTGGGCTAAGGATACTGATCAGCATGTGTATACCAATGCACACCTGGTTGAAATAATATGAAACCAGAAATTCCAGATTTTTTGTCTATTTTTGTCCATTTCTTCTTAGAAATTGCTAACTGTTTCAATTTTCTTTATGCTAACTTTAATTTTTATGCACAGTTGTCTTATTGTTTGTGTGTGAAAAATTTTTCTAATAAAGATTTTAAGTATTACATTTAATTGGGTAAGTCACAGTTAAAAATAATTATAAAAATTATTCATCATCAATTATTCATTATTTTTATTCTTTAAACCATTTAATTTAATGGCATTTTGTCTTGAAAAAAATTTAGGCAGTCCTTTTGGAGGTTAGTATACAAATCAGTATAAATATCCTCATTGTAAAATGACCACTTATATTCTAGTTATTTATATACATATGCATACTTGCATATATTCAACATCTGTTCAAAACTGTTTCACATATATGCAATAGATATATTCATTAAAGCTAAAACTTAAAAAAGTAAACTAAACTTGAAAAAGTTGAGTTCTTATTATTTCAGTAAAAAATAAATTTAATGTTTAAATTCCTGAAGGAGTCAACAGACAATTTGTAGTATTTACCTACTTGTATTTACCTACTTGGAGTGAAATATTTAGAACAAACTGACAAATACTCTTGTCAGAAATCTTTTTTAGGATCTACTAAACTTTTGGAACCCATACATAATATACAATAATAATTTAATATCTTTTCTCCTGTTTAAAACTGTTCATATTTCTTTTCTATTGATTAATGATGAGAAAGAAAAAATTCAATATAAGTAATTGTATACTAGTCAGCAGTTAGCAGCAGAATGGGTCCAATACAAGAATAATAGCAGATCAATTAAAACCCTGGTTAGATAAGGTATCATGGCATCATGGTTGAATAAGATTTGCAACTGAAAAATTTGAGAATTTTTGTTTGTTCAAACTTTCTTTTACTGATTTAAGAAAATTGAAATATGAATCTTTATCAAGGTACTGATAATTTCTATACTTTTATCATTTTCATTAAGTCAAGAAAAAATTCAGTTATTTAATCTTAATTGATTATAATTATATTAAAACATTTTCTTTCAGTTCAGAATAATATATATATATATATATATATATATATGTATGTGTATATATATATATAAATTTCAATTTATTTTCAGCTAAGAAAAGAAACATTTTTGTCTGAAAAATCATTCCCCCATTGACTGAAACTGGAAAGTTTGCCTGACTTTATAGGATGAAGAGTTATTTATATTTGGATTAATATCCTTATTTTGTTATTAACATAATGTTTTGGCTGATCTTCTTTGTCTGCTCTTCTTCTTCAGCAGAAAGAGAAAACTCTAGTCCCATTGATTAAATAAAAACTCCCTGAAGCTTACTTGGATTGGCCACCACAAGAAGAAGGCTTTGTGCAATTACTAAAATGCTGTCAAAATAAAGCTGATAACAATAGTTCAAGTGTAATTTTGTTAAATTATAGAAAATGTAAAATGAAGAATTTAAAGTTTTGAAATTGATGTTAAATGAAATTTTAAAATAGAATAGAATCATATCTAACCGTGCAAATCTTGGAAGTAGGTTGCATTTGGAAAGACGGTCGTAATTTTATTTTATAAAGTT
Source organism: Acanthosepion lycidas (assembly GCA_963932145.1). NCBI lineage: Eukaryota > Metazoa > Mollusca > Cephalopoda > Sepiida > Sepiidae > Acanthosepion > Acanthosepion lycidas. The sequence goes on along the minus strand of OZ010592.1, from coordinate 65,938,873 downwards.
TATGGTCAAGTAATGCATTAATGGCATTTATTATTTTTTCTTTGTGAAACAAATTGCTATAAATTTATTGTTCTTCATTTTAATAACAGTTTTTTGGTCTCAAATAAAAATATATCAAAGGGGAAAATATTTATTAATGAGATTTAAAATTTCTTTATGGCTAATGTTTTCATTAAGGACTGATTTCCTCAAACTAGTATGTAATATTAAAAGATGAATGGAAGAACAGGGTGTATTTTATAAAGTACACAGAATATCATGGGAAATGAATCTTACAATTGTTTACAATAATAATAAAACAATTGACATTCTTTACATACAAGATGGACTTCTCTGTAAATAATGTCAATATTAAAGTCATTAACAGTATTGCATGAAAACTTTAATATTTATTAAACAGGACCAGAATGTGGTTAATATATTTTAATAACTCACAAAACTTTGTTGTTTGCTATCAGTTAAAATATAATAGTCACATTGGGTAACAAAGATGAAATAATGCAACTAAATTTCATTGTTTTATGAATTTTTTAATTGATTATATTCTGTATTACTTATGGAACTATGTTTTAATTTTCATGTCTAAAAGGAAAATAGTATTTGATGAGAATTTTTCTAATAATGTAGAGTGAAAGTTAGTGTTTTAAAAAAGTATTTAAATTAACACCACACCACAAGCATTGTGTATGTCAGATAACTTTTCTAATGCTCTACTATCTTTAAATCATGGAAACAGAAAATATTCAAGCCAAAATTGACTTTTTAATCTTTAATCTATATTTCTCTTATTGTAGAAAAATATAATTTTTTTATAAATGCAAAAATACAAGAATGATAATTTGGAAATGTTGCAGAAGACATAGCAAGTTTAATAAAATCATAGACAGCAATGATGATGATGACAACATGCACACATTTATTTGGAGGTTGATAATAATTTCCTGCAACCAAATCCACAAAATATAAGCACTTATTAATGTATAAAAATAATTTACTGAATCATTTGTAAACAACTGGTAAAAACATAAACTTGTTTTTATACTTTTAAATATATCTCATATAAATATAAATATAAATCTTGAATTTTTGATTGAGAACAAATATATATGCATTGAATTTTATATCATTGCTAAACACAACATTAATACATCATTTGATGCATATTAATATTATTAATTAACAGTAATTTCCTACAGATTAATAAATGAGGTATTAATTGACAGTAATTTTCTGTACGTAAATAAATGAGTTATTATTAATGGTATAAATAACAAATGTTATCTAGAAAATAGGTTTTAGTGTAATAGAATTTTTTTTTAAGGCAATTCACCCCAAGCAAGGTGGGAGTGCCACTAGCATGCAAGGGGGTCACAGAGGATTGGGAACAAGAGTAAAGAGACAGGTTTGAGGAAAGGATATGGAGAAGGATGGGAAACAAGCTTAGGGTGTCAGATGTTGATTGACATTATACATGAATATTGAAGATTATAGTCATTGGGGAAGTAAGTAAGGGGAAAGGAGTTCCACAGACAGGAAGTGTGGGAGAAGAAGTTGTTTGCGAAGAAGAGACAGTTACATTTAACCATTTTGACAGTGAAAGGGTGGGACCGAGATGCCATCCTGGTAGCTCGCTTAAATTCATGTAGTCCGGGAACCAGTGAAAGTAGCTTCTTGGAACAGTTGCCATGAAAATACTTATAGAAGAGACAGAGGGAGGCTATGACACATTGTGGGATAGCGATTGTAGACTAGATGCCAAATCAGGACCTATCATCTTGCATCAGGACCTATCATCTGAATTTTGTCAAGGACCTCGAGACACACAGTGAGAGCACCAGACCATAAATGACAGCAATATTCCATGCAAGGACAGATGGTTGATTTATAGATTTGAAGGATGGACTCAGATGAGAAAAACTTTCTGGCATGACACAGAGAGCCTACTTTCCTAGATGAAACTATAGATTCAATGTATTTATTCCACCTCATATCAGTGGACAGCGTGAGACCATGTAGGCATAATGAGGCACTCTCAAGGAGTTGGGAATCAGTCATTCTGATGGGAGACAGGAAGGGTTCTTCGTGGTGGGTAAAGGAGAGCAGTTTCAAAACGAAAGCATTAAAGTTTAAAAAGCATTTCCTGCCCCAGTCAACCACAGATTGAGATCAGCAGCCAGATTAGTTTTGTCAATGATGCCAGATTTACTATTGAAGCAGGAGTAAATAGTTGTGTTGCCTATGTACATGCCAACTTTGGAACTGATATTTGATAGATTTTAAGTATGTGCAAAAGTTCCCAGCACTCTTTATTGAAAACTAAAAACTGAATAAACAGCAGAAAATTATTTTTAAAAAGAAATATTTTGGAAATGTTTGCACAGACACAATACAAAATACATCATGAGATGACTGCAATGGTTATCATCACAATGGCTGAAAAAATGAAGGAAGTATATGAGCACACAGAATCACAATAGATAATTTCTATCACCTTAGATACATGTAGTAAAAAAAGTCTTCTATGAAAAATATGATATTCTGATAGCTCAACAAATTTAATCAATAGTTACTGGTGAACAAAAAACTGATGGCACTCATTCTTTCTTACTTTTTCTTTCATTATTTCACATAACACAAACACATACCTGTATATATCTATATGTTCATGTGTGTGTGTGCTTGTGTGTATGTCTGTGTGTGTGGCGGGTGTATGTGTGTGTGTATATAGATATAAATATATATATATATATATATATATATATATATACATACACACAAATGCACATACCCACACAGATATAGATTTAAGTAGAAAAATATCTGTATCTATCAATTTTTGTACTTAAATATATCTATGTGTGTGTGTGTGTGCATGTATATGTAGAGAGTTTGGGAGAAGGAAGAGGGAGAGAGAGGGAGAAGAAGAGATAGAGGAAGAAGGAGAGAGAGGGAGAAGAAATTTGAAAGAGAGAGACGGAGAAACAATGAGAGTGGCCTGAGAGAAACAATGATGTTCACTCTTTACAAGGACCAAGGCCACTTGTGGTTACAGAGTATAATTTATGTGAATATGTGGAGAAGACAATGATTAACCCTAGAAACAAACAGGTTAATACTGTAGTCATTGGCAAAGCATCCTCTTGGGAGTTGGTTCCACAGAGCAACAGTTCTTGGGAAGAAGCTGCTCGAGTAGGACTCACATCTCACTAATGGTATATGAAGTGAAGGAGAGTGGCTTGCTGCAATGATTGTGGCATGGTGAGTCTTAGCTGTGAAGGTAAGAACTGGTAGGACTAAGGAATGTAGTTCATATGAATACTTTCCATACTTTAAGATACTTAATATATGGTGGTTGCATTACTGCATATCATTTTGGAGAATATCTACAGAGGTGCTGAAAGAATGTGGCTCTTTAGCCCAGCAAGGAACCTACATACTCTACACTCCTTAGACTAGCCATTGACAAACACACTCTACCACAATCTGTACACATCAAATTGAGCTGCTTGTGGGTGTCTTCAGGAAGTTCAATGGGGATGCCTTTACACACATCTCTTTTAAGCCTGGCGTGCCTCCTCTTCTTCTCCTCAAAGTACCACCTTCCACTTCAAGCAGCCTCATTCCAATTATTGCAATCAGATGCACATTTTTCCCAGTGCTCACAAGGAATGTTGCATTTCTTCAGTGAATCCTTGATGCAGTCCTTAAAGTGCATCTTAGGTTTGATGGCATTTCTCTTCTCTGTTTGCAGCTCACCATAAAACAATTGTTTTGAAATATGGCTGTCATCCAATCTGACAAGGTAGCTCACCCACCAAAATTGATGTTTTAGTATCAAGGACTCAATACAATCACAACTGCTCCTCCCTAGCACATCTACATCACTAACAAACATTTGCCAGGGAATGCCAAGGTATGATGCAAGCAGTACTGGTGTAATCTCTCAAGCCTTTTCATTTGTCTGCGGTAAACCAACCACATCTCACAAGCATAAAGAAGTGCTGTAAGTACAGATGCACAATAGACATTTAGCTTTGTACTCACTGAAATTCTGTGCTGAGACCACAGATGTTTATTCAGTTTTCCAAATGTGTCACTAGCTTTTTGCATGCTGTTTGAAATTTCCACATCAAGATCACAGAACATGTTCAATGTGCTCCCAAGATACACAAAAGCACAAACAGCCTTCAACCTTTAACCACAGACAAAGATGCTTGGTTCATGATATGACTTCCCTGGAGCTGTTTGGTACAATGACTACTGTCTTTTTTAGACTAATCCCAGTGCAGTGCATGCATTAGAAAAAGCATCCATGAGACGCTGCATATCTCCATCTGATTGAGTCATAACTCATCAACATATAGCAAATCCCTGATCAATGACAAGTGAACCTTTGATTTTGCATCAAACCTCCATATGTTAAACAGCCTTAATATATATATAGTCTTAATATATATATATATATATATATATATAACTTCCATTAAGTTAACCGTTTAAATGTGTCAATATTTGCTAACTCAATCATGTCTTCTCTCCCCCACTCACTTCGTTAATTTACATATGTTTAATACGGCCTGTCAAAAATGTATAAATTTTCTTTTCATTTTTTGTTTGGAAGTAAAGTCTGATGATTCGCAGTCCTTTAAAAAGGGCTGTGGTGAAATAATTTATTACATGGAACCTTAAAGTGGTCTGTTTTTATTTAAATTATTTGCTCTGGATTTACATTGAGCTCTCTGGATTTTATCCTCCTTAGGGATTACCTAGTTTTTCATAAACTAACTATATATATATATATACATATATATATATATATATATATATATATATATATATATATATATATATATATATATGATGTATTACTATTAATATAATATATAAGTCTTACAATATTGTGATGAAAATTTTTAAAAATTAATTATTCATATATGCATATATATATATATATATATATATATATATATATATATATATATATATATATATATATATAAGATTTATTGAAGCCAACTAACAAGGTACTGTGTTTAAGATTTTTATTTAATTTTTCTTGTGTTTATGTAATTTTTTGGGTGGGGGACATTTTGATAAACTTTAGTATATCAAAAATATAATCACAGTACCTTGTTAGTTGTCTTTAATAAAACTGGAATAAAAGAGGAATTGCTGCCCAAATGCACAATATATATATATATATATATATATATATATATATATATATAATAAAAAGGCTTAAATACTAATATTCCATGGTCATAATTTATTCCGTTGGAATCGTAAATACGATTATATTCATCAGACCTACAAATTCAAAAAGAAAACTGAAAAAAAACCTACTCCGGAGTAGTTTTTTTCAGTTTTCTTTTTGAATATTGGTGTTTAAGCCTTTTTATTATATCCTTACTCTGTCCTGGACATTGAGTTCTACCTGGATTCTATCCTCTCGGAATTTTTTATTCAAAGAAATATACATGTGTGTATATGCACCTGTGGATTTTGCATGTATATGTATATTTACCACTAATATTATCTATCTATATCTATATCTATATCTATATATATATATATAAATATATATATATATGTATAATTAATTTATAAATTAACATTTTTATTTCTATATCAAATATTTATTATATAAAACTTCTTACCCCCATTTCTGTCACAACTATTAATTTTCTTATAAATTTCTTGTTGTAGGCAATGAAATTAAAATTCTGTTTGTTGTGAGTGCTTTGTTATGAATTAACAGAGTTCTATTATATATTTAATAAAGAAAAGGTGAAAATAGTATATACTTTATATGAAAGTGACATTTCACTGTCCTATGGAAAAATGAAGAAAAACGTTGAAAATTATATGGATATTTTAAATGACTTGCCAATAATGTTGACTACTTGTCAATAAGGACATCTGAATAATTTTTTCATAGATTATTGGAATCCATTCCCAATTTGATACCTTGTAAACACGTTTAGTAATTTGACATAGACATCAATTTGACAGAAATTACATCTGAGTACTCTTAAGTGCCTAATATTTAGTGGTGTTGGAATTTTCACTAAACATGCAATAAATAATTGGGTGGGGGTCTAAAAGACTGAATCAGAAAAACGTGTAGAAGGTCAAAAAAAGTGAAAATTATAAACATAATGATCTTGATAAGTTTGGTAGTGTGGAAAACTTTCTCAAAAAATAAAGTAAAATAAACATCACCCCACTTCTATTAATCACTCAAGAGTAAAGAGTTAAAATGTCCAACATTATTTATCAAAGAATATTATAGTTAAAAAGCATTATCTAATGGAAAGTAGACACTGAATACAAGTATGATATTACATTGTTGTCTGAACAATCAAATGGAAAGACAAGACATTTTTACAACCAGGAGAATATGAACTTTAAGTCTGACTTCAAGTGATGATTTTTGTTAAAAATCTCAACTTTATAATGTCTCTAATGTGGTTATCATTTGTTTAACAACATCTTTTTCTAACATTATTTATTGAAAATAATGCATGTTCTGATTTCTTCAGGAATACTTTAAACTTCTCAGGACATTAACTGAAAATTTTGCTCTCAACTCTCATAAAAAACACTTCTTATTAGTATAAAGGTTTTAATTGTATCTTTTCATCATTTTTTTTTTTTGCTACTGAAATCAAGCTGACATTAAGAATTGGAACTTATGCATCTTCACCTTTGTGCAATACCAAATAAGAATAGAAATTATAGCTTTACTGTACAAACTTTTTCCTTATAACCAGGATATGTTTTACTTAGGTTATGTCAGTTTATCTCTATGCAAGAGGAAAATACTTTGATCATTATTAAAATTTGGATGTTTTATCTGATGCACTGAATTAAATTTGCTTATTTGGAATGTCTATAGAATAGACTCCCCAGATATAAATCAGGAAACAATTTTAACTCAGTACCTCAGATAAAAGATCCAAATTTTCCATTGTCAAAATGTAATATTCCAAGTGTGTATAAAGATTATTCTGGCTATTGATACACATCAGGGATAGGTTCTCATTCAAATCATTCTAGAAAATCTACTCAAAGTAATAATTACTTATATTACAGATTAGCAAAAATCTTACTGATTTACTGATTAAAAATGACATGTTACTCACAAATATCAAATAGATGTAATCTTGCATTTTGCATGTATAATATCCTCACAGGGACAAAATATTTTAATGCACAGCAGGATTTATTTCTTCTGTATCATTTTTACAGCAACTATTTACTTTCCCTCCAGTCATTCATTCATTGTGGATTTAGTTAAAGCCTCCATATATTTGCTATCTGCATGTTGTTATTTACAATAACTTACAATAACTAGATATAACTTTTTAAAAGTATTCTTCATCATAATTAAACTTTTTCAATCCCAAAATATTTTAAGACTCCAGCAGTTATCACTAATTTTGAATAGGTTGAACTCTGAACATTGATTGGTCAATACAGAACTTTAATCATCTTTGATGTGAACCATTCCTGAATATATCTGGCTATATGATTTAAGTAATTCTCTTACTCAAAGTTGAATTGTATCTTAAATAGAAATCCTTAGTGGATTTCAAAAGTTTTTCTATTTTTTTTTTTTTGCTGTTGTTCAGTAAGAGCCAATCAAAGTAGATGGTTACTGAAAGAGGTTGTTGAATGAATGGTAAGAATAAGTGGTAAGAAGTACAGTTTATGAGGATATGTGGAAAAGATAATGGTTAAGACTGTAGTGGTTGGGAGAGCACCTGAAACTCCTGAGAGTTTCTTTCACAAAGCAGTACTTCTTTGGAAGAAAATGTCCATGTGGAACTTTCTGTTTACTAATGGAATACAAAGGGAATGAGAATGGTTTGTACCAGTGAATGTTCAAGGGCAGGTCTTAGCTGTGAAGGTCAGAATTGGTTGAATTAAAGAATGTAGCTCATCAGAATATTTACCATGTAAATAGCAGAGGCGAGAGGCTCACAGTATTTCTGTGGAAAAAGTTCTGGTTGTAGAATTGAAAAATTCATCATCCACAAGGATACCTTGAGGCTTTTGAACACAAGATAAAAACTTAGGACTGGGCAGCTCCAGCCCAGATATGGCTGCAGTACTCAATTTTCAGTTTGATCTGGTTCTTATAAAAGTAAAGCATCGTGGGAGGAATCAGGTACTTTCCAGCATCTATGGCAATGTATCATATATATACAAGTTCCACTTTAGTCCCAATAAGCATTCGAGTCAAGGAGCCCCTCTGAGAGAACACCCTTTCATCACAATAGGTGAAAATTAAGGGCCTACTTAAGAATGATGGAATGTAATATGTATTTTTTAACAATAACTTATTTCAAGTTATTTTTATAGACAATTCTGAAAATTGTATCATCATGTACTTAACATTCTTGGAACTGCAGATAAACTGGCCATGACATCTCAAATTCTTTCAGTCCTATTGTTTGGTCTAGTTCACCCAAACTGAAAGAAATTTTTTATGTTCAAAGGAAAAGCCATAACACTAAGAATTTCTATCACTAGTTACTGAAATGGGCTTTCTTAATTTTTGTTTGTGGAAATGTTTTTATTTACATTTGGTCAAAGTTTCAATAAAGGCATTTCCATTTATAGAAATATATGCCAAATAATTTAAGTGGTTAATTTTGCAGACTGAATCTTAAAGTCATGATGTAATAAATGGAATCAACTGCAGACTTTTACAAAACCATCTTTAACCTATTCAATGCAGATGATGGGAATTTCTATCATCACATTTCTGTGGCTCAATTGCAAATGATGAAAGTTTCTGCTTAAATTAATACATTAATAAAACTCATTAGGAAATTAATTTCAGTTTTAGCTTTTTTTGTTATTTTTTAAAAAAGTTTAAATGCAAGCTATGTTACAAAACTCATTATTCACATTGTAATTAATTGTTCTCAGTCATTTATCTGATTATATTTGTTTTAAGAATATGAATTTTCAAACTCATCTGACAAAGTCAAAACAGAAATGTAAAATAAAAATCTAATCATAATTCTTTTGAATTTATTTCAATTCTCTTAATTTTTTACTACATAATTGAATTCTAAGTCAAATAAGAAAATTCATCAGAAAAATTTGTCTGATAACTGAATAAATAGTTCTTAAATTGTATTATTTTATGTATTTAGTATTTACTCATTTTTAGTTCATTAATATGTGCTATTCTCCAAACTTCAAGTGTTGGATGTTTTTAAACACAAGTTTCTTTCAGATTTGTTATCTGATAGTAGAGAAATGTTTCTCTTTGTACATTCATCTGTGGACATCTTTGTCTTTGATGATTTTAAGGCTCATCACATCAAGTGACAGTTAATCATTGTAATGCAACTGATGTTGCCAGTATTCAGACTTTCAATTTTTCCAATGCTCAGTCTCCCAAATAGTAGATTTCTTTACTCTTTTCCATAACAATTCTCATCAACATGCTTTTTACTCAATTTGTTCCTTACCTCCTCACCTGATTCTTGTTGAGCTTCACAACTCTGGCAATTTAGATCACACTGTAGAATTTGTTGATATTTTTTTTGACTCATCTATTAGGCATGAAACCCCTATTCACAAGATTGGGATTCTTTTAGTGATTTTCTTCATGATACTTCTTGGAGAAATATTTTTCACCTTCTCATTTTGAATTGTGCCACTCAAGTTTCTTATGTAAAAGCTGGTATCGATACGTTTATGCCAGATAAAACCAAAATCTTTTCCACCTTTTCCACCTGCCTGTTCAGCTGCTATAGTTCACATGATTCACTTTTTCTGGATATACTAACATGATAACAAGAGATAATTGTAAATGTATCTACAATGAGGCTATGTCTTTGTTTGCTGACCAAGTGAGGCACTATATAGCCTCTAACAAGTATTGTTCTCATGACTACTAGTGGCTATGTAATAGTGTATTAAATAATGGTAAGACATTTATCCTTCCTCTCTTTATTCAATTTGAGGTGTTATCATATTCTGCTTATAAAGCAAGAGATTTCCAGCTTTCATGACTCTGTCAATGAGATGCACCTCATCAGTGCTATTAAAATTCCTAAAACCTCAGACCATGATGTTTCTACCACTATGCTTAACTATTGAGACCAAACACTTTTTAATTTATACCTTACTATGAGATTATGAAATTCATCAGACAGTCCCAAAAATCCCAACAGTCTGATTTTGTTTAATTTGATCACAGTATGCTGCCTCAAAACTTAGAATTTTGTTATATGTGCAGACTTTAAATTTAAAGATAGAATGCAAAATTTTTCTCTAAGATGACTAAAATACAGCAGTTTCATTTTGCAAGTGTTCAAATTTACAAGCACTTTTTTATAAAGAAACAACAAAAATTACCCCAATGTAAATCATAAAATAGGAAATAATCATACACAATTAATGGTGAGATATATTTATGTAAGTATAAAAACAATATTTTCTAAGAGAAGGAGATTCATTTTGAAGAAAATTTATTGATTACATAAAATATGAAATATTTAAGTTTAAATAAATAATAAAATTTACAAGAAAATTGAAATTTGTATTAAATTATACAAAGTTTCATTAATGAAATAATATACTCTTTTTCTTCTTCTATATGTTGTGTCCCTTCAGGATGTGAATGATCATGGCTCTCTACAACGTCCTTTGTAACTCTTAAAGAAGTTTATCTTTTTGCACAAACTTGTTAAGAGGACTAAAAGTATTAGTTTAAAAATTATAGAAAAGCACATTTTGTACAACACTATCAATGAAAATTAAACTCATTCATTATTTTCTATATTTCTGTTTGTTTTGAAATGTGATTTTTCTATCAAGTTATTACAAATATCCACACTCACCAATGAGTAAATTTTCAGAAATAATAGAATTCTCATGTTTCTATCAAAGAACATTTTGCTTCTCCACTCAACATCTTTGGTTTGCTAACAAATACTTCTTTACAAACATTGCAAAGATGGAATTAGTCTCAGATCCAATTACCTGCTATATTTCCTGCTTTTCTTTTTTCTCATTTTTACCTAGATTCCCCCCACCCAAACCAAATGCTTGTCGAAGGAAATATATAGAAACCAGAACAAAATAATTACAACTAATTTGCAGTTAAAATGTTTTGAACTTTATATTTTTGTGCTACAGATAGGTGGATGTGTGCAAATTACAAATGACTATTCACCTAAATAGAATCAGTGGAAGAACTAAAGTGGAAATCTTTAAAATAGTTTCTTCTATTAGAGAAGATTGACTGAACAATTTTATTTTTGTAAAATATAAGGAAAATAGTTTCAATTAAAGAGCTATTTATTCATTAACTCAGGCTCTGAGAATAATTTATTATGTAAATATTTAGCCAAGTAAACATTAATTCTATAAATACATCATTGTATTTTCATTTTATTTTGCTCTTATTCAATTCAATATTTATTATTCTTTCCAAGTAACTGAGACAATTTACATTTTCCAAGTAACTCGGACATTTTACATTTTCTGATATTATGTATGATTTAAATTTAAGTATTTTACATGTGTAGAATTTTTTGTTCAAATCTCATGGGAATATACCTTGATTTAAAAAATGGCACAATTCACTAATATTTTGCTACGGGGGTCAATCCTCCATGATAGAAAGTAAAAATTCTAATTCCTTAGAATGTGGTTGGTAAAGATCTCACTTAATGTGAGAAAAAATCCAAATTCATTTCATCTCTGGAAATATACCCTACAATCAATGGAATATTAGATCTAAAGTTCAAATATAGTATACCATTAGTCACCCAGATTATCATTCAAAAAACTGTACTTACAACAAAAACAACCAAAGAATTATATTCAGTATTTTTAACAACATTTGGAATGACAATGATTCTTCTCAAAATTATAGACAATTTAGGTATAACAATTGTTGCATTAATGTTTATCTTGCAATAGTGATAAATATATTCTTAAAAAGTATGTAACTATGATAAAATATTTTACTGCATAAATTAATTTCATTATTCTATAAATAACTTGAAATAATAATAATTTTTTTATTTTTAATTTCTGAAAAAGATGCATTCTATCAATCTATAATACGTTTTCATCTTTATTTGATGATGATTTTATTCCTTATAAAAACTGCATGGTATACTATACATGTAGTTCTTTCTCATATTGATTTTGAAAAATTATCATTATGATTATATTAGAATTTTAAACAAAAGCTATAAATCATTCCAATTAGCTTCTTCTGACACATTACCTGCAAGCAATTGCCTTGTCAAGTATCAAGTAGAACTCTTCAAGCTCCTAAAAACCAGCATCTCAGTACATTCCTAATTTAGTTTCCAATCAAGCATTTAATCAGAAAATTTTATTTACCTGATTTTTTACAACCTATTTATTTCACAGACTTCTGTAATGGTCAACACATCAACCATTCAACATGGCTCTACAATATCAAAACCCATTTCTATGAATATAAGTATTCATTAAATTCCACTTATTCAGAAATTAAGGATAATTTTTTCTACTTATTTTGAAAATTCTCTGGCTTAAATCCCATGAAATTGGTAAGTGTTTATTTTTGTCATAAGTGCCATGTTTACTGATATATTTTTTCAGTCTGTATTGGTTATTTGGGTTGCAAGTAATTTTCTGTAAAATATTTCACCACCTGGAAGTCATTTGTTCCCAAATCTGGCTTGCAAAATCTGAGATATAAAGAGTAGGATAAATGCCTTCATTATATCACAATAGATACAACATGCACACAAACACGCACACACACACACACACACACACACACACATACACACACACACACACACACGCACACACACACACACACACACACACACACACATATATATATATATATATATATATATATATATATATATATTAGGTTGGTGCAAAAATAATCAACCTAATATATATATATATATATATATATATATATGAAGAGAGAAACAGACAGACAGATGCAAAAAACAAAAAAAGAATTTTTTCTTCAATCTGATGATGATATATTTTAAAGTTTTTGCAAAGTAAATTCAAGAATATTTTTCATATTTTCAACATTTCTCATCATCATTGATTTTCTTTTCCTTGTGTTTCTTACCAGTTTAGGCACCAGCCATTATTTTTCCATCTGAAATTGCCTGATGCTAATTCTGTTGTTCATCTTTTACTTGTTTCATAGGACAATATAGAGAAGCTGTATCATTTTTTTCTGAATTCTGTCTGCGAAGTTCTGTAAATATTTTTTACTCACTCACATATGGTATTCATTTCTACATTTTCCTTACTAATGAGTTTTTTCATAAGAGACTTTCTACATTTATTTTTGCATTTTATTTTACAATGTAGTTCATCAGAATGATACACTAAAAATCAGTAAGTATTAAATAACTTAGATTGCCAGAAAAATATCAAGAATATTACAAAAATGTTAGTATGAAATAAAATAGTTAACATTTTTTAATCGTATCTCAGGAAAGCTTTATTAGTTTACTAATAGTAGTTGTATTCAATTACACCAGCAAAATTTAAGGTGTTTGACATGACATCCATCCAGATATATAATAATAGATAAAATATCAAGATTTCATGTGAAACCAAATTAACAAAATATTTCTGCAAAACAAATTATTTAATGGATGCAGATATCTTTCACCTCAAATTTCAAAATTAGTAATTCACAAAAAGAACTAATTTCTATGCTAACAGTTTCTTTTCTCACACTTCTCGCTTGTGGAACTCCCTTTCAGCTTCATGCTTTCCAGCCAACTTTAATTTGCAAAAATTTAAATGTAATGTCAATCACTATCTACTGTCCTCCTGATTACTCTTTTCTCTTCCTGCTCATTATTAATGTTTCTGTTCCTAATTCTTCTACATCCTTTGTGTCTTAGTGGCTTTACTCCCTTTCATGGGGTGATACCAATTAAAAAAATGTGGAAATATTACTTAAAGAATAAAGTAGGTAAATATGATGCCTCGGGAATTTTTCAGTTCCAGTTAGTCACACTTATATTAAATTTGTCTATTTTTAGCATTATTTGATGGCCTACATTACAAGAATATTAATAAACTTTATCTTTTCAACATTAAGAAAAACTAAAAGTAATACACAATGAACTCTAACAGAGTAAAATTAAAAATATTTGCTACAAAAGGTTGAAAACTTCAATTATTTTACTGTTACAATTATTTTTCATCATAATGCATATAATTTAATTAAATTTTCATAATTTCAAAGATATAGCTAAGGGCTTTTAGGCAAAGCACTCAAAATAATTTATACTGATAATTAGATTTATCAAATATGCAGCAATCAAAGAAATAAAAAAGTCTTTGATTAGAATTTATAATCAAATCATACAAAAGTTTTATTACACACACACAGGCACACACACATACATACATTAATGATACAGTTCTTTCATTTAATAAGTTTTGAAATCATGAATTTAATTTGACAGTTTTAAAAATGTAAAGGTTTATAAAACACCTTTGAGAAAGAAATCAAACACATATTGTCACAAAATATATTGATTGTTCCCAGTTAGCTGTCTCTAAAATCTGTTATTAGTACAAAAAAATGGCTATGTTATAAAAGGTAAACATATAATAGACCATGGAAGATGTCAACACATTGAAAGAGAAACCTCAAGGCAATATGACTTGAAAATAGAAATTATGCAAACAATAATTAAGAAACAAATGGGCAAAAACTGGAGTCAGTGTTTATGACAAAAGTGTATGAAAATTGGCTGATCAAAATGGAAGTGACATAGAGAAAAGCCAAATAAAACCAGTTAAACAACTACAGAGAAGCATTCATAGAGTGTTGATGAATTGACAACACTGAATAATGTGATATTCATTGATAAAGCTTTTGTTAAAGCTTTCCTTCTGGAAAGATATATCAACATAAGGATATGGCCTACAAATTGGGAATTGTAACTTATAGTGGAAATTTTTAAAGTATGATCAATAATAAGATTCCATCACAAACAACTGAGCTATCAACCATTATTCAAGAAAGTTGAAAGTTATTTTGATAAAGAATTTGTTTTTAATTAGTGAAGCCTATGCCTCAAAGAATTCAGGTTGTCAGAGCAACCAAAGAAGTACCAACAAATTGTGACTTTTTTGGTAATTCTGTAACTTTTAAAAATAAAAACAAACATTAATAGAA
This sequence comes from Acanthosepion lycidas, assembly GCA_963932145.1. Lineage (NCBI taxonomy): Eukaryota > Metazoa > Mollusca > Cephalopoda > Sepiida > Sepiidae > Acanthosepion > Acanthosepion lycidas. The sequence goes on along the minus strand of OZ010592.1, from coordinate 65,923,662 downwards.
GATAAATATAATAACTAATTTTCCTAACTTAATCTAAACTTTATTTCTTTTATTATTCAAAGATTAAATTCAATAAGTCATTATGGAAATGAATGACATTGAAATATCTTAAATTTTAGGAATAAAGAAATGTTAAAATGTCACAATTTACATTTGTATTCTTAATTTTAACTTGATAAAAATAAATTTGTAAAAGATTTTGTTTGTAGGCAAAAATTATTTCATGGCACTGTAAAAAAACCTGCATAATATAACAATGTGTTTAATGTTGCTTAAAATTCTAGCTCATAATTTGTGATTTATTTAAATATTTCACAGTATTTTGCAAATAATGTTATTAATTCTATAAGGTAAATTTCATGAACCTTGGATTTTGTTATCTATAAATCTGTGATTCATTTCCAAAACTGTCATATATCATTTTAATGTTGTATCATGGTGGACAGCTGTGGAAAACACTAAATGACAAGATAAAATCTACTATGTGTTTATCCGTAGCAACCCATGGCATGACTAACTCTGACTGTAGCAGCCATAGGCAAAATGCTTTATTGAAATGTGATTAAATAGTTACAAGTGAATTAAATCACATTTCCCATCTCAAAATATAAGAATTACAATGTTCATTGTTAACAGACGATGAATATTTACATAGTCTATGTCATTAAGATATGACATTTTAACAATCACACGGGATAGATGACTGTGGCAGAATTCCAAACGAACGTTGGAGTTATCAATGAGATATAGCATGTCTAGGCCTCTCACCACATTTATTTAATTCTTGTTTAGGAACCCAAACTGATATAAGAACAAGGGATAAAGCAAAGGTATCAATATATATATATATATATATATATATATATATATATATGTATATATATATATATATATATATATATAAATTGTATTCAACAAAGCGTACAATAAAGAATATATACAAAAAAAGAAGCATGCAATGAGTCAGACAAGATTAGTCTCTCTTTGACTATAAAAGTTTATCAACATTCTCTGAAAAGGAAACGTAAGAGTTATTAGTCTGTTATAAATGTTTTAGACAGTTCTGCCGTGCAAGAGAAAAATTATGTAAGTGTGATAGAATATGTAATTTGAGAGCGAGTGAGAAGATGGGTGCATGTGTTTGACTGATGTGGATTCCAGTAGCAGTCGAAGTCTCACTGGTGTTGGTCCTCTTTTGTTCTGTTTATATAGGTAGTCATCGAATTAGAAAATCATTCTCTACATGCAGAGAATCTGATTGGTTGATACTGACCAATCAGTGCTTGAGTTTTGGGGAGACTTCTGGGAGCCAATTCTCACAAAAGTGCACAAAATTTACTATATGAAAATATAGCGATTTTAAAATTGTCGCTTCAGATAGCAGCATTGCTTTCTGTCCAATAAATGAATGCTGTTAAAGATTTGAATGCTGTTAAAGATTTGAATTTGTAAGGGTGTATGTGTGTGTGTGCAATGATGATGATCACTATACTACCTTTATGCTCCTAGAATTGGCATCATTCTGGTCATTATTAAATTTCTGTTCTGTATCTGATTTGTTTATAATGCAGCCACTTCTCCAATCATGTGGTATGATGGAAGGGGTCTGCTCAACAGTGTCTGACACAGGTGGTGCACCATAGTTAAATTAATCAGATATGAGTGCTGATCTTTAGTTGTCATTCTCTCCTGATGAGCATATGTGTCTTTTATTTCTTCTATGTTTGTCCTGATGCAGTTGTAACAATATATAATCTTAGTTTGCCACATTTATTAGTTCTTAGTTTACGAGTTCTTTTCCTGTATGCCAATTATAATATTTCTGTTGATATTTTGGGCATTCAGCATGTCTTTTACAAAATACAAATGGATTTTCTGTATGTGGATAAAATAAACAATGCTGTGTAGGTAATAATGTTCTTAGACAACTACCCTTTAGAAGTTATGCAGATTTTACTATTGGTACATTTCTTAGTCCTAGTAAAGCTAAGATCTTTCTCTGAAATTTTTATTAGTGCTTTTATAGCTTCCACAGCACTATCTGCTTGTCCATTTGATTGTGGAAATCATGAACTGGTTATTATATGTTGAAAGTCCACATTTCGACAAACCATTTGAATTCTGCTGATGACTGATGTTAGGCATTATCTGAAATCAAAATGTCGGAGATTCCATGTCTACCAAAAACAACTTTTAGCTTTGTATAACTGGTTAAATTTCTCAGTTGAATCACTTCTGTAAACTTTGAATAATAGCCAATGAAAATTATGTAATCATCTCCTTTAAGGGAGAATAGATCAACACTTACCTTTGACCAGAGCAATAAGAAATCTCTTGACACATGAGACGCTCTTTTTGATTATCTGTTCTGAATTTGGCACATGTTGCACATTTTTCAACTGCTTTTTGTATTTGCACATTTATGCCAGACCAAAACAGTATATCTTATCTCTGGCTTTATGTTTACTTCTCACCACTCCTTGAGGAGATTTGTCCATTTGCCCAGCGTTGGGTCGCGTCAACATACGCTGCGCCTGAACTTCCTGCAACGGATGTGTACCGAAGATAAAGAGAAGGAGGAGGAGGGCGAATTCTAGAAGGAAGACGCTCGCCGATCTTTCCCATCTCTGGGAAGTGTGCATGCGGGAGAGGTGGAGGCAAGCTGAACGCCTCAAGACGAATGCCTTTTCTATGAGGAATGTCGAAATGCGCTGTGCTGCCTGTTACAGGTGAAGGATGTCTCTCTGATACCCAAGCGTTTTCTCAGAAGGCATTATATCAAGTGTTAGTGAGGGTGGAAGCCAAAGACAAACTCCTGTGCATTCTTGGAACAAAAACTTTGTTACTGGCAAAACTTAAAAAACTTTGAAGAGCCGACACATTTTCTGGTGCTAGCATATTATACGTCTTCCGTATTTGTCAATTATTTGCTCCAAGTACTTAATCCTCTCTAAGAAAAACTCATACTTCCCATCTTTTAATTTGAATCCGTAATCCTGGATTCTCATGAACACCTGCCAAATGTGCGATTTCTAATCCTAGATGTTCTCGCTTTTCATTAGAACGTCATCAAGATAGGTTACCACAAAATCCAGACCATTTAACATCGTGTCCATGACCTATTGAAAAATGGAAGGAGCGACCTTAACCTCGAACGGAAGTCTTAAAAATTTATATAAACCTTTGTGGGTGTTTATGCAAAGGAGCTTTGAACATTTCTCGTTCACGGGTATTTGTAGATAAGCGTCGCTTAAGTCAAACTTAGAAAAATATTTTCCTCCACTGAGCTTAGCGAATATCTCCTCTCGATTTGGAAGGGGATAATGGTGATCCTTAAGGGCGCTGTTCAGCCGTGTAGAGAAGTCAGTACATACACGGATTTCTTTGCTCTTTTTTTAATATAAACTGTGGGAGATGCCCATTCACTATAATCAACCGTTGCCAGAAGTCCTATTTCCTCAAGTCTATTTGAGCAAATGGAACGCGTTACGTTTTCCCTTAAAAACTGTGTTTATGTCTGGCTTTAACTCAAACTTAGAGGACACTTTTGTGCATTTCCTAGTCCTCCACTAAAAACGTCCGTAATTTTTTTTAAGTTCACCTTTCAACTTTTCTGCTTCGTCAGAAGATTTTTATTGCAGGTTTGATTTAGTTATTAAACAGATCAATTCCTCATGTGTTTAACTCTAAATTTTATAAGAGATATCAACTTGTAATTTTTATTAAATGAGATCATTTATACATAAATGTATCTTATGTGTTCACACACACATATATATAAGATTTATTATATATATATAAGATTTATTATTATTATTATTATATATATGTATATTTATTTATTATTATTATATACATATATGTCATATTATATATATGTCATATATGTCATTTATATATATATATATATATATATATATATATTTATATATATATATATATATATATATATATATATATATATATATATATATATATATGAGAGTGTGCATGTGTGTGTATATGTGTGTAAGATAAAAACATCTACTCAACAGAAACAAATTTATACCTAGACTAATCACAATAATTTGGGGCTTTTGTGATTAAGGTGAGTCTGTTTTTAGCTTAATGTTCGTCATGTAAAGAAATCAGCACATGCCAGAAGTTGTTTTCGAATAAAATATCTTGGAGCATATTAGGCAATGATTATGCAAATGCTGGAAGCAACTGATGTTATGGTTTGAAATTTTGCCTGAAGCCATTAAAGCAATGTTAGATTAGCCAATAAAGCTTCTAATCCAATACTGTATCTTCGACATCTTTCAAGCAAAAAATACATCCATATTACACATTGTAACATTTAGAAACACACTATAAATAAAGATCAGAAGTATACGCACCCACAACAATCCTAATTTCTTTAAATTATTGTGAGTTTTGTATAAATATGTTATATATTTATTGATTGAACTGACATGATTACTTACATCAAAAATGGCCTGTTGTCAGTTTTACGAATATCAAGTAAATACATAAAGTGGTCCAGATAGAGCACTTCTACGTGGTATAATGGTTAACAAGCTTGTTTCGCTAGATCAATTATGAATAATTAGTGAGTTTTATCATCACTGGGTACTTTATATCGTTGGCCTTAGTAAGTTATCTGGGTACTTCGACATGGTTATATATATATATATATATATAATGGTTATCTCGTTTGGTTAGCATAAGATTTGAGTAGTGAGTTCGATCCTCACTGGATGCTCCAAATTTTTAGTCTTGTGCCACATGTAAGTTATGCTTACTAAATCGCTCAAGAGGTCCAGAAATTAAAACATTTTTTTCTATTTGGTGCCTCCATTGAGTATTTTCTTATTTTTGTAAAATCACTGGTGAGACGGTAAAATGGCTATACTTTTTTTTTGTTTCTGTTTATTCCAGTATTAATTCCGTGCTTAAAGATTTGATTACAAATGCTCTGCATTCAATTTCTGTGGCCTACAACAATGTTTGCCAGACTTTGTTCTTGCAATTTTCACTTAATTTCGCATATTTCCTAAGTTTTACTTTGTGAGCTAATAGTATAGTCACTCTCCCATGATACTGTTTGTTAGCTGTTTCCTAGTGACATTTGATAATATTATCATATCTGGTTCCCGGGAATATTAAACTGGGAATATCATTTGTTTTCACAGATCTTTTTATTAATCATCTCCAACAAAAATGTTATGTTTTCTTGAATAATATTAATATAAAAAATAAAAGTGAGTTCTTACGATTTTTCTTACTTTCATTACAAACATAAGAGCAGGCCAAATTTACATCTTGCAAAGAAAGAAATCAATTAAGGTTGAACATTTTCACTTGAATCGGCGAAAATCACAATGATCACTATCTGATTGACAGAAAACTAGATATTTTAACAAATCTAAATAAACATTTATTAAAAATAATCTTAACATTAGAGCAATTTTTATTTAATCTATTTTAAATGAATTTATTCCAAGCAAGGCGGAAATGCAACTAGTACGCAAGAGGTTTCAGGGAGTGAAAGTGAAAAGACTGAGCATAGGGAGGATGGAGGAATGGACAAAAGATGAACGGGATTCAAGAAGATAGAAGATAGTGACTGACATTGCATTTAAATTTTTGAAGATTGTATTTATCAGGGAAGCAATTAAACGGAAACGCGATACACAGGTGGGAAGTGTGAGAAAATAAATTGTTGGAATAGAAGTGGCGGTTGCATTTAGCTATTCCAAGCGTAAACAGGTTGGACCTAGATGCCAATCCAGTGGCAAGCTTAAATTAATGCAGTCGGGGCATCAGGGAGCATTTACCATGAAAATATTTGCAGAAAAGACAGAGGGAAGCCACGTTATGTCGGTGGGAAAGAGAGTGAAGTCGAGATAGCAAGTCAGAATCGATTACATTGCAGGTCCTTCTTTAGGCTTTGTCAAGAACCTCAAGATGAATAGCAAGATCACCAGACCAGATATGGCAACAATATTCAATGCAAAGGCGAATGGTAGATTTGTAAATGGAAAAATGGACTCTGACCAGAAAAAACCTTCTGACACAGTAACGCAACATTCCTTGCACTAGATGCATCTGTTTATTCGATGTCGTTTCTCCACAGTCAGTCGAAAACGCGAGGCCAAGTAAGGTGCAGTGCGTTGCTCTCTAGGAGTTTAGCGTCAGCCATGTTGACGCCAGAAACAAAAGTTTCTCTATGGGGGTTAAATGAGAGCAATTTTCTTTTGGAGGAGTAAAAACTTACAAGCCATTTCCTGCCCCAGTTAACCACAGATTGGAATTCCTTCCAGCAGGAATTTAATATTTATTTGATTTAGCTACGTCAAAACTTCCCAAAATTTTATTTAAAAAAACAATGAAGACGTATCTTTATTACACGGTTGGCTCTCATCACTCAGTACGAGTCAAAGTTCAATTTGAGTGGGTGAGGTGATATTTATTACCAAATGGCCGACGACAGAGACCCAAATTCATGTTGACAGCTTTATACTAAATTCCTTCCGTACGGTGGCCCGTAATAAATATCAATATGTAAGCAAATTATTTTCTAAGATTTGTTTTTAGTTGGTCAAGATTTTTTTTAAAAAAAGAAAAACCATTACTTCTAAAAAGTTAATTCTGGAACACATTATGTCACATGAAATATTGACTATAAAAAATGAAAAATAAAACTAATACATTTACTATTCTTTTTTGGTTTCTATTAAATAAATACTTTTTTTGAAAATAATTATTATGATATTTAAAGAAATAAAATTTTCACTGTGAAAAATTTCTGCAGCAAATTATTTTATTCTCAGAATAGTCTTATAGCTTACAAATAAGTGAAATATTTGGAATAATCGGAAAGAGTTTTACATGGAAGGCAAGTGCAAACAATGGTTTGCATGCAGGCATGAGAAATCAATGCATGGTCCCCCCCAAAAAAAAGTAACAAGGAGACTAACGCCACCAGTGCAAAGAAATTTGATCTCAACCTGTTCAAAGGACTCAGCTCCAAACCTTTAAAAAACGGTCAGTAAAAAGAAAGAAAGAAAAACCCTTAATGAAAAAGACGCAGAAATTTTCTTGTTATGACCTTCGGGGTTTGGCACCCTAGTCTGAAAGAAAAGAGATCTTGTAATCTAGGAAATTACTCTAAATAACATGTGATAGAAAAGTGGTGGAAAAGTACTAATAATGAAAAAAAAGTACTAATAATGAAAAAGAAAATACAAAGTAAAATACTATATAAAATCTTAGCGAATCCTATCACAACAGTAAGTAGGATTCGCAAAGAAGAGAAGTCAGTGAGTAAGAAGACTGAAAGTACAGGCTTTTATAACAAATAGATTACACCTGATTATTTAATACAAATTAAAACTTAACCGTATCAAAGGTCTATAAATATACCCTCTCTTATGTCCAGCCTTTCTTCTATCCTATTGATTAAGGTGACTTATTTTTAATTCTTTCAACACTATTTTAATAATTTAATCTAAGAAAAATATATCTATTTAAATAAATACATTCCTATGTCATATTTTGAAATTATGTGGTCCTTATCGTCTTCATCTTCTGTTAATTAAAGTATTTTCTAATTACTTTAGCGAAATTTAATATTTGTTTCTTATACTATATATTGCAATTATCTAAATTCCGTATATATATATGTCCTTATTTACAATATTAACTTTTAATATATTTGGCTAATATTTATACAAATTCTGTTGAACGTAATGTAGGGGACATAGATTTATTTGTCCTTTTAATCAGTGTGTTGATACACATGTACTCAGCTCCTAACTCTCTCTTTGCTTCACTTTCTCTGTCATTCAGCTTTTTGCCTATTTTAATTTTTCTTATATATCGTAGTTACGTAGTACCGCCAATGGTTTTTGTTCTTCGGGGTTGTCTTTCTGGTACCTCTTAGTTGTCTAAATTCCTCCATCAAGATTGGTATTTCGTTTTCCCTGCGATTTGCTTTATAAGGTTTCTTTGATTGCTTGGATTCTTCTTGGCCATATCTTCATGCTACTAATGGGAGAGTGACAACTGAAATTCAAAAATTATTACGAGTCTGTGCACCCGTAGTTAATAATATCTAATCAATAGCCGCGTAATATTTTAAAGAATAATTGCAGGGAATATTTTTTCAAAATCATTGTATAATTATTTATTAAAGAACATAAAATTTTTAAAAACAAAATCCTAGAGCGCTACAATTTTTGAAGAAAGAGGGACTTTTAAAATATCAAATAATTAAATCGGTTTTATACACAATAATAAAAAGGTGTTGAAGGTTTGCTGAATCTGACTAACAAGCTTCAAGATATTTACAGTAACTGCTGTTCATAAATGGTTATTTATCTAAGTAAAGGGAAGGCTTATCACCGCTTAACTTCAGTGGTTGAACCAAAATTATTGCTTTCAGGGTGACTTGATCTTAAACCACTAATCTTTTGAGTATGAAACTACATAAAATTGCCTATTTTCTAATTATTATTAAAGCTTATTGACAATAAAAGAGACTGAAACAAAAAACTGCATTGCAAATCGTGAAGAATTTGCACAGATTACATAATTGTAAAAAGAAAAATCGACACCGTTCCTCATCTGTTTATCCGCTTTTACAGAAACCTCTAACCAAAATGGAAATCGAAAACTGAATAAATGTGTATTAGATGTGCATCAGTTTTAAAACCAAATGTACTTTTCCAAGGTTCTGAAATTTAATCGTGTCCAGTGTTTTTACCGGAACAGGATCTGTCGTCTAAAAAGAATCGACTATTTCGTATAAGCCGGAAAGAGAAATACATCATTCATTTTGACAATTACTTCAGTTCTTTTGAACAAATGCGAATCTTCCTCTTAATCTGTAAACTTAAGGTGCCATTTTATCCACTATTTTTTTCACCTCTTTTTCTGATTTTTGCCAACTTTTCTACTCTTTTTAGAATGGATTTATGCTCAAATGTCGAAGAAAATGGAAATTTTTATAAAAATATTTTGAAAGTTTTAGTAGCCAATTCAACAGTGATTTGATGAGACCTTGCCGACAATCTGCTACTTCGCTTAAGTTCATAAAGTCCTAGGTACCAAAGAGAGAAGAGTTCGTCCGTACAATTACCATGAAGCTACATTACGGCGGCAGGAAAATGACTGAAGTCGAGACGCCAGGCCAGGACCAGTAATATTGCTGATTCTTCTTTGAATTTTATCAGGAATCTCTAAATATGCAGCAGGATTTATAAATTTGTAAGATAGATTCAGCAGATAAAAAGGGGATCCAACATTCTTAGCAGCAAACTTAGCAATGGATTCAATATAATCTTTCTACTTCATGTCAGTCGAAAATGTTAATCCGAGAACGCACTCTCATGGAAGTTAGTATCTGTCATACTGATGGTGGTCAGGAAGGGATCTTTCCGGTGATTGATATAGAGAAGTTTCGTTTTAGAGACACAAAATTAACAAGCCATTCCTTGTTCCAGTTAACAATAAACTATAGTTTGTTTTTTAGATCAGCTACTAATTTGACCTTATCGAACTGATCAGACTTACTATCGAGACAGAAGTAAATGATTGTCATCAGCATAGGTACCAAATTGAGAACTGATCTCATCAGGAAGTTCATTTATGAAAATTAAGAACAGAGCAAGTCCAAGGATAGAGCCTTGTGGGACACCTGCATTAATACAAAAAGATTTAGGAGAGTGACCGTGTAGGACAAGTTTCATTTCGTGATATGATGAGGAAAATTAAATCAGTTTAAAAATTCGTCAGGAAATACCGTAGCCTTTCAACTTATAAAGATCGGTAAGCCAAACCCTGTCAAACGCCTTCGAGATGTGTCTAAAGTAACAGCTTCACCAGTCCTATTTAAAACTAAAATTTAAAAAATTTAATCTTAGAAATAATCGTTGACCTAGAAAAGCGAAAACTATATTGCTTGTCAGAAAGAAGGCCTTGCTCTTTGAGATGCTTAACCAATTCAGACTTGATTAGGGCCTTTAGTAATGTTAGTAATGTTTTTCAGTAAGATTTTTTTTTTACTACTTCATCAGTTTAGTGTTAGTTATCAACAATTTACTTCTGACATGATTGCTGGTAACTTTACAATATTTATTGTTTCTACAGATTTTGCTTGGAGAGAAAATAATATCAATATATTAGAAAATATGAAATTATGACTACCCGTAAATGTAAGTATAAAATAGAGAAAAAAATCCTCTTTTTGTTTCAATAACTCTTGAACCTTTAAAATTCTTTTCATGTTCTTTTATAGTTGCTTATAGAATTAGTATATTAGAATTTTACAGGTCAAGAGTTATTGCAAGAAAAAGAGGATTTTTTTCTCTATTTTCAAATAATTGTAGAAGGTGTTTATCTATTTCAATATGTAGAAGCGAGATATAGAAACGTAAAATGTATCAGTTTTAAAATTTTAAGTCATTTTTCAAAAAGTATTTCACTTTGAATGCTTATTCTCATAATTCTCCGGAAATACTCAGTACTTTTGTCAACTTATAGAGATGCTATCGTTTGGATAATTTCATTTCTTTCTCACATTTTCAGTTCTTTTCAACCTTTTACTAAATAATTTGTGACTTTTTCAAAAGTTTCAATATTATTATAATATGGGGATTCATTTTCTTTGAAATTATTGTTTTTTATTTATTAATTCCTCTGTGTCAAAGTTGGAGTGTTAGTCAGACATCATTCAAATTGAATCGTCGTGACTTTCAAGAAAGAACAATCCAAAAAGATTTAGAATCCCAAAATTATATTAAAAAAAAATGTAGAGAGCAGATAAAAATAAAAGTTAACAGAAGAAAGTTTTAAAAATGGTATTTTGCGGGAATTAACTTATGTTAAATAATAGTGTAGCAGAATATTATTTTTATGGCGAATGGTATCTCGGCACAGACTTACCTTTGAGGTAAGATAGAGGACAAAATAAGGAAGTCGATTTTGAGTGGTTGAGCCAGCATCGGAATGAGAAAGATAGGTGTTCACTTTCTTGTCTGAAACAGCTCCCCAGTGAAGACATGTTCTATCTACTTGATAGATAGAACATGTCGACATTAACAAAATAGTTAAGTTAAAATTCTCTTTGTTGAATGTCTTTTATCTCTGGACTCAAAACAATTAGCGACCACCAACGGCGAGAGAAGAATGCAAATTTATTATCGAATTGACGCCGTCGCCCAAGATCTCCCGGTATGAAGGGCTATACAACACTTAGAGGCAGATTTCGAATAACAGGAGTCAACAGTTTATGACTGAAATGTTCGTTTGATTTGAAACAATAGTCATTTTCATTGTTGGTTACGCTTGTTCCTTCAAGTATTTGGTGCGTCATGTTACATTATGCGCATAGTAGCAGGTATTTTTCGAATCTGTTGGCGAACTATTTTCTTTTAGGTAGCTTCGTACTCGATATCGAGTTGAAAAAGAAAGGGAATCCAAAATTGGTGGGAATATTGCCGTTGGTCAGGTAATGTGTTAGAAGGCCTGTCATTAGCTTTTATTTACCTTTTATTTCCTTGTCTTTGATAGATGATTATCACCAGGAGTATAATTCATTCATGTCGTTTTCGCCTTTTGTATAAGTTTTAGTGAAAAAATTGTAAAATTTCAGTATTTCCTTTTATCATTATTTCATGAATATTCACACAAATCACTGGTGCCGGGCGCCAGGGATGATGAGACAATAAATTTGTTAGACTCTTGATCATTTTCCTCTGTATACTTACTGATTCATGGACAGTCGTAATTCTTCATTCAGTCCCCAATCCCTCCAATCTATTGTGTTTTGGGCAGTGCTTCTACCGCGTTAGTTTTTTTTATGGATATAACTAAATTTTGACGTTCTCTTTGTTTTTTGTTCATCTTTAACTGTGAAATGAGTCTAAGTCTATAATCAGTCACACTTTGTTTTTATTATTCTCAAAAAACAAAATCTGTTCTAATTTTGATGGGGAATTCAGTCTGGATCGCAAAGTCTCATGATATTTTTGTCTAAAACTGCTTTATGCTGATGTTTGTTTACCTTGTCGAAGCCAAATTGTTTGGACATTTACCACTGTGTCGCCTTCCTTACTTTATTATACTCGTATTTTTTATACTGGCGCGGAAACAATTTAGTGCATTTAATCATGGCGTGTTTTACAGTCTGGTGTCTTTCGCTACAAAGCGCAAATTTGTATATTTTTCTTGTTTTGTTTTTTTTTAATTTTTGCTTACTTCTGGATTGCAATGATAAAGCTCTTTCTGCATAAGCATCTCAGACCATTTCGACTGAGATAGTTTATGTTTGCTTTTTATAGTATATATGTTGCGTTTTCCCCTCTTCGTTCTTTGAGATTCACAATATTCCTTTATTTAACTTTTACCACTTATTGTTATGAGTGACTATATTTCTCTGTTCCATTGCTATGGGGATTTCCCCAGATACATACATATATATATATATATATATATATATATATATATATATATATATATATATATATATATAATTATTTATTTAAAAATATGAATTCAACTCGCATATATATATATGTGTGTGTGTGTGTGTAGTATATACATGTATGTATGGTTTTGCATGCGTTTTGAACATAAAAATATAGGTCCTCGCCAGATTAGATAATCTTCATATTTATTGTTTATAATATTTTATTTGTAACCTGCAGTCGATATTATTTTTGTCAAATTTTCTCAATTACACAGCGTCCCTTGCAATTTTAATTTCACCCGCCCCATCTTTCTTCCCCACCACTTCCTTCCTTACCTCTCCCTCCTTCTTTAAGATTTGATCGGCCATGGTGTGTGTATTGTCACGTCGATGTGTATCCTTATACTGTTTTAGACATCCGTCAACAGTCTTTTTCCCCCTTCCACTCACACCTAATTTTAAATAAAACTCTCTCTGTTAAACCCCTCTCTTATAAACTAACATTCGTCCCACACTCTCATAATTACTCTCTCTCTAAATTCTATTTTTATTTCCGGAGTGGGTTTTTTCTGTTTTCTTTTTGAATTTGTAGGTCTGATGAATTGGATCGTATTTACGATTCCAATGGAATAAATTATGACCATGGAATATTAGTGTTTAAGCCTTTTTATTATATCCTTACTCTGTCCTGGACATTGAGTTCTACCTGGATTTTATCCTCTCGGAATTTTTTATTCTAAATATACATGTGTATATATGCACCTGTGGATTTTGCATATATATGTATATTTACCACTAATATTATCTATATATATATATATATATATATATATATATATATATATATATATTTATGAATAAAAATGACAATAGGAAAACTGGTCCAATGTGGACATTATCAAAGCAAAATACGAAAAAGAAATTAAATGAACAAAGTAACTAACAAAAGCAGAATGTACCTAGCAACTGGAATGTAGAGAAACGCTATTTTCATATTTTTAACTGAAAAATAACGTCAGTAATTGTCACGTGTGGAGAATATTGTCATTATATCTGTGTTGATGTATTCAACCATTTTCTTTTGATTTTATGTATCTGTTGTGTATATTTGTTTGTAAGAGCATTAATTTTGTTAAGAAAGGTGAAATAGGGAAAAAACCTGGGCGTAGATTAATATTTGGGTAATTTACTATGGCGGCACTCTCCAGAATTTTCCTTCTGAGTGAGTTATTTTCTTTTTTTATGAGTGTAGCATTTTTAAAATCATAAAAAAAGAAAATAACTCACTCAGAAGGAAAATATCCATTTATATTTGCTTATATATATATATATATATATATATATATATATATATATATATATATATATATATATATATAGCAATTAGTTATTTCTTTAGGAACACAATAAAAAGGTTTCTTACTCAGTGTGAAATTGAAATAAAGTATTTGTTTAATTACAATAATTTATGTTAAAAGAAGATGGGTTGAGACGTTTGCTCAAAATATTCTTTTCAACACCTAATAGATATTAAGCTAAGCAGAGAAAATGTTTATTAGATGGGGGCGTACATTGCAACAACGATTGAGAAATACTGAATATTCTATCTTTTGCAAATAACTTTCACATTTCGTGCACGAATTTATTTAAAATTTGATTGTTTACTTTTAACAGTATCTCAATTTGATATATGTAAACAATCTGACATTTCCTACTTGACAATTGAAATTTACATAATCATTTACATATGTAGTCATTTCATGAATACTCTCAGTGTCAAAGTATCGGTAAAAATGAGTGGAATCTTCGGTGTTCAGGATATCACAAATAGTAGAAATAGAGAATGTATCAGAAACGCAAAAACTATCATTCATGCATGCTGGTAAAACTCAGAAAAATGAGATGTCAAAATGAGATGCTCCCAGTCGGTTGTCTCAACGATAACAAGACAAACTTCTTCAGAACGGTCCAACTGCACTTTTACAGTCAAAACAACAGCTAGACATTAACGTCCAATCGATATGCCAATTGTAGGGAAATTTACAAGCCTGGAATGATGCTGGTATAGCTGCCTCTGGGTCCACAAAACTCTGACGACTCCATGAGCTTGAATGTGACAGCAGTATACCGGCTACTACTAGATTTTAAGCAGAAACAGAAGCGTTTAATCTAGACTCAGTCAGTTATGTGCCATGCGTGATACACGCTTAGGCGATTATATATCTTTCGATACATGATTGACGAGGCAGATTTTTTTCTCTTAGTAGGTTGCCATTTCTTTCTTCGGTAGACCAATTGCCATTCAAGGCTATAGAACCCAGTCTGTCCTGCTATTTACCCATAGCTGAAGGGAGGATTCATACCATTCCCAAGGGTATTAGCACGTAAGTGAATGTAATGGATTCGACTGGAATTCGAACTCGGTTTCTCCAATTCCTCAGTCCGACCTGCTACCCAGTACACCTTCGTGTCTCCTAATCTAGACTACTGACATTTAATTTTTTTTTATCAATGGAATCTGCTCATTTTCACCGATGAATCAAAATTCTGTATTACCTTCGGAGATCGTGGCACCTCTCCCCGTCCCCTACTGTGTCTAAAAGTCACATGAAAGATTTGATGCCAAATGCATAAAAATGTAAATTTCCCACAATATGTCATGGGTTTTGTTTGCATGTCTGTCACTGTTGTCAGTAAGATTTGCTTTTTTGATAAAATCGGTTAAAGCTGCTGTCAGAATATCCGAGATCATTTGTTGTTGATTGGCCTACAAATAGCCCAACTGTACACCCAATGGAAATTTTACGGATAATCATTAAGAGGAGACTACGAAAACAATATCCATAAAATTTTGAAGAATTAAAATGAATCGTTAGTGTATGCATCGGTGGCACCGGAGGATTATCTTAGATTAACCAGTTTATTTTCTCAACAAATGAGAGAAATGATGTTACAATAAAGTATTAATGTTACTAATACAATTTTTCAAAACTGTATTCATTACTAAATACTTTATTTTGATAAAAAACAGCTTTTCTGTCTTTTTGTTACGAGCTATAACAATATTCAAATTTTAAAATTTTCACATTGCTAAGAAAAATTGGTTTGTCTGTGGAATACTACTTGATTATTTTTATTATATCGAATTGTTATAACTTCGAGGGGGGGAAACTGTCCAATTTTAAAGGAATAAGAGAAAATGTGATTCGAAAAAAATGCAATATTTCATTTTTCTGGAACGTTTTGTTAGTAAAATTGGGACACAATTAAGTTCATGAGATCTTTATGTTTGCATTTAATGCTCAAACCTATTAATAATCAAGTAATTAAATCCCATCTATTGCTACAGTATTTTCTTTGTATATCACTAAAGCAACACTTATGTCGTGTCGCGTGGTGGGCTTATTGTCACTTATCTATGGACACTGACTATGGAGTAATACCGAAGAAATATTTCTAATATAGTTGATGGAAGAGAAATGCCGACATTGAAAATAAAAGGTTTTCGTTTTATTTACTGTGACTTATCACGTTCTCTGATGCATAATGTCATTCAACAGTGGTAAGAAATTTATTTATTATTCAAGTTTTCACAATAAAATTGGCAGTAATATAAATATTCTATGCTGATTTCAGCTTATTATCTGATTATATTACAGATTTCCATTAATGTTCGAGATTTTCATGAACTATTCATCATATTGCAAGTAAATATATGTATATTTTATATATGTTACATATATTTCTTTTTTAATTCAGATATGTATAAAGATTAATATGCATCATAAGAAATATATAGACTCATAAGAAAAGAAAATATTGTTGCTATAGAGTAATAGGTACACAACTTTCGAAACTGAAGAAACATTGAAGAGAAAGCAATCAAAAATGAAACTGAAAATATTAACAATATTAGAACAAGAAAATAAATGAAAAAAATGAAAAAAAGATAATCAATAAAAGTGGATTGACATTCAAGAAAATATTTTAAGAAGTTGGTGATGCGAATGTAACGGGGAGAAAAGAGATGCCGAATATTATGAACATTGGCTGAAGACACGAAAGTAATGAAAGTATCAGCTTTAAATAAACATCACATGGATGGAAATATAAATAAGAAAAATATGAAACATAAACCTCAACAGTCATATTTAGTGTTGAATGAAGAGTTGAAATGGATGTTTTTTTGCTGACTGGTTTAGTGGTCTTGGTCTTTCATGGAAATAGTCAATCAACATTATTCAGAAGACAACAGAAGTGGGTATGGTAATGTTTTGTGTTAATACTGTAAGAATAAAATTAAAAAAATTTTCAAAGTTGATGATATCAAGATAAAGGTATAGAATTATAATACAAGGCATTTTAGTGATTCAAGTCACAACCAAGAAGCATTAAGCATGCAATAGAGTTGGCTGGAAAGCATGTTGCTGTAAGGGAGTTCCACATGCGATAAAAGAAACTGCTAGCATAGAACTTACGGATACATCTAACCAGCCCCACTGTAAATTGATGAGATCTCAACCCCAGTCTAGTATTGCGCTTAAATTCAAAAAGTCTAGATATCACAGAGAAGAGCTTATGCGAACAATTACCATGAGAATGTACATAGAAAAGACACACAGAGGCAACCTCAGGGTGGTGGGAAAATGGCTGAAGCCGAGCCACCAGTTCAAGACCAGTAATATTGCTGATTCTTCTTTAGATTTTATCAAGGAGCTCAAGATAAATAGTAGGGCCACCTGTCCATATATGGCAGGAATATTCTAGGTATGTACAACTGGTAGATTTATAGATATGTAAGATAGATTCTGGAGAGAAAAATTGTTTCGCACGACACAGTAAACCAACATTCTTAGCAGCTGACCTAGCAATGGATTCAATATAGTCTTTTCATTACATGCCAGCTGAGAACGTTAGTCTGAGAAGGCGGAAAGAGTCACTCACTGGAGGTTAACATCAGCCATGCTGATGGAAGGCAGATAGGTGTCTCTCAGATGATTAATAGAAAGAAGTTTAGTTTTATTTATTAGTTATAACTACAAGCTATTTTGCCCCAGGTAACGACGGACTTGAGGTTGTTTTGGGCATCGGCTATCATTTTGAGGTTGTTTTGGGCATCGGCTATCATTATGACCTTGTCAGACTGATCAGCTTTACTATCGGGGCAGGATTAAATGGTTGTGTCACCAGCGTAGATATCAAGTTGAGATGTCACCGGGAAGGTCATTAATGAAAATTAAAAAGAGAGCTCTGGAAAGCCCCCTCGTTAGTACGAAAGGATCTAGAGTGGTCGTTCAGGATATTTTTCATTTCATGATTTGACTGGATCAGCTTGTGGAGAAGACCTCTATGCCAGTTCCTGGATTTCGAGATGTCCAATGCTACAGACCGAGCTTCGCCGTTTTTATGTATAATTTATTTACAAGTTTATTTATTGTTGTCAAATACATTATAATTCTCCCATTTAGCCAACTGTTATATACTAAGGAAGCGTCTCTGGAACATATTACCAACCAGGCAGCCATTTAAGAATCATACTGACCTCTTCAAACTGATGACTATGATACACCGTCACAGTTTTACCTTATATCAAAGGCATGTCGGAGAGATTTAGAGGATTTGTGATTTGTACAACATCAGGTAGTATTCAAAAGCGGTACGACCCACTAGACCTGAACCGTTACCAAAAGAAAACATGACTAAGACTTGCGTGCATGACATTCTATGCAGAGAATGCAAAACCATATACACCATAAAAATAAGACTTTAGGAATATCTTTTGACGAAAATAATATATTTCAACGTATTCAAGAATTTATTTACAAATATGTCTGGTGTTTTCACAGTGGCTGAAGTAGTTGCATACTTCCAAACGGCGCCCATGACCCTACAAACTAGGGGTTTACATTTGGACTTCAAGGTAAAGCTAATCGGGTACATATTCTATTACTCAAGAAACTAGCGTAAAGCGATTCTCCCCCTCCTTTGTCCTCTCTCATTTAGCTCTATGCCAAACTAATGTTGATTTAATATAAAAATAAAAATGATTCCCTTTCCGGAAAAATATGGTATCGTCACTTTTATTTATGCTGATAAAAGTATTTCAAAAGTGTATATTTCTATCAATATTAGCAATAAATCTGAAAAACAACAAATAATAGCAGAAGCCATTTTAAGCACAGGAATAGGATTTCACTTCCAGCGCAAAACTTTGATTTCTTTGGCATCTTAAGTGCTCTTACATGTTTGATAATATAGAACTATTATGAAATATATTGTGGGTAAATTCATTTCATGCTAGATTTTTTTTTTTTAATTTTTTCTTGACAGAAGTAAATTTGCTTCTCCATATAAATACATTACTCCTTTCAGCACTCGGGAAATGTTGTGGGTAAATAGATTTAGAGTTGGTGTTTTTCTGTTGACGCAATATTTAAAGTAAATAGGAATTATGGGCAACCAGTCACTGAATTCGTTTCTTGTCAGAGAAGAGATCTTAAAAATAACTGTATTGATATTTATTGGAAATCTATGTTTTTATGTCTATCTAAAGTATAAGTAATGAAGGAATTATAATGTATTGCCATTTCTATGTGACAATGTAGCGTGAATCTTGTTATAGATTTGAATCTCTGAATTCAGTCTATTATTGATCCGGAAATCCGAAGGCTCATTCGGATAACGAAAGATGCCTTCCAAAAGCTGAGCAAAGTGTTAAAAAGCAGAAAACGTTAGAAACCAAGAAAAGCGTAGTGAACTGTTATGTAATATTGGTCCAGTGAATGCTGGAAAATCACCTCACAGAAGAAGAGACTTGACGCAACTGAAATGTGGTTCTACAGAAACATACTGAGAATATCCTGGACCGAACATATGAGAAACGACGAAGTTCGAGAGATAACGTCAACAAAATTGCACTTATATTTAAATATTAGGAAGAGACATTTGAGGTTTTCTGTGGCACATAACGAGGAAGGAGTGTTTGGAAAATTTTACATTGACAAGAAAGATTGAAGGTAAGAGAGTCAGAGGAAAGAAATGCACAAACTATCTGGCGATCTTGAATGAATGGATGGCAGAGCAGGTTTTAGGCAAGATAGCAAAAGACAAAAGTTATTAAGAGCTACAGGTTACAGGAAAGCCATGATCGCCAAAGCCCTGGAAGGACACAGCACGTAGAAGATTGATGATACATGCTCTTCCACTATAAAACAAATAAATAATAATAAAACCAGAGATATTAAAGAGCTTATATAAATATTTTACTGTATATATTTGCTTTCAACTACATTATCCTTAATATAGCGGACTGTATAAGTTTCGCCTCCCACAAAAAAAAAAAAAAATCCACACGTCAGATGAAGCATTTACGAAAAACTTACATTAAAAATACAAGTGTGTATAGTTAGAATATATTTTCGTTGAACACCATATCAGTGATCATATGACTGTTTAAAGACTGGTTTTATGAGCCGATAAATAACGAATTATCACGTGATAACACTGAATGTAAAGAATGACTTCAAATTCAGTTGACAATATCAACGTTACAACTAGAGACCGTTTCCTAGCTTGTGTCAGTCGCTAACTACTGAAAAAAATGATTTCTATAAAGAAACTAATTATATAATAACGAGAAAGTAACGAAGTCATCATATACACAGTTAATGTACGAAGAGGAAGGTATACAATATTAACTCCTCTTAATGCTCTTCCATGATGCTCTTTACCAAATTCGCTCGCGCATGATTAAAGAGCATGATTATCTACAAAATAAAATTAAAAAATAAAAAAATGATAGAAACGAAATAATAATTAATGCGCGAACTTTGTAAAGAGTATGATTATTTACAAAATAAAAAAAATGCTAGGAAGCAGCATTTTGTTTTATTTCGTAAATAATCATGATCTTTTCAAACTTCATGCAAAGTTTGCGCATTAATTATTATTCGTTTTACTTTTAAATTGAAAAATCTTTATTTTATTATTTAATTTGTTTTTTATTTAAAAAGAAATCTTTACTATAAAAAAATGACAGTTGAAGAAAAAAACAAAAAACTTGTCATTGCTCTTCGACACAACTTAAGTGCGTAGTAATTTGCCGGTTGTTACAGCAATAAAGCAGTAAATAGACCAAAATTTATGCTTACGCGACCGGAACTCGTCAGCAGAGAATGTAATAACACCATGCCAAAAATGCCCGACGAGTTCGAATTTTTCTTGTCGATAACTCCGAAACGCTAGGTTTTATCATAATTTAATTGTTAATACGAGTTCAGTATGTACATTTAAACGGAAATATGACGATTTGGGAAAATTTTAATATATATATAGCGAGGGACTTAAAAAGCAAACTTACCGTATTTCAATGATAAAAATGGAACTCTACTGGTTGTAAAATCAATTTCTTAAGGTATTTCATTAATATCTCCTCGGTGATATGTATGTAGTTGTAAGCAAACGAAATAACGTAAGTATTTTACTTTTTAATCGTATTAAGAAACAAGCCCAATACTTAAACTAATTATTTTTAGTTAGATTGTGATCTATAATTGTTTCTCCTATTAATTAATCTCCACCATTTTTTGAAGAAAATATATTGAAGGATGAACAGATTTAGAGCAGATTTAAAATTTTTGACTTGAGTAATTCAGTCGGGTGACATGCATCGGTAAAAGGGCATATTTTTTAAAACGGATAATTAAAAATTAAGTTTCAATTAAATAATTTTTAAAACTATATAGTGTATGAGTTTTTTTTATATATTTTGCATATTCTGATTATGTCATATGATGCTTGTACACAGAGGTGAATGACATACAACATGAATATATAAATGTGGCTGTTTTTGCTTGTTTTTCAAACCTTATTTTGGTCGATGATCTCTAATGAAATTAGTTACATCAAATCACTGGATCGACAAATTTAACTAGAAGTTTTTATCAATCTTCTAATGATGTTTTATGTACTTTGTTTGTTTTTGTTTTTGTTTTTTCATCGGTTATTTAAAACGCTGACATTCTCATATGTAAGTAATACGTCTCACTATTGCCATTAAGTTAGTTTTGAAATTTTTAAGAATATAAAACTAAAAATCTAAGTGAGTAAAAACATGAAATCAATCTGATCGAACTCGCTTTGGATTTACCAGGAAAAAATCAGTGCATCACGTATAAAATTTATAAAAAGAATGCTGTCGCTGTGTGCCTGAGTTTTAAGCGCCTAAACGGCTGTGTTCTAATCATTTTTTTTTGCCCTATAATGAAATGAGCCACCGAACCAAAAATCAGTGTGCTTAATTTTTATTGAGTAGCTCTAAATATTGTGATTTCAGGTGTAGTGTCTGTTGTCATTTAATACTGTAAACTAAGTTGCCATTTTCGCCAAATATCACAAAGAATGTGTGAACATAAAATCACGAACGAATTTGAACATTAATACATGTAGTCCAAGTCAGCCAGAGGAAGCAATACTTTTTAATTAGGAGTATTTCAGATATGAAAAAGATCTTTGAAATGATACAAAAGAGATTGAAGGAAGTTAGTCAGGTTACCAGTATCGAACTCTAAATTAACAAATTGTCAAATAATGGATGGAAGCAGCATTACTACTGAAATGTCAATTCATACACTAAGATGGATACTACATAAACCTCATCTAAATGGATACGTTACAGCAAAAATAAGCCATCATTAACCATAAAAGCATTAAATAAGATGAAAACACCGGGCAAAAGAAGTACTGATGTTGGATAATGGAAAATGGACAAATGTGACATTTAGTGACGAAAGCGAACCAGAACTGAATTTTAATGCAAGAATGTATTTGAAGACTAAGAATCAATCCAAAATATACAATATTGATGGTAAAATTCGGTGGTAGTAGATTAATGATTTAATGCTAAAGGCAATGGTACATTGAACAGTGAAAAAAAAAATTAATTTCTTAACGTCCCCTCCAGATATAGCTGAAGGTAAAATATTCCAACGCCTTGCTATACATTGAATTTAACAAAGAAGTTTATCCTCCAGCTATGGGTTAATTATTAGTATTTACTTGTATCAGTAAATCATTATTTTTTCCAAACACAATCTAAAAATATTTTCTCACTGATGAATTCATTGAAGTGTAACACGGTTAGTCTGCCTAAATCCCTGTCCTTAACATAACTGAACCCATGTGGAAAGAATTGGAAAGTTTGGTGCATAACAGAAATGTCAAATAATTTTCGATGGCTTTGGGTTTACTGTCAAGAGGAATGGTAGAATATTCCTGCTGAAGCAACTTTTAAATTGAATTCCTTCATCCTGAGTCGTGTTGAGGCTGTAAGTTGTACCAATGGGAGCTATACTAAATAGTAAGTTCGACTTTTAATGTCCCTAAACATAACTTCGAACTTGGGAAACTAAATTAAATTATACCAATGAATTATTTTTCCAGGCTACCATCCTCTTTGTCAAAAAGATTCTAGGATACATGTGTATGGTCTCGGTGTTTATATTCGGGAGAATCTTCCAATTGCAAGAAAATTGTCTCTTGAGTCCCCAGATGATTGATTACTTCATGTACTTGCGACTTTCTTTATTGTAACCAGTTTCCTATTTCTTTTTCCTTTATCGCCCCTTCTTCTCAGGAATGTAATATATTGACCAAAATATAGAAATGGAATTTTCTCTGCATTCATCTGCGAACATTTTTGTGTTTGGTGTTTTTAATGCTCAGTCTCTCAGTCAAATAGTTGATTTCCCTACTAGTTTCCTTAATAAATCTGTTCAACAGTCTTCTTTATTTGATTTGTTCCTTACCTTGTCTCCTTCTCTTGTATAGAATCACAACTGTTATATTGGCAATTCGGATCATGCTTTACTATCTCTTGAAATTTCTTTTGAGTCGTCTATTAGAAAGAAACCTCATAATCACAAAATTTCTTTTTGTTACCAGCGTATTAATTGGGATTCATTTTTTAACTTTATTCGAGATGCCTCTTGGATTTATATTCTTAACGTTCTTATTGAAAAGTTTGCCTCGGAGGCTTCTTCTTGGGTTAAAACTGGCATTAATGTTTTTGTAGATATACAAAATAAAATGAATAAATAAATGCCAAGTGAAACCAGAATCTTCACCTTGGTTCACATCGGCCTGTTCAGCAGTTATCGTTCACAGGAACTACTTTATCAGAGTCTACCAACGTGATATTTGCGTTCGCAACAGATGCATTGTAAATGTGTCTTCAAGAGGCTAAGTCTTTGTTTGCTGATAGAATGAGACATCGTAAAGCCTCTAACAAGTTTAGTTCTCGTGCATACTGGAGACTCTGTAATAGTGGCTTAAATAAGAGTAAGTCTTCAATTCCCTCTTCATTCAATTTGAGGTGTTAACATCTATTGATAAAGCAGAATTTTGTAATTTTTCTTCAAATTCTTCCCTTGCCTCATCTGGAGTATCTTCATCGGTCTTACTAATTAGAACTGAATCTCTATTCAGTGATATATGCGTATAACTCCGTCCATGCTTTCTGCTATTATCTCTAAACTAGATCCCCACAAAGCGTGTAGACTTGATGGTTTTCATGCAATATCACTTAAGAAATGTATTCCTGAAAATTTCTCACTAAACATTTCAAGAAATGCTTTGCTGCTTCTTCTTTTCCTACTTGTTGTAAATACTCTTTTATTGTCCCAGTCTTTAAGAACTCAGGCAAACCGTCTGATACTTTTAACTATCGGATCTAATCAACTCTAAATTGGTTAGGCATGTACAACTAAGTCAACTATTGCGCCAGAGATCAAAATTAACTTCTTTTCATATCTCCTAATATGTACGTTCGATACTTGAAGAAACTATTGTCATATTCAAGTTCTATAAATATTAAGAGTGTTTTCTCTAAAACCTATATGTCCTTTCACAGTGTTACTATATCGGAGGTATGTTAATGTTTATGTTGGGAAGGTAAGGAAGATTTATTTTGAACAGCCATTTCAATAATACTTTTGTCATACGCGTGTTGGTTTTGTTTCAACTTCTTCTATAAATGTTGTAAACGAGGATTTCATATCTAGAAAAAGGCAATAAAGACTTAGTGAAGGACTACTCTTCAACACTGTATAAAATGCGAAGAAATATTTGAAAAGCTTTTCTTAAGAAAATAGCTTATGGTTTTGCTTACAGTTTCAAAATCAATGTCTTGTTTTAGCTTCAATAAGACCAACTTTAATGCGATAAACTTTTGTTTTAAAGTCTTAGATTTATATCTTTAAACAAAAATATTCAAAATCAATAAATTATTTACATCTGACTTATAACTAATTTTATGATTGCCCAATTGAACTTGTAGAAAAAGTCCTACTAAATTAACAATGGAAATACATTTTTAACAATAGATGTATCATAACAGTCTTCATAATTCAAGCAATGAAATGTGTAAACTAATTTTCCGATGATAAACTGATTGGTTTTACGCATGTTGATAGACACTTTATGCACTTTATAGCAAAGTGGCCACAAGACTTTTGTATGAGACACTTTTAACTCACTGATTTACCAAAGCAACTGGAATCAATATTTTGTTTGGATGGAGTGCCTTATTATGACGTATATTTTATATCAAAACGGAAAAACTATTGATCTGTTATAAACAGATATAGCCGTAACAGGATGTGAAATATTAGGCTGCTCACTCATTCAGACATCTGAATTAATAAAATCAAACTGTCAACTGATTTCTCCGTTTTTGAAGTGACTATCTCTCCCTCACCAATGTGAGACTTTTTCATAAAACCAAGTGATTCCAATTTTCAACACGAACATTTCCGGTCTTGTGAGCAGTTCCTGCTCATTTTATTTTTCATTTCTGTTATTCCTCTGACATTTGCAGCCCTATTTACCGAAATTCAGTTATTTACTGAACTTCAGTTATTTACTGAACTTCAATTATTTACTGAAATTCAACAAAAAGTCCACTCTAAGTCAAGTGTCAGGTGGGTCTTACCCGTAAGCAATCGAACAATGTAATTAAAAAAGTGAAACCATACTGTTTTTATTGGTAATTACTGAAAAGTAAGAAAAGAAAAATGCTTTAACAAAATTCATTGTTGACTTCATTTTACTAACAAAAAACACCCATAATCTATAATTATATTTTATACGAAATACTTTGTATAAATGTTTATATCAAAGTAATAAAATGTTGAAGGATTTTATAAGAATAATAGTTGTTGCAACTGCACAGTGGACTGACTGCAAATGATTGATTCAATTCGTAAAACAAAAAGAAATTCACTATATTGATGCTTCTGGTTATCTGAACTTACAAATGATGAAAGTAAAACAAAGTATCAAATAATTTTTATCATATATGGATATTTAATTACTGGACATTGTTGCCGTTTAATAACAAAATATCAGGTAAAACACACAAATGAAAGAATAAAGCAATAATTTTCGAATGTCGAATCGAAATCATTTATAGTTTAAATATTTTTTACACAGCCTAAATATAATTTAAAATAAAACTAACAATTTATGTAAAAGAACAATATTTTCCATTATTTTTTCTAATGTTCAAAGTAAAACATGTGAACTTCTTTCATTACAAAAAAACAAAAAACAATTCGTTTTATTTGTTCTGGAAACTTTATTTAAAACATGAAATAAGTCAATAATAGGACGACAAAAAGTTCATTAAATTAGTGTGTTCGGGTGTTTTGCCTGAATTATTTAATATTAAGAAAGAGAGACTTATCACTTTCATAATTTATTAACTAAGAAAATGTTATTAAAAGCCAATGTTATATACATATGAACACTTTTATATCAGAATTTCTTGCATCTTTCTTCTTCACGACACAGAATTTTAGACGATAAATTTAGTTTTTATTCAATTTTAGGTTCATTTATTACAGGTACATTTGCTGCTAATATTGTGTGTTCTCACTGACAATTTTCTAAACAACCTTTTACCCTATAAGTCTCAAAATGAAATATTTTTATTATTGTTATATTTCGGTCGCTAAATATATTGACATATTTCTACTTACATAGATTTCCATTTTAATATCAACGAATCGATATTCCCGTTAATTTTCTTCTACTCAAGACAAAAGCTAAAAAACAAATCCATTACAGAATTTACCAGTGGATTAACAGTTATTGAAATTATTCATCTGTTTGTGTCATATTTTCTGAACTACATCAATTGGCTAGTTTTTAACAAATACTTTATCATTTCTCTCTTTATTACAGTTCTGTTACCAATTCGTTTTATGTCGATTGAACCTTTATTTTGATCTGCAACATTTTAAACATTTATAGCACTTAACCCGGAGGTCGATTCTGGGTCAGCCTGGTCAGCGGTGACCAGACGTTCTGATCCTTGCCACACGCTGCCTATCTCCAAAGATGGGCTTGCCCTCAGGTTTGTAGGCTGACGAACTGATTCCCGGTCCAATCCCACGCTGTTCGATACTGTCGCGTTCAACGGTCGTTGATCACTATACACTTCGGTCACGACCTCGCTCCACCCACGCCGTGTTTCTTGATCACAGAGCTGATAGGGATCGATTAATTGTCAGTATTGTAGCGATGATTCATACCACGGCGAGCTGTGCGACGAGGAAAAAAAATAGAAATGTCTTTTTGTAGACGTAAGAAAAACGAAAACATCTGGTTAATATTCGATTTGGTTTATATAGTTTTTGGTATTACAAAAATTAACACTTCCCACTAAAATCTATTTAGTGAGACTTTTGCCTATCGGTGCGAATATCTAGAAACAGGGCTCAAAGACAGGAATTTTCTTGGCAGTAGGTCGCGTGGGTTTCAGCAGCTCCTTCCCCGCTGTTTCTTTTCGTCTTCTGTCTGCAATTTAACCCCAACTGCAACCACCTGGATCGCTCGAGCGCTCCGCTTATATTGACTTTGATTAAAAATCAAAGTGGGGGCTGATAATGTTTGGGAATTTCGGGTTTCCCCAGGTCTCTGTAACGATTACAACAAAGGTCCTTTGTTGTCTGGTCTGCAATATTAAGTATCTCTCCAAATTTGGGATATCCTCTCTTCTTATGGCTAGTGGTTGCAGGTATCCCCCCCACCGTATAACTAATTCCTTCTCTTATCTATATCTCGCACCTTTGCTTCTGCATGGCCGGAGATAATTTCTCCGTCTCTTTTGGTACTTCATCTAAGTTCGTCACCACAGCTGTATGTTTGACAACTCCAAATTTCAAACTGCGCGGGAAGAAAGGCGTTCTCAACTTTTAGTCATTAATTGCAATTATCTTTTTAATTTTCAATGGACCCTACAGGTTTGAATTCCTTCAACGCGAGGCCATTTCCGCCAGCTAACAGACAGGTATAGACCAGTCTCTTGATTCTGTTCTTGTCTCCAAAATTATCAAATATTATACTCAATTGAACCCTTCTTTCTTCCTTTTAATCATGAGACATGGTTTCATCACTTGCCCTTTTAGGCAAGCGGGTATAAATCTATGTCATCTCATGCTTCTCTTCCAAGTTATATTCCAAATTAATCATTTTTTCCCTTTTTATCAGTGTCACATCGTGTCAGACATTTTTGAGAATTGAATTTATTGATGATTAAAACACTGTAAATCTACATATTCTGAGAGCGTTCATATTCTGATTTGAATTTTAAATGTTTAAAAAAAAGTAAATCCGTTTTGATTATTTCATATTAAAATCAATCTTTTGTATTTTTCGAAAAATAAGGAAATATGAACAGAAAAATAATGAGGAGGAGATAGCATTGTTTAATGGACAGAAATGCGAGAGACAGAATGAAAAATGTTACAACTTGAATGGATGCATAACGACAGAAAATGAATACAAATGAATGGTTAGGAATAATGAAGGTAGTTATATAATAACAAGATGAAAATGAAACATTACGAGATTCATGGTTATTACATTAGACATCATATTATTAATCATTTTATACTTTCTTTTAAATATGCTTAAGCATTTGACTTCTTAATGCACCAAGACTTGCAGAGTATTGTATTAAAATACGCTAATTGATTTCTTTACTAGACAAAATTCTGTCTGCTAGGAAAAGGCCATTCGGATTCAATGACAGGATGCTTCAGGTAACAAAATTAAACGAACGGCTTAAAGTAATTGATTCTGCGCATTTATTTCAAGTCAGAAATTTCCGCTAAGACAAAAAAAGTAAAAATTAGTTGCACTTAACTTAAGGATCAATTAAATTTGATTCCAATTATGAAACAAAAAAATATGTATAAAAGAAAGTTTGCATGAATAGTTTAGCAGATTGGTAAATAAAAAAATATGTCTCTGACTAATTGATAGTTTATATAGTACCTACCCAAAAATGACACACATATTTCATTGTGTATTTGCATTAACGCGGTTTACTGCATGAGTTATCTATAGAATTTTAAAATTTTCTCAATGAAAGAAAGAATGTTTTTTAAATCATTAACAATAAAAAATATTCGCGGAAATCTGACATGAACAATTATAAAATAATGTATTAGCAGCCTGGTCTCCCAAATTGAGATATATTTTAATAGTCATCAAATAATGCTTCTTATTCGCTTAGCATTGGAATAATTAATTATTAAGTTTGCATGGCTCATAACTATATAAAATTTAATTAGCTTCAAACAACTAACAACACAAATAAAAAATCAAGTCGGAGTAAAAAGAGCAAGGTATTTTTATTTCACCCCAAAGAATTGTTTTAACTTTGATAAAAAAATATTGTAATTATCAGAATCAAATAAAGAATACGATGTTGCAGTAGACTGTCTGTAAAATAAATGCAATTATTTCTTAGAAAGATTTTCAGAATAATTCGATTCCTTTCTCTCTCCAAACATGTCTTGCTGTCTGTTACTATTACGATAAATATGGTTTTCAGGTTTCTTTCTTCTCTCATTCCGTACCTGACTTTTGCTATCCTCTACTTTTATAAAAACTAGATCAGGTATAATGCTGCCATATATGGACAGGAACCACCAAGCCTTGACTTTGCAATTTTAATAATTCAAAAGTGTTTACGTAGCCTCGTGAGTGATGAATTATCCCCCCTCGACAACCCCTTTCCCACAGACGCAAACATCTCGCTACTCTATCGCTATTTCTATGTAGTGTCCAGACGAACCCCTTCTTTAGTTCCACCAGTTCTAACCTTCACAGCTAAGACCCGACACGCCACACAGATTGTAGCGATCCACCCTCATTCCTTTCGTATTCGATTGGTGAGATGTAAGTTCCACTGGAACAGCTTCTACCTACATATCGCTACTTCGTGGACCAGACTTCAAACAGGATGCGTCCCCATTCATTACAGTCTTAACCTGTTCAACTTTCTACCTCGAGCCTTGAGTGGCCCGTGATCCTTGTCAAGGGTAGATATTATTATAAAAAAATACTGATATTTTGCAACACCAGTTCTGTTATTTTCATGTGAATGAATTAATTAAAAGGACCATGCCTTAACTTATTAGATTGTGATCAGTTAATAGCACTAAAATGTACATGGGTACCTGCATTTTTAAACAATTCAAGCAAGACAATAAAGTCACTAAGATGCAAGAGGATAAGGAGTGTTAGAGAATATGCAACAAATATTAAAGAGAGAGAACAATAAAATAATATGAATTGATTAAGACAGAAGATAACAATTTGCTTTACATTTCAATTTTTGTAGGTCAAAGTTGACTGGGATGCAAGAAGCTGGAACAGCAAACGGAAAGTGCGAAAAAAGAAAATGTTAGCGTAGAATTTATATTTGCATCTAATCATTGTCAAACTATGAGACCTTGCCGCCAGTCTAGTTCTGTGCTTAAATTCATAAAGTCTAAGTAACATAGAAGAAAGTTAATCAGAACAATTACCAGGAAAATATTTATAGAAAAGCCAGACAAGATACGTTAGGGCAGTGGGAAAGTGCCTGAAGCTGAGATGCCAGGTCAGGACCAATAACATTGCAGATTCTTCTTTGTATTTTAACAAGAATCTCTAAATACATAGAAGAAGCAGCAGACCTTATGTGGTAGCATCATTTGATACGTAGATGAATGATAAACTCAAAATGTGTAAGATACATTATGGCGAGAAAAATTGTCTCGCACAACATAGGGAAACAAACAAGTAGCAAATATAAAAATTGATTCAATATGATCTTTTCCTTTCATGGAAAGCAGTTTCGTTTTGGAGGCGTTAAAATTAGCAAGACATTCCTTGTTCCAGTTAATAGAACTACATGTCATTTTTGAGATCAGCTGCTAATTTGACCTTATTGAACCAATCAGACTCACTATCAAGATAGGAGTAAATAGTTGTGTCTTCAGAATAGATAGTTGAGAATTGATGACAACAGGAAGATCATTGATGAAAATTAGAAACAACGTAGATCCAAGGATAGATACATGTGGAACAACAGCATTAATGCAAACATTTTCTAAAGGTGTGGCGGTTCAAGACAACTTTCATTTCGCGATTTGATAAGAAAGACTTAATCAGTTAAAAGATTAGCCTAGAAATACAATGGCCTTTTAACTTACGAAGAAAACCTGTCAGATGCCTTCAAGAAATAATTAGCAACATTCCGAGCTTCGCCATTCTTATCTGAAGCTTGACAGACTCTTTCGGCAATAATCGTTAATACATAAGAAGTTGACTTAGAGAAGCGAAAGACAGATTGCTTATTTGATAGAAAATCCTGTTAAGTGTGATGCTTAGCCAATTTACAGTTGATTAGAGCCTCTAGTACTTTGCCAAAAAGAGGTAGAAGGTTGATAGATCGATAGTTAGAAGGATCAGACTGTTTACCCGAGTTCTTAAAAATTGGAACTACGAAAGAGAATTTCCAAAAGGCAGGAAAACAAGAAGCAGCAAGGAATTTATTGTAGAGATTAGAATGAACAATAGCCAGTTCAGGGGCACATTTCTTAAGAACTATTGCAGCGATACCATCAAGTCTACATGCTTTGTGGCTATCCAGTTTAGAGATGATATCAGAAATTATGGACACTTATATGCATACCACTCAATAGAGACTCATTTCTAAGTAGAAAGTATGGCAAAGTTACCGCAGATGAGTTAAAAGTAGAATAATTGGAAGAGAATTTACGAGCAAAACATTCTGCTTTATCAGTAGAAGTTGTTAGCACCTCAATTTGAATGAAGAAAGGAGGGATAGAAGATTGAACACTATTATAGAGCCGCCAGTAGTCACGAGAATCCAAATTGT
The DNA here is from genome assembly GCA_963932145.1 of Acanthosepion lycidas. Taxonomy (NCBI): domain Eukaryota; kingdom Metazoa; phylum Mollusca; class Cephalopoda; order Sepiida; family Sepiidae; genus Acanthosepion; species Acanthosepion lycidas. The sequence continues at coordinate 65,891,971 of OZ010592.1, read as the reverse complement.
ATCATGTATTTTACATATTTTCCTTGTGTAATAACAACAGCAAACATGATGTAATCGAAGATAAAGATATAGCTTTCGACGGGGTATCAACTCTTATCCATAACTGAAGTGGTTCAGACTACGTTCATGAATGACTTGTTCTCTTCGTGTGAGATGGGAGTTCAAATCTTAGTAGAAGCGACTTTATTTCTAATTTTGTTTTCTCAAATTGCCAAAGAGTTTATCGGCACATCGTGTCCTGATAAAAAGTAACATAATAATAAAGGTGAAACGCTATATGTAAAACGTAATAATGTCTTAAATATGAAACACTCTAATTATATATTTTTCTATCTGCGTTTATTCCACCAATTCAACTTCTAAAAATGTCATTCTTTGTGTTAAGATATATTTAACATATATAGCAAAATAAGATATATTTAACATATATAGCAAAATAAGTTAGAGATAATTACAATTATCTCTAACTTATTTGCTATATATGTTAAATATATCAGTATATAAATGTTACATGTGTTCATTACGTAAGAAAATAAATCTGTGAGGGCGGAGGGCTGAAAACTTTTCAGTCTGACCAAATAGCCCTTTCAAATAACTTTCTTACTTTGGTCATTTGGTCAGATTTTAGGAAGTGCGTCAGACCGAGAACTTTTCAGTAACCCCTCGTATAAAATCACCAGTGAAATTCCCAAACTTTTGGAAACAATTTTTCAAAACTAATTAGCCGGTAAAGACCATCCTTTCAACAACAACATTTTGCAAAACAATTCACAGATACAAGAAAGCCTGGGTTACATTTATCTGACATTATACTCAATAAGAGCAGTTAAAGGATATAACTATGATAATTATTGTAAAAGACAGGCTTTACTGGAAGTTCTTTTCAAAAAGTAGATATCATCTTCTAAAACAAATAAATGCTGACAGAGGTTTTAAATTTAAAGCAAAAAAAATCCCCCCAAAACTTTCATCTTTATATTTTGGTGTTAACCATTTTTTTTCTCTTAAGCTAAAATCACTCGTTGGTATGAAAACTTTCTTTAAAAGCAGAATTCGGCCCAATTCTCATCATTTTCATTCTTGAAGTAAGATTGGTTTTGAGCAAATTTCAACCGTTGTTGGAAACCGATTACATAGGATAGAACTTGCCAATATTTATATTCACCCGAATGTACCTATTGACTTAATTGATCTTACCTTTAATGTTTGTTTAGTACTTTTGTTTTATGACATAAGATTTTTTAATTTCTATTCGCAAATAGCTAAAAAGTGAAAGACAATGTTTTGTTCTTTTACTTGAATACAAATTTAAAAATGAAAAATAGGATAATTTTCTTATGTGTATTCGCCAATTGATCCACATTTGAGTGATTGAAAAACAAAGGAAGAAGCACAATAGCTTCAACATGTGAAAAGGCAACACATTCCACGTGATAATAACAAGAAATATTTTTAAGAAATAAGAAAAGAAACTGAAGTCAACAAACAATTCTGCAGAAAACAAATCCAAAAATGAAACGAAGACTAAAAAAAAAAAAGAAAAAGAAATACGAATGTTTCTAATTACGTTACACCTCCCGGAAGTTTTATGAATTTTATGGCCAAACAAAGAACTTAAAAATATCACTCTCTGAAGTGTTCCACGACTGAAGTTAAAAAGAATTCATTGTGAATACAAATGCTAGCCATATTTGGCTGCGTATAATCAAGTCGTATATATTATTATCCTTCATTTTTCTTATTTTCTCCCTCTTTCTTTCTTTTAATTCTTCGATATGTTGAGAATAATATTGTGGGAAATTTGTTACCCGTGTCTTCCTTAATCCATTCATTCCCATTGTAAAATTCGATATTAATTATAGATTTTTTCCTATTAATATCCACTGTCCCATTTTGTGGGTTAAAGTTTCTGGTCAAGTAATAAGGATCATATCAGATATAACTAAAACAATATTTTCATACTATGAGAAATTCAATACTATTATTTAAACTACTCAGTTGTAGTGGATTTTATTGTTTCGTACAGGATAACTTCAAACATGATTGGCAAAGAAAGTCGGAAAGGCAATAATATTCTAGTTGTAATTTCCTTATCCTTTCTTTTACGATGTCTATCATTTAAAATATCATAATAAACAAATAACGGTGATGATTTATTTTAAATCATTAATAGTTTGTTTCTTAAATTAATGGAATATATTTATATATTTCAAGATCTAGCAAATTTAAAATTGAAATGTTTAACTGAGACCAAATTATAAAAGTGAAAAATATGCTGGACTTTTGCTTGTCTGCATGATTATAGGAAACGGACTTCAAATAAAGTTTGTATATCATCTTTCAGTGAAAGCAAATAAGTATCAAAAAACAGGATGTAGAAGAGTAGAAGATGTACGTTATTTGTCTTAAAAGTTAAAATACTTTTTTGGTTTTAGCATAAACGATGCACCGACTTCATACAGATGTCCGATTAGCATTTAAACATTCAGCAGCAGCTCAGAAAACAACATAAAATACATACTGAAAAGAAATGAAGCTACCTGATCTCTATATTTTTGTCGTCATATTTTAAACATTTGATAGGCAATAGTTTCGCTATTACAAGACTGTAATATTTTCTTGTAATACATATACATACACGCACGCACACACACACATATATATATATGAAGATCGTTTCCTACTTGTTCTTTATTTTATGTTATATTTTAAATATCCACTCATACAATCGCTGGTTAAAGAAGATTAATTATGTTGTAGGAAACTTTTTTAACATCCAAAAATATAGGTGAGTGTTTAGAACATTACTTTGGTTTTCAAAAATCTACCTTGATTGGCAATGGGCTCACTACTAAATAGAGATGTAAAAAGATTTATAGAAAATGTGAAGCATTAAAAAGTTAGCATTGAATGAAATATTTCATTGGCTTTATTTTGAACTTCGTTAAAATGGCAAAAGATTTTGTCATGTTATTTCAAGACCGATCTTGTTTCTTCCTTCTTGGTTATCACTTTCAATTAATTGCATTTTTCTTCGGACAATCTTCCGATGTTGAAACGCGTAAACAGTCAAAGATTATTCAAAATTGAAATATGGTGTTAACGATGAAAATTTATCAAACAAATTTTGGTCAACATCCATTTGAGAAATATTTTATTCAAACGGTAAATAACTGGACTTTCCATGATTCGGATTATGTTATTAATTTTGTAATAAATCTCCTTTTGTGCTAGATAAGACCTAAAAATAAAATTATTTTTAATTTCTTTATTTGAACTATGAGAAGGATGCTTTGTGACATATGAAAGAAAATGAAAAAAGCGATTAATTTACATATTAAAAATGAAGCAAGCAAGGAAGATTGCCTCAATAGAAATTAAGCGATTAAATAAGAAACTAGTTTTTTATTAGTTTCAATTGTTCCTTTATAGTCATCTCTAGATACCTCACGATGTTTTGTTTTCAATGTTGGACCGTCTTTTGAGTACAAGGAATTTAAGCATGGCCTTGCTGAAGTATTGATCCCCAAAATACTTTGTATTATCACGTATATACTTGTCTGAACAATGTTGATGAAAACAACAGACATTAGTGAGAAAAATACAAAAAGGTTGTTTTGCTTGAAATTCATCACGAAAAAGATCCAAATGACTTTTTATTGCGTAAATAAAGCAAACAAGGTGATATTATTAATGACGAGAAGGTAAACATAATATTAAATAATAAGTAAATATTTCATAAAACATGTATATTATAAATTCATATATACAAATGCAGATGCATTTCCAAGGATATATTTCTTGCAAGTTCATTTGATTTGCCAATTTTAAAAATCCTCAACAATTTTGTTCAGAATAACATTCAATCAAATTTAAATAGTTTTAAACTTAAACGTCATCTTAGTAAGTATTAATACTTACTAAGATGACGTTTAAGTTTAAAACTTATATGTTACTTTTACGTTTAAGACTTATACGTTACGCAAATCTATTGCCTAATCTTGCTTTTCTAACTTCATGTCGCTATATTCAAGGTAATGGATTTAGAGATAAAATGCTGGTTGATAGTTATATATCTGTGGATATATATATTTTTTACAATATGATACAAAATCCCCAAAAGAAGTGTAGATAGAGCTTGGCTTCCGCTGACTTTGCTGACCATAACTGAATCTTTTGTTGTAACCCAAACACACTGACATTATTCCTAACAGCAAAAAAATAATCCATCTTATTCTAAACTTGTTCAACACAAAAGCAAATGTGTTTTCTTAATTACAATTTCAATGATGCGTGTATAGAGAAAATTAAGTGTATGAAAATAAGTGTTAATTGCAAAGAATTCACTCTCCCCTGCCTATCTAAACTTGCTGCTTACCTTTTTTTCTGTACATCTAAGGGATATTTCTTGCCAACTATACGAAAAATACTTTATAAACAGGAAGAAAAATGGCAGGAGGCGAAATACATACAAAAAGGATTGACTGCTGCAAGAATTCCATAAATAATGAATATTTAAACTGAATATTTAACTCCAAGAGCAAAAATGGACCAAATGGCATTCGAGACGACGCAATCCCAAAGTGGGTGACCTAAAATGTAATGACAAAAACAAATGTGTTTTTCGAGCCATCGCACCGAATGCAGCTTGAAAGAGCCATGAAACCCACCTCGAAATTATCGCCTATTTGCAGTTACGTATTTTGAATCAGGTGTCAGTTTGTTAAGGTAATTGGTACCTTGACAGCATCAACCCAATCAAGCGTAGCTCTTTCAATAACAAGCCACGATACAGACTGGATTCGAAATGATTCCCAACTGTTATAGTTTTCTTGGCTTGGATTAAGGCATTCTTAGTATAGATAGTCAATATTCTTGAAAGAAAGGCTTCATCAAGACGATAAATTTCAATTTTGGAAGAGTAAAGAACTCTACTGGGAGGCTTCAGGAAACGATTCACAAACCAGTCAATCACCAGTCGGACAATGTATTTCGGTGATTTGCCAAGTGTAACATTAAGATACCTACACGCAAACACTGATAACACACTGTTCAACGAACTCTTGTCTCGCATCTCTTCTAGAGAAAGATAGAAAGACTAGGTGTGCGCGCCAATATTCAATTTTTCAGGAAGAGGAATACAAATCCTCTGTAAGGGGTTAAGAAGGAAAGAGTCAGATGGTAATAGAGAATTCTACTCTTTACAGACAACTATCTTCAAACCTCAGCCTCTATTGATGCACTATGTACCTTCGACTATTTATTCTCCGTCTGGATAAAAGGTCTAAATCATACTCAAAAATGTGTAAGGGCAGTTTAAACTTCCCGAAATATGTTTATGTAAAATATTTAGTCATGAGCAGTCAACTGTCTATTCCAGTATGGTTGTTTGACCTTTAAAATGTGACACAAATCCATCGTTATTTTCTGCTTAACACTCCGGTGCAATAGAACTGATGAACACGCTTGTCGCGAGAGGTAGAAATGCATTATACAATCACAAATATAATTTGTAGATTAAATCAGCTAAACGCAGTGAGTCGTTTCACCACCTGTCGGATATTGAGGCCGATCCTTCGCAAGTAACTGCTTTATAAGACGCCAGGAATCTCTGAAAGCCACTATAGATAAAAGATTTGGCTTGGAGCAAACTGTTCGCTTGAAAAAAATATCTTCGATCTCAATCTGACTGCTCCATGATATTGCCAGTTAGTTCTCGTGTTCTTTTCGACCACCACCAGAGTTAGAACTGAACCTAAACTGAGCCAGAGTTAGAATTTGAACCTTATTTTACCCTTTTCACTGGTTAGAACCTGGACCGAAATGTTTCGGAATTAACCTGCTGATAATTTGTTCTTTACTACCATGGTCTGATTCAGTCGTAATTTGACTAAGTCTTGCTTAATAGCCTTATAATAAAACTAAAGTATTTACATAAGTAAAATTAATAATTCTGTACTTTTGGGTTTTACATAATCTGCTCACATGGCGGAAAATGTTCGGTTTATATTCACATTGTTGACGTTCACTTTTTAAATGCTCTTAAGTCAGCTGTGACGTGGATTGTCAGATCGTACTTCGAAATTGGCTTGTTCAACCGAAAAGTTCCTCCGCAAGAGAGCCGAAAGTACAGTCAGCTAGTGAGGAAGTTCATCAACGAACTAAGCAGAACTTGACTTCTTTTGCTTCTACTGTTGGTATAGACAAAGCATCTTTCGAGTGGTTTCTGAGCCATCAAGGCTCACTTTATTGTCTTTAATGACATCTGCTCATATGTCCAGTATGGCTTACAAAGAGACAGTGAAATGTTTTTCATACCGATCTTTAATTGAGTAGCATAGATGATATCATTTTCAATTCTAAGAAGCTACTAATTGTAGTTGCTTACAATAGATGATACGCCAAACGTCATCACTTTTGTTTAGTAGAATCCTACGTATAACTCTAAATATATATCTTGATTTGTAAGAGCAGTAAAAATCATCATCCGAAAATTTTGTTATAGAATTTGTTTTTTTTGTTGTGTTTTTTTGTTTGTTTTTTTTTTGGAGGGGTAATAACTTTTCGGTAACATCTTTGGTAGCATTCACAGGTTTCTTTTTCAAATCAACAGCTGCAAGAGAAATAGTTCTGAGCGCTTCCAAAATTACTTTTGATATTGGTTGTATTCGACTTGAAGCCTATTTGCGTTTTTGGACATATTACTTAAAATGTCGTCAGATTTTTTTTATTGTTGTAATCTAGTCATCTTGTGTATAATAGCTTGTCTTGGTTGCTTGACAGCCGGTTTGACTTATTTTGAAACAAAGGCCAGTAAAAACGACTCAAATATTGTAAAGATGATTTAGGTTCAATTTTTGAATGTATTTTCAAACTTCGACTCTGTTAAGTTCGTAGTCAAACAATTTTTTCTTAGGAATCTATTTTTGTGCAGTTTTTTCTCGGTTAACTAATAAAATGGATGATTGTATAAACGAGAATCCTACTAACACTAATATACTCGATGATCGTGTATTATCAACATTTTTATATTCCAATGAATACTGGACAATTTCCTCACTGATAAAATAGAATAATTTTTTTTACAAACGAGTTGAATTGAAACTACAAGTTCAAGGGGATTGTAGTAAATTTTAACAGAATCAAAGCACCACTGAAGATTTGTATACCGGAACCATGTCTGAAGCCGATTTCAGCCTCTTTTATCCTTTGAATACAAAGTGTCTACAGTGATACTCAGTATTGAAGACAATTAGGTAAACGAACTTCTTCATATTTCACACTTCACACCAATCACACGAATGTTACGACACTATTCTCCACTTAATACAAAGCGACGATACAAAATGTTCAAGTCAACAACAAGTGAAAGATGACTAGAGGCCAATTTTCGTGATAACTCATCCGATTTAATTATGGCATCCACCATTATAGCACTTTATTTAATTTCAGTTCGCCCCACAAATAATTATTGTCGTTATTCTTATTATTGCTAAATAACATATTTTTATTATTGTTAATCTTGGTTCGCATCATTATGCCGGTTTTTTTTCACCTGACCTCATTCAATCAGATTGCACAGCAGACTGGCTTCGCTGAAACACCGAGCTATGTGTCTGAAAGTTTAATGTACATCCAATCTGTGCAATCTACAGTGTACATTTACCACTATTGCTTAGCTAAGTATCAACTTACTATCTTCAGAACATAGACAATCATAGTCTTCAACAGAATCTTGTCTTTTGTTGCTCTCATCAATATTTTTCCTCTGTTACACATTTTTATTCTTATAGTATGTGTCCCTCTCTCAAAAACTTATCAAATTAGCGATACAATCTTTCATTTTGTATCTTTTCCCTTCGGTGTGTCCTGTTAAATCATTTTTCTCATGATGTGCTCACAACATTTCATCAGTCATTTCTAATTATTATCTAATTTCTTGGTAATTCATATTGTTCTTAAAACTTACTTGTTTCACGCTTTGTCGATGGGATTGGTAACATTCAATCACTTCAAGTTTTCTTTTCTTCATCTGCGATGAAATTGTCTAGTATTATATCGCAGCCCAACATGCTTTCCCAAAGTTTTCTTGGTTTCACATGTTATTTTTCTATCCCTAAATATCTTACTCAGTTTCTGAAATGCATCTTTCGCTATTGTTCGTGAATCTTTTTGCACTTCCAGATTTCGCTGTTACTACTTCCGCCCAGCCGTTAATTTTCCGCCATCAAGATGGACTTTTAGTCTGTGCTTGCATATATGCCTGAAAGATGGTCGCTCAAACTAAAATTGCAGAAATTAAAGAAGTCCAAAGTAATGTATGAACCCCAAAACTACAGACACCAGGATGACTCAACTTGCAAACAAATGTTTGCTACCAAAAAAGCAAAAGCAAAAGCAAATAGGCCAGAAATTCAAAGCTGAAAACCTTAAAGGAACCTCTAGTGACGTAGACGAATGAAATGATCCCAAGGAAAGAGAGTAAAAAAAAAAAAATTTGACTGACAGATGAAATTTTCAGTATTATAAAAAATGATACAGAATATATAATATTAACCAAAAATTTTAGGAAAAAATGTAGGCAAAAATGGTTGACTCAACAACATTTAAGTGATAGAAAGACATACAACATGCATGCATAAAAGAATAAAAGGCTTAAAATCGTGCTCCTTGACAAGATGCACTAAATATAAAGAGAAAGAAAAAAATTATTCTAAAGATGGAATAAATACATCAGAGAACTCTTCCACAATAAAAAAGGGAAACATGCAATACACAGAAACATGGAAGCATATGAGATATTAAAATTTCTGAGGTAAGATTGTTACTGGGCAAGATGATCAAGAACAAGACAGCAGGGCAAAATGGAATTCTAATAGATGATTTACGGATCGATAAGATAATCGAAATAATAAAATATAGGACAAAAATAGCGGAAGACCAGAGTAGACCTATCTTCATAGTAATGCCAAATAAACCAGGTACAAATAACAATCCGCTTAATAAGCCGCATAACAAAACTCATCATCATGTAGCAGAATTAGACAAGAAGTGCTCAAAGAACAGTATCACTTCGTTAAAGACACTGGAACAAGAAATGCAATAGTTATTATCATCAGAATGATATCAAAGAGAGAGCAATCCAAATGCAGCAGGAGGTATACCTAGGTTTCATGAACTAAACAATAGCATTTGATAAAGTACGACATAAAAATCTATTTCAACCTCTAGGAAATTTGTGAAAAATATTAGAATAATCCGAAACATTTACTGAGAACAAACCGCATGCATACAAGATTTATTATTGCGGGGCACAATCTTAACAATATATGATATGCAGATGACACAGTATTGATGACAGACATGGAAAGAAAACGACAAGACTTCCTAGACAAGATAGTCAATAAAAGCGGGAAGAAAAGACTATCAATTGAAACAAGACAAAACGTATGCAATTGGAAGAGTCCAAAATCCGAGTTAAAAATTGGAGATTTCAGAATCAAGGAAAAACATACATTTAACTGTCCGGAAAGTGTTATAATCAGACAGACGATGAAACATGCGACACCGAAATCCAAAGGCAGGTTGAAATAGGAAAAGATGCCTTCCATAAGCTAAACAAAGTATAAAGAAACAGGAAAAGGGTGTTAGAAACAAACCTCAAAAAGTGCTATGTACTGTCGATACTTCTACGTGGCAGTGAATACTGGACAATTTCTTCACAAATGAAAAGGAAAGTTGAGTCAACAGTGATTCTGCAGAAGAATGCAGAGAATATCATGAACATTTAGGCAATGAAAGAGTTTTAAGGACAATGAGAACAAAAAGAACCCCCGTATATCGAATCAGAGAGAGGCAGGACACATGAAATTTTTATAACACATTATGAAGAAAGAGGACTTAGAGAATTTGACACTCACAATTATTTACTGAAAAGGAGTGAAGTGAAACAGCGAGTAAACTGCCTAACTAGTTTTTGAAAAGGTACGGTACATAAAAGAAGATCATAGTATAGTATTTTATGTGTGACATCCTCTTATGCATAAATCACACTTTGGACTGTCCTTTTTCCTTACATGCACTCTGCCAGTTAATACTTAGTCTTTTCTTCTTACTGTCATCAACTACTTTGTTTAATATTTCACTTAGCCTTCATTCTGAATCTGCCATCAACACAATGTCACATCTGCTGGTAATAAATCCCGGTAGGTCTTGTACTTTGCATTCAATACAGGTTGCCGATTATTCTGTATCTTTCCCGTGCTGCTCAAACTTTCCTAACATCTCAAGAAGTTGTTCATGTTGTACTTTAGCAAATGACTTTGTGTAATATATGAAATAAAGGAATAGGTCAATCTGAATTTATACAGCTTGTTCTGGTAACATTCTAATAATGAAATTGCGTTTCTTGTTCCAGAACAAAATCACATTGTTCTTCCTTTATTTCCGGTTCAATTCAACTAAACATTTTACTCATCAGAATCCCAATTATTTGTTCTATGTGGCATATCCTGATTGTTCAATGAAGTTCGAATTCATTCGTACCTGGTTTATTTGCAATACGATAAAAATTGATCAACTTACATCCTCCGGGATTTCACTGTTGTAATGTATTTTGTCTTTTATATATTCCAGTAACCCTGTCAATCCGAAAATCATCTAAGGTTGTCAACGTTCTATGACAATCGCATCTCCTGCTTTAATCTGTAATTTAGGTAGTCCAGGTTCATTCATGATTTTGTGCACTATATGTTTTGTTTCTTATCATGGATCAATTAGCCTATGTACTATTTTCCATCGTTTCAACATATTTTATTTTTCGTTATTATTATTCCCTCTAGATTTTATACATCTGAGCAAAGAACATTTTTTCTGCCTTGATACTTGGTATTATTTCTTGCAATTATCTGCTGCTCTTCCTTCATTATATTGAGAATTTCACTTGTCATTCTCTTAACTTTCTCTTATCTTTCTTTTTTACAATTGCCTCTAATATTCAACAGAGCCACATTGAATCCTCATCAGGTTTCAAAGACTCATATTTTTTTCTGAATTGTAACTGCGTATGTTCTCAAATGGAAATATCCAAATTGCAGTTTAGGTATTGCTATTGGTTTCTTTCAGTTTTGTAATCTCACCTAAGTTTTAATATAATTGGGAGGTGATCATTCCTTAAAAGACTTTTGTATTTATTTCTAAATTCTTATTAATTTTCTTTGTTCTAGGATCTTGAATTACTATCTTTAATCTAAACACAATCATTATTTTGTCTCCTTTTACATTTTTCCGCGAATTACGGATTATTTTATTATATAGTTTGTTTAATTTTACTTATCAGCTATAAAAACTTTTATATGATGATATATTTAATATTTTGTTTCACGAAATTTACTTTTCAGATGTTGCATAATCAACTTGAATGGCGTGAATTAAAAGCAAAAGTGAAAATTTCTTTCATAACTCCAAGAAACAAATATTGAACCATTTTTTTTTATTTTTGCAATGAACAATTGTTTTTCTAAGATTCATACGTTCTATTTTGCCATATTTTTTTAAAACATTTCTTGACCTTTAATTGTGTTCTGTTTCAAGCTCACCGTTATTTTAATTTCTTTGCTCATTGCAGTTAGATTGACCTTAAAATCTCTACATTTTGATTACCATTGTTTTGCTTAAACTCTGTTGATAATTGTGTTTTAGATGAAATTATTTCCCAGAATTCAGGATATTTCATTTGTAAGGCTGATGATCTGTTTTATTTAATCTCTGTAGGGAAAAACAAAATTTGTTTAATATAGTTAGAAAAATGTAAGATTTTAAATTAAGAATTTTTAAATAACTTGAGGATTTATGTAAAATCTTCCACTTTTCAAATAGAGAACTATTTTATCCATGCTTTCATTACAAGGAATTAGTTTATATTGTAAAAAAACAACAATATTAGTTTGAAACTAGGAAGTAAAGTATATTATTGGAAGTTGATTAGGGCTTGAATCTTTCAATAAACTCCTGATAACAGGATTCAAAGTGTCTTTATTGAAACAATGAATCAAATTTCATATTTTCCTTTATTTTTCATTATTTTGTGAGCTTCGCGTTTTCCTTGAATATAATTAAGAATCGTAATAAAAAGATAATAATAAATATATAATCATTTACTTAACTAGACGTGAAAGTGGTGCAATGTTTACTAGCTCAGAATGAGAAATTGGTGAACTGAGATCGAATTCCATCAGAGTTCATTACATTCATTGTTACGCAAATACCCTTAGTAAAAGTATGTTTCCCATCTTTTCTCTCCCCTGCTATGGATTAAATATATGGGCAGACATCTCTCTATCTGTGGTTGGAAAGCATAGTTCTAACAAGCGCAGTCCACATCCTGCGAAGAGATTTGTCCATTTTATTTGTTAATAACTATCAGATCCTTTGTTTTCCCTATGCTTAGGGTAAGCAAAGAATTTGATTCTTTTATTGTTCCTACTTAATTAGACAAAAGATAGATATTAAAAAAATGGAAAAAAATCTTCACAGGATGTGGGTTGTACTTGTGAGAACTATTTTTGGATTTCCTGAAGAAATATTTAGCCAGGGTTTTGCTGATTTATTCTTGAATTCTGTTTTTTTAGCAGATCAAAAACTCCAGCCACAACAGGAACGGCTTTAGTTTTTAAGTGATACAATTTTTCTATTTCCCTCTCTAGGTCTTTGTATTTGCTTAGTTTTTTCAAAAACATTCTCAGAAATATTTTTGTCACTTGGTACGCTCATGCCAATCAGTGTGAAATCTTTCTTCTTTTCTGTCTTTGACAATAATGTCTGTTAATCTGCTTGTATTGTTTGATCCGAGTTGATAGAAAAATCCCAGAATATGATAACATCTACTCCTTCAACAACAGTTTCAGAATAATGTTCATACCAGCTTGATGCTGTTGCTTATCAAGTATTGATGACAGATCTTCCAATGAAGATGCTGACCTACACTATCATGACAGTTGTGGGTATGGAGCATCCTGAGATAAAGTAATTAATAGTTTTAATGTATTAGTCACAGAACAAACATTTTGGTCGGTATTAGTCACAAAAAATTCACTTTGGGTCTGTGGTATTATGCAAGATATTAAATTTGTAGTCGTGCATAAGCAAACTCTGGTACTGTGCAGCAAGAATAAACTCTTCATTTCCACCTTTAAGTCCTGAACTCTTAAGCCACTTGTAGGTTTCTAATTGATTTACATCAGTATTTCTGCTCCGGAGAAGGAATCGGCTATGTCGAGATTTCTTCCATTTGCTTTTGGCTTAGCCTTTTCGCTTCTTGTTTCGGTCTTTTGCTGATTTTGTAGCAGTTATATCTACTTAACTTCTATTTTCGAGATTTAAACCGGATTTAACTCTTGCATATTTATTAGCTTCTGTTGATACAGAATGAACATTTTACTTTTTCATATTCTATTACGAGTTATGACATCCACTCTTGTAGAGCAGCAAATTACTTATAAAGTTCCATTGTTGAAAATTCCAGTTGAATCATGTCCCTACCTCCACTGATCTTTGGCAAATACAGACGATCAATATCTGCTGTAGTTGTTAGCAAATTTGAGTTCCTATAAGTTAATCTTTTCATGTTGATTCTATAAGTTAGGACTGGGGTAATAGTGTTAATAGCTGTTATTATATTTCTCGAATTCAATTCAGTTTTTATTATTACTCGATTTCACCTGGTGCATTTCGTTGTCTTCATTCACATCCAGATACTTGTATGTACTATCCTGGTCGATTTCCTTAATCACAGCATCTACATCAAGAATTATATATTCTCCCCATTAATAAGCTTTCCCCTTTTGAAGGTGTCTTTGCATATTTATCTTTCCCAAATTCCAAGCAAATATCATCGCTGAAACTTTTCACTGTCCTCAAACGCCTTTCCAATTTATCATCATTTATTGCGTATAATTTTGAGTCATCCATATAAAATAGATTAATTAACCCTTTTATCTTTAATCCTATACCCATATCCTGTATTGTTTAAAAGTTTTAATAAAGGAATGAAATCCAGACAAAGAGGAAGAGAAGATTAAAGTTCTCCTTGAAAACTTCCACATTTTCCTGTTTTTATTTAGGAGGAGATCGTTAGAACTCAAGAGCCACAGATTTGTCTTCTAAAATATATTATGTCGTAAGAATTTCACAAGTGTTAGCATGATTTTGTATTATTCAAGGGATTTGGTATCCACGAGCATGGGATGCCGCCAAATCTAGTCTATCCATACTACACGGAAAGTTTTGTGCTTTGAGTGAGTATTTTCAAGAATCATCCTAACTAATTCAACTAATCTTTGCAGCTATAGAAGCATGTGTGACAACCTTTTTGCTCAATATCTATTGTATTCTCCCAGATGACTAAATGTTCTTTGGAGTAATATGGACTTCTTCTTTTTCTTCTTCTTCTTCTTCTTCTTCTTCTTCTTCTTCTTCTATGCGCTATGTCTTCAGGACGTGGCTCTCCACAATTTCCTGTCTGTTGTAACTCTTAATAAATTTTGTCTTTTTGTAATCTCTCCTAAATCTTGTCCCGTCATCCAATTACTCAAGCTGTCTAGGAAGGTTATGCGTTGTTTCCTTCTGTCCCTCTTGTTTTCTATTTGTCCTGCGTATATAAGATTTTCCAGGCCCTCTTTCTTCATTATTTGCCATAGGAATTTCAACTAGCTCTCCCTGATCTTCCTTATCCTATGAGCAGCCTTTTTGTTTACATTTTCTTTAAAACTTTGCCGTTCGGTCCATGGTATTCTCAGAATCGTTTTATAGAACGACATTTCTGTTGTTTCAAGTCTCTTTTTTTCATTTGTGAGATTCTCGAGCATTCACTGCCATGTAGGTGGACAGTTCAGTACTCTTTTCTGTTTCTGACGAAATTTTCTTGTTTCTTAAGACTTTGCTTGGCTTCAGCTATGCCAATAAGCCTTCAAATTTCAGTGTCGCACTTTCCATCCTCTGTTAAAATACTTCACAGATGTTTAAATTTTTGTAATTGTTTCATTTTGGTATCTCCAATTTGTAATTTGCATATTAGGCGGTTTTTTCTGTATCATTATCTTTTGATAGTAAGTATGTTACAAGTTCGGAGAATAATTCTGATGTTATTGTGTGATCTAGTATCATTTCATTAAATAACGTTGCCATAATGTCCCGAGTATTAGAGAATGTGTCAAGCCAGAAGTTTGTAATTTTGTCAATTCCTTTTGATTTCTACTTGTGAGATTTGGTTAGCGTATCTTTTTTTTTCTTTTCTTGTAATATGTTGTCATTGCTCTTCTTGGATGTTTCCCTTATTCCAAATCTTTTGACCATTTACTCTCCTCATTCTGGAATTTGTCATCTATTTATATGTTATTCCAGAATATGCTCATTTCTCTTTCATATAATGTTTTCTCTTTTGTAACTGTTTGGCTTTCTATTTCTCTGTAAAATTTATTTACGTCTGTTTCATGTTTGGCTTATAGAATTTTTTCTCGTTTCTCGATCCTTTGGAGATGCGTTTTGATTTACCTGGGATTCCTGTTTCAGTTTTTCTTTCAATTCACTTATTTGTTCTTCACTCGCCAATTGATTTTTTTACTTTACTAAATCTTAGTTCATTATTCTTATGAAGTTCCTCCAAAATAGATTTTTCTGCTCACATTATTTTTATATTTTTCTTGATGTTTAACTTTCATCTTGATTTAAAATTTGGTGACCTGCGATTCTTCTTTTTCTAGTTTATTCCACACTTTTTTTTAAGCGTTTCACCCCAAGCAAGACGGGAAGCCACTAGGACGCAAGGGGTTACAGAAAATTTGGAGCAAGATCAGATAGGAGTGATAGAAGAAAGGATGAGGAGAAGAGTAGTGGATAGATCAAGGCAACTGGAGATGTCGATTGACATTACATTTGAATAGTTGGAGATTATAGCTCTCAGGGAAACTGGAATAGGGAAGGGAGTTTCACAGGCGAGAGGTGCGAGACATGAAGCTATTGGAGTAGAAGAGACGGCTACATTTAGGAGTTTCGACAGTGACGGGGTGAGAGCGGGATGACAGCCTCGTAGGGCGCTTGAACTCATGAAGTCTGGGAACCAGCGAATGCAGCTCCTCGGAGCAATTGCCATGAAAGTATTTGTAGAACAGACAGAGAGAGGCGACGGCGCGTCTGTGAGAAAGTGACTGTAGACGAGATGTCAGAGCAGGGTCAATTATATTGTATATCCGCCTCTGGAGCCTATCAAGAACCCCGAGGCAAACAGAAGGGACACCAGACCATATATGGCAGCAATACTCCATGCAAGGGCGAATTGTTGATTTGTAGATCTGGAGGATCGATTCCGGGGAGAAAAATTTCCTGGACCGGCACGGGGAGCCAACTTTCTTTGCGATGGACGCATTGTATTAAGAACTTTTACAGTTACATATATCAATTGGTTTAGTTCAGTTAAATTGGATTTTTTTGCATTGCATATTTCTCGTTAAGTTAAATTTCTAACATAAATTGCATAAGTAAACATATGCTTATTTCTGATTTTCAAAAGACACTCTCTTGTAGACATGTCAATATGGGCTACTTTCATTATTCTAGTTGGAAACCGATCTTATTCGCTCGCTGGAATATGATTACTCGGTCGTAATATGACTTCATGGGTTAGCAATTCTTAATATTCATCTATTTTTAGAGAATAACGAAATGTTGGTCTCCTTGTTTTTAATTGATTATTTGTATTTATTTTTCCGTCATTGCAGACTTCAGACAAATTCGTGTTCAACTCCAGTCATCTGCTGTTCATCTATTTCCTGAATATTACTCTCTTCTATGTTTTGTTTGATGACGCACTCAATTCTTGATTTCATTTTTATTAATTCAGCATCTGTCAAGTACTTTTGTTTTACTATATATCATCTTATATTTGCTAACTTTTGGGGTTCTAAGCATTTTTTTGTCCTTAATTTTTTTCACACCGCATTTCGTAGATGTTTTCATTTGTTTTTTCTCGGGGTTATTTAGTGTAAAATGGAAACTTACTTCTCTTTCCTTTGTTCATTTACTTTCTTTTTTTTTTTTTTATTTCTTTTGACCTCAAATCCTAACTAAATGACTTTCTTCTTTTTTTAAAATTCAATTTCAAATTTTAACTTTAAAATAATTATTTTATATGAAATACCAGATACGCGATACGTAAAGGTTTAAAATGAATTAAAAAAAAACGTGAAAAATCTTTCTTGGAGCTTTAATGTTAGTTTTAATTTCAAACTAATAGATTGAATTTAATATTCCCAATAAATAAAATACTTTGCAGTATTTCAAAACTAAATTAAATTGACTGGAAGGAGATTTGTTTTTAAATAGTTAAAAATCGCTGAATTTAACACCATTTTTTAGCCATCTTTCCATCACAATGTAATCTTTTACTTAAAAAAAAAACATTAAAAAATAATATATACTTTACTGAAACATTATTTAAGGAATATTAGCTGATTTAAAATTTAATTAATCCGATTTGACACAAATATTACTTTCTTTTAGCTTGAAATATCGCAGAAATGCATTTTTTAACACGGAAGTAGGTGTTTATTTAAGGTGTTGACAAGTTTATAGCTTGTCTGACAGACGGAAGTTTATCTTTATTATTTCTTATGCGGTGGACATGTTTGTAAAAATTACTTGAGGAATATAACGTGAACGCCTTTTTTTTATATAATTTTTAACTACCCAGTAATCTTAAAAATTTAGGAAAATATTCTCCGTAATGTATATTTAGAAAAAATTTAGGAAAATATTCTCCGTAATGTATATTTAGAAAAAATTTAGGAAAATACCCGTATTTTATTGAATTTTAGGTAATTTAGCTTTAAATTTATTTTTGATAATGTCGTGTATGGAGGTCAGTATTTACAAAAATCGGCACGTTTATAAGAAAAAAAAAACAGCTAAAAAATTATTTTTAAAATTGTGGGTCTCGATGAAGTGTAGTAAACTTTTCAAATTCGGATTAGTAAATACTTAATAATAATATTGCTTAACTGGTACAAATTAATACAGAAATTTAACTTTATTAACTATTCTAATTAAAATTTTAAAAATATGAAAACAATTCTTGTAAAAATTCATTATTCATAAAAAGAAATTTTTCTTAAGACAATAATGTCCATAATCTATTTGATTCATGAAACTAATTAGTTTTATTGCATTTTTTATTTTATGATTCAGAGCAGATTTTCGTTAATTGGGGGTCCTATTTTACAAAAAAATAAAAATAAATAAATAAATAAATTGATTATTTAAATTAATTAAATTAAATTTTAATTTAGAAATTCCCGAATATATTATTTCGTTAAAACATTATGCAATATCATGTGGAAAATTCGCCAAAAACAAGTCAATAAAACTCAAAAAATATTCTTTGAGAATTGATGCTTGGATAATTTAATAAAACACTTTATTGTCTTTCAGATTCGAAAGAAAAAATGTTTAAACTTAATATTAGTTTTTAAAAATTATTTGTAATTTTTCAATGCAATTTTTAAAATTTATCCCGTTGTTCGTCACAAGAGTTTATTTTATTAAGACGTGTTTAAAAATGAAGTTTCAATTGTGAAACTTTTTTAAAAGAATTTTATATTATTTTTTTCCTTTTAGCAACAGTTAGATTATATTTGGTATGGATGTGCAAAAAGAAATAATTCCGATATCTTGCGTTGACTCACTATTCAGCATCGAAGTATTAATCTAAATTCATATCTCCCGTTCAGTCAGTATAAAAAATAAAATTATTTATTATACTAAGTTTAATAAAAGCATATAGGATAAAAAAAATATATATTCTTAAATTATTGGTTATATGTTTCTGTAATTTTCCCTTTCCTGAATGTTATTTTTTTAATCCGAAATCTATACCGATGTCATCACTGAAATATTTTACGGTATTGAGGATACCTTCCAACTCATTGCCGTCTCTGGTAAAGAGTTTGATATCATCCATGTAGAATAGGTGATTAAACACTTACTTTTTTACTTTGTATCCCTAGTTATTATTGTTTTGTTCATACGAAAGGGGGATTAAGGACAGACAGAACAGAAGCGGCAACAGGAAGCTTATTATTATTATTATTATTATTATTATTATTATTATTATTATTATCATCATCATTTGTGTATGTTATGTTTCCTGCTTTGTATCCTGTAAGAGCCTGATCCAAACTATGGTCCTTAGGCCCTATAGGAGAACTGATAGCATTTTTCTCAGTTTATGTGATGTTCCTAGCAGGGCGATCTTCTGGGCAACTTGGATGTTGTTGTTACCTTCGATACTGTTAGTAAAATTTTCCATTCCTTTTCTCACAAGACCCAGAAATCCGATTGCTATTGGTACCGCCTCAGTTTACATTCTGCAGATCCTGTTAATTTCAATCTCCAGGTCCTTGTAGTTAGACAATTTCTTCGTAATTTTCATGGAGTTGTTTCTCTCTGATGGTGCTGCTATGTCAATAAGAATACAATTTCTGAATTTCCTGTCTTTTTATGATAATATCAGGTCTGTTGACTTTTATTTCCCTGTCAGTTTGAATTGGCATGTCCCAAAAGATTGTTACATTGTTATTTTGGGTATGTTCCTTACATGTTCCGACAGTTCACATATGTCGTTATTATTATTTTATTTCTTTTGATTTCTGGTGTGTACTCATTTCTTTCCGGTCTCCGATTAGAGACCTTAGGTAAAAAGTGGCATCATGACATTTTCCACTGAGCAATATTGAAAAAAAAAAAGAAAACAAAACAAAAGAAAACAAAAAAAATATTTTGCATAGATAAAGCCCTTCGAAAGTTTTGCTAATTATTATTATTATTATTATTATTATTATTATTATTATTATTATTATTATTATTATTACTTTAAATATTTTTAAAATCTTTGTAATTAATTCATAAATATTTTTCACTCTATTTGAATTTATTGTTTTCATCTTTGTTGTTGCTATCACGACGTTTAACCTTTGATCAGGTGCTTACAGATCCGGGTGACCTACAGGAAATTACAAACAGAACCTTTTATTTAAGCTGCGGATGTAGATTGTTCTCATTCCACTGCCCATGTCTAGAAATATCTTGTCTTCTTATTTTTAGTACTACTCAGTTATTGCATGCACCAATTCCACTGATTCCAAGTAAACAGTGTTCGGCCCAGGACTTTTACTCACAATTACTATGTCACCAAATTCATAAACCACTGATTTAATGCACTAATCTATAATCCACTTGACAATGTCCCAGTGGATTAAAACTTTGGTTGTCAACGTAATGAGATCAATTTACCTACATAGATTAAATAAAGAGTTCACTTCAAAGTTCCCTGTAGATTATGCATATTTACAAGCACATGATGAAGGTCGGAGGGCACAACGGTTGAAATAGTGTGATAATAACAAGAAAGATGCAGACAATAGTCCGTGTCTTGATATAATGATAATATCCCAGAAATTCAGACAGAAATGTTTCATTCTTCTTACATACAGAATATCCGCTCATGAAATATGATCTGGAATTATCCATGTTAACATTTTCTTCTTTTTTTCCAATTATTTTTTTGTTCTCACAAGTCAATGAGAAAAATTCAAAAAGAAAATAAAGAGTGAAAAATCCATGCCAATATACCCTTTTATATTAGAAAATTTTCTTGAATTCTTAAAGTTCTCTAGATTATAGATTTAGAGCTGTTTACTGCTGTTTAAAGGAAAATATTATTCACTCTCAGTAATGATAATGTTGAATAATTACAATGAAGTCAGATCAGTGAATGAAGGCATTCAATAATAATGGATGCACCAGTTAAGAAAAAAAGTGTCAATCTTTTTAAATGTGGGCGCATTCAATCGAATTGAATATATTCTGTCTTTGTGATTTACGGTGCAATATTTATTTTCTTGGAATGAATAACATTAGAAAATATTTGGTGATAAATATTATTGATAAAAATATAAATATATATCCATACGTCAATAATAAAAATAAAAATAATTAAGAAAGCTTATTCCCACTATTCATATTTCCGTCAAGATTTAAGCAACATTTTTCTTAAATTATTATAAATCAATATTAGTTTGTTTCAATACAATTCTGAGCACCTAAATGACAAAAAAAAAAACATTTTAGTAAATAACTTTTGAATATTATTTTGATGAAAATTACAATTTCATTAGAGTGTAGTTATTTTGTGATCATTAATCTAGGATCAAAAAGTCAATTGAAATCTTTTGATTTTTATTACATATTTTTATTCTTTTTAATTTGAGTACTAACAAGTAAATAGGTTTCTTATTTGACGCCACTGCGTGCATTCTTGTCTTCTGAAAGAATCGTTAATTATTGTGAAATTGTACTCCAATGTAAAAACAAAGAATTTCTCAAATTATTAAACAGCTGCAGTGGCTAGCTACAAATTTTCTTTCAAAGAATTATATGGAGGATCAATGAATTCACTTCAAATGAATTGTATGGAGCTAAACATCTGTGACTAGAGATATAATAGGGTTCTGAAAATTTCTCAGTCCAGTTCAGTTTCCAAAATATAACTAAACATCACTATTTATTGTGAAGTCCTTTCTTGGTTCTGTTGAGAACTTCTCGCCATACTATTCTAAAAGATCTGTCATATATTAATATTTAATATTCTTTCAAGAAAGAGTTGATTTCTTTTTAAGATGTGTCTATTGATTCGGAGGCACGTTTCTGCAAAATCTGCATGTGATAATGAATTTTAAGATGATTCAGCGTTTGAAAATTCCATTTATATATTTGCATTTTAACTGAACTTGAAATAATGATTTAATGTCGGATTAAATGTAAAATAGAAAAATATATTTTATGAAATGCCCATCAGAATCATCATTTAATCAGGTGTAGTAGTCAATAAAATACAGGCGTTAAGAAACTGAGTAAAATTTATAAGGAGATTAACATCAATCAGTGTTTAAAAATTTGTCTATCTTGACACAGACACTGAAGAACGTCAAAGTAACAGTTAGTGAGCAAGGTGTGAACTCACTTACGTAAAATGCAGGATTTTTCAGGTGTGCCCTTAGGCAGGGCATCATAAAAGCCAGCAGATGAAGAGCCACCAAAACAGCAGAAGTTTGCTGCATGGTGACTGTGAATCAAGAGAGATTTATGGGTAAGGTAGCATTAACCTACTCTAGATCAACTCTAAATTAGTCACCTGAGTATGGAGATCTGATCTCAAATACCCAGTGACCCCTAGGAAATATCACTGATATGTCCAAATGTGTAATAATTCTGTATGTGGGCAGCAATCCATCTTTAATTCAAATTTCATTGAGTTTAACTGAACAGGCACTGCTATTAAACTTTTTATTAATTTTTTCTTTTCTGGAAATAGAATGTGTAAAAGCTAGCCAAAGGATCTAATCTATTGGCCATTATCAAGGATGCTTCTTTTGTTTAAATGAATATGTAGATTTCGTTTATATGCATATATAGATACGAGCATGTTTATAATTTGCAAACACGGCCAGCACAGTATGACCGTGCTCATAATTGATATTACTGAGAAATGGCTTTTCTTTTTTATTTTTAAGTCTTCCATTATTTTGTACCATTTTTTGCATATGGATGGATCTATTATGTTCGTATTTTCTACATGTATGTTGCGGATGGAGTTAGGTAGTTCTCCGTGTGTGTTTAAATTGGTCCTAATACAGCTATTATCCGAAAAATCAATATGATGCATGTAAGAAATAGGACCGACTACGCAATTTACCTCAAAGATTATGTAGAGTCATAGAAAATACCCTGATGCTTAAATAATAAATCTATTAATTTTAATGAAGAAAATATTTTGTCAGAATCTTTCTTGAAACTTCTTCAACCGGCCTGTAAATCAATCATGCCTTTCAAATAAAGCCTGTCTTCCATCATGAAAAATAGTTCCAGTTTTGTTTGAAGAATATTTTTGACATGTTCAAATTGTTGGAATCATTGAGCAAACAAGAAGCATGGAACAAAAGATCATCTGACGGGTACAGAGTAAAACATGTACTACATGTGGGAGGACGTTCTATCATCGATCCATAATATTTTTATTTATTTCAAGAAGAAAAATTAACAAACTTAAAAACTACAATCAATAATTTGGAATTTTATTATTAAAAAAATAAAAAAAAGATTTTTCTCATCACATTCGTGACACCAAGTTTTTTCTGCTTTCATTAGTATACATTTATTTGTTAATTCTCTCATAAAGTCCATATATGTTTTTTTTTCCTTTTGTTTTTACTCCTGTGATAATAATTCAACTTCATTCTTCATACTTCCAAATTGAAAACTCATCAATTGTGTGATGGCTGCTTCGCAGACACTGCAATGTTTTTAGCACAAAACAACTGTAACAGAGCCAGGCATATTTTTAGGTAACAAACAGCACTACCAGTAATCCAAAATGTTCCTAGTAATATTTTATTGAGAATGGTAAATCCATACAAATACAGCCTAAACTTGGAACGTCAATATTCCCCCTTTCTGACGTCGTCAAAGCAAATTTAACCAATCATATCAAAGTTGGTTGGTGTAAAAATTTTGACATCAGAATTTTACTGGAATTATACATTCAGACTGTATTTTCTTCTTAAACTTGCTAATTTTTTTTCTAGGTTGCATTCATGAACTGAGTGTACATTTCTTAAAAAGAAATTAAGAATGCAAACATCATTTTAATCACACAAATGACGATGTTAAGATACTGATAAGTTGACATGTTTCAGTTAGAAGGTCCCATTCGGAATTTACAATGATTTTCCAGTATTTTACTGGAAGATCTATATTATTTTTTCTGGTATGGTAATGAAACTTTTATTTAGAGCTGCAACATATTTTGGTAGCATCGACAAGAACATCTGTTAACTATTGTGACTACTTTTTTCAGTCAGGTTGTGTCTGAAATTAGCAGGCTTTCACAATTTAGATTTGATTTTGTACACTACTTTTATCAAGAAATGTACTGTCTCTCTGTCAAGATTGGTTCCTTGATTTTTAAAGAATTTAGCCTACATGTTTTTTTAAAAATACCTAACAGTTATATCAAGACTCTTGTTCGATTTGTGTAAATTGTTGAACCTTTTAAACTACATTATATCTAAACAAAACATTTTTCATTATTTGAATAATGGAGATTTGTATTTTTACTTGTTTTCAACATTATATTTTAGCTCATGTACAATCCTACAATACCATAATCATATCTATCTATCTATCTATCTATCTATCTATCTATCTATCTATATATATATATGGTTGGATAGCTCTATCTCTGATATTGAGCGATTTCTAATAAGTACCGCGCATAATAAACTATTAAATAACATTTAAATGTTATTTAATACTGTTTATTATAAACAGAGCATTTACTTAAAATACTTGTATCTATAAAAAGAACGTTAAACATAAAAAATGTCTTTAATAAATAAATTGTCAGACTTTGTCCATTTCTCAATGTATATATATATATATACACACACTTTTCATATATACATATATATATATATATATATTATATAATACACATTCCACTGAATACGGCAGAAAAGGTGCTTTGATTTAGTTTTTTATATAATTTCACATGTGATTTCACATATTATCTAATAAGTTTTTCTTTTAAAAGAAGTATTTGTATAAAATAATAAATCAAAGCACCATGTTTGTCATATTCAATGAAATGTGCATGAAAAAAGGATTGCTACCTTAATGCACACACACAGTTTTCTCACTATGTAATTTCTAAATGCGACTTGTTTCTTTGTGTGTTTAGAATTTTCTAAAACATCTGGATGAGTTACAATCATAAAACCACGTATTTTCTATATTTGAATTGGAATTAATAATCGAAACCAGGCATATAGAAGTAATTTTTTATGGAGAATCAAAATGTAAAGATTTTTTATTAAAGATTTTTATATAATGCAGCTTTGAGAAAATTATTTCAGTTTTCTCACTCAAATTTCTCCTTGATTGGAAGTCCACGGTTCACATTAGTTTTTAAAATGATTTTTCTGTAAAAATTATTAAAATATAACTGCTTGAAAATTGTGAGGTGTTCACTATATTTGATTAGACTCCGTGTCAGTCTGGTTTGCCCTGGTTTGAGCGGGGTCAGTTACTGTGATGTAAGCTATCTGCATTCATTTGTTTGTGTGTTTCAGCTCTGAAGCTTAAGAGACTTTGGGTTATGAAAACACTATTATATAAGAAAACTCAACTTATAGGAAATACGAAGTGTTCCAGTTTGAGGCTTGGACATTATGGTAAAATTGTATTTGGTGCTTTTGTCAGCTTTAGATTTATCGCTAAATATTTACAACGCTGACATAATTCTTTTTTATATGAAAATATACTTAGCATCTGCCTTTTTCAAGTAATATTTGTTCAATAGCTAGGTATCACCAGGTTTACAGCTGGAATATTTTTATGATATTAATAGGATATATATATATATATATATATATATATATATATATATATATATATATATACATATATATATGTAAAAGTGCACCGAGCAGCGACAGTCTGTTTCATGCTTGAACGCAATCTTCACATGCCCAGATGCACTCTATCGCTGATATAAAGCACTTTCACCCATAAATATAGCTTAACTTATAGCATACCTAATTATATCTGTACCATATATATTCTTTACATCTATATATTTACCATATATATAGAGAGAGAGGTAAGTGGATATGTGTACGTGTATGTGTATGTATGTGACTGTGTGTATGTATACAGAAATATGATCAGTTCCTAGTATGAGAACAATTATGAGCAAAATTGTTCAATAATTATAATATTTTACAATATCAAATAAGGAGAAATTAAGAATTGAACATTTGAAATTTTGTCATGCATCGAACAATTGTCAATGGCAGCAAATGCACAGTGAACTTACCGCAAAGTAATTGGGCATCCATTATGAATCAAATTCATTGCAGTTGCAAGACAAGGTTTTTATTTAGCTTTGTCTTGCAAAAGACTACACGAATGAAGCATCCAGTGGGGATCATTCCACTGGTTAAAAAGCTCGGTAGAGTTTATCCCTTGTTTCCTGTTTTGGATATGGTTTACCGGTTTCTTTCTTCCATGGCCTTAATTATTTAATTGTCTTAACTTTTTGGTAATCTAGCTGAATTTCATGATAATTATTCTGATGAGCTTTTCTCTTTGCTACTTAGACATTAAGAATTTAAGCGCAGGACGACATTGGCCGGCGTGGTTTCATCATTTTACAGTTTAAATGCTTAGTTGCAACCGCAAGTTCTATGCTAACAGCATAGAACTTACACTTCTCGCTTGTGGAACACTCTTCCGGCCTCTTGATTTCCAGTGAACTTTGATCTTCAAAAATTTAAATTCAATATCAATCTTTTGTCATCATAATTCCTGTTCTTTTCTTATTCTCTTTTCTTAATAATGTTTTCTTCTCTCATACACATTACCCATTTACGTTTAGTGGCTTTATTGACTTCCTTAGTGTGAATGGTTAAAAAAATAATGATAAAATAAAAATAACCAATTTGTGTCTCTTTTATCAGTTGATTAAATTCCTTTTTTTACACATTTCTACCTAAGTTTGAACAGTTCATCTTGCATTTGTCTTCTTGTTTGTCCTTGGCTGTAAGAAAAACCTACGGCACAGCATGCTAGAGACAATATGGTCGTTTTTTTTCGTAATTGTTGCGACATACTGAATTTTAAAAAGACGCTAAAGTTATGTGTGTATGTATGTGTGTGTGTAGATCCAAATACATGGCATACCAACCTTCCCATCATGATACTGATTCAGAATATATAGGATTTTATGATGGGCCTCATTCTCAATCGTTTTTGAGAAAATCCCAGACACCCACACAAACAACACAACACATTTAATAAAATGATGGCATCTTACAATAAACAAATATTGATAATTCAGTTTATTCATTAACATCAACGACGCATGAATTTCCAGAATTAAATTCTACTTTAAGTCATACGATAACATGATTATTTTATTACAAAACCGCCAGTATAGAAAATATTCAGGAAATGCTTCTGGCTACACGTTGCTTGTCTACTGAAATCCGACTTATCTTCCGTATGAAAATGGATTAAAAAAAAATCTGGGAAGAGATAGATTTATAAAACTCCATTTGAGAAAAATCATTGTATTAAATTTAATAAAAGTCTGATCTCATTTAAAAAGAGAGTATGAACCAATTAAAAATGAATTAGCTATGTTAATTATACGAGAAGATATGCTAATATATTTGTAGTTAAAGGTTGCTTTAGACACTGATTTGATGTTTCATATTAAAACGATTGAAAGAAATCAAAGATTTGATAATAAAAATGTTTATTTATTAAGTTTCTAAATATTCTTTCATGTAACCTTAGGTACATGAAAGAATATTAAGAAACTTAATAAATAAAAGTGAAGCTTATGTAAAGGAAAAAAAGGAAATGCTTTATCACCAGGTGTTGTGTGACGTCAGAACTGAAGAACATTTTCTTTAACTTTTGGCTGTCATAAACAAATTAAAATTTATTGAAACAAAACAATTATAAACTGTCATAAACTGATGCATTATCAATAATAATAAGTAGGCAATATATTATTACCATTGTAATTTTTTTGTCTCCAGTCTACCATATGAGTAAAATAGAATTTATGTAAGATGAACAGTGTAGGTGCTGGGAAAAATCTTTTTTTTTCTTTGGTTTGTACTAAGTTTACAGTGTATATTTGTTAGTTCTGGGTAGGTATTTATGTACGATTGTGTGGCTGTTGAAGTGATATAGTAGCAAAATCACGAAAAAATTGGCAGTGGTTTATTAACTGTAAGTTCATTCCTTGGGCCAACTTAGTGAAATAATTGTAATAATTTAGCGGCACTTTTAATATTTATATCATTTCCTAAGCACAGAGGGAACAATAAGAACAGCCTACTCGTGTAGAATAAATAATGCGTTAAATTCGAATTCCCTGAATGTTACTCAGCTTGAAGAAGGAAGAAAGGCACAATGGTCAAAATATCGTAATAATACCATCAAAAATTAGGATATTAATCCAAATGTAAATAATGTAAATAACAGGTTTTATTTGGAAGAGGTTTTTGATTGGCACGATAAGCATTCCCACATATATAACATATATATATTTGAATATTATATATGATTTTATACAGAAGTTCTAAAGCATTCAAATTATCTTGTATTCGGGAATGCTGATTAGGTAGGCCCCTGATGTGTGCAAGCTTCTTTTGTTTATGTCTCACTGCGGATATGATACGCATAATTTTATTTTATTAGAACTAAAAAATCATTGAACATGTCATTTCAAATTGATTAATACGTGTGTATTTGTGACTTCTGCGATTAATGGTGGCGGTTTCAAAACCACGAATTAGAATAAATATTGTTAAATCTAAAAAAATTGATCAATAACACATTCTCATTTTTCCTAATCAAAAATTAAATCCAGAAATAGTACTGAAACATTAAGAGACCATGCAATATAACACAATTAGTGGATATAATTGCAATTGGCAAAGAATGAAGGCCGTCTTGACACATGAATGCATTAATAAATGTACTGAAAAGAAAGTAAAAATTGAAACGGTCTAAACGTCATAGAAGACTTTCAGAAACAATGTAAAATATGATATATGAAAGTAGGAACGAGGCTAAAATCCCTTTCAAGCCTTTGATAGCAAGCTTCAGCAATAGGATACTTCTACAAACCACTATATTTTTGAAGGTATTTGATGAGAGCTATGATTATAGGAATGGTCTCTTAGATGAAGATCTAACTAGGTGCCCTATTTTTTAGCCGTGTGCTAGACTAAACAATAACTGCGCTTTCTACAAATTCTGAAATATAATATAGATAGGAATGCTAATAACTATGACAATTAACAAGATACATTTCAATAATTTTAATTCCTCAGTGAACGGAAACGTACTGATCTGAACTCCGCTCCTTTTGCTCTTACCTTGTTACTAGTACGTGAATAAATTTTTTATTGGAAACCAAAAACGTTGTTGTTTTAAATTGAAATAAAAATACATTAAAAAAATTAACATTAACTTTATTTACAGTTTTGTTCCATCACTTTCTGTTACTTTTCAAACAAACTTCATAATTTTATCTTCCCAGAACTTTTTATTTTCAGCAAATAAGTCTTGACACATTTTTAGTCTTCCTTAGTTTTTGTAAGACTAAAACAAATGCGTCAACAGTTTTTTCTTCCATGAAGACAGTTCTATAAAGATGAAAAAATTCTAATTTGAAAGTGCAGTGAATACTGCAGCGGAGTGAAAACTTTCTCGAAGAGATGTAACAATTTTTAACTGAAAACCTAAATACATACAGTCCAGTGTTTTTTTTTTTCTGATGGAATATCTTCCGAATGATTTTCGTCTGGAAATCGCTGCATTCAGTTGGCCTAATTAGTATATTAAGGTTGGTGGTTGCTGATTTCAGTGTTATAAACTTTTCATTGCTTTTCATATATGCATTAGAAACATCAAAGCGATTAACATAACGAAACTGGTGAAAATGATTCAGTTATTTGATTTATGTATCAAATATAATAACAAAATATGATCATAACTTGGCACATTTACAGATATATTTCATCATATATACAAGTTGTTAATCACAGGAATTTTAATACTTTAAGCCCAGAACAGCAGTCGTGTTTCATATAAACACATTTAAATGTCCATGCGTGTGCGTGTGCGTGTGCATGTGCAAAAGTGCAAGTTATATTGAATAGTTGAGGTAAAATTTTTATCCGCGGTAAAAATTCTTGCACTTGTGAACGACATATTTTAATTCAGTTAATGGATTGTTTTGCCATTTTGAAGATTCCACTACCATCTACTGAATTATTTGCAATGAAACTGTCTAGTTTATATCTCAGTGGGGAATGTATGTTTTTGAAGTCTCATACATGTTCGATTTTGTATGGATCATATATATATATATATATATATATATATATATATATATATATATATATATATATATATATATATGAGAAAAATAGACATTGAAAAAATTCTATTATCTGACGAGAATTTTTTTCTCTTCGCTACAAGCAATGATGGTCTCTATAAAACTATTCTAAACTCGTACTCCCTTTTCATTGACTTTCTTCTAATTTTTTTCACCTTTTCCAACTGTGATCAATAATATCCAGTTGCAGATCGAGCTGACAATATAGAACAAGAAGGAAAGAAGGCATACATTCTAGTTTTAAAAAATACTATTATTGTTTTGCGCCCATTTAAACTGAAATATTAAGTTTAATATCTTCATACATAGCAAAATATTTTGTAATATTTTTTACAGCAGAATTATTTCACTCATCACATTGACATTCACTTTGACTCCTAACGTCTGATTTAACTTTTCTGCCGAATCATAGCTGACTGTAGGTAAGCAGATTAGAGGTGGGGAAATGGCTTAACTAAATGATGAGATGGCAAATAGAAGGAAACAAGTGGCGTGTAGAGTCTAAATAAATCAAGTAACAATAGAATAAAGTTCAGTGAATAGAAAATGGATACAACGACGAGCATTTGCTGATCAAATCGACAACTGTCTTGGCAGATTCTAGGTTTATTTACGTCAGGAGCTGGACACAGAAAAATACTTTACAAAAGCGGAAAGATGTTATATCTAGAACCCGACTTTATGAAATGGAAAAGAATAGATGATTACCTTTCCTTCATCAGAAAAAAGGTAAGAAAAGTATCTGCTAAACTGAATAATGGAAAGTGAGTTTTTACTTTATAAACAATGAGAGTCTAAATTCCGATTTAATTACACGCGTCTATATTTGTAATTAAATGAATACGTGTTATATAAAGGTATTAATGGAGATACGTGTATGCGTGTTATTGGTACATATGTATGTTTATATGTATATACATCAGTTAACGTCAGCATATTGATTATTATATAACAAAATTATAGTAAAAGTTTAGCGCAAATAATGGAAACTGAAGAAGAACGGTTAAATATGATACGAGATATTTCAACGTTTTCATTTCAAACATACACTGCTATATAGGAGGCCGAAATATTGTTTTTAAATGATTTTTCAGCTGACTATATAGACTGGCTACATAATTACAAAAAGCTACACCAAATAACAACAAACCATATCACTTAAATATTTGTTAGCATATGTAACTAGAAAGGAAAAATGATGATATAATCAAGATATTAACTTCCATGCTATCAAAAACAGAAAGGTTTCGAAATCAACTCTCGTAACACTAGAGAGAGCGATAATCGTGAAGTCTAATTTCCGGAAAAATGTTGAAGAAAATGTTGTATAAATCTCAATCGATTGTAGCGGTGAATGTTCGGACAATGAATCTTGAATGTTTCCAGTATGGAAACGGTTAACCTCATCGTTACCGTTATCTTTCTAATGCAAAATATCCGTCTGATAAATGAACATTTAGAAATACCAATGAAGAAATCTGAGTACTAGTAATATGGCACATTCTCTACAAACCTGATTTTCTTCCGAATTTAATTACTTACTAACAGAGATTTTATTCTGTGAAGAAATCTCAATTTTCTTTTCTTATTAATGTCTTATTTCATTAGGTTTTCCAATTGGCTACTAAATTCTCCTGTTAATGTGAGTGCAATTTCACTGAAAAATTTTACAATTTTATTTGTACAAAGTTGTGCCACGTTCAAATACTTTCTCACAAAATTTGTTGAGGGAATATACAAAATTGATAGATGATATTATTATGGCAGGATTTAATTGTGGACAGCAAAATTTATAAGTATGATAATGTGTAGTAACATTTAAATAATATATTTCTATGCTGTTAGTGAAAGTTTCATATAGAATCTTAAAGAAAATCTCACTCCAAGTCTTTCATGATATACCTCAAAAATAGTTGTCGTAAAGATGTAACAATTTTAATTAAAGTTTCTTATAAATAGATATTAGAAATATATTTTTGTTATATATATATATATATATATATATATATATATATATATATATATATATAGCAATACAATAAAACGAATCGAGTTCTCTCAGTCACTGGCGTGTTTATCTAAAAATAAATACGCTTCAACCGGGTTTCGATTCTAGCTAGAGGCAACCGGACGTCTAGCCACACTGATGAGTTGTGATACAGCGAAACGATATGTGTGTAGATGACTATATATATATATATATATATATATATATATATATATGTGTGTGTGTGTGTGTGTGTGCGTGCGTGTGTGTGGATGTGTGCTTGTGTGTGTGTGTGTGAAAGAGAATCAGCAAAGGCGTAACTAAAAAATCCGTAGTTATTGTAAATGATGTGGCATTAACTGACTTGTCTGAAGGAGATTTAGTATCGTACTGTGAACAGATCAGGTACCCCAGAGTAAATAACTAAGCAAAGGTACCCACTTTAAATTCATAATCAAATATAAAACTCGGTTATTTGTCTTATCATGTTCAAAGGATCTTCATTTTATGGTGTTCATATCTAGCTTAGATTATATGAACTAATGTCTCAAATTGCTTTATACTTTTCTGTTATTGTATCTACTATTTTGACTTCAAACTGATCTTTGATGTACATGTAATGTTGTATACATAGTTCATGGTTATGGTTTCCCATACTCTAGGGGAATAGCAAACATCCAAATGTAATATCAGAATTCGTCAATAGTCGTACACTTTGAAGGATAGTAGTGCTACCGTTCATCGAAGGGCGAGTTAGAAAAGATCAAAATTATTTATAGTTCGAGGAAAATGAGGACAGCATTCAAAAATAGTTTGACAATTTTATTGACTATGTTGCATTCAGCAATCTTCAAGAAGCTTTCAACAAAAGAATATCTCTCAACAATTTCTTCTGTATAAATGTTATGAGTGCATTATGAACTTGTATCGCTGGGAATTTTAACAGAACTAAGTGGCGTAAGTCAACAAAGAAAAGTTATGAATGATATACAAAGATATACAAAGATTTTTGAATATTACAAAACTATGTCATAAACCCGAAAAAGACCAGAAAATGTACTGATCAAATATGACAATCCAAACACAAAGATAAGAATGCTTACTCATTGAATAATTCACGAAATACTTAATTTTTCATTCCAGTTTTAATGCTTGCTAGGTCAAAATGAATAATTCATTTTGACCTGACAGACGTGGCTGTTATAGTTTTATAGCAGATTTTATCTTACAATGGACGTCCGAAAAGTAAAGTACAAACAATTACTAATCGAATATATTTATTACTATGCAAATAAAATATTGTGTATATGTCACCAACTTCTTCATTACTGTTCTTCTTTTCCTCTTAGTTACCTTTGAGATTGTTCCATTGGTGCACAAACACAACTAATCTCGTCGAAGAACATGGCCGCAAGTGATTATATCTCTGTACGAGTGAATAAAACAGAGATTGATTCCATAATTGTCACTGATCACCCCGCCAAAGAATTGCAGCTGATTTAGCATGCAAAATGTGTACTGCGCGCATTTCCTGACAATTAACACAATCAGATACTTTGTAATATTGGGCAAATATTGGGAAGCTGCTCGTCGAAAGACACCAGGATGTTTGTCCTCCTCCTGTACGACAATGCCACCCTATACACGGCCAACCTGACAAGAGTGGTTCCAGAAATATTGTTGGGAGTTTTTACCTCATCCACTGCACATCTTTGAGTCAGATGTTATACATCAAGTTAATAATTGATATATTCTATTCATCAAAAATAGAAATAGTTTCTCTCTTTTTACCAGTGACGAAAACATTGATCCAACACATTAGATTATAATAAGAAGAAATTTTTCAAAAGTTTTGGACTGATTTACATATTTGTCTCACTATCTTGTGCTGTCTTTCATAATTGTATTATCCCAAAACATTTTGACTTTCTCTGCAAAGAATAACACTTGCTACTTTTGCAGTGTTCCATTGAAACTGTTATTCATGAAGACAATTCTGTAAAGTAAAAATAAACCGTAATCAGAAGATACAATACCTGAGGAATGCGTCAGTAAATACATACTCAGTAAAACTGTAATCATTTTTACCTGGACTTTAAAATATATGCAGTTTAGTGTTTTCCTGGTTGTATTGAATTACCTTTCTCTGAACTAATTACAGACTAATATAATAAAGTTAGTGTAAATGATTCTCAACTATTTCTTTTTATATTTGAGAATTCCGATAATCTCCAGAATTCATTATTCTCAAATAGTGTGTCTTGATTTGATTGCTATCAACCTCAACTGCTCTACTCAAACGTTCTTTGCAAAATTTCAGGTACGAAAACTTCTTAAATCACTTTTTACCCATTCGATCATTCACCGTATCTTCTCCATAAACTGTATTTTTCGTTTTAATTGAATTTTTACCCTTCTTAAAAAATAACAATTTTCTTCCATCTTCAATGTTAGAATCAATAAACAACTCCGACCGCGGCAATTTTTATTTTGATGGAAGTATCTCGGATAGCTTTCATAAGACAAGGAAAAGGATCCTTTAAAATAAAGTTACTAAAACCCGAGTACTCCAACAACAAACACAAGGCCAAATGTTTTAGGTTATTCAATATAAACATACTTTCAGACATTTTCATTTATCTTTTATACTTTAGGTGCTATCTTCTGGATCATGGTGGATTATTTGATTAACTTCTGCCAATGGAATTAACCAGTAACTTTAACCGGAAATATATCACAATGTCACCTGTCATCATACTTTTTTCTGTTTTGATTCTAGTAATTTTTCTAAGCATATTTTTTTTAAAAACATTTTCAGATTCAAAATTTTAGCTCAACATTCCATGCCCTTTAGATCCTCCTTATTATGCATCTTTTTGCATTTATACTCGACGATATTTTTGTTAATAGTTGAATAAATAATAATTACATACAGTGTCTGACTTCCATTTTCTGTCATAACATTTTTAGATTAGAAACCAAATAAATGCCACTAGAGGAACTAGAAACATTCGTCGAACTATCATCAATAATGTCGGAACATTCATATTAACAATGATAATTAAATATTTTTCAGTATAGAATTAAAATAATTTTACTAATAGAGTCTAGAATTTTTACATTCTCTGTTTAATTTTCTCTATCCCTATCTCTTTTGTCCAGGGTGAACATCATTTGTAAAAAAAGCAAAAACGAAAACTTTTGTGTGGAATCCTTTCTTCCTCGGCCGATAACATTCTTACTTTTCTCTTCTAATATAAATTGCGATGAGAAGCTAAAATTTGTCTTGAGATTTCTTTCTACCTTGAAAGCTACATTTTCATAACACATTATTATTGTGGATGCATTTATTTAATAAAGTGATTATATGATCAGAGTAATATTGTTAAGTAATTCCTTACTTATCAATGAAGTGAATGAATGTTATATAGTAGCTAACTATTTTATGAGAACGTTTTCGGTCGTTCGAATAAAAATAGTGTATTATTTACACCGATGATAATTATGTACCAGTAATTCATTTAACGGCGTAAAATTCTACAGGCATATTGCAGCATAAATGGTTTCTAACATGTTATGAATGAGACATTTTTGAACAGGACAAGTAGACATTTTTAATATCCTCACACTTTAGGAAAATAATTGGAATTTGAAATTTGATTTTACAAAACTTTTGGAATAATTTTTAAAAATTTTTAAAAATAAATTTTTGGAATAAATTTTGAAATTTTAAAAAATAAATTTTTGGATTCTACTTGATGAAAAATATTCCAAGATGAACATGAAAAATTCTAAATGGTGTTTTATTAGGTTGGTGTAAAAATAATATCGTTTTTTGACGTATTTTTTAACGTCAAAAAACGATATTATTTTTGCACCAACCTAATATCTCATTCCTTCAATGATTTCCAGCTTTTGATTATTAACCATAAGAATAGCAGAAAACGCAGCAGTTTGTAGAACTAAGTTTGGAAAATAATTTTGCAGCGAAGATAATTCTTATTTTGACAAGAAAAGTTGTTACATTCAAACGTTGTACAAACTAAAAAATCCAATTTGCAACTGCAATCAGTTAAAGTTAAATATCACTGATTTCACTTATATTTATTTATAGAGAAGTGCCTCTTTGTACAAACGTAGTTTTATTAACTCTAGTTTGATATAATGAAGAGGCTGGCCTTGTAAGAAATTGGAAATTTCGCCAGAGCTTGTAATTGATTGAGTGACTCATCAGAATGACATCGGAGCTCATTAGAATTAATGAGTTTCTTAATAGTTTCCATTGGAAAAGTGAATCAAATTAAAAATCCTTCACGTCAAATAATTAAAAATCACTGGAAATTAACCTCAGCATAGATACAACGCTAAAACTATTTTGCTCTGGGCCAGATTAATTTTTGTCTTAATTAGTTTTCATTTTTCACTTTACGCACAAGAACAGATGCATGTCTGTGACTGCTGAATATGAGTGCTCTTTAAAAAAGTTTCCTAATATATTTTTATATTTCAGCTCTCTCTTTCCTCTTTTCTTTTCCTTTTCTTTTTTAAGTAATATTGAAACATCAAATAAATTAACTTTTACTTCCTGTGGTATTCCCACATGAAATTAATAATATCACTAAATAATACATTCATCTGCCATGCATTGTTTTCCGTTTCATATATTAATAAAATATTCAACTTGGTCATAAAACACACAAATTACAAGTTCCAATAAACAATGTCATCTCTATTCAAATTTAAGTGGAAAGAAGTTTTTATTTCAAAATTTATACATTATTAGTCATGGGATATCAATATATCATTGGTGTGGGAGTCAATTATTCCGCCTCAGTTTATATTTCGTTTACTAACTTCCAAGTTGCATATATTGACTCTGAGCTGATGGGAAGAATTTCAAATGTACACAAATGAATAGAAAAATTGCATTTCGATACTTGAATGAAGATTTTCTCGGAGGATTCGATTAGAAATGG
Organism: Acanthosepion lycidas; assembly: GCA_963932145.1. Lineage (NCBI taxonomy): Eukaryota > Metazoa > Mollusca > Cephalopoda > Sepiida > Sepiidae > Acanthosepion > Acanthosepion lycidas. The sequence goes on along the minus strand of OZ010592.1, from coordinate 65,854,917 downwards.
ATTAATCGATAGTAGCAATGATATTGGCTTTTGTTATGATACGTTTGTTATGCTAAAAGTTATTATCAATAATTTTTCCCTTGATCGAAAATGTATAATAAACATAGACAAAAAAATCGATCTCATTGTCTTTCAGAAAGTTCATTAAATGCGATAATTTTACTTATAATTGAAAGCTACATTTTTATTTCAACTCTTCTCTCTTCAAATGGATTCATGTCAAACTGGGAAGATAAAAATTCTTTTGGTTATTCCTTGTCTATCAAAAACTTGTATAGATATTTAAAAAATCTAACATCAAAAACAAATTTAATGGACGTATTTCTAATTGAAAAAAGTGAATATCACATTGGGCGAAATTATAATTTATAGGAAGTTCCATGTTTTTAAAATCCCTCATAGAAGCAATATTCTAATTTATATTTAGTGTCTATTATGAAATTCTCCATTTACTTCCATTTCGAATTCATTCAATGTTTTGGTCTCTGTTAATATACAAGAATGGTCGGTATAGTCTATTTCTGTTGCGTTTATAAAGTTATAAATGCTATGACTTCAAATTTTTCATAATTTGCGAAAATATAGACAGATAAAACAAAATCATTCTAGGAAAGTTTCAAGACCTTTAAAGCTGGTTCTTTGTCTGAACTAAGGGTGTAACATTTGCAAAAATAGAAGGATGCTTTCTCACCATGTTGATAAAATGAAACTCAGAAATAAGCATAAAAACATTAATGGTTTATAACACACATTTTCTTTTATTGTATTGAAAATGATGAAACAAAAAATAACTATTGGCAAGTGTGGTCAGAAGAAAACTTTGAATTTATATATTTTCCATAATTTTTATAATAAAAATGGTTTCATATTCATTGGGTTGATTATCATTTCTTGTAATATATCCAGCTATACCTACAAGAGCCATTTTTATTTCATCAGAATGAGATGGTTCTAAAATTTCAATATTGCCAAATATTTCTGAACCTTCCTCACAAAGTTTATAATCACAAGATGTACATTGGTGACCTGGATTAACATCAAATTCATCAATATTTACATTTTGATTTAAAAGTAAAGATGTCTGCTTAATATGCAGTTTTTGAATATGCTGTTGGACATTTATAAATTAGGTGCCACCTGATCCTTGACGAAGTTTACGAAATTCTTTTTCTAATGAATCAGTTGTAAATTGCCCAAGTAGGACATATTTATAGCTTGCAGCTAAAAGGTGTCGACATTGACTAACAATTCCATTGCAAGCATGGTATATGGTAGTAGCAGTGTGTTTAGATAATCTTTTTATACGATTACCTTGACTGTCAGCTATATGAAGAGCCATTTGACCAAACTCAATGATAAAATTATGTCGGCTGTCATTCGGAGAACTGATTTCAGTTTGTAAGAGCGTCAATGCGTAGTTTACCAATTTGAAAGGTCTTTACATTTAAAACTTTTCACCATGCCAAAGCTTTGTTTATGAAGATGACAGTATCATTCTTATCCACACTTATTTCAGACTGAGTGAGAAGTGAGAAGGGTTGGTGCATAACTATCAAGCGTTTTTAAACGATATTTATTATGATTATCGACACTCATTTTTATAATCTGAAAATAAATAACATTTTTATTAAAAATTAAATAAAACAGCAATTTTATTAACAAATAACTCGCCTACAAAAACGCCTAATATTTATGCACCAACCAAATATATGTTGGTTTCTTAAAACACTCTGAGGTAAGTAGAAACCTATTGTTTTTCTATGGGCTTTCGAACAATGGAAATTTCATTTAAATCTGAAAGTTTAACTAGTCTTTCAGATTCAAAACGATATAACTTATTTTACTCCATTATCATCAAAGATTAGTTTTCCTGTCTTTTCTCTGAGCCACAAGTTGCAAATATTTTTCAACAGATGAACATAATTAAAAAGCAAATGTTTATTATCTTCAGTTAATTAACGTTTTTCATGGAGTGTGGGGTATAATTTTGAAAAACGTTTGATTTACTCGGTTGCCATCACATATAATAGCCTTTACATCAGCTGATACAGAGGTGATGACCTGAACAGTTAATTCACTTTGTTCAAATAAAAAGGGCGATGTTAATTTTGAAATTGGAATCAATCTTGTAAAAATTTTGGACCCCCATTAAGATATATCAACATTATACCAAGTAAGCAAGTAAAGATGGACTGTCAACTTACTTACCAAATAGTTGTTTGCCATGATATAGTAACATTTTCCTGATATATACTTCATCATGAAAAATTATGCACCCTTTTTGACTGGCATTGAAAGTATTAAATAAAGGCATCAAAAATATTTTCCATTAAGTTTTAAGACTTTTGATGTCATCCTTAATCTATTATACAATGACAGTGATTTTGAATAGTACCCAAAAGCACGTATTATTATATCTGAGCTGTATTTCATTCCAGCCATTTTGCTGAAAAGTGCTAACTTGTGATCAAATGCCATAGAATTTAAATATCATGTAATTTCTTCCAATGTATCAACTGAATTTATAAGGTTTGTGGACAGGTTACTAATATAACACTTAACTCCATAATGAAAGGTTTCAAACTTCAATTTTTTATAAATTCGCAACTTAAAGACAGGGATAACTTTTGACAACTGAACAGTTAAAATATTTTCGTCCAAAAATGCTACAACTGGATACACAAAGTCTTTTTGTTGCTAAATTAGACTTTCTTTCAAATTTGTATAATTAATCTTATCTAATTCTAAAAAACATTCACTTCATCAATTTGATTTCGAGAAATACTAGAGTTTAGGATGTTGGTATATGACTTTTAGAACACTTGGCCATACAGATGGTGGATTTTTGGGGTGCATTTTTCAATGAACTTCCATAGTATTCAAATTTGAAAGCCAATGTAGTTAACAAATAAATATACTTTTTTAAGCATTTCACCCAAGCGAGGCGGGAGTGTCACTAGCACGCAAGGGGTTACAGAGAATTAAAATAAGAGTAAAGAGGGGTATTTGTGGAAAAGATAAAGAGAAAGACGGGGATCAGGGTCGACTGACATTACATTTAAATTTTTGACTATTATAGTTATCAGGGAAGCAAGTAAAAGGAAGAGAGTTCCACTGTCAGGAAGTGCGAGAGAAGCTGTTGGAGTAGAAGTGGTGGTTACATTTAATTGTTTCAACAGTAAAAGGGTGGGACCTAGATGCCACGCTAGTAGCATTCATGAAGTTGGGGCACCAGTGAAAATAGCTCGTCGGAGCAGTTGCCATGAAAATATTTGTAGAAAAGCCACATAACGTCTGTGAGAAAGTAACTGGAGTCAAGATGCCAAGTCAAGACCTATCACTTCATTCAGATTGGCATTTGGAACTGATTTTCTCCATCGCTCTCTCTCATCTTTGACTTTTGAAAAACGATAAACTGATATTTTGTTAATCTCTCACACAGTTTTGTCTTGCTAGTTTCTGTTATTTGTTTTGCAATCAATGACACAACACTTCTGGGGCATTGCTGGGAACTAAGTAATATTTGATATGATTAAGCTTCTTAAATACAATTATTTCTTTTACAGCTTCAATTTAGGGGTATCTTTTCAATCCACTTTTAAAATTATTTGGTATATTGGTTTTGGGGTATATTATTAACAAAGTTTGCAAAATATTACATAATCTTTTAAGTAATTATTGAGTTAATTAAGTATCTAAATTTCGGTCACTTGTCAACATAAGATCAGCTAATGCTTGGCTCTCTCCCACAGTGATGCTCCTCCAGACAACACCTCCCACTCAATTTATAGGAGCCGCTTGAGATTGTTGCCCGGTGCCTGATTGGAGAGGGCATTGGCTATTTTGTGGCGGGGCAATGTACCGCAGCTCACTTTAATCTCGGTTTTCTTGCGTCAAAAATTAGTTTCGTGCTCAACTTGAACAAATAAATTACTTCTACTTTAGTAGAAGAACCTGAAAAAATAACTGAGCAGCAAACAGCAGCATGGTTAATATTTCGTTCACCGCATTTTTAGAATATCGAATTAAATAATTAAATTTTATTATATGACATTAAATTTACGTAAAAACTGTTTTTTACGTAAAAATTTTTTTTTTTCATTAATTTTGTAATAAGAATATGACATTTGGTTCTATTTTATATTTTAATGGAAAATTTAAAAAATTAAGCTAAACATTAATATTTGTTGTTAATTTTACCTAAAAATACTAGTAATAAAAAAAGTAATTCTATGAATGCATTGGTTCTTTATGAATAACAGCAATATTAGAGAAAAATTAAAGTAACTTTGCAAAATAATAATTGTAATTTATTTATTATTTCTTAAACTTCTCAAAATTAAAAATGCAAATACCAAAACGAACATTTTGAACTTTAAAGTTGACGTTGCTTGAACTAGTACAGCATTCATTTGATGAAGAAATGTCTTCAACCCAAGAAAAAATTTGATGCCCGATTTATTCCACTTGAATGAAAATGTCAACTGGTAAATTTGCGGTTGAATTGTAGATGTTATATGTATCCATTTTGTAAAGAATGAAAATAACCAAGTTGTCAGTTAGTGTTCATAGTTTTAAATCTCACACTAACAATCATACCAGGAACTACAATTTTCAAAATAAAATTTGTATCTCGTCCTTCGGTTTCTAATTTCAATGCATCAGCGCGTGTGTGCACGCGCGTGCACGCACACACACACACACACACACACACACACACACGTGTGTGTGTGTGTGTGTTTATAAGGAGGTCATTTAATTGATTCTGCTGCAGAACTACTATATAAATTATCGCTGTTGGGGAGTCGCCAAAACACATTCTACTGGAACTAAAAAGTCTTCTCTTTAACTCTATTTCGTCATTTTCTTTTCTCACGTCGCATTTTCAGCTTCAGTCATCTCAGTCATTTTTTATGCCTTCAAATTTCTACCCTGTGGATATGCCTTTATGTTGCTCAACTTTTCTTATATTTACTTTTTGATTGATTATATTTGTTCACCTCTAAAATTTAAACGATAAAAGGATAAATAAAAAGGATTTCCTTTCAGTTTCATTCCATTTTCCGAAATATCACAGTGACGAAAGAAAATATCTAAATTTATGTGCTACGATTCTCCATTAATCGTTAAAACTAACACAGCCGTAGTATTTTTGTTTTCAACAATTTCCTTTCTTGTAATGCGCTTGTAATGTTAATGATCGATAGCCTTTTAGAATAAATAAGAAAAATTATTTATCCTGAAAACAAAAAGCGTTGTATTCATTAACAGACACTAGAAATTTCTACGTGTCTTTTGAGTTAGTGTATCGATCGATCTATCTTACATCGCGTCGGCGCCAAAGTTTGTTATATTTACTATTAATTTACTGAAAACAAACAAGTTTTCCAGTTTCATCAGGATTATTTCCAAAAAGCTATCAGTTGTTTACTCTCTTATGCTTCGCGTCTGTATTATACTACTTCTTATAAAATTGATCTGGAAACAACATTTTATTCAGTCTTGTTTTCAGCTAAAATAATATATTCAGCTTCAAACTTGTACATAAACGATTTTCATTCTGCTATAAATATAAAGAAGACCGTTAGACGTTTTGCTTTCTTTCTTAAAAGTTTTGTTATTCGGAAGAATTGACTAACAGAAACAAATCCTAACTAAAATGGCGATTAAATTCTTAAGATAACATTTTAAAACTTATACGTAATTCCAGTAACAAGTTTTCATTAAATAAAAAAGAAACCTAGCCATTTGTTTCTTTGATTCTGTCGAGATTTTTGAAAACTTTAGTACATTTCCACACTAAATCTTCCTTGTCTCACTTGTCTCTTCTTTCTGTTTTGTTGTGAATAAATATTCTCTACTCTTTGTGCTTTTTGTTTTACCTTTTACTAAAAAATCAAATAATTTCAGTTATTTGTTATGTTGAATATGACTCAAACGGGAAAGATTGATTTGAATTATTCAGGACATATAAATTATTTATTTTACCATAGATTTCTTCTTCTTTATGTGTTGTGTCCCTTCAGGACGTAGGCGGTCATGGCCCTCCACATATTCCTGTCCATTGTAGTCCTTAATAAATGTATTTTTACTATTACTCACAAACACTGTTCTACTACCCATTTCCTTAAGTCAATCAAGTATGTTACACACTGCTTTCCTCTGTCCATATTTCCCTCAATCTGCCCTGTGAGTATAGATACTAATACCTATTGATATTATCCTTATTATATCATAATTGATAATATTACTTGTTAGATTTAACTTTTCCGTGTAATAATTTATTGAATCACATCATTTCTATGCTGACGTCTGATTTGTTGCGGTTTGTGTCTATAAACGGGAATTAAATCTTTAAAACTTTTCATCTTCATAGACCATATGTCTTCGAAAACCCATCTGAAAATGTTTGGACTCTAAATAGATGTTGAGAAGAACTCATATGGAAAGTAGGAACTGTAAACAAGAATTCAATCGATACCAATGGAATTCAAATTACTTCAGTCACTTCAAATCAAATCTATTTAATGTGATAAAATTATACTAATAATGGAAAATGCTATTTATTTAACCAAAAATAAAATAAAATCATTGTAAACATCGGTGTTACACAAAGATACTCGTTCTATAGGAGAAATACAGGCAACTGTTTTCTAATATCAGCGAAACGAAAGCTCATTTCACCGCAAACAATGACACTAATTTCCACTTTGTTGCTTGTAGAAATTTAAGAGGTGTTTCATTATTTTGTACTATGAAGATGACACGTAAATCAGTCTCTGCTAATAATAAGGCTTATCCAACTCAACTCAAGAAGAGAGAATTTTAATGTTTTAGCATACATATATATATATATATACAGCAACTGAAGAGAAGAATGTCTTCAGTTTTATGGCGATACGATAATAGGTTACGTTGCTAATTTACGGCGATGCAATAAGCCATATAATGAGACCAAACCTCGATTTGGAAAACTTTGTACAAGTAATTCATATCACCAAATCCTTGAACTTCTGCGAATAGCTGTAGAACACTTTTCATACTTTAAGGAAATCATTTGCGATAGATTAATATTCTACCAACTCACGTTCAATGAATTCAAGAAAATGAACGAGCAAGTCTCAATTTATAACATTAAAAAGAATGTTACGCTTTAAGTCAGGATGTCTCTGAAACGCAGTATACGTCAACTTCATTCCAGCTTAAATTCTAACACTGAGAAGTAAACACCGTATTTACCATAAAAATTAAAAGTCTTTTAAAAGTATTTGAATGTTGTTCGCTAATATCGATACTCATTGTTCTTCAGTAATAATAATTATTTAGGCATATATAAAAGAAACTTATTATTTCTTTGAAAATTAAGACATTCGAATTTTATAATTTCACGTTTGTAGAAGCGCTAACATGTAATTCTCCGTAAACAATGAACCCTAAATAATTGTAATAAAAACAAATGACAAAATCAATTTAACAGAATTCTTTTGAAAAGTTTCTGTTTAAATAAAACTCAAATGTTTACACTCAAATAATAGTTTGTTTTTTTGTTTTTTTAAATTTTAACAAGATAAATATGACTTATTTGGGGAAATATAGAAAATATTAAATCCAAACTAATTTGTTTGCTATAAATGAATTTTATTTACTCTCAAATAGATTAGATAATGCGTCGTCGATGTAAGATATTAAGTTAATTTTTAGTTAGTATCTATAGGAATGCCAGTGCACACAAATTATATGAAATTTAAAAAATAGAAAAATAATGATAGCTATTTTATAACCTAGGCATTATTTTTAATTGTCCTACATTTACTCTTTTCATGTCAGAATTCATTTACCCCCTGTTCACTATAAAAGGCACGTATTAAATGAGAGTATTAAAAACGGAAGATACAAATAATTGAGTCATAAGTCAGTGTTTTAAAGGTTCTATTGTTGTCTTAATATTTACTTGCATATATTGCTATGCACCCTTATATGTCCATAAATATATAAAGGACACGTGTCTGTGTAAATGTTAGAGTAAAATCAATTGAAATGGAGATTATTCAGCCCATCTTGTTTAAAACAGTCTCCTTTAAATCTTTCATATTAACGAATAGTATGTTCTTTTAAATAACTTTCAGTAAATCCTAAAGCAGCATCTATGACTAATCAGCTATTTATACGTTAAGCCAGTTGAATATCCAGTTCATATTTTTCAAAAATTAAAGTAGTTACTTTTACAATATTTATATTTAATTGAAGTAGTTACACAGAATTGGTAACTATTTATAAAGATTATCCGTAAATGCCATTATCAAATTTGGTAGATTCTATTTACTTTAATCAGGTTATGAGATTTGTAATTGCAATTATCAAACTATACGATGATCTGTAACAGAAATGGTTGCAATATGAATAGTACACTTTCATTTGTGTCTTAAATTATAATATCAATTCATTACATATGGAAAATATGGAAATTTTATTTGAGCAGAAATAGCAGATGTTAGTGACTCACGATTAGATCACGATACAAGTATCTATTCATTGGATAAAATTTATAGTTTTATGGTCAGTTTGATGCAGATATAAATTCCCTTGCATTTGATTTATAACCAAGGGGAAATGTTTCATTAATGTAGTGATAAATAGGGCGTAAAGTACAAAATGTCGGCATTTTATCCTGGTTTACAGTAAAGCAAGAAATCTAAAATGGCAAATCTCACAAGTTCAATGTTTACTTCAGATGCTAATACGTTTGAAAACCAGCAGTAACTTTTTAATAAGATTAAATTACTTATCAAATGATAGGAAATAAATCTTTTCAAACTGTTTTGGTAAATTTAAATACAAAGTTATTTCCAATTTAATTATTAAATCGAATTCATCATTTAATTTAACAGTAAGCCAAATCTGTGAATAAGAAACAAATTAACTTGAATTCAACCCAAAATTAGGTTAATATTTTTTTATATTTCCTCAAATACGTTATACTTACCTCGATTAAAATTTTAAAACGGTATGATTAACAATCCTCTAAACATAAACCGTTAAAAGAATACTATTGCTGTCAAAATATTTAATAATTGCTAAGTTAAAAGATGAAGAAACAATTTTATCAGCGACATTGGTCAGAAGTGAAGCAGTTGTTACGAGAACTCGTTTATACAATGTGGTGCATATTTATAAGACAGTGACACTTTCAACTTATGAAAGCTTAATTTGGCTGATTTGGCACTATATTATATTTATGCTATGAAATAATTCTTCTGTAACTGTTTTAAAATGTATGTTTAGCAGATTTAAAAAAGACTAAAAGAGTGAAAATGCACTAATCTATCAGGCACAGAGCAGAACAGTAAGGTTCGAGAACCACAGCATTGACGTTAATTGTTGACCTCAATTCAATTGATAATCTGTGATGTACCCTTGGTTGTAATGTGTATAAATTTAGGCGTCAATGCTATTCAAGCCCAAAAGTCTGAAAAGGATACATAGGATACATGAGCTTCAATAGATGATGATCAATTGTGTAAAATAGTAGATAATTTGTCCGAACGCATTTCCAGGTTATTTATCATCCTGAAAATGTTACGAGTTACTGAAAATTTTCTTTTCTTTGATAGCGTGTTACAGATCATATAATTTTGCAACAAAATCTTTTGGTATTTTTTAGGTCTACGAAAATCTACTTTCCAAAATAGTTAATTGCAAAATGGTTAATTTCATATGTATTTGGCACATGAATTGCCAAATCATATAAATTCAAGCTCCTTTCGTTGAAAGTTAAGGTTGTCTTATAAATATGCAACACAATGTATATTATTATTTTTTTTTTACTTTTTAAATTGTGAATGCTGAAGGCGATATACAGGAATCCCTCGATTGATACATTTTCGATTAGTGCGCTAAAATTTTTATTAGGTTGGTGCAAAAATAATGACGTAATAATGTTGTTTTTTGACGTATTTTTAACGTCAAAAAACGACATTATTACGTCATTATTTTTGCACCAACCAAATATATACCAAAATTCGATTGGATCGGTAAAACATTTTTCAGTTTAACCATATAATAAAAAAATTGATTTTTTTATAGCTACCGATTAATTAAAAATTTCCTAAAATTTAAAAATGAAAAATGGTTAACTATTTTGTTTGTCAAATATTATGTTATTAATTACAGTAATGTTCAAAAAATCAATTTTATAATATAGATAATAAAAAATCATATCTGAATATTTTGTCCCTTTTACAATTTTTGTATATTTTGATTTTTTCATGTTTATTTTGAAGATCTTAAAAGGAAATTTCTGAGTTTTTATTAAAAAGAAATGGACGATTTAATTAGATACAGATATTAACATTTATTAAAAAATATCGAAATATATAATATGTATGTATTTACTGCAGAAAGATTGTAAATAAATTTCTCAGTACCGCCAATTATATGAAGAACAGTATAATACTACCGGCAAACAACTATAAATAAGTTTCTCATAAAACATCAGATTAATAAACATTAATTCATAACATTTTCATTATTGTATCTTCTTATATGCGTATATATTAAAAAGTATGCAAATTAGAAATTAATAGTCAATGACACGAAAATTTGAGGTACAAATTATATAATTTTCTATAAGTTATTATATTCAATTAATGAGTTTTCGATTAGTGCGTATTTTTAAGGTACACACTAGCCGCACTAATCGAGGGATTCCTGTAATTATATTTTTTATTTTGCCCAATGGTTATAGCAAATTGGTAATCAATTACTAGTTGTTGACAATCAGAGGCCGAATCAAAATTTAAGCAAAAGAAAGTTTACTTTCACAATTTAACGAAAGAAACATTTGGTTTCTTCTGTAGCAAGGCTCATCGAAAAGTAAATTTTATTGCATAAAAATAAACAATTTTGACTTTATGTGCTTTCCCAGAACATTATTGTTATGGTTGCTATTGTTGCTATTTTCTTTTGCCTGATGTTTTGTACACTCTTGCATCAAATCATTAACCGAGTCCGGGTGTAAGGCAAATGTTTTAACACTAAATTGATTCATTCTGTTTGCACAAATTCTGACGTCAAATGATATCTAATACCTACAGTGATTATATTTTCTTTAGATTGATTATACTCTCCTAAGTAGATAAGCTCTTCTACAAAATGCAATTTTTAATCTCTTGGAAATTGGGTCTACCAAGTATTATATTAATATCCTCGTCTGTAAGTGTTTCATAGTATTCAGAAATACAATTATTATAGCTATAACAGTAGTTTAAAGGTCTCACATATTTTCAGTTTCGATATAAAGATTCATATATTTACTGAAGTTATATTCTTTAAAATATTTTAATTTTTTTGCCAAATATATTAGAAGATGGCTCAAGAGTTTCAATATGTTGTTTATATATATATATATATATATATATATATATATATATATATATATATATTCCCTATTACTATGTACCATTCAGCCACTAATGGATTTTGTGTTATTTTATCTACATCCACATCGTTACTTCTGAGTGCATATTGGTCATGTAAAGGTTTCCCTTTCCAAGTGTTTTTTAATTGTTTAACTCTTGTGTCTTAGAATATTTGAAAATAATTTTAGCCAAATTTGTTGGTTGCATATTTTTATTTATTTTTTTAACAATGATATTGAGTCTTTTTTAGGAATCTATTGTTCTCTTTATAAATGAAAGATTTTTTCACACTTCTCATTAATTTTCTAAATTTGGAATACATTTTCTTTATTTCACCTATACTCCATTTGATAATATTAAAACTGTAAGTAACAACTGCTATTGCTAGCGAATTTATGAGTATAATCCGATTGCGAGTTCAGCGTGTAAAATTATTATTATTATTATTATTATTATTATTATTATTATTATTATTTACTTTGATTTCTGGCGTATACTCTTTTCTTTCATGATCCCACCCTGAGACCTAAGATCAGAAATGGCATCTTGACATTTTCCATTGATCAGTTTTGAAAAAAATCACACATATTTTACGTAGAAAATTCCCTTCATAAAGTGTGGGCTGTACTTCTGAGAACATTTTTTTTTGTATTCTTTAAGGCATTGGGCTCCCAGTGAGTCGATTGAAATCTTTTCCAATCAATCCGAGGGCTCCAACTACAGCTGAAATTGTTGATGTCATTATGTGCTACATTTTTTAGATTTCGATTTCAAGGTCATTGTATTTTGATAGATATTTTGAAGATCTTCAAAAGTACATTACAGTCTGCAGAGACTACCATGTCACTAACAAGGCAGATTTTGTCTTTTTCTCATTTCACATATTTTAGGGCTGTCAAGAATTTTATCTATATATTTGTTTGCTCCTTTAGATATCATTCCTAGCTGTTAACCATGTTGTCTATAAATGCTACATTTTACTGATTTCTAACCCTTTTCTACTTGTATTTACTTAGTTTCTCAAACATTTACAAAGACATGTTCATTTTTTATCTGGGGCAGCAGCATCTATCAGAAGACATGTGTTTGCCCATTTTTCGCAGTTATGTTTGGTCGATGGGCCTGTATTTCCCTATCATTCTGAGTGCTGAAATCCAAGTGAATGGTAATGTCATCATTGCGTATATTTTGTGGTGGTTTATGCTCCAAGGGAGGGTGAATGTACGACATAATGATCAAAGTATACACTGATCAGTTCTATCACGTTGTTTCTAGTACTGTGTTAGTTCCAATCTGCTACGCCCAGATATTATGGGGTCTATTGTCTCCACATATACAACAGGAAGAGCTACTGTCAAGTTTCAGGACGTTGCTTTGGTAATTCCTGATTGGTAGGCACTGACCCTCGGCAGCAATGATGAATCCTTTCAATTTTTAGTTTGAAGCCAACGGCTACCACAATGATTAGTAAGTAATTGATTTACATCAAGATCGTTTGCTCTGATATGTTATTTACCGTGCAAGTTTTTTTTTCTCACAATTCCCCTTGGGGTTTTTCAGGTGGCCAATTTGGTTTGTTGCATTTTTTTTTGTTTTGCTTTTTCGTTTGGGGCAGCATTTTATTCTGCTTTTGATTCGTTTAGCTGCATTTTCTGAAGATATGCTATGGATTTTTTTTTGTTACAGAGTGCAATGTTTTGGTACCGTCGTCTTTCAGAAACGATCTTAATATATTGTGATTTTATTACAAAACTCATGTATTATTTGATCTTAATATACTCTGATTTTATTTATTTATTTATTTTTTGCTGCCAGTAACCAAAAAGATCCATGTTTGCAGTTTTCATTGATAATTGCAGTTAAATTAATCCGAAACCACCTTCTCTACTTTGGAAGGTACAATCGGCTAATGTCTGATTTTGAGTGATGCATACGAAACATTTTGAGAATCTTTCATATTTTTATATCAACTTTGTTCATCTCGGAGATGGACCAATTACCAATATTGAAGTTGTATATGATTACAGAAATGGCTAGAGAGTTTATGACTTCAATTTTGTTTCTGGTATTCAGTTCTGTTTTCAGAATCACTTTTACATTGTGATAGCACTCCTTTCGTAATTTCTCTCTTATTAACCAGTGTTTTATTCTGTTTCCTTCTAAAGGATCTAACTACCTTCAGGTACTAAATAAGTAGTCCTATTTAGGGAGATATTGTGTGTGCTTAATAGTTTCCCCTTGTTGGGCTGTTTGAAGGAGCATTTGTTGTTAATTATTTTCTGTAAAAGTTTTCAGGTCGTTCGTGTTGAGATGTTGGTTCATACTTTTTCCATACACTTTATTTCCACAGTTTGTTTAGTTTAGATGCTAGCTTCTGAGAATTAGTGCCAAACAAAACAATAGTAAGTCTCCTTGAAATATTCTAAATTTGATATTGTCGTCTCCAGAATTTAGAGCTGTATTGAGAATTAATGTTGTTTCCTGAAGCTTTATGACATGAGATAAAGAAATTCTGATTATTGGTGAAATCCACTCATGAGGAAAACTGTCAAAAGCTATTTTTAATCTATCCAGGGTATTGAAATATTTTTGCGTCTGTTATAACAACCGTCAAAAATTATTTCGTTAATGAGTTGATCCTCAAATCCATATGAACCCCGTTTTCAACACATTTCTTCATCATGAAAAAGAATATTCATAATGAGGAACACATTCGTGCTTTTACTCAGGACAGAAGTCAGAATATCATGTATTGTCGTAAGATCGGTTATAGCTCTGTAATATTACAACATTTTAGTTTCATCATTTTAGGAAAGTAAAAATTTGATACAATTTACCAGCCGAACGTTAACGTTAATGTTCTTCCTGAATTATATTATAAAAGAACGACAGTTTTTTTAGAACATTAAGCCAAAAGTTTGGAATGTTATCCATTCTAGGGAATTTTCATTTACTGGACTTTTTCAATGCATGTGCCGACGTCTTCTACACTGATCCCTTCTTCTTTTTCCTGTTCTGCATGTTCAAATGTCTGTCTTTTGGCTACTTATTCAGGCACCATCACAGTTATGTTCTTTCTCATCTACCAAAATTTCATTACAAAACTCATGTATTACTTATTAATATTTCTCGAATGCCCTGGGACGTAATACACACTGTTTAAAGTAAACATGAGACGTCTATTTCAAATAACGTTTGAAATAATAACATGACACTGTATATAACTAAACTCAAATGTTTATGAGTTAAAGTAAATGAAACAGCGCTATTTATCAAATGTGAAGAACAGAATGAAAATTGCGACTTATTATGATGATGACACCCGAGTATTGCCTGATGGGTGAACCTTTTAGACGCACTTAAACAGTTTATATTGTATTTTTAATTTATACTATGTGCAATAATATTTACTCGGTTTGCTTATATATATTGTCGGGCTTAATAATTCAAGATTCAAGTATATCTATTACAAAGCAAAAAAAATCTTTCGTAATGCGTCGTTTTCTTTTTTGACCAACTGAATTCAAAATTAATTATTTTAACTCCGTGTCTCAAAATATTGACCGAAATAAATTTCGTTGATATTCTCTATAAGAAAGAAAGAAAGAAAGAAAGAAAGAAAGAAAGAAAACTAACTTGGCTAGTCGGGCTATGTAGATCTGAGTCCTATCTGATCGAGAAACATTTAATATGCAATGTATTTCTTGCTTTAATTTTATAAATAATCTTTTAAAAATCTTTAATGACTTGTATGCCCTGTTTGTCAAAGAACCCATTTTTATTTCCACTTATTGTTTTCAAATGTCCATTTTAAATAATTTATTCCGTACAGTTCAATTTATTTAGTTCAATATATCAACTGAAAAAGGACAAATTAAATTTAACCCGACCTAAAGTCGGCGAAAATCAAAGAAAGCCTTAACTCCTTGACGAGAGGGTTGGGGTCGGGAGTGTGACAGGAGTAATGTTGAGGAAATATGATATCAGTCAGCAGTACTGATCGTAAACGTAAAATTCACAGAGAAATACATAAAAACACTTAGGTATACAAATATATACAAACCCACACTTAAGTTAGATACACACACTATTTAAAAAGAAATATATCTGGTTAGAGATTTTTTTTAAATTACATATATTTTAGTTAAAAACATCATTTTAGCATCTAAGTTATACCAACAGTATATTTTGTTTCAGATTGTAATGAGCCCGACAAATAGTGATGACCCAGAGTCGTCACTTATATATATATATATATATATATATATATATATATATATATATATATATATATATATATTCTGTATCAGAATTACCGATTGAAAATTGGCGTTCGGCTTTACATTAGGAGAAATTAAACCAATGACCTATAATAAAATATAGTCTTATTCTTTAGATGGTCCATTGCTTTTGGCAGGAATAATATATGAATATCTGTTATATCGTCACCGCAATCTTTGAGAAAAGAGGAAAAAAGTAATTTTCACCGATATACACTGTTTTCTTACGAGACGAAATTTATATTTTTATGTTTCGGCTGAAGTAAATGTTATTTATTGATAACGCAATATCTTTTTTACGTCTCAATTATACCAAATGTATTTTTATAGTTTAGAGATAAATGAAGACAGATTTTTTTCCTCGCTTTCTTTCCTAGAAAAAGAAAATGTGTTGAGTTCCTAGTCAGTATATCGAATTATGAATTTTCCAATTTTCGGCTGATATAAATATCAGCCCTGTGACATTTTTTGTTTTATTTCAAATTACGAATGAAAACTGCCATCTGATTTCATTTTTCATGAAAATAAGTATCATCCCCTGGATTAGAATTTAAAAAAAGATCCAGTGCTGAACTTATTTCAAATATTGAGATTTGAGTTGTAATTAACTGAAGAATAAAATTAATTTCCTATTCATTCGGACTATGAATACAAATTCAGACAATTATGAGAATAAACAAAACTTGTTAAGCCGCTAGTTGCGTTATTGCTTGATTTGTTTGCAGTTGAATTAAACAGTTTAGCAGCAGACGTAACAAAAGAGACATACAATTATTTTACATAATTATTTCAATATTCCTTTTTCAAATAACAACTTTTGCTGGAGTTAGTCGTGTTTTCCTTGTTTGTTGTTTGTGTTTTTGTTTATTTCTTGTAAATATTCTGACTTAACTGAAACGCGATGTTGTTCGGTAAATGCAAATCTAAAACATTTGAACATTATAAAAAATAACTACAACTATAAACATAGGAAACTATAAAAATGTTTGGTGAAAATGACAAACCAATCAGTTGATGGTAAAATCAAATATATACAATGAGTTTTTAATGGAACTTATAATTACTGCAGAGATCATTGATGCTTTAAATTTAACTAATAGAATAAATACTTTTCACTTCCATTTTTGATATTAACAATATTATTCTGTTACTGGACAGAAATGACAAAAAATAGGCAGCAAAATCAGTGAATACTTGAACTAATGGAAGAATATATAAATGTATGTTTCGAAATTAAAAAAATATCCATTCTCGAACAACGTTGTTATTGTTTTATAAGAAATACAAGCAGTATTAATTAATTAAAAATACTGTTTGTAAATAATTATAAAAAAGTAAAATTTTTAAAATTTGCATAAATCGAATAATTTAAAATTATATGCGATTTATGCATGAGTTTATATTCAATAAAAACTATGAGAAAAATTCGTAAAAGTTGTTCAATAAAACCAACTGCTACAATTTCATCTGCTACAACAAACTTCTGATTATTTTACTGGTGCTAAATTTTGAATTTCTAAATTTTATGATCTATGTGGTTTTCTATATGTGTGTTTAATTCTTGAAATTTTAACAGTTATTTAAGAGAGCATTGTTTATGAAATCGTTTTTTATATTGAATACAATTGTATAATTTGTCATCTTAGGTTTCCTTCTGAATTGCAAGTTTAATTTTTTCAACTGAGCTGCCTTGAATATGTTTCTGGAAATTTTGTTACTTTTTTTCTCAGAAGAGAATGTCTTCTTCCCCATTTACAGTTGATATTGAAATTGCAAGAATTCCATCTCACAAAAAATCAAAACAAACAGACGTATATTTGTGAAAGAATATGGAACGTTAATTCTGTTATGCAGTGTAGGAGGATGTGCATGTTGGTAGAATTATCCCTGAAGAAGTTCGTGACTAAATGTTGTAGTTGCTGGAGAAAGTTGTCAGCGCGGCAATGTATTCGTTCAGCATATAGCTTTCATGAAAGTGTTTTAAAATTTATTCTAAAGTCTATTTTATATCCTATTTCGATAAAATAATTTTAACATAATTTTGTACCTAACTAAATGAATTTGTAGATAAAATCTAATATATTAGTCCAGTACTGCATAATGCATAAATTCATTTTAATGTCTCGTTGAAATGAATCCAACTTGTTGATCAATATTTATCTTTGATCTATGAACAGCATCGAAGAGACAAAAGTTACGGGAATAAAAACTTTGTTACGATTTGGAACAGTCTTATACGTGAAGAAAAAATTGAATGACTTACTCATAATTTAATGCAAACTAATTCAATACCACATAGAGATCGTGTTAAATAATAAATGTTAGCATTCGGTGGAGTAATGGATAGCGGCTCGGATTGAAGAATCGGTAAAGCCGGGTTTGAATTCCCAGTCAAATCCATTGCATTCACTTACGTGCTAATACCCTTGGGTAAGTTATGAATCCTCTTCTTCTCCCTCCAGCTATAGGTAAATAGCAGGACAGACCGGGTTCTATAGCCTTGGATGGCAACTGGTCTACCGCAGAAAGAAATGGCAATCTATTGCGGGAAAAATCTGCCTCGTTAATCACATATTGAAAGATACATGATCACCTAAGCGTCTCACGCATGGTAGGTAACTGTGATAATCTGGTTTGATAAATTCAAGTAGAATTAAATAAAGTAATTGTTTTAAAATGTACAAATTCACTAAATTTTGTTTTCTTTGTAGACAATACAATAAACCATCATATTTGCTTTTAGGTGGGGCTAAATCCTCAAGTAAGGGCAATTTATATGAGGAGCGTTCAATATCTCGTTTTGGATTTAAACACTGAGTTTACTTTCTATTAATGCTTGTAAGACACTTATTTTACATTAGCTACAGTATTTGTTATCTCTGATCAAAAAAAAAATCCCAATAAGCAGTTAGATATTTTGATTGATTAAAAAATGATATGAAACTAGTATCTTTCTGAGTGAACACACCAATAAGTATCAAATTAAAATAATCGCTGAAATTGTTTCTATACGATATCCGGCACACATTTAAAATGATTAAAAAGATGATTGAATTGGTAATGATTAAATTAAGCATGATGATAATAATGATGATCAAGAATATCGGTGATAACAATAAATCATTATCACCGATATTCTCGATAACAATGATATAATTATACAATTATTGACGATGATATTGATACAGACTTTCAATATTTTATCAAAGAATTGCATTGGTGGTGTTAGCGATGATGATGATGATGCTGCTGCTGCTGCTGATGATGATGATGATGATGATACTTGCTGAATGCATCCTAATAATGAAAGATTTCGGTTTTCTTGGGAAAATTCATCATTTGAATTTATAACAAATTCAAATGATGAATTTTCCCAAGAAAACCAAAATCTTTCATTCCCATAACAATTATTTATCGTTTCAATTTGTAAAATTCAGCTATACCTATTTTAATGGATATATTCATTTTTAATCATTTACATAATCGAAATGTTTTGCATTTTAATGTTAGTGACCCAAAATCAATAATGTGAATCGAATGAAGCCGTCTATTGCAATCAAAAATCTTGTAGTCCAAAGAGAGAAGCTTATGGATTATTGAACGGGGATCAACTACAAATATGAATTTGATATATTCTGCTTATTCTAAACAATAACTTTGTTTATATTGAGGTTGGACCTGAACACTAAGTATCATCCGGTTATTAGCAATAACCTCAGTAGGAGATACAGTGTATAACTTATATAATACAATGATAATATCAAATCGGATTCTCCTGAGTGGGCCCCAGTTTAACGTATAATGCATCGGTCTGCAATTCTGAGGCAAGGATGAACGAAAAAAATAAGTTTAAGAATTAAAAAATATTTGTTTATATTATAAGTAGCTACCATGAATGTTGGAGAAACTGGATATTATTAGTTATGCAATATTCATCTGTGTGGTGTGGACGTAATAGTGTTTACTACAAAGTATGTCTCGTAATAAAAACGATAACTGTAAACAATAGCAAAGTATTAGGTTGGTGCAAAAATAATGACGTAATAATGTCGGTTTTTGACGTATAATGCCAAAAAACGTCATTATTACGTCATTATTTTTGCACCAACCTAATACTATAAATATTTTAGTTGAATTCCCACAAAGTTTTCGCAAAATGCAACGTGATTTAAATGAAGAAGGAAAGTTTCTGAAAAGTTACTCTTCACCTTTCACTGGAAAAATCGTTTGTGTTAAATAATACTGAGAACAAACATTTTTCTAAATGCTTTTTCGTGATGACTCCAAGATTCTCGGGTCTATCGAAGTAAACTGTATTTCAATAATTCTCATCGCGATATCCAACTCCATAGAAAGAAGTTATGTTGTGCACAGCTCATTTGGTTCTCATTGAAAATCAGCAAAGATCCCGTGCACGATTGTCAAGTTTCATGAACAGTAGTATCCTTTCGTAGCGAAGCATCCAACTGCAAAAAGTTTGATTTTATTATGTGACACCTTTTAATTATTTTTGGTCAAAACAAACTAATCGGGGAAGCAATATCTCAGCGTACGACCTTCGAAGTTTTCTTATTAAGCATAACTATATCAGTTAATACAATAGAATATCAATAGAACGCATAGAAAATATCCAAACTCATGTCTCATTTATTCAATGTGGCTTCATGTGGTACATTCAATTACAGTTTTAACACTGCATGAAAATGTTGCACAACTGTTAATCGTGAACGCCTTATATATCTAGGCTTAATTCTTCTTGATGACAGCCCTGAAATAATAATACTCATATTGGAAACCACCCACTGCATAAGTCCTAGCTGCAGAAGTACAAAAGCCTGCTCGTCAGATATTCAGCAAAATTAACAGTCGTTTCAACAGTTCAAAACATTGTCTACTGTGAAATCTTTCATGTCCAAGAATATTTTGACTGTAACCTCATGACTTGATTAGTATTTGTGAAATGACAGGTCGTAATGGGTATATATTATATTGGATATACCACAACTAGAAGTCTCACGTTACATCTCTCTCAGCATAGCTCAATTAGGTCTCATTTAAATACACATGGAAACCTACCAAAAACTATCCATGACATACGAGTGCGTCTAGCATGAAACAGCCTGTCGCCTTTGAGTGTTGACTTCAATGTTCACTTTTGTATTTACATACGCTGTATTTCCGATATTGAGAGCTTTATCCCATACCACACCTTAAAACTATATATATATATATATATATATATATATATATATATATATATATAATCGTCTTCTCCACACTGCTCTAAAATGCGGAGCACATTTCGTAAATGTTACTGTTGTATGTTAAAAAAATATCCGAAATTAGTTAAAATCTCATGAGACATTTTCCTAGGTATGAAATATTAAAGAACAGATGAGAAAATCAAAGGTATTTTTCGGGATTACAGGCATGTACGATCACCAGAAGTTAAGCAACGTCGAGCCTGATCGGTATCTAGATGAGTTTCTGCTGGGGATACCAGGTGCTATAAGCTTGGATTTTCGGATGGTGTAATGGATAATGGGTCAGAATTGTTAATCAAGGAGCCGAGTTCCAATTTCCGTTGGGTTCGTTATATTCACCTATGCGCAGACCCCCTTTGGAAATGTATGAATTCACCCCTTCTCCCCCTATAGGTTAATTAGTAAAACTTGTATCTCTAAACCATTATTATTTCCAAAAATATTTTCTGGTTTTAAAATAACCTTCATTTGGTTGATAATCCGTAAAAAAATCATTCAATATATTTGCATTTCTTTTGTTTTTGAAAATTAAATTCAAAACATTAGAACGTAGAACGTGCATCAGTAAGGTTTATCTTTTTTTCTATATGCATTCAAGGATACGGATTTTTCTTTTAATTTTTTCACTCCAAGCATGTTGATAAATACACTATGATGCAAGGGGATAGAGAGAGTGAAAGAAAATAAGAAAACCTTAGTGAAGAGTAAGAGCAATAAAAGAATAAAAGACGACTATTGACGTCGCATTAAGTTTTTTGAAGATAGCAATAAACAGAAAAACAAACAGCTGGAACAGATTTTCATAGGGGAGAAGTACAAGTGAAGAAATCATTAGAATAATACTTACGATTAAGTCGCGATACCAAAGACAGATGTTCATTAGAACAATTGACATGAAAATATTTATAGAAAAGGCACAGAGAAGCACCGTTTCGGCGGTGAGGAACTGATTGAAGCCGAGATGCTAGGTCATAATCGATAACATTACAGATTCTACTTTGCGTTTTGTCTCTTCTCTTATATATTTCTAAAGAATTAATGGATTCATTTTTAATTCAACATTATATTATTTCAAATGTGATTATAGTGGGCATTCCTTAATTGAAATAGACACTGCATTTTTATTTATTTATTAAATAATGTGATGTATTAATAGGCCTACGTATTAGAAAAGTCTAAGTAAAGAAAATGGGCCTTCCAACAAGGACAGAACCTGCTTCCTACTTCGAAGGGGAAATTATCGTTTGATGCATCATGTTTTATCTCTAGTCCACAGAATAATTCAAAGTAAGCAAGTGTCTTTCTAACATATTTATAGAAAGTACATCCTCTTCATTCGGATTATTTTTCTCGACAGCCCTTAATTATACAGATTCCTATTCGAAACGTAAACAAAGCAATTTTTAAAAAAAATAATGGAATTATTTTTAATCCGACTTTTTTATTACTTCAAACGTTATTATCCCTTTGAAGGGAAAACTACCGTTTGATCTGGCATTGCTTTATCTGAGTGAAGGGGGGTGTGCTTTGCTAAAATGGGGTGAAGAGGACTTTGTTTATTGTGAAGTACTTTGAGTCCAAATGGGAGGTAGGTTTGATCCCTGCCATAAGACATATTTTATTTACTTGTTTCTCAAATCGATAGTCGATAGACGTAATACACGACATTGTTTAATAAATAAATAAAATGTGGTGTTTATTTCAAGTAATATATGTTCACTATAATAACATTTGAAATAATACATATATATATATATGTGTGTGTGTCTGCCTTTGTGTGTGCCTTTTTGTGTGTGTAATGCAAAGTGATGTCTGTTCCTCTTTAATTATAGCAGATGTAATGGAAGAAGTATAAGAATCATACCTAAATGAATATGAACTCGTCTCTTTCTTTCTAGCTCCAACCTTTGATTGAGAGTCAATAGAATCGCCTCGTAGATGTTCATTAGCAGCTTTCTTAACTATGTGTCAGTCATCATTTTCACTTAAATATTACTGGAGAATCGCTTCGCTTCATTGTCCCAAACAGATGAAATTCTGAGGGTGTTAGGTCACGACTTCAGAAGCAGACATCCTCTGTTTCTTCATGGCGTCTGTTAGAACTTTACACAGACTTTTGAGTAGCTTAGAGACTGCACTAAACTGCAGGCACTGTCACGACTTACCTGAAGGCTTTTATATTTTGCTATCACACTATTTTTCTATTAGGTTGGTGCAAAAATAATGTCGTTTTCTCACATATTAACATATGTGAAAAAACGACATTATTTTTGCACCAACCTAATATTAGCAAGAAAGATAACATCGATCGGTTTGAACTTCAATGCGGGCCTTTTTTTTCTCACGGATTGTCGTTATTGTCTCATTACAGTGTTCATATCAAGTGCAACCTTTCCATAAATATTGACTACCCTCCTATGAGTATTGGCAACATTTTCTCCTTCTAAATCAGAGATTCTGTAATATTTATTTGCTTTCTACATGTGTCCAAAGGGGATTATAAGTATGAAAAGTGGAGGTAAATCAATAATATTTTCCCCAAGGGTTTCTTGACCTTTTATACCTTAAAAAAGAATATAGAAAATTTAACTTTTAAATTAAGTTACAACGGGAATATTATCGCTAATACTGTCTATGTATGTGTATGTGTATGTGTATGTGTATGTAAAGAGATAGAGAAATACGTTATGTGGGCAAAAGAATCAATGCTGCAATGTGATTGTCAGTATCACAACTCAGTGCTGTCTTTAGATCACATATAGAGGCTTGATCTGAAAATCGCATTGTTTCGTAAAACTCACAGTCACCCTGTATTGAATATTTCTCCTCTATTGATATAGAACATTTTAAAAACTATATATATATATATATATATATATATATATATATATATATATATATATATCAGTATGTTTGTTTTACGTCTTTGGATTCATTAAGACATACAGTGTGTAGGAAATTAAGTTTTCTGCTTTCATCAAATTATTTATGAGCTATGTCATTCACTTTTGTAGTTAAGTAAGCGTGGGTAAATTAATTTTCTATAGATGGAAGTTCGAAGTTTTGACTATCCTATTGACTGAGAGTATAAAGCAGCACTAAATATCACGTATCATTTATTTTTTATATATATAATTCTCACAAAGTGTCTATGCCTGTATGTATATGTGTGTGTGTGTGTGATCGGATGTTTATGCGTTTTCACAGTTTTCATCCGTTTCGATGATTTCTTTTTTTTTTTTTTGACAGATAATTCTTCAGTGCCGGGTTTGAACCCAAATTACACATTCCCCTTCAGGCCAAGCTTCAGTCTCTCTCAATTCAGGTTACTTTGTATAATGCGTACTACTACAGTTTTAAGGCGTTACTTTCACTGTAGTTTATAACTGTTCCCAATTTAATTTTTGTCCTGCTAGTTTTCGCATCGCATTCACCATAGTAATAAGTAATCGTGGTTTTTTTATAAGATAATATTTATTCGAGCTTCGTGACCCCTGTAGCTT
Organism: Acanthosepion lycidas; assembly: GCA_963932145.1. Classification (NCBI taxonomy): domain Eukaryota; kingdom Metazoa; phylum Mollusca; class Cephalopoda; order Sepiida; family Sepiidae; genus Acanthosepion; species Acanthosepion lycidas. Next base: position 65,830,453 of record OZ010592.1, on the reverse strand, counting down.
CACGGCGTTCTCTTCTGGTATTTGCCCGCGAATTCTGTTTGACAATTCATACTTTGCCTAAGAAGACATGCCACCAAAGAAAAGAACTTGCCTAGGTCGTAAAAACGGTGCCGCCAGGTCTGCCATACGAATAAGAGATAACTAATCGTCTCAAAATGCCTTTCGAAATGCTTCAATCAGAGCTACTGACTCCGAGCTATCAATCAGAGCTACTGAGGAGAAACGCCTCTTCAACTGCTGCTGCGCGTGAGGCTGAAACAAGATTGAGAACGCAAAAATGCCCCCTTTCAAGGCACCCCCCCACACACATTCAAATTGTTAACCCTCTATTTGGGGATGTACCTCAGTTACATCCAATTGTTGTTACTAATATTGATTTAAACTGCTCCAATTGAACAGTAAAAATTCCCAGTAAGACGGGTTACACTGCTAGTATATATATATATATATATATATATATATATATATATATATATATATATATATATATATCGTAGCCTAATGATGAACAGAAAATCTATGGATCGAAAAATTAACATTTAGATTAAAAAAATCTCAACTACTAACTGCGTGCCGGACTACAAACTAGAGATCTACTCTCATACACCCCAAAATACACATGTTTCAATGCATATACATGCACACACATAAGTATAGACACGCATAAATAATTTTCAATTGTAGTTGTGATTGTGTTGCAATCACATCAATTTAAGAGTAATCAGAATTTGTAGTTCTCAATATGAAAAGGAGAAAAACACTTAACATACTTTTAAGCTCTTCCAATACCCTAATTATTTCATATTCAATGGGTCATAAAATATTTAACAATAGAAATGTGAACCTTCCTGGTAAACCCAACAAATCAAACACTATCACAACTACAATTAAAAGGAATTTATCTAAGATCAACAACATCTAGAACAATAAAAGACTTAATTAATACAAAAAAAATAAGAAGTTAAAACTTGAAGGAGAAATTTACTGTATCATCTGCGATAAGTGTCACAAGAAATACATAAGGCAAACAGTGAATTTAAATAAAAGATTATCTAAAAACAGACGGGATCTTTTACAAAGCAACACATTATACATACATACATACATACATACATACATATATGTGTGTGTGTGTGTGTGTGTGCGCGCTTACAGAATGCGACGATGGGTAAATTGTTCCTATTTTATATTTTTTATTTCGGGCATGCACGTTGTTTGTTTTTGATTTTGGCGATTGCACATTATAGTAGGGTCAGTTGGACATCGTCTGAGGTAAAAAAAAAAAACAAAAAAATAAAAAAAAAAACAGCACCAAGACGCAATTGCCTCCGACAAAAATTTGGAAACGGCATGATGTATTGCTTGGTATTCGCGCCGAAAACGTCAATACGAACATTTCAGAGTAAAGTCATTACGATGGTAAGGCAACTCGGAAAACTCACTCTGTTCGTTCTGATAAGAAAAGAATTGCCGAATATGTGGACGAGTTCCTAAGACTCAACACGGAGACCTACATCGTGCCTTGAGTAGTGCTAGTGGAAGAACCTATGTCTAGCAACAGGACTCTACACCATACCACAGAAGAAGAAGAGCCCAATTACGTCTCTCAGACAATTTCTGCAACCACATTACAACTTGCATCTAGTCACCTAACTGCCCAGACGTGTCGGGCACAATTGAGCGAAGGACTATCAAAACTCTTTGTAAGACCAAAGAAGATATACATGTAAGATTTATGACAGCATTCACCAACTTCAAGAGACCGCTCAGAAGAGTTACAGGAGATTCTGAAGTCGTCTGCTTCCGTGAAATGGAAACAAACAATATTTTTAACGCCTTTATCCTCTGTGGATAAATGCGTTAGTTAGATGCAGTGACAGGACGCACAGAGTTTGAGTTCAATACCTGGTTAAGGCGGTGGAGAACCTGGAGAGGGGAATTAACAGGAGATAGTTGATAACTGACATCCATTAGACATGGCATGTAGAACTAGAAGAGTCTACCCCAGTGAGCGAAATAAAGTTCGACATTCCAACCACCTGAAGAAGGCCGGAGCGTACAATGGCCGAAACGTTGTGATAAATATAGCAACAAAGATGAGGACAATAGTCCGAATAATGTAAATAGTGTACATAATACCTCATCTCAGAAATATAGATAGATACAAACAAACAATACTTTACCTTTCCTAGATATCATGTTACACCGCGTTAACAGTAGCCTAAAAATTAGTGTACATCACAAATCAACTAATTAAAATTATCTCATGAGTTTCAATTCTTACCATAATAACAACAATCAGACAATTTAAGACTTTTAGAACACCCCTCGTATAATGTTTACCGACTGTTTACCGCTGGGAACACGAGGCATAGAGCAGATGAGAGACAAAAAGAGATGTTGCAGAGAGAGGGACATTAGGACGTCGGGGGTAGACGGCAAAATTCGCAATTTTATGAATGAGAGGCCAGTATACACAGATTTCTTAATGAAGATCTTAGCATACACTAAATTTGTGCAAAGTTTGATCACAGGGTGATCAATGACGAATAGAAGAAAGTGTTATTGACAACAGGCAGATAGGCGAGATGATTACCTCAAATCCAAATGTCCTTGAGTTTCTAGTGACCTTTAATAAAAACTGAATCCATTGTTATAATCCAGAGACCAAAATACAGAAGGCACTGTGAAAACATCCATCCCTAACTCCCAAGAAGATCTGGTAAAGCAGATTCACTTGGAAGCTTATGATGGTCGCCGCCGTTTTTGAGAACATGGAGGAATTGAAGGAGTTTGCATTGCAAATACATTGACTGTAGTGCTAAAACAAATAAGGAGATCCTAATTTCAAGGTGATTAGTTTTGTATTGCTTTGAAATAAATAAATGTCTTACTTGGAAAATCCCCAGAACTTCTTGTACATAATTACAGAATAAAAACTTTTCATTTAGTTTTCAATTTGGCAACTGATGATAGGTTAACTGAAACGCCCGTTTTATGTTGATTTAAAATAATAATGGCAAGTAATTGACAAAATTATGCAGTACATCAGGTTTGACTGTTTGGAAAGGAAATAATTTAGTCTTGTTAGCTTACTGTTTTCAAAATGTAGAATCGTGAAAAGGTTTCTGAGATAGAATAACGTTACTTCTATTGAATGATTTTGCTCTACGATTGATAAATAAAATATAATTAACAATTCCCATTTATTATGAAATGTTTAGCAAACATATATATATATATATATATATATATATATATATATATATATATTGTTACGAACTTGTAGCATATAGATGAACCACGGGTTTAAAAAAAAGGAAACGTGGGATCCTTTCTCGGTCTTCACTCAGAAATGGAAGTGACACAAGGGAGTCAACGAAGAACAGTCACAAGACGATGGATTTCAAAGTAAAACATTTATTTATAAATATATAAACAGATAAAGAAAGAAAAAAAAGAAAATTTATTTAACAAAGGGGAAGGGGACCGTTAAAGAACAGAAGGCGCGAGCGAATACATACATATATATATATATATATAAAAAAAAAAGATCAAGCCAAGAGAATCAACTTATCTGTAAGTCTGATTCGCCGAGGCAAGAGTTCTTATGCTGAAACAATATTTTGGTCGGACGACAATTTTCCTGGATTCCTTCTCTTTCGCAAGTGTTCGGGGGTCCACAGCATTTCGTACAGGTGTTTCGTTGAGTCGATTCAATTTTATAGCAGTCCTTTCATCCCTAGTCGACAGGTTTTGCTGTCTTCTTCATCTCAGTGGGCAGTCTGTTTGGTATCGGGATGATTTTGCCCAGCGACGTTCATCTGCCACTGGTCAGACGGAAACTGAAAATCCTTTTTTAGATTTTTGATGTCCCCAAAGACAGTCACGTGGGTTCTCTTCGTCCTTGACCGGGTACGCAGGAGGATGGGGCGCAAATCACGCAGTGTTTGTGTGATGGCCAAAATTTCAATACACGCTTAGTATGGTCTGATCACGTGAATCGCAGCAGGAGATCCTGATGGTGTCTGGAATTCACTTATGGTCAGCCGCCTGATAGCTGCGAAATTTTGGAACCAGGTCATTCTCGCGTCGGGTCGCTTCAAAGTTCACGGGCCCTTGGCTTGTGGGTGGAAGAGTAGGTAAAGAGGGAAAGAATTTGTAAAGAGAAGAGGAAGATATGACTGATCATGGAACATATTCGCTCGCAAGTCGAAAGCATTGGATTTTATCTATTTTTATTTATTTACTTATTTTTCTTTTATATCTAACTAATTTTCGACTAGAATTTGAGATTTTACTTTGGGGTCCTTTTTAGCCTTACGCCTATGTGGTTAATGAAATCGTGGCTACGTCACAATATATATATATATATATATATATATATATATATATATGAGAGAGCGAGAGAGAGAGAGAGAGAGAGAGAGAGAGAGCGATAATATGCATATTGAAATTATGCTATGTCATTACTGAAAAGATTTGAACAATCAAAACTGCTTATGAAGTGCATTTTTCTATAAAATTTTAGCTTGGTGCAAAAATAATGACGTATTAATGTCGTTTTTTGACGTATTTTTTAACGTCAAAAAACGACATTATTACGTCATTATTTTTGCACCAAGCTAATACTTTTAACTAACTGCAATTCCACAAATTTTGCTATTTTAGAGTGTCTCTTTGTAGCGATCTCAAAGTTGTAGAAGGAACCCATTCTAGAATATAATAATTTTAAAAACTACGTTTTTATTTTATTTTATTATCATTTTTTGAATAAGTGCTAACTATACAGAGTATTTTCACTTGATTTGTTAATGCTATGTACCTTCAGGATTGAGGTGAGTATGACATTCTACAATTTTCTTTTATCTGTGAATAATTTCATAGTTTCTTAGGAAAAATAGTGGAGTGGTTCCCCTTTACCTTCTCAATGGTTTTTGAATTTGAAATTGTCCTTCTTCTAGACTGGTTACCATCGAAGGCTATAGAACACAGTATACCCTGCTTATTAATCCATTACTTGTGGGAGTTGAGATGGAATTATATTTTCCCCAAATGCATTTGTGAAAATTTGAATGCAACTGACAAAGAATTTGTTATCAACTTGCCGATTCTGCTTCCCTACTGATAACTATCACACTGCCAACGAATCCATCGTAGTTTCACGAAACTTGATCGAAATAGATATGTACATTTAAATCAAAATAAAAGATTATTGTAAAATATTTCCCAGAAAAAAGTTCTCTGTTGGATTATTTATTATTGTTTCATTTTAAATCTTATTTAATATAATCTTTCTACATAGTCTTTGTTAAACCGTACAAGTATTATTTTAAAAAGTGTTCAGAAAAGACACCTGTCTAAATACTAAGATTTCCCTAATATTATCTATTAACTATTATCATTATTATATTATTATATTATATTACACTATATGTTATTAGAATATTAATTATTAGTAACTATTAAGGGCAATCATTCTAAGTAGAATCTCGTTTACGCATACGGTTTGGCATATTGTAACATTTTGGATAGAAACGTTTCACGTTTGTATCAATCATTTCTTGAGTTATTTAAGAAATCAATAAATTATAAAACATAGACATATGTTCAATATATAAAGAAATAATTTTAAAAGCAAAATATGAAAATGAACCTCGATTTATCGATATTTTCAAATTGTAATGTCAATGTAGAACGTATAGAATTACTGAGAAGAGAGGATTATAAAAATACTGAATGCAATTAAAATTGACCTGTTAGAATGCTTGCTTGTCCATTATTGCAACATCCTGCGATGCAAATGGATACGTCTATTACCTGCCGTTTCCTGTTTGCATCATGTTGCTATGGCAGTAGAGCAGAAAAAGATTACTGAGCATATTCACATACTTCCAATGCAGGGACAGCGTAAGGAATACTTTATTCCGCCTGGTCGCTTCAGCAAAATTCAGTCGATATTGTCATGTTATGAATTAGGATCAGTTATTTATTATACTTTCTCCATATGTAATGCTTTGGATTTACAAAACATGTTTTTGTCACTTGGCATTCATAATTCAATAATAAAAAAAATAATTATCCGAGTTAAATTTTCTGTCAGAATTTCAGAAATATAAATATAAGGACCTCAATGTTTCATATAATGCATAGAAAAATGAGTTTAAACGATTGGAATTATACAATTTGGGAATATATTTAAATTGGTAAAGCATCTCTTATCACAGGACCTTTTTTCAGATAAGCAATATGGCTTTCGTTTCTCTAGATCCACTGTTGATGTACTGACGAAAATTGCGGGAAGAGTCTATCAAACTCTAGATTAGAATGTTGGCGCTCGGGCTGTTGCTTTGGACATCTCGAAAGCTTTCGACAGGGTTTTGAATATCCTTGGTCCTACTTTATTTTTTAGTTTTATTAATGGCCTTCCTGATGGCATCAGCTCTCAACTTGGTATCTATGCTGATAACACAACCATTTACTCTTGTCTCGATAGTAAGTCTTATCATTTCGATAAGGTCAAATTAGCGACTGATGTCAAAAACGACCTGCAGTCTGTTGTTGAACGGGACAAAAAATAGTTTGTTAATTTTAACGCCTCCAAAACAAAACATTTCTCTATTAGTCTGAGAGACACCTTCCTGTGCCTACTATGAACATGACTGATGCTAACCTTCAGCAGACTGACTCGTTGCGCCTCTTCAAGTTAACGATCTCTGTTGACAACTGGAAACACTAAGTCAACTAAGACAGTTGCGTCACTGTGTCATGCTAGACAAATTTTCTCTCCAAAATCTATAATGTATATCTATAAGCCTACCATTCATCCACACTTAGAATATTACTGCCACATATGGTCAAGTCCCTCCGTTATAGATCTAGAGATCCTTGATAAAATCCAAAGCAGAATCAGCAATATGATTGGTTATGATCCGGTGTGTCAACATCAGTCACTATCCGACCGCCGTAAAGTTGCCTACATGTGCTTTTTCTATAAATACTTTCATTATATCTGTTTGAATGAGCTCTTCTACATAGTACCTAAACTATTTTTTTTTAAATTTAAGCTCAGTGCTAGACTGGCGATGGGGTCTCACCAATTTTCAGTTGAGTAGCTGTATGTAGTTGCTAATAGTTTCTTTTTTCATACTTCTTGCTTGTGAAACTCTCTTCCGGATCAATGTTTTCCAGTTAATTTTAATCTTCAAAAATGTAAATTCAATTTCAATCGTTTTCTACTGGATACGCTCCTTAGTAATGTTTCCCTTTTAATAATGTTTCTCTTTCTAATTCTTCCACACCCAGTAACCCCTTATGTCTTAGTGGCTTTATTGTTTCGATTAAGAAAGAAATAATGAAAACTGATTTTTACACTACACACAGGCACACACACGTACACGTACACACATGCACTCACACACAATCTATTTTGCTATCCTTTTTACAAAATTATTTAATTAAACACTTATAGATTAGATAATGAACATTTTCCTCTGCGTCGTATTAAAATTAGAAATCGTGAAAGTAGTGCGTGTATTCTATATTGAAGTAATAAAAATGCTTGTGGTGAGTTATTTTTTTCTCGAACCTCCATGTGATGGAAGGTTTCTCCAAGTTTCTAGTTTACGTTATATGAAATGTTAGCTTTCACCAAATGTGTTGTTTTTATTAAAATGGAATGATTATTCATAATCTTCCGAAAAACGCCTGAATAATGGTTCGATTTAAATTAGGCACCTCCACTGAATTTTCGATAACTTAAGGTTTGAAATTAAATTTTAAAAATGAAAAAGCATTCTTGAAGATTTCATTTTAGTTTTAATTGAAAGCTGAATGATTGAATTTATTATTTCCAGTAAGTTAAATATTCTGGTGTATTTCAGATAAAAATTATATCGATTAGAATGTCAAATAATTGCTGGATTTAAAAAAAAAAATTTTAAAAGCGGCCATTTTCTTAATTTTAAAAAATTTGTAAACAAACAAATTTATCGGTTTTAAAAATCTTTCAAAATTAAATTATAGTTTTGAGACACGTTATTTGAGTTAAATTTGAAAATTTAAACTTAAATTAATCTGATTTAAAATAAATAATACTTATAGCATAAAAAAAAAAACAATATACAAGCAGCTTTTAATGATAGGTCCCATCTTTATTTGATCTGTATTGACTTATCGAGAAGCTCCCAAGATGATGACAGCTCTTATGGATGACCAGAAATTACATAAATTTACGAAATCTAAGTGAATGCATTTGTTCTTAGTTTTTAACTACCTAGTAATTTTTACAAATTTTCAGGAATTATTTAATATTTTATTGACTAGTTTCAAGAAGTTTTATGAATTTTGCATTTCGTCTCTAGGTTTACTACCTTAAACAAAAACTTAATTAACTGAAGTTGAAGTTTGACTCAAACTAAAATAAATACATAAAATAAAAATATTTAGTGAAATAGCAATTAAGAAAGTAAAACATTTTTTGATATTTTGAAAGGATAATTTGCAAAGACTTTAATTGATGAAATAGAACTGAATTAAAAGTGAAATAATTAAAATTATGTCAAATAGATTCACAGGCAGAAATTAGGAACATTTTTTCACTAAAAATTATTTTTATTTTTTTAAAAAATATTTGGAAGAAACGACCATTATGAGCTTTTCAAATTTTGATTCGTAAATGTACTTTTCACTTAATGATATCACCAAACTGCCGCCTTGAAAGCAATGATGAATTTTAAATGATTTTAATTTTTTTTTAACTATTATATTATTATAATTAAAATTTTTTTAAAATGAAACAATTCTAGTAAAAGTTCATTATTCGAGGAATAAAAAATTATTTCCTTTGATAATAGTGTTCTTAATATAACTGATTTACAAAAGCAATTAAAAGCTGTTCTAATTAATGTCATGGTTTTATTGCATTTTTTATTTTACAATTCAGAGCAGATTGATGATTTACTTTTTCCAAGAAGTCCTAACGAATAAAAAAAATCCGCCTCCACCTAAAAATTTAATTTCTCGAAATTTCAGGAAATTAAGTAAATGGGTTGGTAACATATGTAAAAAATATTTTTTACCAAGATTTTCTGAAAAAATTCAAAAATAATTCCATTCATTTCTGAATATGTTCTGAAAGTTTCATTAAAATCTGACAATTATTTTAATTCTGCAAGAATTTCCAAATCAATGCATTTTTCAACGAAAAAAAAACGAAAAAAATAAAAAATAAACTTTATCTTTGGTCTACCAATGACGTAAAAAAAACAAAAAAACATTTTTAACAAAAATTTACAACGTGCTACAAAGGAGTAAAAAAACTTCAAAAAATAATTTAAAAAATACTTTCCTCTTAATAATAACATACACATTTTGATGACAAAATGTTGTTTTTATTGAGTTTGGAGCCCTTTTTCATCATGCTATGCTGTTTTTTACGCGACCAAGTGGAGGTACCTACTTTAAATTAATCACTTTATTCTTCGATGAATTGTATTACTACAGTGCCTGATAGAAGAAATGAGAAATTCGAACTTATCTCAAATTTTGGCTTTACTTAACGAAAGAGAATCTTTATTTGAGCAATTTGAGTAAGCCAAACATAAGTCTTGATTAATTACGTTATATTTAATAAATTTTGGAATAAAAATGATTTGCACTTTGCAGACTTTATTTTTCAGTGGATCAGAATTATTATGAAAATGAAAGCAGTGCATGTCTTCATTAAAATGCACTTGTACTAATGATATCGTATTTAAGGAGTATACTATTGTGGCTATAAACAGATGCATATGTGAATACAAATCTCGTTGAGGTGGTCTTTATCAATCAGTAGATGAAACTTGATACATGATAAAATGCGGAAGGTTATCCAAGAATGGCAAATCAAATTTAAAGAGGACAGATGCATGCTGTCGCAGATTGATTTATTATTACATGATGTAAGGAGAATAATTATAACAATGTTTCATCTTTGTTCTCAGACATAGAATCCAATATTATCATATTCAAAACCCAATTTTTCTTTCTTTCCTCTAATTTTATTTAACTTTTTTTATGTCTTTTTTAAAGTCAAAGCTTAAAGTCGCTTTTTTTCTGTTCTTTATTGCTTCTAAAAAATCACTTATATTGTTAGAATAATCTTCGCTATGTTTTCTGCTTGGTAAAGTAAATATTTTGTTTACGATATCTGTCAAATGTTTGCCTCTTAATTTTTCTCGTTGAGGGTCGATGCTTATGTGAAATCTGAAGAACAGGCACCCTAAATCAGTAGCAGCTTGAGCCCACCCTTTCTCTAGATATGAGAACATGTTATTTTAAGTTATGTCTTCAGTTCAAACTTAATGTCAACAGATTTTTCATTTTTATATGCACAAAGTAAGAAAATTTGACAAGACTACATTTCATTCATTGTGAATTGAAAACAATCTGGCTATAAAAAAACAAAAACAACTTTCGAAACAAAATGCATAAATGCCACTGAATGACGTCTTAAAAATATGATAAAACAGTGTAGGGATATCTTACCAAATTCCAAAATTTAACGAGAAATATAAAATAGATGTCCATATGCGTTATATCTAAGAGAAATGTTATATCTGCATCCCTCACAAGTAAAGAGTACAATTCATGACTGACATGTTAATATTATTAATTCTTAGTGAATGTTACTTTATCAGATATTTCCTCCTCTTTTTTCACTGGTTATTTCATAATACAGCTTTGGTTGAAACCTAGCTTAGCTGAGAAGTTCATTTATACTTTAATCATAAATACAAATAATTTCTGATGGAGGAAACAACAAGGTATATCGTGGTTTGCATTAAATATACAATTCACAGATCATAGCAAACATTTATAAATATCAGTGGGTATTTACAAAATGTAAAGTGACTAAGAAATATTATAATAATAATAATAACCAGTTCCTATAATGGACAGATTTCATATGATCCGATCAGATTTATCACTTGAGATTCTCTTTAGGAGTAAGTTTATTTTATTGTCAGTTATCAAAAGCTGTGACTTTTAATAAGTTCACCTTTCAACCCAAAGGTGTTACATACACTTCGCATTAATGCCGTTGGAAAAAGCATGATTACACCTCTTCTCCGGTCATTTATGTGTAAAATAGTAGTGCAGACTCTTTTCTTTAGCCTTGATTGAGCAAACAGTTTAAAAGACGGACATCTATGAATTCAAACCCAGGGAAAAGTTAATAAGAAACTACTCCACCGCCTTTCACAGGAGCTGCCAGGGAAATACGCAATATACAGGGTATTAAAGAACAGAACAGAAGTTATAGAGAAGCCACGTTCGCTTAATGTCGGAATGGAAATGCTTTTAAATATTTTAACAGTCGATTTAATAATTTATATTTAAAATTTATAAGATTTATATTTAATATTTTATATTAGTTTAATATTTTCATAATTTAAAGAAAATGTATAAAGTTACTCTTTAATAATCTGTTTATTTTTATGAAAAGAGTAAATCATTCTGTCCCCATTTCTTTTTAATTTCTCTAACAAGCAAAAATGTCAGTAAATATACGCAAATTTCTCAATTTTCATGAATGAATAAATGATTTTAACTAATGTTATAAAATGATATTATGAGGTTGAAAGAATGTAAATTATCTACGTCAGTGCAATTCATAACTGCACTTATATTTGTAACGAATTGAGTCTTTACAGTAAACTCCCCAAAACTAATCAGTCTTTTTATGGGACACACTTAACTATATGTTTATATACAGTAGTATTCTATCTCTTTTTAATATATTTACTATTTAATTTTTCCAAAGCAAATACAAAGAAAACATGTTTTGTAGCTAATCAATGTATAACTTTTGGCATCTTCATGAGTTTGGCTGAATACTGTCTTTTATCTTCGCTTCTTATTTAATATTGCGCATTTTCCTTATTTTTCTTAAATAAACAAAATATGAATTCAATCGATTAGAACAAAAATGTTGCGATAAAACGAATTAGCATATATTTTCCTTTTGTTGATCTCTCTTTGCATTATTTATTGATCATCTTCGGATTAAGATCATGCTTCCATCTCTCTCTCTCTCTATATATATATATATCTATATCTATATATATATATATATATATATATATATATATATATATATATATATATATATTTGAATAAAAACAGACCACTTAAAGTGGTCTGTTTTTATTCAAACATATCTGCTCTGAATTTTACATTGAGCTCTCCGGATATCTTCCTCCTTGGGTCTACCCATGAGGATTACCTAGTTTTGCATAAACTATATATATATATACATATACATATATATATATATATATATAGATATATATATATATATATATGTGTGTGTGTGTGTGTGTGTGCGCGCATGCGTGTGTGTGTACTCGCGCGCTCTCAACCATGTGTATACGTGTTATAAATTCATACAACTACCGCTGAATATTTCCAACAAAGTTTTCATTAGATGATCACCCTTGGATCAGGCATTGTTTCACGTCCGAAAAAATTAAAATTAATGTAAGGTACCTCATTAGTATCTCACAATACCATGAGATGTTGTTGGTTTTCCGCTACAGTGTATCAGAATGCCAATTTCTTTACCTGATCTTCAAACTTCTAATTATATTTCCTAGGTGTTTTTTTTTGTTTTTTTTTTTGGTAGCAATAGGTGTTTAGTTCAACATTCTGAGGTAGCGTCGACAATAAATCTCAGCATCCGACTCTGAAGAGAAATAAATTGATTGTACAGATATTTCTGAACATAAATTTCGTAACTATCGCAAAACTACATCCAATCCCAGCTCATATTGATGTACCCAGTCGGTATTTTTCTCAAAAGGAAATGTTAAATGATTGGTGTAAACGTTTTTACAAACATTTATTAGTTAAATCACAACATTAGGTCTCTGTATTTTTAATGTAATCCCCGCTAGAAAGGCCTGGTTAGCCCTTGCAACTATTAGTAAAACTAACCTCAATAATGTTTCCATCTTTTAAGATATCTAATTTTATTACGATTTCTTATCTGAATTGCCGCCTTGTAGAGCTGACAAGTATATAAGAAGCTCATGCACGTGAATATTTTCAAATAATCAGCAGAACCAGTGACGAGGCAGTATTTCCCTGACATCGAATCAGATCTTATCGAATTGTGGTGTTGGTGGAATATCCTATATTAGGACATTATTTATTGATGTTTTCCACTTGACCAATTTTCATATATTTTCAGCACGAACAGAGTACATGAAAATATGATTAAATACTAAAAAATTAATAATAGTCTGAGTGTTTTTTGTCATTTACGTAGGAGGGTGTCGTGTAGACAATCAAACGGCTGTAAAAGCATCCCATAATTACTCTATTGGCAACTAGTTTCAGAATCTCTTGTATAGTATGATATGAATTTAAGACTTAAAAGTTGGGACAAAACGAGTGAAACTTGCTTATGTAGTGGAGGATAATTAAAGCTCGGATTCTTAAGCATTTAAAAATATAGATGCGATTATAAAATAAACTGCTTTAAAATACTTACCAAAATTATAGAAAAAAAGACATACCCCTAAACAATTGTGTGCGCTCATACATGTATTCGTGTGTGTATAATAATCTGTACGTAGTTATGTGTATGTTTACGTGTATGAATCCATTACCATAATTAGTCATGCCATAACTTCACATCATTTTATAACTCCGAATCATATTTAAATGAATAATGCTCTTTTGGGCTTCCACTTCTTAATATCCATAGACAAGTGTTTTGTATTCATATTAAAAACTTGACTCGGAAAGAAAAATTAGTCAAACCTCTTTCGTTTAAATCCATTTACGAGTACAAAGGATTATTTCCAGTAATCTAATCATTTCATGATTATATTTTTTATAAAACTATTTATGAGGCTTTGTAAAATAATATTCAATCGTATGTTCAACTTAAAATATACGAATAAAGTATCCAGTCATTTATTAACTAATAGTTTAGTCCCATTCAAATTACTCTTCTTAGGATTTCTCATTCATATTTCGGGCACAATATCAGCATCCTCGTTGTCTGCGATTTTCGACTTTGGAAAAGCCAGAAGTCATGGGAAATCCAATTTTGATTTATGGGTTTCTGACAAACCTGCACAAAACTTGAAGAATAAACTTGCTTGTTTGTTATGAATGTAACAGTACTCAATTTTCCTCAACGTAACTTGCATGTCTCATCGAATATGGGCAGTTTGGTACCCCCACACTAATTGTTTAGTTATTCCATAGTCACGCAAATAGTTTTTGAAATATTCAATATGGCAAGTTCCATACCGAACAGATTTGTATATTAGAATAAGTAATGGCTGATGAGATCTGCATCAGTTTTGTAGGGGGATATATTAGCTTATCTTTTTGCCTCTCAAAACACTAATGTTTTCAAGTCGTGGATTTGTCCTTATGAATGTATTGTTTATGTCCTAATATATTCGAGTTCATCAAAAAGATCCTATGACTATAAACGTCCTGGCTTTTAAAACAGCTTGCATAAAAGAAAACTAATTGCTAAAAACAATTGAGAAATCAAAAAAGAAACAATATTTTTCAATGATATTTTTTAATTTGTTTAGTAAAGTAATATATGAAAAATTAAAGGGGAATTACTAATGGTCTTTTTCTTCGTTATTCGTACAAAGACCTGTAATTACTTGATTATAATAAGAGAAAATCACATCTGTGATTTTTCTGAAAACAGAAATCGATATTTATTTATTTTAGAATTATTTAGTAACATCTAATGAAAGGCGCATTTCATCCGTTAGGATTTCATCGGCTGAAATTCTAACGGATGAAACGCGCCGCAAAATAATTCCTTTCCAGTTTGTAATATTTTTCTAAATACCGTTTGTTGAGATATAAAATTATACAAAATTATGTATCGTATATCATACATACATTTATATATATATATATATATATATATATATATATACATATATATACACACGCACACATACATATATATATATATATATATATATATATATATGTATATATATATATATATATATATATATACAATTTAAATGGGGGAAACGAAATTCACTGATTTACGCAGCGTTACACGGAAGTTATATGCATATAACCTGGGAGCCTCATATATGTAACATTGGGCTAAACAAATAAGCCTAAATACATAACTGTTTACATGCTATCTGTATGCAGTTTTATTAAGGTAACTTAAAAAATACTTTTAATAATAAAAATATCTCAACTTTAATTTTCTCGCTTTGCATTGCACCAACTAACATATTCCCTGAATTTGACGAGTGGTTTTCCTTTTTCTCTTGGAAGAAAATTCCATTTGAATTATATATCAACATTATTGTTAGTATATTTTTCAAACGTTTGAAGTGTTTTACTGTATGTGAACACGGTCTCAAGACACTGGCGACTTTTCAATGTAATTGCTCTGTTTTGATGTATTCCATTCATAGAATGTTGGATACCCTTCCTCTGGTCTGTGTTTGGCGAACAGATTCAAGGAAATGAATTGCTGTGAGAAGCTTCTTTAGACGGTTTATTGATTACTGTCTATCTCTTCTTAACGCACTCTCTCTATGTGCCTCTTTTTCTCCCTTTCTATATCAACCAGAGCCAAAGATGTTTTCGTTGCTATGTTGATATAGACGTTGCTATGGGAGCACAGATGCTTCCAACGAATTTAACTGGTAATCATAGACAGCTTTTCACGATATCACATGCACAGATTTTTCGCTGCAAGTAAATAATTCATCTGCAAGTAATGTAAGCGAATATATACACAAGCAAAATATAAATATGGAAGTATATGTACTAATGTATAAAATCTCAAATTAAACACGCCTTAATATTTGGACCAACTCCTTCTTGGTTGTTATATATATATATTTTTTAAAACTAACGACTGGGTTGTTCGAGACATTTATAGCTTAGTTGGTTAAAGCATATTTTGTTTGTTTGATTTCATAACAGTTATGTGTTCAACCGTTGGATTTTGCACTGTTGGAGAGAAATACACTGTACTTCAGCGGGAGAAATGGACAAGCTAAACAAGAGCAGTTTCCCTTTGGTTCAAAATTCTGAGGTTTCCTAGCACGGCAAAAGACACACGAAGAAACCTGGAATGTACAATTGACAGAACCATTTCAGTGTAACATACAGTATGAACATGTTTTTCCAAAAGGAATGGTCTATAATCAGGAAAATTCCTCTTTCAAAAATTCCAGGATAAACAATACTTGAGTAAACATATGCCTCCAAAAGGCACAAGTTCAAAACTATTCCAACATATTCACAATCATATTTCTTCTTATTATACGTGGACACGAGGAGACATGATGTAGTAATCGATAGCGGCTTGGTTGAAGAATCGGACAGCAGAGTTCGAATTCCAGTCAAATCCATTACATTCACTTACGTGCTAATATCCTTAGGAAAGGTATGACTCCGCTTCTTCTCCCCCAGCTATGGTTAAATAGCAGAACAGAACGAGTTCTATAGCCTTGGGTGACAACTAATCTACCGCAGAAAGAAATGGCAACCTACTGCGGTAAAAAATCTTCCTCTTCAGTCATGTATCACGAATGGCACTTAATTGGCTGATATGAAAATATGGATGCAAAAATTTCATAGCCAATTTCTACATACACAGATGCACATACAGAAAAATGGTTTTATAATTGTCATAAACAAACATTCATATATATATATATATATATATATATATATATATATATATATATATATATATATCGATATATGAATTTTTGTTTATATATATATATATATATATATATATATATATATATATATATGATAAAATGAAGAATAAATGGGAAACGTATATCAAATTAACATTTTTTCACTTTTATCTAAGTTTTGTTAGAGATTGAGAGAAAGCAGACAAAAAGGCAGAAACACTGGTATTTTCAATTATATTTGGGTCAGTTCTCATTGGTCAGACACGTGTGACGCGCATTAAAAACGTAGATTATTCCATGTGTATGAAATTTTATGAAGATTCATGTATGTCTAAGTGGCCATTGAATGGTAATGTGTATTTGTAGTTGTGTATGTCTAGCGAAAGTTCTGATGTTTTTTATCTTTGTGCAGTCAGCCCGTGCAGCGGGGAGTCACATGTTTCTAATTTATAGCTAAGTTCTTTAAGTATGTATTCTTTGTATTAGATAGATATGTTAGATTCTTTAATAATAGATTCAAAGAAATATGGCGATTTAATGTAATGATTTTAGGCGTCGGTAATAATGTTAATATTAAGTTTTCAGTGTATGTTCTCCTTAAAGAATTATCTTATTTTTTTTAATTAGAGTGGCACTATGGAAATCAAAGTTAAGTCCAGCATCGTTTGGATGCAAAAGGAGAAACATCGTTTGTCCAAACTCAAATGTCTCTTGTATTCGTAGATGCGGGCTTTTAGATCACATGAAGTTTTCCCCCACATAAACATGTTTGTATTGTAAACAATTTATTTGATAAATATCGGTTTTTCTGTTTGGGTAAGCTGT
Organism: Acanthosepion lycidas; assembly: GCA_963932145.1. Taxonomy (NCBI): domain Eukaryota; kingdom Metazoa; phylum Mollusca; class Cephalopoda; order Sepiida; family Sepiidae; genus Acanthosepion; species Acanthosepion lycidas. The sequence continues at coordinate 65,812,913 of OZ010592.1, read as the reverse complement.
ATAGTGCAAGCGTGGTGGGGTGCTATTCTATTAATCTGGTTCAGAATTTGTTATCATTTTTTAATAGTTTCTTAACTGTTTTGTTGGACCCTTGTGTGTCTGAGTTTACTGTTTGTTCATTCGTTTTTCTGTGGGTGTTGTTATTTAGGATGGATTCTAAGTTTTCAATGTAGACGTTGGTGACCATTATAAATATTTTGCCTCCTTTTTCGGATAGGTTTATGATGATGCTTGTATTAGTGAATAATTTTTAGTGCCCGTATGTATCTCCTGGGTAGCGTAGTTTCATAGGTGGCTCGTAATATACCTTTTACGACCACACCTACACTATAGTTTAATAAGAAATGGTACTAGTTTGAACTTCATAAACTGAGATATGACAAAAAAGCGATTCTGAAGAAGAGAGTGTAATCACACTTTAGAAGTCTACACCATATATACATTACATTATTGGCTTGTTTTTCTAAGAATCAAACCTGCAAGCCAAAACAAAGTAGAGCTCCAAGGAATGGCAACATAGCATTACAGTCACCCAATTCGTATTAATTCAGGAAAAAACAGTGGATAAACAAACAGTGTCTCAATGGAAAGGAGCCAGATAATGGGCATATCATTACAATTTATAAACGATACGAAGTACGTCTATAGGTTGAGGAAACTATTGGGAATTACATCTCAACTTCCGTTTACGAGTAATCTGCTATTTCAGCGTGTAAAGAAATCTTCAGATCATATTTAGAGCACGGATTAAACTGATTCGAAATTTATTCCAATATACATCTTAGTTGAATAAAACCCTACTCAGAAAAGAAATTTATTTAATGAAATTGCCCTTAACTTTGATAACAACCTAGATTCGGCCTTGTAAGCGACAGTATACGTGCATCAGTTAATTCTTACGTCATGTGTTACTAATGAACTCTAAAGAAGCATTTATATTGTGAAGCCACTGGTTAGTTTTGCTTTCGCCCTCGAAACGCTTCAAACAGTATTTTAAAGGGTTCAAGTTAGGCAATCGTGGAGGCCACACATTGCAGGTGACATAATAGTGAAAATTCTCAGACACATAGGAAATGTAGGAAACTGTCTTGCGGAAATATGTACCGTTTCCGCTGGGAGACTTGAACACCGTGTATAGCCCCTCAATTTAGGCCCCTGCTATTGATCCCTGTGATCATGTAGGGATCTGTTGGGTTATGACATAGAACTCGTTAGTTATGACTCCCAGGAACATCCTAGAAGATTTGAAATGGGTGTCTTTTAATTTCTTATGTCTGATTGGAAGATGACATAATAATGCTCTGAATTCAAAATGAGAAATCTAAAATATAGCGAATACTCCATAAAATGAAGCAAGATCGTCTTTCATTTATGTAAATGCACACAATATATATATATATATATATATATATATATATATATATATATATATATATATATATATATATATATAAGTGCGTGTGCGTGTGTGTGTCTGTGTATGGATAGATATGAATGAGACACGTCGTTTTATTCGACGTGTGAGGGTCCAGCAGCTTAGTATTTAGAAACCGACAGCCATACTACACAAATCATTTGATTATAGTGGTGAAGGCTTTGTGCAGAACCAACCTCAAATTTTGAAGAACCGAATACAGAGAACTGGTGCACAGAGTTCCACAAGACTTCCAAACAACCCTCCTCAGGTTTTGATTTCAGAGGTATCCTCCACCCAAGACTGTAGAACCTAATCTATGTTTGCTATTAGGTTGGTGCAAAAATAATATCGTTTTTTACATATTTTTTAACGTCAAAAAACGATATTATTTTTGCATCAACCTAATATTTACCCATAGCTGTGGAGAGAAGAGATGGATTTATAAACTTTTCCAGAAGTATTAGCACGTAAGAGAATTCAATGAACTCAACTGGAATTCGAATTTCAATCCTTGCCGCTATCCACCGTGTCGCCATAAATATATATGTTTGGGTAAATAGCAAGGCAGACTGGGTTCTATAGCCTTGGATGGCAACTGGTCTAGAACAAGGAAAACTCTGAATTCAAAACCTAAAGCGGTTCATTTGGAGACCTTATGTCACACGGTGCACCATGTCTCTGTATTCGGCTCTTCAAAAAGTCTGGTTGGTTCTGCACAAAGCCTTCACCACTATAATCAAATGATTTGTGTGAGTAATCTGTGTGTGTGTGTGTGTGTGTGTGCGTGTGTGTGTGTGTGTTTGTGTGTGCGTATGTGACAGAGAGAGAGTGAGAGATCCGAAAATATGCCCAAATGACCAAGCACCAAAAATGTTTGTGCGGGGAGGAAAATCGGACCAAGACTTTTCAGCACCCTCGAAATATTTTCTGCAACAAATATTCTATTTTATTCCATTTATATCTTTTTTTTTTACTGGAACTTTACTTATTGCATTTTTTTCGAAAGTTAAATTATCTTTTTCGTTCATTTTAAACTTCATACAGTCAAAGGTATACACAATATATGTATTATGTTTTTTTATTTCCTTCTACTTTGTGCATTTATTCTGTTTGAGATCTCACACTGAGTACGTTCGAAAAACTGATAGAATTTACCCATGTAAGTGGATTGCACGTGCATGTCTTTGGGCAATATGCATCTATTATGAGCTCATACATATATAAATATGGTTACATAGCATACATCTTAACACCATGTGTATGCATATGAGCAATTTATGTGTGGGGGAAAGAGTATGTGTGTGTGTGTGTTTGTGTATGAAAGAGAGAATGTGTGTGTAAGTGAGAGAAAGTGAAAGAGAGTGTGCGTGTGTATGTGTGTGTGCTTGTAATTGAACTTGTGTATTTTCTCATTTACGCATATCATTAGTGCAATATATCCTGCCTAAGTATTTTACAAGGTAGGTGAGTTTACATTATACGATTGATGATTTCCAGTCCTTGCCGATCTCACACAGCTAAATCGCACTGAAAAACGTGATTAAACGACCGGATTAGTTGATATCGAAGCAAATGAATTGCCCTTTAGGCATAACTGAATCTGGAGAAGAGAAAATGAAGCCACAATGACGTTTCTCTGGAAGACATCAAAGTAACAAAAAGAGTCGACAAAATCCTTTGAAAGTTGCTTTCGAGTTGCTTTAATTGGAAGATTTATTAGTGAGTCAGAAAAATAAATTCTGCTAATTGAAGAGAACTACTTCAACAACTAGGTAAGCTTGATTTATTTGGGAATGATATCAAAATAATCAATAACTTATACTGGAAACAAACTGTCTCCTTGCGGATAGAAAATGGTTTCAGTACAATCGCAAAAATGGAAATGGGCATAGGATATAGATGTATCTTCATACTGGACTTATTCAACCTTTAAAGTGAGGCGATTCGTAAAAAATTAAATATCCTACCAGGACTCATTATTGGTGACCGTAATAACAAAAGTATAAGATATGCAAATGACACAGAAAGGAAACTACAAGAACCTTTTCAGTAAGTACTAAAGGAAAGCGAGAAGAAAGGACTAAACATTAATTGTAAGAAGACTAAATGTATGGTTGTCAGCATGGTTGAACAGCGTAATGTACTAACTACGAATTGGAGACACTAAAATCAAGTAAGTAAAACAAATTAAATATCTATGAATTATTTTAAAGGAGAAAGAAAAATTCTACAGCGAAACACGATGATGTTTTGGAATAATGAAAGGTACCTTTCAAAGACTAAGCAAATACTAAATAACAGGAAAATTTCGTTAAAAAGAAAAAATGTACTGGAATTTTATGCAATATCGGTCCACCTATATTGCAGTGAATGCTCTCAGACGAAAAAAGAGACGTCAGGTAACTGAAATGTCATTCTACAGAAGGATACTGAGAATACTCTGTACTAAGAAAGTGAGCAACGCCGAAGTTCTGGGGAAAATGTAACAAAAAGGACAGCTGGAACTGGAGAGAGAGAGAGTGAAAAGACAAAACTTATTAAGAACTATAAAGGACAGGAAGTTGAGGTGAGCTACGATCGCCCACGTTCAGATGAGACACGGTGCACAGAATAGGAAAATGCATCTTTGAAAAATAAACAGTAATTTCATGCTCATATTCTAGAAATATAATCATATATTATGGTAGAAATTATCCGAATATAATAACAAAACTGAAATGACTTATCCTAATTGCAAACTTTATCAATCCTTCCAGATTATATAATTCACTTTCAAGGCACTTCATTCATTTAGTAGATTTCGACAGGAGCTGAAATTAATTCCAGAAAATTAAACTGGTAACACTGATTCTTGTTGATTAAGAAATATGTCCCAAATTAATGTCTTTCGTTCATAATGGTTCATATGTTCATATAACCTTCTTATTAAAAATTTTATTTTCATTGTATTTGAAATATTTCATTTTATTACGACAGATGATGAAAGACTTTAATTTCAACCTTTTCTCTTTTCAGAACCAACCGCTTTAATTCAAATTACTCTCTTGACATCTCTGGACGGTGATAACATTTGGTCATTACATTTTGTGGTTCTCGTCTTACAGGAAGCTGAAAAGGTGATTTTATTTCTAATGATTTCCCTTAGCAACTTAGATTTATTCCTTTATGTTTTATTATGCTCCTAATTGTATCCTTTTGTTTGTCACTGATGTCAGCCGCCAGCAAAAGCAAAAAAAAAAAAAAAAAGAAACGTTTTCTCATTCTTCGCTGAAACTCACTGTAAAGTTTAGCACAACTTATATACATATAAATATTAAATTATCGTAAAATGGTTCGCCTTTCTTTTCTAGACATACACTTATAGAGTGTAAATAACATTGAATTAAAAAATATAACTAAATAACAAAAAAACTTAGTATTTTTGTGAACAATTTTTAAAATAGTAAGCATACAGTGGAATTCTGGACGCAATAAATTATTTGCTGTAAAGAAATCATATATGAGAAAGTTAGTGCTGAAGCAGTAATGATTATCTATTATAAATATCTTAGAACGGGGGGAGATCCTGGAGATGTATTTGTATACGAATGTTATTGGTTGCACTGTCATGAAATTATTGGCAAACGAATCAGACAATTATAATCAATAAAATTAGGGAGATATCATATATTAAGATAGACCAATAAGGTAACAAACACGATAATACTAATATATATAATAGTAGGAAGAATTGAGGAAATCAGCGGTGAAACATTGCAACAATAAATATTAATATTACTCATATTTTTATTGTTAAATTTCAAAGATTCATTGTCGATAGAAATAAATTGTGCGTTTTTATTTAATCAATTAGGCAATGGATTGCTAAATATTTGTAAAAAGATTCAGTGTATCATGTCTCATACGTATTCGTACAAGTAAATTGAAATATGAAATATGCGTATTACATATATATATATATATATATATATATATGTGTGTGTGTGTGTGTGTGTGTGTGTGTGTGTGTGTGTGTACATACACATGCTTAAAATCAAATACGAGATCAATCGACCTTTTAGCTACTTCATTGCTACACGATTATCTGCTTGAAAATATATCCAGTGAAAAGGAATCGCGCTCACCACGACGCATCTTTGCATAGTAACTCAATCCTGTATACGGTAATCTAGGAATATAATTACATTAATCACCATGTACTGGGTTTGGGAATTCAGATGATAATATGATATGTGTTCAATAAAAAAGACTGCGAAGAGTTTTAAAAGTTTATGAAATAATATGATTTAGAAAAGCTTTTTATTCTTTATGAAATTATCTATAACTCTTTTTGCTCTTCGGAAAAAAAACTCTTGCATCTTTATTTGTAATTCGAGAACTTGATTCGATTAATAATTCAAAGGAATTACTAAAATGGTTTAATTTCAATATGAAATCAGAATCTTCTCATAAACAGGCATACAAAATGATATGCCTTTTCATTTGGATTAGTATTCGTGGTTGTTATCGTCAAAATGTTTCGGCCGTTGTACTCATCGGCTTGCTTCATGTATCTGTCGTATTTGGTAACCTTCTTGGAATTTTGAACCCAATCCTTGAAGTTAGATTATTTTCATTTTGTTTCCCGTGCATAAGGTATATTTCGTATCGGTTTTCTCTATTCATTCACCTTTCTGCAGCATGTTTGTTTCTCCCATTCTAGAAGGCCGGAGAGTACAAAGATCGAAACGTTGTAAGTATAAGAAGCAAAGTCTGCTTCTCTGAATGGAAAGGATATAATAATTTATGTGGGAGTTGATAAAAAGTTCGTTGCTTAATTACAAAAACAGTTCTCGGTTACCGAAATCTGATCAAAACGACATCAGAATTATTATTTTTGGAAGAGCTTCTTGGTCGAACCAAGAAAATTTATTCTTTCTTAATTTTTACGAGATGTAAGTTTTTACCAGCAGCTATGTTCTCATCTGTGTTAAACGTTAACTCTTATATTTATATAGTGTGGGTTTATATCAACTACATTGATTATGTTGTGCAACGATAGTTTCAGACTTTAACTGACTTTCTCAATTGTCTTTTCTATTTGATCGTCACCTAGAAGAAAATATAAAGTAACAAAGACAAAATATATCAATAGAAAGGATAACGGAATCAATCTGATCTAATTTTCTATATACTCTTGAAATTGACGATGATTTTATTCAGTTAAGCAGATTCGAATTATAAACTATAAAAGGAGTAGCAAATTCGGCACATAATAAATAAAGGTCGGTTTTTGATTCAGAATAATATGTTTATTATACAATAAAGTTGTGAAATATCTTAAATGTTTACAGTTCAAAATTTGTAACTGGACATTCTTACATGTGAAAACATATTACCATCGACAAACTCGAAAAATAAGCATCTAGGATATTTCGAGGAAATAGGTTTAGGTTTGATATTACTAAAACTAACTATTCAGCTAACGGTAATACTAAAAATCAGTGAACGGTAATACTAAAAATCAATTTTTGTCTGAATTTCTGTCTGAATTCCTAACTTTAATCTACTTTATTTAATTTAAAAAACTGTTTTCGTTCTATTTCCACTGAGTTAAAGTACACACTACCCGGCGCAAGGATTGAACCCACAGTTACTACGTCATCAAATTAACGAATTAACTAGGCTATTGTCATTTAGTTTAACTGAATCAATATACACCTGATGAAGGCTGGCGAGCAAAACGACCTGAATGTTGTGATAACAACAACAAAGATTAGAACAATAGTCCGCATGTACATAGTTTAAATACTGAATAAAAACAACACTTTATATTGGCTACGAACAACATGTGATCTCATAACTCTTATATTCAATAAACAACAAAACATATGCTTAGTTAAAGAAAAAGTTGTTTTTTTTAATGATAATAATAACTAGGAATGTTTAATAGGCGTGAGTAACGTTAAAATCACAACGATTTGATTTTCAACTTGGCAGTTGATTATTGGGAGGAACGAATAAAAATGAGAGAAATTATCAATGACGCGTAAAAAATTGACACATAATATTCATAATCAAACTAAAGGTCGGTTTTTGATTCAGAATAATATGTTTATTATACAATAAAGCTTTGAAATATCTGAAATGTTTACAGTTCAAAATTTGTAACTGGACATTCTTACATGTGAAAACATGTTACCATCGACAAACTCGAAAAATGCAGAAATATATGCAGATGACATTATCTGCCATCGGTACGATGGCAGATAAAGAAAGGAAACTACTGAAACTCCGACAGAAGCCAATACACAGAAGTAACAAGAAAAGACTAAACATAAATTCTAAGAAGACAGAATGTATGGTGGTCAGCAAAGGGACAGCCTAACATGCGAATTACAAATTGGAGACACCAAAATCAAGTAAGTCCAGCAGTTTAAATATCTTGAAGTGTTTTAATGGAGGACGGAAAATGCAACATCGACATAGGTAGGCGCATTGGGATAGCGAAATATGCCTTCCAAAAGCTAAGCAAAATATGAAACAGAGAAATTTCGTTAGAAACAAAGAATAGGGTTCTGAACTATATGGAAGTGAATGCTGAACAATCTCAAGCAATTTGAGGCAATAGAAATATTTTTCTACAGAGGGAGGATGAAAATCACTAATTACATATATTTCAAATAAAAAATATTGTATGGCACAACAGAAAAAAGAAGGTAGCACTAGCAATATAAATAAATTAGAAATGTTCTATAGTATTTACGAAGAAGCGTTTTATATCTTGATACTGTTCGGCCACAATTATACATTGCATTTAATACTTCTTACATATGCTATGGTTTCTCAGTACGTGTGCAATCATGTCGCGCCAAAATTTATTTTTCTTTTGTTATTCTTAGTAGCATTTTACTTCTTTACCACTCTTCCTTGGTTTTGCAGTACTTCTTTTAACATCCATTCACTCGAACTTCTCAAATCGTTTACTCACATTCTCCCCCTGGTTCTGTCGTCTTCAGTAGGTATTGTGGGTGTTTCTTTACTCATAATGTGTTCTACCAACTTCAACTGTCTGTTTCTGATTTTTATTAGAAGTTTCTTTGTATTTATTCTTCTTCTGCTTCAAACTTCCTAATTAATCACATAATCCGTCCATGGTATTCTCAGAATTCGTTGGTAGAAATCTATCTCTGTTTCAATTCGTCATTTCTTATCAAAGATTTACTGCCGAATGAGAGATTAGCTTTTACATAGTAGTTCAACACTAAATGCTTTTAGCATATTTGAGTATGTAAACGTATATGTTATCGTTCTATTAAATTTTATGAAGATCATAATTAGGTTACAGAAAATACCCTTCGACTAAAAAAGACGTTTATATATTTTTAAATCTCAGTCTTGTACTGGTGAGATGTAAAGATTACTCATGTTCATGCAATGAGTTTCATACTTCCGACTTTCATTGATTATCACAAAGTGTCTCTATTTTCGGTTAGTCGTGAGTTAGCAGTTCAAGGTCATTAAAGATTTGCATGTATGATTTACATGATTTAGTAGAACAAATTAGATGTTAGCATCAGAATCAAGTCATGAAGCTATCACTACTTTGCCCAAGTTTAGTTTTAATGAAGCAATGTGTGTTTTATATGTCGTTTTAAAATAAATAATTCCTTTTCAAAGGACATTTCCTTTATTTTATCTAATCAGCTTTTATCATAAATTTTCAATTTTTGTTGTCTTTACTCGTTTTATATTTCTGTCACACATTTTAGATTTAGTTTTTATCAACACAACTGTTGCTGTTTTGTTGTAGTTACAGATTCACTACGACTCATTCAGTTTTATATAGCCAATTTGAAATTGTTAGCTTTTGTTCCCTTTGTTTATTTGACTGCATGACGACCGGTATCAAATTGAAACGCACAAACTGGAATTTGAAACTGTCACCATCAGCTGATATAATTGCCTATGAAGTTTATAAAGAGCGTTTTTCAATGTTATTAAAATTTACAAAAGAAAATTATGTGTGACTTAAGAGAGAGAAAATAATGAATTATAAAATGTCTAATTACCACTGAAGAGTTGCCCGATAAATTTGTAAGTAAATCATTTGTAAATATTACACAACTTGTATTCTGTGACAAGTAATATTACTACATCATTTGAATATTTGCTTAAAACATTTTAGATTTATATCTGGTATTTCATTCGACAATAAATTATATTATCATCTCCATCTCTGATGATAATAAGAGAATTAGTTACGCTTAAATAGCTGTCCCAGACCAAGGAATTGAAGTAGGTGCAGAGATAATAATTATAACAGAATTATAGAAATATAAACAGGACAGTAAGGGTCAAAATATATAAGAACAACGAGAGATTAAATTGTATAGTCATTTTAAAAACTATCAAATAAAGTGTTCCTGAACCGTAACTAGGATATGTTTTCAAATATCTAACGAAGCCCTCATATAGTGAATTCTGGTTGTGTCGACATTTTTTTTACGACCGACTCCACTTTTATATAACAATTTTCATTTATTTACAAATTCAACAGCATTGATGCATGTATTTATAATAGTCATAACAGAATACTGATTTTGTATATACGCTTTTTGAGGGATGCAAAATTTTGTAATAATATAAGAAAACTGACTGCCTATTATAGCATTTAAACAATGACGAATGGGATGGAGTCAGGCGTATAAATAATAGTTTTCTTTCGTCTCATTGCTGTCATATTTATAGGTTATTGATTCACGTTGGTAAGAATAGATGCTTATTTTTCGAGTTTGTCGATGGTAACATGTTTTCACATGTAAGAATGTCCAGTTACAAATTTTGAACTGTAAGCATTTCAGATATTTCAAAGCTTTATTGTATAATAAACATATTATTCTGAATCAAAAACCGACCTTTAATTTGATTATGAATATTATGTGTCGAATTTTTCACGCGTCATTGATAATTTCTCTCATTTTTATTCGTTCCTCCCAATAATCAACTGCCAAGTTGAAAATCAAATCGTTGTGATTTTAACGTTACTCACGTCTATTAAACATTCCTAATTATTATTATCATTAAAAAAACAACTTTTTCTTTAACTAAGCATATGCTTTGTTGTTTATTGAATATAAGAGTTATGATATCACATGTTGTTTGTAGCCAATATAAAGTGTTGTTTTTATTCAGTATTTAAACTATGTACATGCGGACTATTGTTCTAATCTTTGTTGTTGTTATCACAACATTCAGGTCGTTTTGCTCGCCAGCCTTCATCAGGTGTATATTGATTCAGTTAAACTAAATGACAATAGCCTAGTTAATTCGTTAATTCGTTAATTTGATGACGTAGTAACTGTGGGTTCAATCCTTGCGCCGGGTAGAGTGTACTTTAACTCAGTGGAAATGGAACGAAAACAGTTTGTAAATTAAATAAAGTAGATTAAAGTTAGGAATTCAGACAGAAATTCAGACAAAAATTGATTTTTAGTATTACTGTTCACTGAGAATCACTTGTTGTATTTACCTCATGCATCTTAGCTGAATAGTTAGTTTTAGTAATATCAAACCTAAACCTATTTCCTCGAAATATCCTAGGTATATCTCTGCAAACATTGAAAGTAGTAGCGATTCCATAGCCATTTATTGGTACTGATATATATCAAGTACTAATTGTGCACGCAGAATGTCTATACCTCTGTTATATCAGGATACTTGTATGTACCTCCCAGAAACACCATTATTCTCATTTGTCCCGAAGCACTCATCCGTACGAAATTTGACCCTTCCTATTTCCTAGCTTTCTGTATTTTGTTTATATACAAATCCAATGTCTACCAGTCTAGGAACATTTTTCCCGTTGAAGAATTCACCCTGTAATTGCCGTTTCTTTCATAGACTGTGATGGATTCCTTCCCTAACGAGGACAACCGCTATTCATTTTGCACTCGTTCGTGACGAGTTTTTTTTATATTTAATCCGAGTGAAATCAGCTTCCGGTGGCTCAAAGATAATTCGACATTCGTGCCAGATCGAAATTCGTTTCTTCATTTTGATTGTAATGGTTTCGTTAATTTAAGTAAAAATGAAAAAAGTCAGCATAAGATTTATACATATTAAACTTTTCATATTGATTTTAATTGTATGAATTCTTATGCGAGACTGTTTTAAGCCAGAAATTAGAAGGATGACATACGATAAATATATATTTTTGGATGCTTCAAAATGTGAGATTATATGTATAAACATTTCATTTGTTTTTAGTTTTTTATTAAGTTGGTCCTAAGCTTTCGGCTCACATAAGCCATCCTCAGAGTGGTTATACAGACATGAAAGAAAGATATCCACTGTCAAAGATGATATTTTGTTATAGAAGATTGTTATGCGACGTTCACGGTCGCGGAATAGCAGACGCAGATTGTAAGTTCAAGATACAGTTGTATAACGTCATACTACGCGATAGACGGAAGTATTGCAACAGAAGCAATATCTAGATACAATATAATGTATTATGACTAGCTTGAAATGCAATTTTGTTGAGTGTGGGTTGCTTCGTTTTAATGTAGATGGCCTCCAATATATGAAGGTTCTTTTACTGGGTGTATGTTTGAGTATTATTGTTATCTGTCTAATATTATGTACATGGCTATGTTTTTCTAAGAAATGTTGCTTAATAGTTAATTCTATTTATTATCAGAAAGGGTTACAGGTAAGTCTACGGGAGAGCGCGGTTGTAGTAAAACTAATATATGTAGCGGGTTTATAATTAGTTTCAGAGATGCAATCTCTAAACGAGCATGTAATTGATGCACTACATTGTTTTTTATAGAGTATTTAGTTGTTTGGTTGTAGGGACATTAGAGACTATTAGGTCATTTGTTTTTATCTTTATTTTCACCATAAATTAAAGCAAACATTCGAACATTAGAACGGCTCATGATCAGATATAATAGACATTCATAGTCTGTTATTTTTAATAATATATACATTATTTACATTTATCGGACTACTGTCCTCATCTTTGTCGTCATATTATTACAACGTTTCAGCCTTCTTCAGTTGGTTGGAATGTCGAACTGAACCCTTTATTTCGCTCACTGGGGTAGATTGTTCTAGTTCCACGTGTCATGTTTAATGAATGTCAATTATCAGTTATCTCCTGTTAATTTCCCTCTGAAAGTTCTGCACTGCCTTAACCGGGTATTGAACTCACACTGTGGGTCCTGTCACCGGATCTAACTAACGCCTTTATCCACTGTTCCTCAAGGACACATGGCACCACATAAAGGCGTATGTTCACATTGTAGAGCCTTCTTTATGTATACTTGTACACATATATACATACATACAACTATTTCTTAGGTTCGAATCCTGCCGGAAAGTCCATATTTTTCTTTAATAAGTTTTTTTTCTAGTAGATGAAAATAGATAAATATACTGTTTAATAAATAAACCGAGCGTCTGCTCAAATAAGGGCATCCACTAAAAATAACGCTTATATAATAAAATCTATCGGATTAATAACTATCATCACATTAGAACCTCTTTTGCGTATGTTAGTATACGTAACTGAGGATATATGTATATTTCGAGAGTCTGAGAAATATTTGCATTTATTCGGCACTATTCAACTTTCCTTCACTATCGACGCACCTCGTAACCGACATGGCCTAAAGTACGTCGAAACTATTTTATTACATACTTTTAAGTTTTTCATTTTCATTATGGGAAACTTTTTAATGATAAAGTCTTACGTCTTTCACAAAATGTTTATCTTGATCAAATAGAACACATACAATATATATATATATATATATATATATATATATATATATATATATATATATATATATATATATATATATATATATATATATATATATGTATGTATATATATATATAATGTGTGCTGCACAAGTCCAAGAAAATTTGGATTACTACTACACA